>JAWNNR010001059.1:1200000-1845134 GCA_035044725.1 Scaptomyza caliginosa | reverse complement strand
TTATATTTCGGTACTGTTTTTAAGTCGACTTGGAGCTGGGCAGCGCATAAATACCTGCCGGCCAATCTCGGCCTGTCCATATACATACATATAGAGCAGCTAATCAGCATGCATAAGCGACATGCAAATTAAACGAGCGCAAATTAAATTGCCTGCAGTTAAAAACACTTTATCCCAGTGTTGGCTTAATAGCCAACAACAGCATTGGCAGCACCAATTACAACAAAAAAAACAACAACAACAAATGCACTACAAAAGTCATAAAATAAAAGTCAGCTACGGCCACGCCCCCGTATTGCCAACAACCCCTTTCGCTAGCGCAGTTTCCCACAATAACATAAAAACATTTGCATACTTTTAAGTGCAGCTGAGAAAAATCACTCATACGCACACTTCTCTATTAAGTCAGTGAATGGAGTTGGTGGGCGTAACAAGGCCCCTGGGCGCTAAAGCTGTCTGGTTTTTTGGCTTTGTTGTCGCTCTTGCCGTCGCTGTTGTTGTTGTTGCGCTATTATAACGGTATTTGCATTGTGTTTAAACGTATTTGAACACGTCGCGTCGACGTTCGTCAGGAACGCGCAAAGCTCCCGTTTGAATTTGAAAGGAAACTGGTGGGAAATTCACTTTGGGGTAAGTTTGAGTTTGAGTGTTTTTTGGAGAGGGAAGTGGTGGGTGTGGGGCAAATGCTTACCAAATGAGCAAGCAATTTATTTACGGTCAAATTGCGAGGTTAGGTTAGAACAAGCAAACAATGCGCAGGTCGTTCCTTCTGCTTGCCGACTGCTACCGCTGCTACTGGTGCTTCTGGTGCTTCTGTTCTGCGTGTGGGCGTAAAAATGTGATAAATATGAAATGTGATTATGTCTGCTATTATATATAAACCACGCCATGATGATGAGGCTTATTATGTGGAGTTTGTTTGTGGCACTGCGGTTGCTCTGGGCGTCGTTTTGAGTGAGTGGCTGCTGACTGAGTTGCCGGGTGGCAAAGCAGGGCGCTCTTCATCTGGCCTAAATGAGGAAATGTGATTTTGACGATGTGTTGGCTTAACGAGAAGCAAATATGACTTGTATATGTGTGTGTGTGGGTGTGTGTTTTCCATGGGTGCAAAGGAAGTTGTAATTGTTTTTAAAGGAAGTTGAAATTGCTCGTTGGGGAAATGTATAAAATAAATCAATCGCAGAGCTATAATCAACGAACGAGCTATAGTCGTTTGGAAAGTGCAATGAAACAAGCAAGAAAAAAGTCATAAAAAATAAAAACTACATACGTAGAAGTTTTCTATAGATGGAGATCCTTTAGCTGTCGGTCGCTTTTTGTATTGATTAAAATATATTTTGAGTTGACAGATAAACAAGCAATTAAGCTATGATTGAATACAAATATAAGTTGTTATAATAAAATAATAATTTGTACTACGTTTTAATTCACATATCCTACTTATCACAAAAGATAACAATCACGACAAAAAAATTTGCAATAAAGTATATTGTGATTTAAAAACTAATTTACCATATTTTAATTATTTTATATGAAATCAATAGTACAGCTAATGACATTTTTGGTGTACTATTTGTCAGCCCTTTCATATGAACTGAACTTTTCCACCGCAATCAGTACATTATTATGTCAGATAATAGGTCAAAAGATAAATACTCCATAGCAACATGCCGATTAAAAACATATTCATTCTATATGTTCATACCTTTAGTTAAAAGGTCTGGTTTCTGGTTAAATTATATTTGCTCTGTATGATAAATAAAATCAACTTATTTGCAGATTTTTTTTATTGTTTTAATGTTTAGTCCACTTATCCCAATTAACTCGGTAAACATATATTTGACACGATTATTTCCTAGTTTCCTTCTAAGAACTAAGAATTGGTTGCTTCTATTTAATTCTTTCCATTTGCTTACCTTTATTTTCCAACCACAAGAGCTGAGTTTCGTGAATGGCTTTATCAAGTGACTACAAAGCCATAAAACGCTAATCCCATCTTGGGAACAATGTGAACAAAAAAAATGGGATGGGTAGCGACGTTTAGCAATTGATACATCAGTCGATAAAGCCAAAGAAGATATCCTGTGAGAATCGTGTGGCACACAGCTAACAGGATTTGGCCACGCTAAATCAACGCAATTCGCTGTGGCTCATTTGAGTGCAGCAAACAAGGCAGTCTCTGTGGCACCCACCACCCAAGAAATTCGCTGCGCTTTGTCGGAATTTGGCATGCTACAAATTCGTGGCTCATGGGAATCATGCCAAAGCGGGTTGTTAGTTGAGTGTAGAAATATTGAAATTCAAAATCATTTTTGCACCAAAGCACTTGAGATGTGCTTGCCGCTTAATGCGGCAGCAGTATGCCATATTAGTTGCGCCGTCTATCCTATGATAATCGAGCTGAGCAAACCAATTGGGGTACTACCCTTCTTCAATTGTATGCGAATTCTACATCTTGCTTGCAGCATTGTTCCCACACACAAACACAGAGTTCTTTAGTCTCATTAGCGTCGGCTTCGCAGTTTTTGTCGCCGCAACTAATTGCTGCATACGCTGCTCGACTTTTGGACGGCATGCAACCCAACCACCTCATTCCCTTGCCTTCTTTGGCATCACTGCGCTAATAAGGCCAACATATTCTCGTCCACTCATATGGCGTATGTTTCTTTAGAGCATGTTTTTCTAAGCCTGGGAACCTATGTTTTTCAATGGGTGTCTGTTATGCTGTCATTATAAACGAAAAATTATCATAGAAAATAAAGATTTTTGACAAAAAAAAAGTTCTGCTACAAAATATTTCTGGTACCTTAGCAAAAATATATATTGCTAACTTGGTATTTTTCTTGACATCTACCTAAAGTCTTAGCTTCTAGTTTTCCTTTATGGTACATTTATCAAACAGATATAAAAACTGTTCTTTAATTAGAGCTTAAGATGAAAAGGAATCGAGTACGTTAAAAGAAAGTCGGATATAAAGTGTTGCAAATGTATCTTGACTTATAATTTTTATTATATTAAAATAATATTTATTTTTGAGATAATAGTAGACTTTTCCAAATCAACAATTTAGTTATGATAAGCTCGTTGATAGAAAAATAAGAAGAAGGGAAGTTTTCTTTTGCATGCTGAATATTACATACACTTGCCAAAGTATTTTATTGCAATTGCAATTGATTTCAAAAATCTTGCATATGATTGGCAGCTTTTTGAAAAGGCTTCATATGTTTTGATCTGGTTTATTTTGACAAATTAACTAAGAGAAAAAATAAAAAATAACATTTTAAGAAAACAATTTAAACCGAAAATAATTATTTCCCATAATTTTAATCAATTTGCTTTTAATATTACTACAAAATTTGCGCATATTTATGATTTATTTATTTATATATTCAAATTGTTCTTATAATAAAACAAAATCAATTTTATCTAGGGTTTATTTATTAAACATTTTGCATTTAATAAAAAATGAGTTGAGTATTTCTTTTTTTTAATAACAATTAGATATTTATTTAAACATTAAGTTACACATCAAATGCTAAATGTTTCAGACAGAAAACTTAATACTAATATTGTACAATGATAAAGAGGCAGCTGCAAAGAGTTCTGCCATTTTTGCTATAGCTTATATAATGTGTTAAACAGATCAGTTAGATTGCATGATTTTAAGATACACAGAAAAATTGCACTATATATATATTAATGGCTAAGTGGCAAAACTAAAATATGGGAGATCTCTGTAACTAAACGTAATATCACAATGGAAAAATGTATTTTGTGGGTGTGGAGCGTGTTTACGGACTAGACAAATAAAACACACACAGCTTAGAAGTATCCGAAAAAATGCTTCGATCATTTGGAACCACCACCCGATCTGCGTCCCGGCGGCGTTCCTCCAACCACATTGATAATCTCATTATCACTCGAATCCTCTGCCGTTGGCTGATGATCACTGGCCTTGTCCTGATGCGCTGTCATATGACGGGTGAGATGATGACGCTCTCTAAACGTTTCCTGGCACACCGGACACCGAAGCTTCTCCTCCCTCTTACGCCGATTGGGATCGCAAGCAACCTCACTCTTGTGATGGGATCTCATGTGGTAGACCAGATCACTGGTCATACGGAAACTAATATTGCACTTGGCACACACATTCTGTGCTGTAAGTGTAAATGTTGAAGCCAGCGTTGGTGGTATGAGAGTGGAGAGTATTGCAGCTGCAGCGGGATTCTGCAGAGGTTGAGACACACCAAATGGATGTGGTGGTGGGCCAAAGCCTTGATAAGCGGCATGTAGAAACTCCGGTGGTGGACCCGATGGCGGAGATGAAGGATTCGATGAACAGCCATTAGGACTGTGACCATTGGGTGCTGTGGGGGCTCTGTACATCAGCTGTTGCTTTAGACGCTGCTGAGCTTGAAGCGCTTGCATGGGATTGACAGCCTGAAAGGCGCCATTGAACTGATATTCGGGCCGAAAGTTGTGGTACACAATGGGATTGGGTAAACTAATGTTATTGCAGTTGCCTCCGCTGCTAGTGCGTGGCGGTGGTGGTGGCGTTGCAGCCGGTGGGCTCATGGAATGGCAGCTCAACTGATCCGGACTAAGCGGTGGTGCGCCCACATCCACCGGAGGCGACTCTAACCGTGAGTTTGTCGATGGCGACGGCGATGAGCTGGACAGCGATGAGGAGGCGACCTTGGTGAAGGCGCTACGCAATGGAGGCGGTGGTGGCGAGACCGTTGCCTCTGGTGAGTCCAGCAGCGGTATGACCAGCGTGGGATCATCGTAAACTCTTGGCGAACGTATGGACAAAGCATGTGGATAGCGTTGTCGCGCCTCCAGCAGACTTATGTACTCTAAGGCTGCCGGCGAAGGTGGCTGGGAGGCAGCAGCTCGTGGGGACAAATCCGTGGGATAATGATTTAGTTGAAGCGACTGTTGTTGTTGTTGTTGCTGCTGGTGATGATGTTGTTGCAATGCTTCCTGGAGGCGTGCCTGCTTCTCGGCCTGCTTTTGCTTGATCCTTTCATCGGGCATCATTAGAAAGGCCACGTCAAAGGAACGCTTCAGTGTTGTCTTGGGCGTTTCATTGTTATTATTGATGTTGCTGTTGTTGTTGTTGTGTGGTTGCTGTGTCATTGTTGCTTTTGGATCTGTTGTGGGGCTGGTGGAAATGCGTATCTCGGTATGTTGTTGCTGCTGGTGCTGGTGCTGCCGACGTACAGCATTATTGGCATGCGACGGCAGATTATCCAGGAGCAAGTTCATCGCACTATATATTGGACACTTGATATCTTCGCAGCGTTCTGCTTTTCGAATTAATATTACTTAATTTTATGTCTATGCACTTTATTTGTTTAGTGTGTTCCGTTCGACTCGAAGTCCTGATTTCGACTGCAGCCCGCACGCAATCTGTTCCTCTTTAAGTACTCTCCCATTACCACCGCTGGAGCGCAGCGCAGTCCACTTGGAATTTTTCATATTGTCCCATTCAAAAGGAAAAAACTCTCCGCACAAAACTCGCGGCACTCGCACATCTGTCCTGATTCTGTTTAGACTCCCTGCCAGAGTCTGTTTTCGGCTGCTGCAGAGAGTCAAATTCGAATCTACACCCTTATGTCTGAGCATTTGTTCTTGTTGCTGTTGCTATCGCTCTCCCGCTCTCATTTTGGTTACCCATCTGCTTTGCCAGTTGCCAACATATTCTGTGGTTTTATTGTGTGAACAGCGCCTGGGCTCGCCTCCTGGTTGGCTGGCTGCCTTTTAGTATTGCAGCCTGCTACAGGCTTTGCCTCTATGGTTTTGGTTGCACTCAACATTGTATATCATATACTGCACAGTGGTTTATATAAATATTACTGAATTTTATCAAAACCACACAGTCATATTATAAACAGGGAACATTTTTGTATCTTGTTTAAATTTCGGTGTTAGACAAAAGTAAAATAGTATAATGATGTTGACTAAAGCTATAAATAAACGAATGTGTTCTTTTGTTTACAATTAAAATCTTAAATATACATTTTCGTGTTAAAATTATTTGGATATAACTGTTGACATCTAAAGATATTTCAATAAATTCAGGACACAAAAAACACATTCACAAAAGTTATTTGTACTTATTTGTTTTAAGAAAATCGACCACCTGAGGCTGCAATACTAAAAAGCAGCCAGCCAACCAGGAGGCGAGCCCAGGCGCTGTTCACACAATAAAACCACAGAATATGTTGGCAACTGGCAAAGCAGATGGGTAACCAAAATGAGAGCGGGAGAGCGATAGCAACAGCAACAAGAACAAATGCTCAGACATAAGGGTGTAGATTCGAATTTGACTCTCTGCAGCAGCCGAAAACAGACTCTGGCAGGGAGTCTAAACAGAATCAGGACAGATGTGCGAGTGCCGCGAGTTTTGTGCGGAGAGTTTTTTCCTTTTGAATGGGACAATATGAAAAATTCCAAGTGGACTGCGCTGCGCTCCAGCGGTGGTAATGGGAGAGTACTTAAAGAGGAACAGATTGCGTGCGGGCTGCAGTCGAAATCAGGACTTCGAGTCGAACGGAACACACTAAACAAATAAAGTGCATAGACATAAAATTAAGTAATATTAATTCGAAAAGCAGAACGCTGCGAAGATATCAAGTGTCCAATATATAGTGCGATGAACTTGCTCCTGGATAATCTGCCGTCGCATGCCAATAATGCTGTACGTCGGCAGCACCAGCACCAGCAGCAACAACATACCGAGATACGCATTTCCACCAGCCCCACAACAGATCCAAAAGCAACAATGACACAGCAACCACACAACAACAACAACAGCAACATCAATAATAACAATGAAACGCCCAAGACAACACTGAAGCGTTCCTTTGACGTGGCCTTTCTAATGATGCCCGATGAAAGGATCAAGCAAAAGCAGGCCGAGAAGCAGGCACGCCTCCAGGAAGCATTGCAACAACATCATCACCAGCAGCAACAACAACAACAACAGTCGCTTCAACTAAATCATTATCCCACGGATTTGTCCCCACGAGCTGCTGCCTCCCAGCCACCTTCGCCGGCAGCCTTAGAGTACATAAGTCTGCTGGAGGCGCGACAACGCTATCCACATGCTTTGTCCATACGTTCGCCAAGAGTTTACGATGATCCCACGCTGGTCATACCGCTGCTGGACTCACCAGAGGCAACGGTCTCGCCACCACCGCCTCCATTGCGTAGCGCCTTCACCAAGGTCGCCTCCTCATCGCTGTCCAGCTCATCGCCGTCGCCATCGACAAACTCACGGTTAGAGTCGCCTCCGGTGGATGTGGGCGCACCACCGCTTAGTCCGGATCAGTTGAGCTGCCATTCCATGAGCCCACCGGCTGCAACGCCACCACCACCGCCACGCACTAGCAGCGGAGGCAACTGCAATAACATTAGTTTACCCAATCCCATTGTTTACCACAACTTTCGGCCCGAATATCAGTTCAATGGCGCCTTTCAGGCTGTCAATCCCATGCAAGCGCTTCAAGCTCAGCAGCGTCTAAAGCAACAGCTGATGTACAGAGCCCCCACAGCACCCAATGGTCACAGTCCTAATGGCTGTTCATCGAATCCTTCATCTCCGCCATCGGGTCCACCACCGGAGTTTCTACATGCCGCTTATCAAGGCTTTGGCCCACCACCACATCCATTTGGTGTGTCTCAACCTCTGCAGAATCCCGCTGCAGCTGCAATACTCTCCACTCTCATACCACCAACGCTGGCTTCAACATTTACACTTACAGCACAGAATGTGTGTGCCAAGTGCAATATTAGTTTCCGTATGACCAGTGATCTGGTCTACCACATGAGATCCCATCACAAGAGTGAGGTTGCCTGCGATCCCAATCGGCGTAAGAGGGAGGAGAAGCTTCGGTGTCCGGTGTGCCAGGAAACGTTTAGAGAGCGTCATCATCTCACCCGTCATATGACAGCGCATCAGGACAAGGCCAGTGATCATCAGCCAACGGCAGAGGATTCGAGTGATAATGAGATTATCAATGTGGTTGGAGGAACGCCGCCGGGACGCAGATCGGGTGGTGGTTCCAAATGATCGAAGCATTTTTTCGGATACTTCTAAGCTATGTGTGTTTTATTTGTCTAGTCCGTAAACACGCTCCACACCCACTAAATACATTTTTCCATTGTGATATTACGTTTAGTTACAGAGATCTCCCATATTTTAGTTTTGCCACTTAGCCATTAATATATATATAGTGCAATTTTTCTGTGTATCTTAAAATCATGCAATCTAACTGATCTGTTTAACACATTATATAAGCTATAGCAAAAATGGCAGAACTCTTTGCAGCTGCCTCTTTATCATTGTACAATATTAGTATTAAGTTTTCTGTCTGAAACATTTAGCATTTGATGTGTAACTTAATGTTTAAATAAATATCTAATTGTTATTAAAAAAAAGAAATACTCAACTCATTTTTTATTAAATGCAAAATGTTTAATAAATAAACCCTAGATAAAATTGATTTTGTTTTATTATAAGAACAATTTGAATATATAAATAAATAAATCATAAATATGCGCAAATTTTGTAGTAATATTAAAAGCAAATTGATTAAAATTATGGGAAATAATTATTTTCGGTTTAAATTGTTTTCTTAAAATGTTATTTTTTATTTTTTCTCTTAGTTAATTTGTCAAAATAAACCAGATCAAAACATATCAAGCCTTTTCAAAAAGCTGCCAATCATATGCAAGATTTTTGAAATCAATTGCAATTTGAATGTAAATAAAATACTTTGGCAAGTGTATGTAATATTCAGCATGCAAAAGAAAACTTCCCTTCTTCTTATTTTTCTATCAACGAGCTTATCATAACTAAATTGTTGATTTGGATAGTCTACTATTATCTCAAAAATAAATATTATTTTAATATAATAAAATTTATAAGTCAAAATACATTTGCAACACTTTATATCCGACTTTCTTTTAACGTACTCGATTCCTTTTCATCTTAAGCTCTAATTAAAGAACACTTTTTATATAAATGTATTATATAGGAAAACTAGAAGCTAAGACTTTAGGTAGATGTCAAGAAAAATACCAAGTTAGCAATATATTTTTGCTAAGTTACCAGAACTTTTTTTTTGTCAAAAATCTTTATTTTATATGATAATTTTTCGTTTATAATGACAGCATAACAGACACCCATTGAAAAACATAGGTTCCCAGGCTTAGAAAAACATGCTCTAAAGAAACATACGCCATATGAGTGGACGAGAATATGTTGGCCTTATTAGCGCAGTGATGCCAAAGAAGGCAAGGGAATGAGGTGGTTGGGTTGCATGCCGTCCAAAAGTCGAGCAGCGTATGCAGCAATTAGTTGCGGCGACAAAAACTGCGAAGCCGACGCTAATGAGACTACAGAACTCTGTGTTTGTGTGTGGGAACAATGCTGCAAACAAGATGTAGAATTCGCATACAATTGAAGAAGGGTAGTACCCCAATTGGTTTGCTCAGCTCGATTATCATAGGATAGACGGCGCAACTAATATGGCATACTGCTGCCGCATTAAGCGGCAAGCACATCTCAAGTGCTTTGGTGCAAAAATGATTTTGAATTTCAATATTTCTACACTCAACTAACAACCCGCTTTGGCATGATTCCCATGAGCCACGAATTTGTAGCATGCCAAATTCCGACAAAGCGCAGCGAATTTCTTGGGTGGTGGGTGCCACAGAGACTGCCTCGTTTGCTGCACTCAAATGAGCCACAGCGAATTGCGTTGATTTAGCGTGGCCAAATCCTGTTAGCTGCGTGCCACGCGATTCTCACAGGATATCTTCTTTGGCTTTATCAACTGATGTATCAATTGCTAAACGTCGCTACCCATCCCATTTTGTTGTTCACATTGTTCCCAAGATGGGATTAGCGTTTTATGGCTTTGTAGTCACTTGATAAAGCCATTCATGAAACTCTCTTGCTCTTGTGGTTGGAAAATAAAGGTAAGCAAATGGAAAGAATTAAATAGAAGCAACCAATTCTTAGTTCTTAGAAGGAAACTAGGAAATAATCGTGTCAAATATATGTTTACCGAGTTAATTGGGATAAGTGGACTAAACATTAAAACAATAAAAAAAATCTGCAAATAAGTTGATTTTATTTATCATACAGAGCAAATATAATTTAACCAGAAACCAGACCTTTTAACTAAAGGTATGAACATATAGAATGAATATGTTTTTAATCGGCATGTTGCTATGGAGTATTTATCTTTTGACCTATTATCTGACATAATAATGTACTGATTGCGGTGGAAAAGTTCAGTTCATATGAATGGGCTGACAAATAGTAAACCAAAAATGTCATTAGCTGTACTATTGATTTCATATAAAATAATTAAAATATGGTAAATTAGTTTTTAAATCACAATATACTTTATTGCAAACTTTTTTGTCGTGATTGTTATCTTTTGTGATAAGTAGGATATGTGAATTAAAACGTAGTACAAATTATTATTTTATTATAACAACTTATATTTGTATTCAATCATAGCTTTATTGCTTGTTTATCTGCTCAACTCAAAATATATTTTAATCAATACAAAAAGCGACCGACAGCTAAAGGATCTCCATCTATAGAAAACTTATACGTATGTAGTTTTTATTTTTTATGACTTTTTTCTTGCTTGTTTCATTGCACTTTCCAAACGACTATAGCTCGTTCGTTGATTATAGCTCTGCGATTGATTTATTTTATACATTTCCCCAACGAGCAATTTCAACTTCCTTTAAAAACAATTACAACTTCCTTTGCACCCATGGAAAACACACACCCACACACACACATATACAAGTCATATTTGCTTCTCGTTAAGCCAACACATCGTCAAAATCACATTTCCTCATTTAGGCCAGATGAAGAGCGCCCTGCTTTGCCACCCGGCAACTCAGTCAGCAGCCACTCACTCAAAACGACGCCCAGAGCAACCGCAGTGCCACAAACAAACTCCACATAATAAGCCTCATCATCATGGCGTGGTTTATATATAATAGCAGACATAATCACATTTCATATTTATCACATTTTTACGCCCACACGCAGAACAGAAGCACCAGAAGCACCAGTCGGCAAGCAGAAGGAACGACCTGCGCATTGTTTGCTTGTTCTAACCTAACCTCGCAATTTGACCGTAAATAAATTGCTTGCTCATTTGGTAAGCATTTGCCCCACACCCACCACTTCCCTCTCCAAAAAACACTCAAACTCAAACTTACCCCAAAGTGAATTTCCCACCAGTTTCCTTTCAAATTCAAACGGGAGCTTTGCTCGTTCCTGACGAACGTCGACGCGACGTGTTCAAATACGTTTAAACACAATGCAAATACCGTTATAATAGCGCAACAACAACAACAGCGACGGCAAGAGCGACAACAAAGCCAAAAAACCAGACAGCTTTAGCGCCCAGGGGCCTTGTTACGCCCACCAACTCCATTCACTGACTTAATAGAGAAGTGTGCGTATGAGTGATTTTTCTCAGCTGCACTTAAAAGTATGCAAATGTTTTTATGTGATTGTGGGAAACTGCGCTAGCGAAAGGGGTTGTTGGCAATACGGGGGCGTGGCCGTAGCTGACTTTTATTTTATGACTTTTGTAGTGCATTTTTTGTTGTTGTTTTTGTTGTTGTAATTGGTGCTGCCAATGCTGTTGTTGGCTATTAAGCCAACACTGGGATAAAGTGTTTTTAACTGCAGGCAATTTAATTTGCGCTCGTTTAATTTTCGTGTCGCTTATGCATGCTGATTAGCTGCTCTATATGTATGTATATGGACAGGCCGAGATTGGCCGGCAGGTATTTATGCGCTGCCCAGCTCCAAGTCGACTTAAAAACAGTACCGAAATATAAAGCCGAAAAGCGAGCAGAGGTAAAATCAAAGCATGGTGAAAGTTATCGACTGAATAACACTTTAACTGTAGTTTAATAAAAACAAAGAATCAGTTAAGTGAAGCTGATTTTAAAATAAGGAAATAAGCAATCTAGAGCAAATCGGCTTCGTATTAAAATATTTTCTTGCTAGAATTGGCATAGTTTATTTCAATTCATGTTTTCACATTTTTGCTGTTAAGATTCCACTACTTTAAGGAACATTTAATAATTATTCTGTTTGATTTTATATATGGTGTCTTACATCGAAGAATATACTCTATTACCTTCACACTCAGAGTATAAAATACCGAACAACTGACAGCCAAGCCGCTTAAACTTTGAACTTTGTCATTTCAATTTTTGCCAACGGATGCGCTTTGTTTCAACCCAAAGGCAGACCGTGCTACACTACTCCGCTCTACAAAGCCATGCCATGCTGAGACTGAGCTGGCTGTGCATCCATGAGCCGCCGGAAACATTGAGCCTGAAAATGCGACTTTCATTCGACCAAAAATTGTAGATCTGTGCGGTATCTGTGGCTGGCTTGGCATCGTCTCTGTTGCGCTGAGAAGCTTGGACGCCATTGTTTTACGAACAAGGCACATGATGAAGTCCTGGCCATGGCCAGGAAGTTTTTCATGCGCCATGACACTTTTTGTGTGCGCTGCGGCAGCCATTTTGTGTGAGTGAGTGTGCCGTGCGTGTGTGTGTGTGTGCGTGTAGCTGTCTACCTTTACCGTTGCGCTTTCCATTGCCGGATCCCGAGAAAGAGACAGAAACAGCGACCGAGACAAAGACAGAGATGGAGATGGAGTATGGTTTTTGGTTACGGTGCTCCATTGAAATGATTTTTGGATGCATGGAAGCTGTTTGGCTTGCCGCAAGACAGGCGGCTTACTGACTGAACAGCAGCAGCCAGCACACAACATCCGCGTCTCCATGTCCGCTCTGTCCTGTAATTTATGATGTGCGCTTCCTTTTTTTGTGCCCACAACGCTACCAGTTGCCAGTTGCCAGTTTTTAGTTTGGCGCAACTTTTGCCTGTTTTCTGCTGTCATAACTCTGCGCACATAATTAATAGTTGTAAAACCAGCGAGCGAGGATTTTTAGTTTGTTGGTTTGTGGCGTGCAACTTTTATGACTGCTTGTCCGGAGTTGTTTGCTCAATTAACTTAGCAGGTAGTTAATTTTCAAAAGCCGCAGGATACCGCCACAGACTGAAGGACTGTGGGTGCTAATTGATTTACAGCTCCTCTTGTCTTTGAAGGGATGAAATCGCATCTTTAAGATGCTTAAAGCGTGCCATTTACTTTGCTCATTGATATGCATTGTCCGTTGAAGCGTAAGACTCGCTTTTGAAACGCAGCCAAGTTGAAGTTGAGTGGAAAAAATCAGCAATAAGTTTGCATTGCATTTGATATATCACAACTTGTTTATTTCAGCAATAAATTTGTACACCAAATGCGAAGGGTGACAATCGTAACGAACACCACAAAAGCAGTCCAAAGATGTTGCCCCATTCTTTGCGCTATAAGTTTGTTTCTAGGGTTTGGCTTAACAATCTGTTTACGTTGGGAGTGAAGTTTAGGAAATGTAAAATTCTTAAAGACGTTACAAATAGATTACCGAAAGGAAATTGCAATGATTTATATACATTCAGCCAGTACTAAACCTACTCACAGAATTTTTGTTTTAAAATAATTATAAATTAAACTGGGTTTTAGATTTTGAGAAAAGTACATAATTTGGTTTGGTTTGCTTATTTAATTTATTATATAAATTGAATAGTTCTTATTGTTATTTTAATTAAGATAAGTTTGCATAAAATAAAACATGGAAAATATTTTGTAAACATGTATATTTAAAAAAACATTTATAACTAGGGACAAAGATACGTTTTACAGACTTTAATCAAAGACAAAAACAATTAAGGTATAAAGAGGAAATTATCAAATCCTACTACAGATGAAAAACACACTATTTTTTTGTACTGTTTCTTACTTGTACACTTAGCACCACTTGGCGTATGTGCGATATCTGTATTTTTTTGTTGCCTACCTGGCTAAAGTGCCCGGAAGCCACACGCGAAATATTTAGCATGTCAAATGACATATTTGCAATGTTTTTTTGTGCCTTGCCAGCAGCAGTTACCAACTCTCTCGCTCTTTCTCTCTCTGCTGCTTTGGCACTGCTTTGTTGAGGCATATGTGTACGTTTGTCATGGTGCTGTCTCTTTCCATTTGAAATCTGTTTGCTTTGGCTGTCGCCATTTTTGCTGTTTTGTGCTTCATTTATCACTCTGCAGCATTTGGATATTTCCATATACTCAGCATATTTGCTGGTCACAGCACACTCGTATGATGATATATGACTGTGTCTTTAACCCAGCCAAACAACACAGCATCATCATCATCATCATCATCCTCCACTAAGCCGGAATACTATGTCACATCGTTCAACAGCAACAGCAACGGCAACAACAACAACAGCAAGGACAACACAGCAATGCACCCAACCCCCGTTTCCCTTTCTGTTTCTCACACATGGTGTAATTTAGATAAGTGGTCATTCTTCATATTTATAATGCTCATAATTTCATAATGTGCCACGCATATGCAGCTTGGTCTCTGATGCCCACTTGTCTCCACTTGTCTCGCCACCCTTCCACACTACGGTAAATTAAAATCAGGCATTTAAGCAGCAGTAACAAAAATATCACAAGAAGACAGGGACGATAAGTGGGCTTTGGTGGAGCTGGGGAACAACATGGTCAGCGTCGTAAAATGGCTTAGCCATTTATTTTATTTGCCGCGAGTTTTTGTTAGTTCAGCCACCTTGAATATGAATATTAATAAAGATGGCAATGGGTCGGTGATTGGGAGTTTGCAGCGGCGCCTATGAATATGGAACATGTTGTTGTCGCTGCTATTTTAACATTCGATGCCCACCGTTTGTTGTTTGTTGTTGTGCTCCGAGATTTATGAGCCACATAAAAGTTAACTTAATTAAATGCCTTTTGGTTTGTTCTGAATATTTATACGTGTTGCCCTTAAAGTGATAAAATATTTGTAAATTTGTATAGGATCTCTATTGTATAACATTTTGACAGCCTTTTGGGCCGCTTGAATGCTTTTGTTCGTAGTTAACGATTCAATACGATTTATTATTTAATAATTGATAAATGCCATTATTAAAACGATTAGACCAAGTTTCTTTAAAAGTTAAAAAGTTTGTTTTAAGAATTGTTTTGAGTAACCTTATAACAAAACAAATAATCTGTAAGCAGACCAATTTAGCTTTCGTTGCCAGTTAAACAGTCGCGATAGTCAAGTGCTCAAATCATTTGCTTTAAATTTACGATGCAAATACTGTGAAATGAAGGCAAACAAACTTTTTAATAGTTAAAATTTGCAAATTTTCTTTGGCAGCGATAACAAACAGGTTTGCCAATAAATATTGACACCATTTTGTGATTATGCAAAGGGAGTGGGAAAACTGAGAGAAACTCAAAACTTGTAGACAGATAACGGTAACCATTAGATGTACTTATATTGGGCAGACAAAACAGCAACTTGAAAATGGAACTGAAAACTACAAACAGCAACTGAAACTTGCTGCTATATATATATTTTTTTTTTTTTTTTGGTGAGTGGCATAGAGAATGCGAATCGTAAAAAATAAAATTATGCAAATTTTTATTATTTGATTATGCAAATGTTCGCGCTTGACGACCCTTGGCATAAGGACGACAGTACTAGAGGTCCGCCCAATACCCTATTCCTTCTCTAATCCCTTCCTCCACAGCCAAAACACATGCGGGCACTGGAGCTTCCGTTGTAAAATCGCAAAAAAGAAAAAAAAACAAACAGTTAGTTGGCCACCATTTTAACCCAACTGCTTCGTTGGGTTCCCTACAGCGGGTAAATTTGAATATTCGTTGGCGATTTCATATTTTTTCGAAAGCCGGTATGCTGGGTAAGTAGCGCAAAGGGTGACGAAGAATCGGGACGCGGCAGAGGGTGCCAGCATTGTGGAGCATTGTCATATGTGGTTGGAAATTTTGAATCTGTTTGCAACCCCTTCGAGCGTATCCGTTTCCTTCTGTCGCGTGCGTTTCCCATTCACTCGACATTCGGTTTCCCCATCCCTATCCAGCTCTTTCCCCGTTATGTCGCACTTGGCGTATGCGTATTTGTATATTTTCTCATGTTCTGCTTTGCTATTGTTGCTTTTCCTGTTTCGACTCCTTTGCGTCTTTACACTTTGCGCGCGATTTGAATCTTTTAAGCGAAATATTGTTGAAATCACTTTATGCCTGACTGACTAAAACACTTTTCGGCAGGCTAAGGGTGGCAATAAGAGTGGGTGTGTGTGTGGGTGTGGGGTTGTATACCTTAAATGCTCACTAATTGATATACAACACTAAGCCGCGTACTTCTCCAGCCATAGAAAAAAAGTCACGCAGAATAAGTTTAAATTATAAAGATGCTGATAAAAAAAACAGCAAGAAAGCGCTCTCGTACTCAGCTCAACTGATAAAAGTTTCAGTTTCAGTTTTATGGCTGGCTTCTAATCAGCTTGAATAATTACCAAAACGTGATGCACAAAACTCAGGGAGAGATAATTTAAATTCTTAAACGATTTCATTTAGCTCAACCAATGTTGTAGAAGTGCAACTCTATAGATACAAATGGGTTATGATTATTGCAAAGGTTACATAATCACAACAAGAGATTCAAACATTTATTTATACGTTTTGGAATAGTATTCTAAGTATTCAAAGAATAGAGTAAAAAATCAAAACGTTTGTTGTGTTGACTTATTGGCCCAAAAAAGCTAAGCACAATTTGTAACTAACAAAACAAACATAGCTTCTAGCATGAAAGTTATGAATCTTAGTTGCTTGCCCAGAACTGATGAGCAAACAAGTGAAGCATGCTCATCAATCACCACAATATAGAACATAAATCATACTAGGAGTCAAAAGAAAAACCTATAGAGAAAGGCTAAGAATAGTAGTGGTAAAAGGAAGGCGATGAGGACACTTAATCGCCCACTGGCATTGGGCATAGGACAACATCAGCCATCAGCCATCAACTTTGATTGAGCAACAGCCGTTCACGCAGCAGCAACGTCGCCATTATAATAAGTAAAATGCCTAGTAGAAAAGAAAGGAGCAAATGCTTAGAAGACGCACAACCACACACAGACACACAAAGCACACGCAGCTTAGAAGCGGGCCCTGGTCCCACCGACTGTGCCTTCATATACTACAAAGACAGTCTGTTTATTTACGCCGCATCGTATGTAGAAGCTTACATATGGGCGCCTCCAGGCAAAGTAGGGGGCAGGGATGATAGGGGGTGTGCGAGTGCTGGTCCGGTTATTGTTGTTGTTGGTGTCTCCATACGGCGGGGCACACATCACACATGTTGTTCCGAGTACACACGTATGTTGCCTGCAAGCGATAGCGTCAACGTCAGCGTCGACTGCGACTGCAACGCCGCTGTCACTGTCGCCATTTTTGGCAGCCAAACCCCGGCGCTTCCAATCTTGGCCAGCTATCTGGCAAGCGGCACATATGTGCAATCATGTGCAGCGGTAGCAGCACCAGCAACAGCAGCAACAGCAGCAGCATTCCAATCAACTGAGCAACATGATGGAGACTCCATTTTGGTTTTGCCATTGGCGCTGGTGTCAGACACGCCCATTGCGGCGACAGGCGCATGCTTGAAAGCCACATCGAATACGAGTTCGAATTCGTATTTCGAAAGAGCTATTTTCGCAAGGGAAATTCTTAGTGTCAAATGTGTGAAGCTAGGCAAGCGGATGGCGGTTGCACATTTTTTTAATCAAAACAAGATAAGATTTGCCAGGAATGACAAGTGCACTGCTTTGTCATAGGAAGGGCTGACCGCAAATCCTCAATGTGTATATGTATGTGTATGAGTGAATCATAAGCGCGTTAAATTGAAACTTGGGATTTCACGCAGCTTAAGTTTTTTAGCAATTATAGAATGTGATGGCCAGCTAAACAAAACAAGAGCAAAATGTTACAGGCATAAACACTTGTCAGCCGCAACAGGAATATGTCACCTGCAACATAGTGGCAAGAGAAATGGGGCACAAACTGGGCTGCTGATAGGCAAATTCAATCAACACTTCACTCCATTGTCGTTCAACGTTCAACCCACCCTTTGGTATTAATATCACACATAAATTCATATTTATGTTCAAACATTTGAACCTTTTTGTTTTGCTTCGACCGCACACACAAACACCCGATAAACACACACACAATCAAAAGTCGATTAGCATGCAACATGCCTAAAGGGGAAAGCAGTTATATATGTACATATTTGAACCCCATAGCAAACTTATTCGCTGGCAACAAGCAACAAATAGGCAAACGCAGGTAATCGCATTTTCAAAAATTTGTTTTTGGCCTCTGCCCGGCAAAAACAAACCAATTTTCAACCCCTGCCCAGAAGCAAACTTTCTGTTGAAAATCTGCTGAAACACAATGAAAATATTTTGCCTGCTGCCTGTGCTGTGTGTGGGGTGGTGTACTGGGGTGGTACGGTTTGGTAGGGGAGTTGTGCTGTGACAAGTACAAGCCACTTGTGCGTTGATGATAATTTTACATTTTTGGGTTATAGACAGCGGGGAGAGGGGATGGACGGAAGAGATATCTGAAATCGGCTTATGTCGCCTGCATTGTGCTGACAATGCTGGAGGAGCTTTTGTTTTAGCCATGGTCATAACGTGCGATAGCGAAGGGAACGGGCTGGACAACCTGTGCGGCCAGGCATTGTGTGATTTACGACGAATTTTAATTTAAAAGCAATCAATTTCAAATATGTAGCCAAAAGAGTTTAGGCTGCAAGAAATCGTAGCAGATAAGGTTTAAAAAATACTTGAAAGATTATGATTAAATAACGTTGCTGAAAAAAGCAAGTAAAGATAGTACATGGAAAATTTAATTATTGGTTAATATATATATATATATATATATATTCTTAAAAGTGTTTAAATTTATAATAAATCCATTTAAAATTGTAAAACATAGAAAAGTTTCAATGCCATTAAGATTCCTGAAGAGTTTCTATTGCCACTTTTGACTTTTGACTGTCTAAGTGTAGAAACACGTCGATCTCAGTAACAATGAAAATTAGATTCTAGATTTGTAGTTAAAGATGTGCAGGTCATATTTGTGTTAAACTTGAGATCTATTTTAAATCGAAATGGATTTAATGCAAAAACATTTGAGTAGAAATCAAATAATTACTCGTTTGGCTAAAACTGTAAGCTTTGCTTAAAATTACAATATACAAATATTAAATATTATGCTTTAAAACATTTATTTATCATTGTCCTTATATTTAAAAAAAAACAATCAGTTTCCAAGCTAATGATTCAAAAGACATTAGCAAATGTCTTACAAAAACATAGTTAAAATCATTAAAAATGTAATTTTGTTAAAAATTCAGGTATTATCTTGATGCATTATCCTTGGCTAATGAACCGCACTTGGCAACAAACAAAGTGAAAGAGAAAGAGAAAGAGAAAGAGAGGGAGACATAGAGGGAGAGCTGCTAGTTGTCGCAGCGATCTAATCGCTTATAAGAAATGAAATCAATTAAAATTTATCACTTTATTTTCATTAAGAGACAAAAGTATAGCACTCGACGCTTGCGGCTGCTGTCCCCAAGGTGCAATTCGTTATCAATTCGAGGACAATGGCGGTCAGGATGTGGCTTAACTGTAATTTGTCCGTGGCGTCGACGCAAACGATAACAAGAAAGATGAAGAAGACAGCAACAATAAAACGCCACAACGTTTGTCGCTTTAAATAATAAAAACATTTGATTTGCCAAAGTCGGCACGTGCCAGAACGAATCAGGACGCACGGGGATATACTGGGGTGGGATGGGCTGGTCTGGGTTGGGTTGGGCTGGCAATGCGCAACCAAAAATCGCAGATAAAGCCATCGCGTAAATTAATGGCCGGCACGTGTCCTTGACGCAGGCACAAAAAATAAAGACCAACCAGCATACGAATTGGCATGAGTATTGAGATTTGGATGCGGATTGTCGTTGAGCTTGGACTTGGCTTTCGAATTTGGCAAGCTGTCCACACTGGGTGGTCTGCATGTGTGTGAATTGGGAGCAGCTTATGGACAGCAAATTATCGAGTCTACCACATGGGTCTTGTTTATGCTGCCGCTGATAATTGAGGCGTAAATGTTGACACACGTCCGCATAAACACACACACACTTGTCTCATGGATCAACTGCGAACATTGTCGTTTAACTGACTGCAAAGTGAAGTTTATGATTTGTGACAATTGCCACGGATTTACGAGCATTATGCGGCAAGTGTGTTTTTGTTCATTGCCTTTCTCTCTCTCTCTGTTTTTTTTGTTTTAGTGCAGCTATCATTAAAAGTTGGTTTACTGGTTACTTCACAACATAGTTGCTGATAACCCTATCAAAAGTTTAATGCAGGAAGCACGCCATTTGCGGAGTGCATAAAAAGTTAATAAGCTTCTCAAAATAAGATATCAATGGATGAAACAAAGAAGTTCACATGAACAAAGGATGAAAGGGATTGGGATTTTCCAGTTGATGAGCTGGTTTCAAAGTGCCAAACAAAACCTTTGACCATATGCGTTAAAAATGACGAATTAATGCATAAAATAATACTCTAACTAAATACCTTCAAAAAAAAGGCTCCTTTTTAACTCTTTCATAGTATTCGAATAAATGAAAAAACCAAGGCTTTACCGCAAATAAAACATTTTAATATGTTTCTTTACAAACGGTATAGCCAACTCATACACCCCTTATATATTTATAAGGGCATCCAAAGAATATTGAAAATTAACACAAGGCGCAGGAACAAAAAAAAAATAAAGTCACACCACAAAACCGAAAAGGGGAATGAATACATGATTATGTAATGTGGGACGCCTGACATATGGCCACTTGGTAGCATTGGAAAATCAGTGAAGGATATGCTAACAAGTCAAACAAGTCGCCAGGAATACAATTGTCAAAAAACCACAGGACATGCACTTGAGCGCATCTTGTGTGTGATTGAAAGAGGATGTGTGGAAGAGTTACAAGGTGGAAGATGAGCCAGCCCGGTCCAGTTGCTTTGATCCTTGATTGGAGTTACCTACTTGGCCACTTGAGGCGCACAGCTGTGACACTGATTGATGAGCCCAAGGACCAACGGATTGACTATCCATAAACAGCTTTGGGGATTCCGCATCAATGAATGCTTTAATCGAGTTTTGCAAAAGGGGCAGGGAACGGTAGAAGGATGTTGCTGTGGTAGTGGAGATTGCGGCTCGTTTAAACTATGTAAATGGTGTCAACTGTGGGCACCATAAAAAATAATGACCAACCGAGATAAAATATTTTTTATGTTATTGCTCCACTTCGCCAATTTTAGAGGCAGCAACAGCAGCAGCAGCAGCAGCGACAAACAATATTTAAATATTAAAAAACTTTCAAATGTACCAGTTAAATGAAGCAGAAGCAAGATTGTCGCCCCATCTAACAAATGTTTTACATTTTATACATATATATTTTATGTTGCTGGGGTTTTTCAACAGACGCTTGCAACAAAATATCGAAAACAAAGACACGCCCACACTTCTGGACACTCCGCCCTGACAATCGAATTTGCACACTGGACTCATTTTGGGAAATTGATACATTGAAATCATTCTTGGGACTGGGAAAATACTCGAACTTGGATTTTGGCAATAAATCATAAATCAATACGAAACGCTGCCAGGCACAGCAGCAATCGGAAGCGTCTCACTCATGTCCAAGTCCCAGTTCTCACTCCCCGAGTTCAGGTCCTCGTTTTGGGCATTGGCTAATGATGTCTTAAAAAACGATTTTGCACCCAGAGTGGCGAGTATTGAGCAAATAAAAAAAATGGCAATGTCACAAAACGAGGGCAATTGATGTCCTCAGGTCAAACGCATTAAGAAAATTGCCGTTTCAGCTGGTAAAAAGAAACTCTTATATTCCGTTAGTGTGTATGTGCGTGCGTGTGTGTGTGTTTCGGGGAAATTGAATTTGCACGGCGCTAAGTGGAAACGGAGCAACAATATTCTACCAAATCGGCTTTAAGTCATGAAAAATAATAGACAACCCACGACGAGTAGTAAAAAGCAGATTGCGAGGCGCGTCAGCAGCCAAAAAAGATTGTGGAACACATGCTGTGCTGCATATGAAGACTGACGAGGACAAGGATGAAAACGAGAACGAGGAGGAAAAGTAAAAGTACTGTGTTGAACGCTTATCAACTGGCAAACACACATCGGCTGTGGTATGGGTAACGCAACATGTGAAACTTTAAGTGAATGTAACATAACTTTTTGGTCAAAAATTCTTTTTACTGTTTAATTGCATACAGTACCTAATTAAACTTACTGTGACTAGAAAACAAATAAAGCTATATGAATATTCATACTAACATTGTACTAAAGTGTTTAATGATGCACTTTTCATCGCCTACCAATTTCGAGGTTTATTTAATACCTTAAAAATTTTTGTTCATCCAAAACATATATATACTAAAATCGCTTTTACTTAAGAAAATTATGAGTGGGCATAGTATAAATTGTCTGTATTCGGATAAATATAAAATCTTTAAAGAAAAGCATATTCTTAAGTAAATCTGTTTTTATTTTGTCCATAAATTACACTTATTATGCGTACCAATGTAAAATCACACAAATGAAACAAATATTATATTTCTGCCCGTGTGCTTAAGCACATTCGATAACATAGAAATAAACTTATACTGTGAATATATGTATATGTGGTAGATCATGTTGTTTCCATGTCACCAGGTATTTCAGAGTCCTCAATGGTTCTCGTCGCTGGTATATAAACTTTAAATGCAAATTTGGATTTGACAAAGGAGCCCGTATTCAATACAGTACAGCCATGCTGAGTGCTAGAAAAACTTTGACACGAGTCACCCATAACAATGAGATCGGGCAGCGGATAAAGCCATAGTGATGGATCATAATCCCAGTGCACGGGCATTGCAATGGGATGAATAGGTACCAGATGACCCTGGCAGACGATTGTGCGTGCAAAATGCTGCTCAATCTGCGTTGTGTCCGGCGGAAAGTGCAACGTGTTGCGACAGAACTTTGCCATTAAATCCAAACGACAGACGACTATTTGTTGGGTGCAGTACTGCAAGCGGCATGGATTTGTAGCTAGCTGGGTACGCGGCCAGGCTTTGAGAAGGCCAGATGCTAGACATTCGGGCAATGGAGCACGTGGCAAGATATTTGGTGCTGTTGGATCCTCAGAGGAGGGCACTAGTATTAGATCAGTTTGCTTTTTTAGCTGCTCACAGCCGGCAGCTAATGCGCCCAGCGCATCCAAATGTTGCCGCAGCTCATGATGATTGCGTGTGCTGGTCGTAAATGGTCCCATTAGGACAATGGCCTGCGGTGGACAGGAATCGTAGCCAACAAATAGCTGACGTAGCTTATCCATCACCACAGGCAAATCCAGACGCACATCAGACAAGAATACAAGCGTCGTTTCTGTATTGCTGCGTTCAATTTCTTGCAACCTTGGTGAATATTTCAGTAACTTGGCAGACTCGCCACCCCAGGTGTTCCCGGTTCCAAAAAAGGCTCGACTGCTGCTTGCTGGTTCAGCGGGTGGAAAGCCAAGTCCATCGACTGCAAAGAGCATTGACAACCAGTTAATATAACTTCATATATTTTAGCAAATCTAACCTTTTAATACGCCATTCGCATAACTGCCTTCAGCAAGTACAAAGCATCCCTCGCAAAAGAATCCAGCATGATAACGGGCAGCGCACAAGTCAAGCTGCACACAACCCGTTGGATCCTCCACGTAGAATTTTCCCTCTTTGAGCTGTGTTAGAAGACCCAAGATAACAGCCTCTTTCAGGTGAGATGTGGCCAGCAAGTTTTCGGCGTACTGCAGCTTAAATTTCTTGGTCTGTGCATTGGCGGCAACACCATTTTGTATAACAGAAGGCGCGAATAAGTCATGTCGCAATGTCTTTTGCAGTAACATAGCATAACGCTGCTGCAAATAGTCCGACTTCATTCGTGGCTGAGACAGTAGGCGTCTTGGCTGAGCGTCCCGCTCAAACTTCTTGATGCGCGTGTTGTAACGATAGCGGGGAACTGTAAATGCATCGATCAGTGAAAATATGGTCTCACCCTCATCGAGACCAACGCGGTTAAGTTCACTGATGGCCTTTTCTAGCGCATCACGCTCTACATGCGGCGTTAACAGCTTCTGGCCTTGTAGGTTCTCCGTTATTATTGTCAACCATTTCTCACGTTCGGTAGGCTCGAATGGCAGCAGTTGCTCGGCAAGGTAGGTGCTGTTCTCCGAGCGTATCAGGAAACCGCTTAATTTGAATGAGTTTGTGATCCGCTTTCGCAGTAACGTTAACTCATCCATGGTAAGAGAAATTAAATACAATTTAAGACAAACACAACTTGTTGCGACAAATGTATTTTATTTTGGCGCCATTTGAACTAGTGAGCGAACCGATATCACAGCTGTTGCTGCACGAACTTTCCAGCACTATACGTAATGGTGGTGGTTGGTCATTTATCGATAGCTTCTTAATAAAAACCGGGCAATTTAAATAAAAAAGAAGAAACTGTATCTTAAACTGTAAGAAATTAACTCATTACTCTTTACAAAATACTGTATTTATACATAAATAGCCAACAGTTTAAGACTTAGATACAAATTTTAAAACAATCAACCACCTAAAGATCCGTTCGCTAAAACTTTCAAGGCGAATTAACTTTAAATACATTGGTACAAAGAGGTAATTGTATGCTTAAAACTACAATAAAAACTGTTTACAATACGTATTTAGCAAAAAATGAAAATAAAATAAAATTAAACTTGCTTACTGCTCATAAAGAAATGCATCACAAACTATTGACCGAAATTTGACTTTCTGGACGGCAATCCGTTTGACACTCTGCCAATTGCTGCACACATTGTTCAATTATTTTAAAGACAATATCGGCAGTGTGTGCTGTACTAAAAGGTTTATCAATAGGCGGAACATGAACAAATAAGCTACGCTTGCAATCTACATCTAGGGACTTTAGATATATGTAGCCGCAGAGAAAACTGCCAACATTTTTGGACGCCTTTGTTGCCGATAAACTTTTATCACCAGCTGCACGGGCTGGTTCCACGCACTTCTCGCATGTTGCATTTACAGCATCCACAATCTTATCAACGTTAAGGCCACAACGCAAAACATTGGCATTACCATTGTAGGGCAAACAGCAGGTGCCTTTGCTCAAAAATTGGCCTGCATTGTCGGGACGTCGAAACTGATGGTTGTAGGCAAGTTTCTCCACATAAACGCATTTGGCAACGCCCGAAACACCGACATGTACGACCAGCTGTGGCAAAAGCGGATATGAATGATGTCAGCGGCACTTAACTAAAATCGAAGATAATATTGCTTACCTCTGGCTGACGCTGCCAAATGTCGGTGATTGCCTCGTCAACCGCTACATATTCCACAGGCACCATTTTTTTCTCCAACAGGTAGTCGGTGCCAGCGTAGGTTAAGAGGTCGGGAAGCAATTGCACAGCCTCCCAGCTGGCATTTATTTCCTCATGGCCCACAAATGGACCAAATCCAGTGACTAGAATTAGTTTACGCTCTGTTGACGACATTGTAAACACTGCCGCCCCCTACAAATAAGAGCTCGTTGCGCATTCACAAAAACATATATGTGTGTGAGTGTGTTCACAGCACTAATTTCAAAATAGTAGTGCTGTAAAACAAGCTAATCTGAGGATGGTACGCTGATCGCATGGATAATTAATGGGTTCTGTGGCTTGATAACAAATTTATTAATATGTATAAGTTTTAAAACGTTTAATAAACTTCTCAATCAGTTTGTGCTAAATATAATTGCCTGTTACACAATTTTACCTGATTGTTTATTTCCGCGCTGTATTAACCATACAGGCAGTGCTGTAAAGCGATAACGCTCAATGTTTGTTGTCAATGACTTGCCGTACAAAAACATCCCTGTCTTAATTATATTTTTCCATCCCTGCTTGGGCGCAAATTCACAAAGAAAGACCAGACAAGTGGTTCAATGCTCAATAGGTGTTAAAATCGAATTGTCGTACAAACTTAAAACAAATTAAAGTATGCTGAACAATCAAGGGTAACACATTTAGTACAAACATTAAAGCGATACATTCCGCGAGTGCAAACTACACGAAACGCACTTAAAACAAACCACAAATTTAAGGCAACCAAATCAATAAATATTTCTCTTAACACCGCTTGGACTTTCAATACAAACAAGAAGCTAAGCAACTGCTGCATTAAACGTTCGACGGATAGAATATGTAAGTATTATATCGTGGATATTAAGCTAATCTAATCTCTTCGGACCAAAGTCACCGACGTGGTTCACACAAATACGCACACACATATCTCAATCCTCACAATTATGTACATTTTTGAACTTTGTACACATTAAACATTAAGTATTCATCGAATTGTGTATTATTGCAGAGGCGGTGTACAAAGCAGGCGCAAAAGTGAAAGCAGAATTAAAGACAACTGCAGCTGTTGAATTTCCCAAAGTAGCTGAAGGCAATTTTGTTATACGAGAAGGCTTTCTGTGCAAGGAGTAAGAATTCATCATGTTGTCGCGCCTGCAAGAATTTCTGTCACGCCATCGACGTAAATTTTTAGTAACTGGAGTGGTGGTTGGTGGCACCATTTTTGCGGCTCGTTATGCACAACGCAAGCTGGTGGAGTATCAGGAGAAGCAGGCACGCGAGTTTTTTGAGCGGACACGGCGTTTGCATCATTTTGAGTCAACAGAACGCACCTGCAACCAGGTAATACTGGGCATGGGCGGGGAGATGTGCCAGGCGGTGTTGCACGAATGCAGCACGGATGAGTTGCTTGAGCAGCTACGACAGCATCCCACCAACAAACTGGAGTTATGGGAACAAATGAAAATTGTGTCGTTTACGCGACTTGCCACCTTTGTGTATGCCTCTTCCATGCTGGTGGTTGCGCTGCGTGTGCAACTGAACCTGCTCGGCGGCTATATCTATAGGGATATAATGACAGAGCAGCGTCAAATTACCGACGAACTGAAGCAGCAGTACTTGTCACTTATAAGGCACTTCATTACATACGATGGCATACGGGATCTGGCTCGTTTTATACGCAGTCAGGTCGTGGAGGTGCTCAAGACAATGCCGCTGACGCGACAATTGACATTGGCCGATACGGAGCAGATTTTCTGGTCGCTGCAAATGTCTATCAATGGCGATACACGCCACGACCCCAACTCCAAGATGAGTAAGTATCTGCTACCAGATCAAACGCGCCTGCAGGAAAGATTTAATTGCTCGCCGCTGCTGCAGCAGATGTACAATGAGACTCTCGATCTGCTGGAGAGTGAAGAGTGCGTTGGTGTCTGTGCGCATAATGTTAGTCGTGGTTTTGTGCTCAGTTGTGATGCCATTGCCGAGTCTATGGGTGAAACGCTACAGCATCTGGCACCGGGTGAACTGCAGAATCAGCAGCCCCTGAATGGACCAGGCATTCTATCAGATGGCCAAAGGAAACCAAGCAACAACAACAATCTACTGAACATCAACACGGTGCTGCTGGCGGTGGCTAAACTTATTCCAATTATCAGTGGACTCACTTCGCGAGGTTATGACAGCTCTTCAAGGCCACACAATCTGCCCACGCAGCTGTTAAGCTTCTATGTGGTGTCTGAGAAGACCAAATTGCTGGGCGCCAATGTTTATGAGACCTTTAGCTCGGGTTAGGAGCATTTCTAGTTGTAGAATAAATTTAGCTTAAGACAACTGCAAAATAAGATTATATACTATATATAGACGTACGATAAAAGAAAGAACAAATCCGATCTTTTAAAAATATATATGTTTTTCTGTATTATATGTAAGTCTTAGCTAAGATAAGTTTATTTAAATGGAAATCTGATAAAGATTGCAAAGGGACATAGCTTTAGAGATGCAAATTGAACGTTAACATACAAATCGATCAACATGAAGGCCTTTTAAAATATAAATTCATTTAAATGAAAATAAATTAAATATGTAATTAAAAATATAAGAAAATGAGTGAAGCTCTTTTATTTAGCATGGACACACTCCCAAAATATCTTACATCGAATAGGGTGGCAAGGAATAAAAAAAAAAACCGCCCTAGCCATGCTGTTGATAAGGCGCGCGGTTACCGACAGCTGTCGACGTCTCAGTCGCGGCGTCGCATGTTTATTTGATAGCTTATTCTCTGCCTCTCTCAATCTTTGTTACTCTGTATTTAAAAAAGAGAGCGCAGGCAGCGCATGCGCTTTTACTACTAAACAAAGTGCAAACACAGCTGCATACGCATACATATGAACACTCCAAACAAATGTTATAGCATCTCTTAGGCGCTTCGATAAGTAATGTATTTATTAGTTATATGCAGTAGAAATAAATATTATGAAACCGCTTAAAGTTGTCCAACGTCAATGCCGCTTATTAAGCCGCATGTCAAATCTCTGCCCGCTCTTACCCGGTCACAGTGGCTCTCTAACTGTTTCGCTCTCTCATTTATAGCGGCTGCTGCTGGTGCTGTTGGTGCTGCCCAGCTGTCTGGCTGGAGTCTAATTATTATATACATTGGCAGCGCAGTTGCAAAAGTTACGTGAAAACATAAAGGACAAACGACGCGCCTTCTGCCATTGCGTATATGTTTATATATGTGTGTGTATGACTCGAGTGTGTGTGTGCAGAAAGAAAAACAACAGCATAAAAAAATGTGCAAAAACATGCAAAATATGTTTAATACACACAAATATCGAGAATTCTTTTAACTAAACAAACTCCACATCTGTGCGACGGCAGCGAGAACAAGCAAAGTTCAGTCAGCAAACTTTTGTGTAAGTTGAGATGCATGAAAACAGATACATTTAAATAACTTAACGTTAATGGCCATTGCAACTATACTTAACTTAAGGTTAAAAGTTTCGTTAGCCCCTGTGAAAACAATAATGTTTTAACAACAGTATTATTGATTAAGACAACAGAACAGAACAGAGTAATATACTCACGCACACATGACACAGACAGACATTTGCGTGTGTGTTACCGTTAGCCCTTAAGGTTAAAGGGGGTGAGTTTGGGTGTTTTTCCTTAAGGGTGCTCCTAACCCGCAACTCGCAACACTCCTAACGAAACTAAGAATGCAAGTGCCCAAGTGTATTTAGTTTGCTCACACATACAACGAACAAACAAAAAAAATTATGCTGCTATTGCATTTTCGCTTACGTTAGATAAAACCCTTCCTCCCGACTATGTATTGTGCGTGAGAAGATAAAGGTATAATATCATACATGGCATACAACGAGAGGGGCGGAAACTAACAAGGCCTAAAACTACAGAGGACCTAACTCGGTTAAATAAACGTTCCTTGGGGTTCCGACAAGTGAGTAAGTCAAGTGTGACAACGTGCAAAGTATAGACAACAATGAGGAGCAGCGCATTCCGCCCCAGAAGCACAGGCGCCCCCCTTTAATATTTATGAAAACAATGCATGCAAATCAAGAGTTGGCCATTCATATAGGCATATTGACATACTAAATGCAAAGGATCAAGTGTCTTGACAATGGGCCACAACACAACAACTATATATATATATATATAATTGTGAATATATTGAGAGTCGACACTGTACAAAAATACTCTGCTTATGCTAGTCGTCTTATTTGATAAGTAAACCTTTCTTATTTGTTAAATTCAGCCGAATGGGTTAATGTTACACCGCGAGCGCTTGACCGGATGTTGGTGCATAGCTGGCAATGCGAAGCTCAGCACTTTGTGCCGCTATGCGTGGGAATGCAAGGCTCAGCACTTTGTGAGTGTGGACATGAGGGATCCGTGTGATCCGAATATGTCACTATATATATTTTTATAAACACACGCACACATACCGTTATGCATATTAGGGGTGCGGTGAAGAGGTGCTTCACATACACAGACATGCAGGAACCCTCTGAATGTTTGTGGGCGCTTCTGTTGTTTTTGGCTAGTCGCTTTTACTAATACTAAGACAGGCTATAAGCAAACACAATGGCATACATATATAAATAGCGTTTTTGAAAAAGCTTATTCCAAACTTTCCGAAACTATAATGCTAAGATTTAATGGTTCCAGCGAATACTATTTTTAGTAACCTACAATCAAAGAAAAAATAGTTAAAATAAGCTGCGTTTCTCTTACCATTTTTGATCATTAATAGTAATAAATGAGTCAACGTATTAGCTTTAGTTCCATTAGTGATTCCATTATCTTTAAAGTTAAACTAACTATTCTAGTAAAAAGCTGCTTTAAAGTATTTTCTGACTGCTGACTATAATATTTTAAAACCAATATGCCTTAAACTTCTATCGTTTTGATTGTTGCTTAACATTTCCACATTACCAAATTACAATTCGATAAATAAAAAATCAACATATTGATTATTGCTTCAATCAAAAAGTTTGTAGACCTTAATCAAGATAAATCGTAACATTGTTTGTATATTTTCAACTCTGATTCTATACACATAAAAAATAAAGTTCTTATTACTATATTAACCGACGGTACATATTTTGACAGCGGCTTGTTTTTTGAACTATGAAAACGTTTTGATTGTATTTGTTTTTCTTATGAATTTAAATATTAAATCCGTAAGAGCTTTTGATCCGCATAATATTCGCAACAGCTTTGAATTAGTATTGTAAATTATTTAGTCTGAAATGTTTGAAAAATTTTAGTTTGATAACAATTTACAATGTGGCCATCAAGCTGAAAGTACACTTTTAAGTATCCTACATACTTGAGTGAATAGCAATAGTACAGTATCTATAATCATCAACCACTGGGAAACGGGAATCACCCCAACAAACACACACACACACTGAGAGAAAAACCAGAATTTTACTTTGAATTAAAACTTTTCGATATCATTACCGGTAATAACGGTTTGAATTAGGTAGTACTTATTTTGAAACTAGTCAACTAAACTACAACTAGCATTTAAAATAAGCCCTCATAAATTTAGATTCGTACAATTTGGATTATATTACTTTATAATTTTTAATGGTACAAAACGGATTTGGATTTTATAAGGAGTTTCTTTTGGTTGTTGTTTTAGGACTTCTCAAGATTGGATGTAGAATTCTATAGTTACATCAGGAACTTCTTGAACTCAAATAAAAGCACAAATTGTTAAGTACGTTCAAGAGAAGTTTTTTTTTCTGTGCACTTATAACTACACACGGAGTATGATTGTATGGGGTGTGTGTTGGTCTATCTTTGCATTGCATTTGTGTGCACAAGTCCTACTTTTGCAACGTGAATGGAAGGCTATAACTACATTTTTTATGAGAGTAAAGAGTGAAGTTGCTCTAGCAGACTGTTTGCCTGCTTCTGCTGGTCATGGTCCTGGTTTTTTTTCTTGAGCCCCATTCGTCGCCTGTTTGGCTTGTCAAAACCGTCAAAAAATGCGATAGACAAGCCGGCAAGCAAGCAAGCAAGCAGCTTAAGTGCCTTGCCCCTCTGCCCACACCGCTCGAAACAAACTAGCGCGTGGTTACTTAACAGCCCTGCCACAATAAGCAAGCAACCACCCATCAACTTCCCCACGTTGCAACCAAACCAATTGCAACCCCATTTGTTGCAACCGCAGGCTAGAGCATTAAGTAAACCTCAAAAGAATATGCAAAATAGTGCCGTAAATGACATTTGATAGATGGTTGTGCTGGTTGTTGGTCGAGAAAAACTTGGTCGTTGCTTGGGGTATGCCTCAACTGATTAGTTCAACGCCTTCGTTTGTCAATGCACTTAATGATGCTCCCAAGTCCTAAGCTGCTCACATCCTGGCACACATGTGCCACGCTGTACTGTAATTAAATGCCAGCAGGGGGAATGCAATGCATTAAACTACATGTATTCCAACAGTTTGTTTTCACTTTATCTAGCTGAACTTTCTTTTATTGCGTATACGCCCCCGTTGCTTTAGTGTTCGCACATATCCGCGAGGCAGCCACATAAACCGACAAGTTTTAAAAATAAAAGGAACAAACGAACAACTGTTGTTTATACGATGTAAAGTCACAATACGTACAAAATTGATGAATGCCTTTGTAGTTGGAGTATAAGTTTCAGCTAGGACTAAATTGCATTTTAAAAGCCAAACTATGAACTAACAGACACAATGTTAAAATGCCAAAAGAACACCTTTATCATATTTGGTGTGCAACGCCCCCCGTCCAGACACATTTTCATTTGAAATGTGTCATAATTTTGCAGATAACATGACGCAATTAAGTTAATGAAGCGGCGCCAAGCCACGACAACGATTACAAACAGACACCAACTTTAGTTTAGTTCATTTCAATTCAGTTCAGTTCTGTTTTAGTTATAGGGCCAAACATTTTGGTTTCGTTGCGCAGTTATATGTGTGAACGCAACCGAAGAGCAACATATACTACGAATGACTAAAATAGATCAGCAAGAATACTCGAACCAGAACTCAATTCCCGACTCGAAAAACTTGCGTACTTGGTCTATACAATATAGTTAATTAACATTTGCAATTAGCCTTTTGTGCTCTGTTGTTAATATAATCAAGATGGAATGCGTGTACGATACTTAAAATATTTCAAAATATGTGCTTTCTATGTTTACAAACATTTATTTTATAGCAAAATGACCAAGTTAACGCGCTGAGTCGATGGCCAGTACCAAAAGCTAAAAGCTAGTGACCCAAAACCCCAAAACCCAGCTACAAGCTGAGCCACAGTTTACATATAAAGTAGATTGGAGATAATTTCAGAATGCGACGTCCAAAAATATCGCTGAAAAAGTATTTCTATTTTACGTTGATTTGTGCGCTTTTGCTAATATTCGGCTTCAATCTCAAGTGAGTAACAAACACATTGGAACTTGAAACATATCGAAGCTTATCATATCCTTTTGCAGAGAATATGAGATATGGAAGTCAAATCGGGAACCAAGAACTGTGGCATCAATTTCACAACAGCAGCAACAGCAACAGCAGCGACAGCATGAAGCAACAAATGAAATAAAGGGCTGGGCACTAGGTGAAGCCACCTCAACATATGAGTCAGCTCCGCCAGCCTCACCCGCTCCATTGGCCGAGCAGGAACAGCAGCTGCAAGAGATTGATCCCGAGGAGGATGCAGCAGCCGATAAACATGCAGAGACACCAGCTACGGCCAAGCCGTGGTTCTTTCGCAATGGAGAATACTATCCAAAGCCGGCAAAGACTTTTAGCAATCGCAAGGCACGAAAATTGCATGCACCCAAACTATTTCCACAGCAGGATCAGCACAGTGATCGTGTTGTCAATCAGCTGATGTATGTGCCACACAACTACGAACAGATAAAGGCAAGTGGCAAACTGAAAACCATACTATTGTACAATGGCTTGGGGCCATGGAATGTGAAAAAGGGTCGCGAGGTGTTTCTGCGCTCCAAGTGTCCGGTGGACACTTGTGAGCTAACTGCCAATCGGGATCTGGCCAGTGTGGCTGACATGATACTCTACAAGGACACCTACATACCCACGGGCATACGCAGGCCAAACAATCATAAGCAGGTCAACATGATGTACTATTTGGAATGCCCATATCATACACAAAATGTCAAAGTGCCGGATGCCATCAACTGGACGGCAACTTATAGGTAAGCCTTGTTGGATGAGTTATGTTCAAATTATGTAATCTTTCCTTTTCTTTATAGACGTGACAGCACCGTGATGGCTCCCTATGAGAAATGGCAATACTATGATACTAAGGTGCAGCAACTGGAACAGGATCAAAACTATGCTCTCAACAAGACGAAAAAGGTTGCCTGGTTCGTATCAAATTGTGGAGCACGCAATGGTCGACTACAATACGCACATGAACTACAAAAACATATTGAGGTAATTATTGCACTTGATTCCAAACCCTTTTGCTTCTGACCTTTGCAAGTAAATGAACAAGTAAGTTATTAAAAGGTTAGTTATTGGTTAGTTATTGAAAGGACGAACCAACTAAAAGCCAACATGCCATTCCACCCTATAACTTATTCTTTTTTATCTTTGGCAGGTTGATATTTATGGCGGATGTGGTAACTACAAATGTCCTAGGAGTACTGCGGACAAATGCTTTGATATACTGGACAATGATTACAAGTTTTATTTGGCATTCGAGAACTCCAATTGCAGGGATTACATAACGGAAAAGTTCTTTGTAAATGCACTCAATCGTAAGGTGCTGCCAATTGTAATGGGTGCTCGACCGGAGGACTATGAGGTGAGTGCTCCACGACGTTCCTACATACACATCGATGAGTTTGCCTCACCCAAAGAGCTGGCCGAGTATCTGCACATACTCGACAAGGACGATGAGCTGTACAACTCGTACTTTAAGTGGAAGGGCACCGGTGAGTTTATCAATACGTACTTCTGGTGTCGTGTATGCTCCACGCTCCATAATGAGGATCAACTGCGTAAGTCCAGCTGGTACACTGACATCAATGATTGGTGGCGTGGTGCCGGCATTTGTACATCCGGTTCGTGGCGCAACTTTAAGGCGCGCATGGATGTAATTAGCGATGATTGAGATGGGGACGTTGTCCAGATAGTGGTCGACGCTGGTGTCATTACATAATCAAAAAAAAAAAAACCAAATATATGTGCGGCTCTATAGTTGTTGTTGTTTTTTAGTAGGTATGTTTGTACTGTGTATTGTATGTGTAAAAAATACTCTTCCCTTTTATAGAAGTAATTTGGGGTCCGAGAACGAGATGGCGACCCTAAGTTGTAGTACTATGTAATTATTTTCTAGCTAGAACTAAGTGCAACTAACCGCTTCAAATACATACATAAATACTAAGTACTAGCTATGTTTTAAGCATAAGCAAATCGAAAATCAAACGAGCATGAGGCAAAAATAACAAAAAAAATTACAAACAAAATAGAATGCCTCGGTATATACCGGGGAATAAAAGAAAAACATGTTCCTTCCAGGATTGAAAGAACCGCTTACTGAATGTTCAATACAAAGAGAAAAGCGCATAGAAACTAGACCATAGACTAAAAGATCCCAAGAAGATCATTGTAACATATACAATACCAAATGAATAAGACAAATTAGCCTAGTTATACAAATTATAAATGTAATAATAATATTTAATATAATGTGTGTATGTAATTATATTTTAGTTGGTTACAAAATGCAAAAGTCCAATTTAGCGCATAGGCAAATCACAAAACGGACACAAACACACAAATTCACACAAATAAATGTTCAGTAGCATTATATATACATATATATATATATATGATATATATAGCTTAAATAAGTACTACATGCATATTTGAAAGTACAGTCAAGCATTAACTGCATATACAATATAATTATAAATCTTTTTGTAAGAATTTTTGTAAGCAACAATGTTAAGATATGTTAAGCTTTATTTAAGTAATTTTGGTTTATAACTTAAGTTTGTATTTAAGTTGGAACAATTGTACTTATATATGCTGTAGAAACAAACGCACAAAGTCGCGCAATACTCAGCTTAGTCTTAAACACTTGACAAAATTATTATGAATCTATAAATATTTGTTTACCTTGCCACGACCATCTGTGTTTTGCTTCAACTTTGTTCTGGTGCAGCTTTTTTTTTCTTAAGTCAGTGTTTTAATCGTGCCATCAAAATAGTATACAATTTATGTATAATGTGTGTGTTGTAGTCGATAGGAAAAGGTTATTTTTAACTTTGCTCACACTTACTTAATTCGCAATATAATTGTATCTTAAATGTTCTTAATTTTCGTTTTATTTGTATGTATTTGCTGTAATGTGTCTAAGTGTTAGTTTGAAGTTGTAAATTAAATTCAACCGGGTGTTTTATAACTTTAGCAATATTGATTCGATATATTTATTTTATAAGCATTTAATAATATCATAAATGTGTATTTTGAATGTGAATTCGATTATTTTTAATTTTTACTGTGATAAAAAAAAAAATGAAAATAAACAATGACAACAAATGACAATTTGGTACATTTTCATGGTTTTTCAGTATATGACTTACGATTACAATTTACTTCAAAATGAAAACACTGCAAGAACTTTTGGAATTTTTTATGGCAACCATGTTCGTATACGTTTAAACTTAAAACAACAAGCTGTGCAAATAGTTTAGCAATAGAAAAAAAAAGGTTTTATCCAGTAAGTTTTAGCCACCTTCTAATGTTTGCATTATGTCAAATAATGCTTTATGATTAATACTTATCTTAGCTCAAACATGGCACATTTTTAACTGCAGCAATAAATCTTTCAAGTTATTCAATTTATCCTGCTTTATTTTTGGGTCAACCACTGATGATATGCCCACAATTTTGGTTGTAATCTTACGCTGCAAGGCAATGGCTTCTACTTTCTTGGATAGCTTTAAAAAGTTGAAAGAAACAGTTAGATAGGATCAAATAAAAGTAAAAACAGAACTCACCTCGTAGGCACGTTTGATAATGCCATGCGGCATGCCTGCCAATTTTGCTGCATTGAAGCCATAGGATTTGGGGCATGCACCAGCTGTATACTTGTATAAGAAGGTAACCGTTTCTTGTGTGGGATCTGTGTTGTCCTCATTCTCAACCATGCATGCCATATGACCCAACGTAATTCTCTTATCCATGTGGAAGAAGTCAATAAGATTGTGATAATGTGTGGAAAACAAAGTGCGGCATTTGAGGTTGGCCAAAAAGTTGACCACAGAAGCAGCAATCGCTGTGCCATCATAGGTAGCCGTGCCACGTCCTAACTCATCAAGTAGCACCAGGGAATTTGGTGTAGCATGCTTTAGTATAAGTGATGTTTCATTTAATTCCACCAGAAAAGTACTATGCCCAGCCAATATATCATCTTGTGCGCCCAGGCGCGTAAAAATGCGATCCACTAGCGACATGCGGCAACTGGCAGCAGGAATATGAGCACCCTTAAAACATATGCAAAGTAAGTATAAAATAGATTACAGATTTTTTTATCTTGCACTTACAATTTGTGTCATGATTGTAAGCAAACCGAGTTGTCGCATAAGAGTGCTCTTGCCACCCATATTTGGACCAGTGAGCAATGATAGCGGTGCCTCAGATTTCGTGCCCAGTTGCAGTCCATTTGGTATGTAAGTTGATGCATTTACACATGGATGATAGCCTTCCTCCAGCTCAATAAAGGGCTGTGGCTGGGCCTGTGCCGAGACCAGCTCGGGCACACAGATAACCAATTGTTGGCGTGCATATTCCGCCAACGAGGCGAGTACATCCAGCGTAGCCACACAATCAATGCACTGCTTCCATTGCTCATAGTGATTCGAAAACTTTTCAAACAAGCGACGTGCCAGATCCTTAAGCACTGTATTACGTGCATCCTCCGCTTGTTGCATATCTTTAAGCAACGCCTTTGTCTCCGATGTGGTGTAGCGACGCGCCGGTTTCTTGCCTTTAACCTGTCCCTCCAATGCGTACGACTTGTTCGCTTTGTGAGCGTGCGTCTCAAGCACCTCAAGTTGATAGCGTTTCTTGTCCGAGCCAAAGTAAACAATACGACAGCCGAAGTGACACTCTTGTTCCGTAAGGTAGGTCTTTAGACGTTTCTCAACATCAGCTATACGTTGCTGCACTTCATCGTAGTCTGAATCCACGCCAGGCTGTGGTGCAACTACACCTGTCTTGTCAGCGGCCTCATGATCAAAGGCATGCTTAAAGAATTTGAGCTGCTTGCTAAGGTCTGGAAAACTGCCTCCGTTGGGCGGCAATTGGGTTAAGCGATGCAAAAGAGTAGCTTTGCCTTCTTGAAACATATCCGGCAATTGCATCAGTGTATCAAATCCCTTAAGTATACTCATAAAACTTCTCAGCTTCTGTTTGTTGTACAGCTTTTCCTCAAAGAGTATGGCTCTCGAGTCTGGATGATCAGCTTGGGCTACATGCTTGTTTCCAAACAAATGAATTTGTGCCAAATGGCGTTCGAAATCTGGCATGGGTGCTAGCAACGCCCGCAACTGTTGCAACTCTTCAGGTTTGCTTAGAAGTTCACCAATCGCTTCCTGTCGTTCGCGAATCACGGTTAAATCGCAGCTTGGTGCACACAGCCAGTGGTGCAAAAGCCGTTTGCCAAACTTAGTACAGCAGTTATCAAGCGTGGAAAGCAATGATTGCTCTTCGCCAACAACGCGCAAATTGGATAAAGTAGTGGCATCTAAAACCATGTGAGAGCGACGCATAGTAGTTGCCACTTCTGCCTGGACACTGTTAACCGGCAGCTGATCGGGTGGCACATACATTTGATAGCGCGCCATGGGCAACACCTTGGGTTCCAGCTTACATTTGGCTATGTAGTGAATGCACTGACCCAGTGCTTTTAGTGCTAGCTTGTAAGGATCAGCGGGTGTCAAGCCCAAGTGATCAGTGTCCGACTGCATGGTACGCAGCACAAGCGGCCAATTGTCCTCGCTACCATTTCCAGCATAATAGCGTTCTGCAAGCAATTTAAGCGTCTTCTCCGCCGTACAAAGCTGTGCACCACTGCTAGGCAATTGCTCCTTGAGAATGCCGCCCAGTACAGTGCGCAAAATTTTCTGTGTGCGCAAACTTAGTGCGGACTTCTCATGAAGTAGCTAAACGAAAATTATTTTGAATTGAACCCTTGAAATCATATGAGGACACTTAAGACTGACTCACCAGTACGGGCATGTGATGGGAGAGTAATGTTAACAAGCGAGAGCAACTGTTATCATCATCGAAGACACCCAAGTTGAAATCACCAATGGAAGTGTCTATAAAACAGATGCCATATGTGCTACAAGTGCCCTTATCCTCTTCCACTATGGCCAGCATATAGTTGGGCTGATGCTGGGGTCCAATGGCGCACTGAGAGCCAAATACTTGGGTGCCACGATCCGTAATCTGGCAAATCTCACGAGCCACAACCTTATCAAACTTGGTGGCCTTGATCCTCTTGCAGCGTTCTGTCATCATGTCTGGAGTTTCTGTTTGCTCTACACGAGCAACCTGTGTAATAAAGTTGTATTTATTGTAAAATAATTATATTCTTTTGTCTTAACTCACTTTGTATCCCCTGTCTATTAGTATGCTGGACATCTTGTCGAAGGAAATTTCTGGAAAGCCAGAGTGAGCAAATTCACCACGCATATAGGTGAAACCTAGCTCATTGACACCTACATCGGCATCGCCATGATATAACTCATAGAACTTGCCCACTTTGAAGAAAAGCACACAATCAAAGTTGTCCGACTTAAGGATCCACCATTGACGCACGCCTGGTGACAGCGAGTTGAGAAACTTCTCAGGCACATGAAGTGTACTCTTATCGTATTCGGGATGATCTGGTCGTCTGCCAGATTTGTCTTTAATCTTGTCTGGCTGTAGAAATTCCAGTTTTTGATGTGGCCACACGACGGGCTCATCCAGATTGGATGTTGTAGTTACAATTTCATCGTAAGCGGCATCCTGTTTGGCATTACTTTGCAGCTGCTGCAGCTTCTCCATAAATGTACCACCAGCCGCCAACACTGGCACATCAATTTTACTCTTCTTGCTGGCAGGCTCATTATTATTGTTGTTGTTTTTAGCGGCTTTTGTACGACGTTTTTTTGGTGTGGGATCCTGCTCGGATTCGGGATCGCTTTGCTCAATTTCTTCCTCGCCACTGTCGCTTTCCTCGCTGCCAACATCCTCCTTGCCGTCTGGCTCAAATTCCGAGCCATCATCGGAAAAGTCCTCTTCCGATTTTGATTCATATTCCTCTTCTTCACTCTCCGATTCTGGCACAATTATGCGCTTTCGTTTACGTTTGCCAATCTCTGCGTCCTCCTCTTTGTCACTACTTTTGTTAGCAGCCTTTGGCGAAATGGACAATTTGCGCTTGGCAGCTGGCTTCGATTCCTTTTTTACATCCTTACCATTGCCGTTCTGTTGATTCTCCTTTTGAGCCTCATTTGTCCTGCTGGGCGTAAGTTTTCTTTTGTCAACTTGTGGTGATTTAGCAAAATAATTAAACAGCGTGTTTTTAGGTGTGCCGCCAGCACTGGTGTTTAGTTTCTTGGACATTATTCAATAGTCCAACCTGACTTCTAAATCACGAATGCATGCGAAACAAACGACGCCAAAAATCTGCGCCAAAATCGAGCGGCAAAAGATTACAGCACTCTAACATGACAGGTTACAGCTGTTAGCAGCTGTTAAAACAATATTTAAACGGTATGGCAGTGCCAAAAGACAACAGCTGTTTGAAAAAGTTGGCAGCACTTGTACAAAACGTTTTGTTTACTAGAAAATTGAGAATTGTTATCAGACAGAAGGAAAAGATTAATAACTAAAAAGTAACCATGTCATTAGCGGATGAATTACTTGCCGATCTGGAGGAAGACAATGATAATGATGACGATGATGCTGAAATGGCCGATGCTGATGATGCGGAGCAGGCAACACTTACCGAAGAGCTTGCTGAAAAGTTGCTGAAGCCGACACCAAACGTGATGGAAGTGGATGTGACGGTGCAATCAGTGCGGGAGCTGTGTAAACTACGGGATTCGGAACGCTTGCAAAACACTTTGAAGCAGATTGAGCATTACGCGAGTCGACAGCGCACCGCAGCCGAAATGTTGGGCAGCGTTGAATCCGATCCGGAATACTGTCTTATTGTAGATGCCAATGCAATTGCCGTTGATATTGACAATGAAATCTCTATTGTACACAAGTTCGCCAAGGAGAAGTATCAGAAACGCTTCCCGGAACTCGATTCATTGATTGTAGGCGAAATTGAGTATTTGTTGGCTGTAAAGGAGCTGGGCAACGATTTGGATCAGGTTAAGAGCAATGAAAAACTACAGGCCATACTTACTCAGGCCACCATTATGATTGTCTCGGTGACTGCATCCACTACACAGGGGTAAGTAAGATAAAGGTTATCGCTATGTTATCCCTAATTAATACTTATTTTATAGCACCATGCTGACAGATGCAGAAAAGGCAAAAATCGATGAAGCCTGCGAAATGGCCATTGAACTCAACAATTTTAAATCGAAAATCTATGAATACGTGGAAAGTCGTATGACATTTATAGCTCCCAATCTGTCTATGATCGTGGGTGCCTCCACGGCTGCCAAACTGCTGGGCATTGCCGGCGGCCTGACCAAGCTTTCCAAAATGCCCGCTTGCAATGTGCAGGTGCTGGGCTCGCAGAAGAAGATACTGTCGGGTTTTTCGCAGACGCAAATGTTGCCACACACGGGATATGTTTACTACTCACAGACTGTGCAGGATACAGCGCCCGATCTGCGTCGCAAGGCAGCGCGTCTTGTGGCTGCCAAAGCAGTGCTTGCAGCACGTGTCGATGCATGTCACGAGAGTGTGCATGGCGAAATTGGACTTAAGTTTAAGGAAGACATTGAAAAGAAGTTGGACAAACTGCAGGAGCCACCGCCGGTGAAGTTCATCAAGCCACTACCCAAACCCATTGAGGGCAGCAAGAAGAAACGTGGTGGTAAACGTGTACGCAAGATGAAGGAACGCTATGCTCTGACTGAATTCCGTAAACAGGCAAATCGTATGAACTTTGGCGATGTAAGTGTTGAATGTATTATTCTGTTATTTGTAGAAACATTAATATTTTTTTTTAGATCGAAGAGGATGCATACCAGGGTGATTTGGGATACTCGCGCGGCACCATTGGCAAAACAGGCACCGGTCGCATTCGTTTGCCACAGCTTGATGAGAAGACTAAAGTGCGCATTAGCAAGACGCTGCAAAAGAATCTGCAAAAGCAACAGGTCTACGGTGGAAACACGACAGTTAAGCGCCAAATCTCGGGCACAGCGTCCAGTGTGGCATTTACGCCATTGCAGGGCTTGGAGATCGTTAATCCACAGGCGGCGGAAAGATCCCACACAGAGGCCAAGTATTTCTCAAATACCTCTGGCTTCTTGTCTGTGGGCAAACGCACTACTTGAATATTAACTGAAAATTATTTCTTAGTTTCCTAAAAAGTCAAGCACATTTATTTAAATAGTTGTCTGCATTGTAAAAGGTATCCGATGCGCTACGGAATGGAGTTTAGGACTAATAAAGCTGGAGAGATTCCTGAAACATTCTTCCAAAATATTGATTCGCTAACTAAGTTTGCCCACTTCCAGCTTGCGCTGTATTGCCTCCAAGGAGTTATTGAGTAGCACAGCCAGAATGCCTGCCACGGTAAAGACACCGCCAACAATTGAACAGCAATTGGTTGCAAAGTGGCCAAAGGATCTGCAAAAGAGTTTGATGATTGGCTTACTGGCTTGTCTTTATGTCAATTAGCGCCATCACTTACGTGTGCCTCTCGGCGTATTTGACCATCAGCGGTGACAACTCATAGCTAAAGAATATTCCTGGCATACCACGTTCTTTATCCGTTAAATCCTTGCGATGTCGTGTAACGGAGAATTGATTTGTGTATATGGGCGCACCATCGCTGTGGCGCTCATACAGAGTAGGTACAATTTTTAAATAATAATTAAACATTTCACTTTTGGATTCTAAAAATATACATCAAGAACAGTTAAACCAATTTAAATATTTTAGTACTGTTCACTTTACGGTGGCGTTAAAATGTTAAGTATATTTCTCTTATGTTAAGCACATAAGCGCTACCTGGCGGCATAAAAAAGATCTCACAAGCCAGGGCTGCTTTGACACACATGTTTGGTTTTTGACAGACACAAATTGTCCCACATACAAAATTGTTTTCTTAGTCGGCGCCGACAAGTACAAAATTTTAGTTTTTTGAGGCAATCCGAACAAAGCCCTCAGAAAAACAACCAGATAAAGCGACAAGCCTGCAACTAGTTCATTTATCAAAAGGAAAACAGACTGTGCTAATTGTAAAATAAATTGCCAATATGCCGTTGCCCAGCGGATCCTTCTCTACCCAAGGTGGACCCACATGCTTTGACAAAATGAAGACAGGCTTCACCATTGGCTTCTGTGTGGGCATGGCCAGTGGTGCACTCTTCGGCGGCTTCTCGGCGCTGCGGTAAGTTAAAAGCTACCCACTTCATTAGTTGACGCTTGCGTCATGCACAATCGGATTATGTAATTGCCGGCAAAACAAATAACACTCCCAACTACTTTAAGGTACGGTCTACGTGGACGCGAGCTGATTAACAATGTGGGCAAAGTGATGATACAGGGCGGCGGCACATTTGGCACCTTTATGGCAATCGGCACGGGCATACGCTGTTGAGAGTTAACTCAGTTACCGGCTTGCATTTGCATTAAGTAGACTCTAGAAACACACACTTCCCCCCTCATAAACTACTACCCTGAGTTTTCAAGTTATGTTTAACAAAAAAAAAAAGCTTTAAAAATTAACGCTATGTATAAGTTATTGAAATAGACGATTTGTTAAGCCAAAAGCCCAATCCGACCTTTGTACTTACCCTCAACGTCCACACGAAGACCGTCCAATGGATGCGTTTTGGCAAATTCAATCTTCTCGCCGAATGAAAGATGATTAATGGTATGGGAGAGCTTAACGTTTGTAAACTGAAAATCGTGTATGTGAAACTGGCGTATGGAGAAACTCTTGCCAGGAGCAAAGTGGAAGCTACCAGCCATCTAAACAAAATACAAATAAACAACCAATGTTATTGAGATTAAGCTATTGCCAGTGATTATTGCTTACCCGATTCACCTCCAGGTGTCCTTGTATCCGACAGCCTTCCTTAAAGGCATCCTCATCTGTGCGTTTGTATTTACCTTTGCACTGCTCGATCTTATCCACTTGCATGTTCCACTTGCGTATGCGGTATGCATCCAAAACATCCTCGCAGGTGTTGCAGCAGCTAAATAAAGGGTATTAGCCAGTTATTTACCTATAAAGAAATCTCACTCACTGTGTGGAATTGTGCTCAGCGCCGTAGCAGCTGCCACAAGTGCTATTTTTGTTGGGTGGCGAGACGGCAACAATTTCTTTAATGGGCGTTTCTTTTAGGGTTTGGCCGTGCAGATCTAAGCGATGTTTGAAAACATCATGATCCACGCGCAAGTGTGTATCACCCGAGGAATCCATTGCATCTAGTGAAATATAATTGCAGGCCAAATTGTGGAGTGTAACATCCAAATTGATGCGCAGCTTGTGACCGCGTGTTGTGTCCACGAATAGCTCCTCGGTTAGTGTTGGTTTCATGTAGTTGAGAACCTCCAGAAAGACAAGCAGGCTTATTATGCTGCTACTTATGATTGTAACTACGTCGACAGGGAATGAGAAAATTTGTTTATTTGTTTACGCTGTGTACAAAAACATTGAACTTACCGGCGGCGCCGCCAACTGTACGCACGCTAAAATCATCTAGGGTGCGCGGATATGCGTCCAGACGACGCAAAATATCGGTGAACTTCATTGTTTACACACACAAACAAACGATTGAGTAGATTATTGAGATAAAAGGTATTTTACATGTTATATTTTCGATGCGGCGAGCAAATTTGCCGAAGTGACGTGGTTGGTTATCAGCTGGTGGGCAACAACAAACAGTAAGTGGCCAAGCTGACATTAAAACATGGTGTTGCCACATCGCCCAAAACAGTTCGATTTTATGGGAAAGGTCGCTATTAATTTATAGCATACTGCTAATGTGGCGCGTATTTTAAAATCATTTACGTAGATTTAACTAAAACCAACAAATCAATTTATTTACCTAGTACAATATGTAGGAAATTTCCTGTATGTATAAGCAAGCTTAATTTGATTCAGACTTAAGTTTGTGGCTGAACGCTTAACTAGTTCAGTTTAGTCATAAGCAAAACCGATTAAATGCTTTAAGGTACATTCCGTTTATGGCAAGTGAAGGCTTAAGTGTGTCTGCTTTGTCGTATTCTCGGTTAATTAAGAACACAAACCGGCAACGAGTCCACCTACTCCTTCACATATGTATGTATATACTACGTCTGCCTCTGCCGTGCGGCTGGAACATATTGTTTAATAGTGTTGTCATGTCTTGAGGCTGTGGTTGCGCATACATTAGTCAGCCACGCCCAGTTGGGCGTCGGTGTGGTCGAAGAGACCGCGTCTAATTTTATAATACATGTTAAACAGATGAAAGGTTAATTGAAAGGAACCACAAGCTTCGACAGCCCACGCAGCGCTTAGCTTTTAAGGGTTGTTCTTATTGCCTTGCAGCCCCCACAACAACAGCAACAACAACAACAAACAGAAACATCAACAATAATAATAAGAACAGATGGGGTTAAGTAATCGGGCAGCCTAGGGATTTCGGTTAAAGCTAAAAGTTTGTGCTTAAATATAAATCACCAATGACTTGACGGCTGACTGACGTCGAACCCTAGCCCCACATGCATAACCCTATGGGAGGGTAGGGAGCTGATCCAAAGATGCGAATACGCATACCGCGACTTTGTGTAATTAGCAATTAAGCTCAAGTCCGTTAAAGGAATGTTGGACCAAGTCCAACTCCGCCTTTGTTCCCAATTGAGATGCCTTGAAACTTGAAAGCCTTTTTTTCGGTTTCTGTTGCGAGTCAAAGTAATCCAAAATCAGCCACGGCACCAGATGACAAAGATTAGCAACGTGCAATTTTTTCCCAATTGTGTTGAGTGTAGAGTTAAGGATAGGGTATGACAGTGCGAAGGTTATTATTAGGAAGTTTTAGGAGGTAAGTAGTCTCTCTTGTGGTTTGTTATAAGCAATTGCAATGAAACCTTTTTTGGCTTTGTTCGATCTAGTTTATATCTCAAGTTGAAAATGCTTACAAGAAGCAAGCCGAGAGAAAAATGGTGGATCAGAAACAAAATTCTGTTTTAAAATCTTGTAATTCTTAATAGATAGAATAATCTTTTCAAAAGATTCTTCTTTTTGCTTTCCATGTTCATTGGTTGGGTCAACACTTTATAATCGTTTTTCAACTTTACATCGTCCTTGACCTAAACGACAAAGGGTATACAAACTTTGTCATATCCACATCTCCTAACATCTCTAAGAACTTTTTTCTTTCACTTATTTTTTTTTTGAACTGGCTGCTTATCTGCCGTGCTATCGCCAGCCGCAGTAATTTGCATTTCTAACCATTTTGTTCTGACCAATTCGCGTCGTTTCTCATTTGAAACAATGAACCCAAGAACAAGGAGAGTCATTGTGCTCTGTCCGGACAATAAAAGCCAAGAGACCCAGACAATGCGAAAGAGTGACAGAATCCAAAACAAAAGAGACAGAGAGAGCGAGAGCGAGAAAGAGATGGATGAGATGAAATAAGTGTAAGAAACTTGCCAACTGTAAAGTAGAAAAGAACTTGCCGTAAAGCAGCTTAAGCAATCAGGACCGCCTAATGGATATTGACACTTTAATACTCCACGCCTCAACCCCAAGCCCCTATGTCTGCACTTCTCGAGAGGAGTGGCAGGAGCAAGCCGTGCAGATGTCGTCCTGAGATTTGTTTCAGTTTCTCGCTCTTCATCGTCTTTTAAGGTTGTTTTTTTTTGTTTCTTATTTTGGTTTCCTCTGTGTTTGCTTTAAACAAAAATTGCAGTGCCGAAATTAATTATAGAGCCGCTTGGCCATATTTAATTAAACGTGGACATTTTAAACTTACTCAATCCCGCCCTTCTCTTCCTTGTCTCTCTTCCCGCTTTCTCCCACAATAATGCAGCCCAAAAGGCGTAATTAATTAGTGGAGACGTGCCAAATAATTGCGGTAAAAGTAAGTTTTCTTTTTTTTGGTTGTTGTTGGTCAAGGAATGTTTCAATTACGTGTATTACACACCAGATGGTAAACGGTAGAATGGGGTAACAAGGCAAGCTGGTAGAGTATAGGTATAGTGGTAGTTGGAGGACTAGACTAGAGAGTAAGCCTGGCAAAGTTTTTTAGCCATTTCGTTCAGGTGGAAATTAATTAAATTAGCAGGCGTCACTTGAGCGCACAATTAAGCAAAGTGTCGTGCAAAGACTTGAAATATTTCATCCAAAATGGATGACATATACCCTGCCCTCCCACAACCCTGTGACTATTCTATGCCTTTTGCATACTTGTCTCTCTCTCTCTCGCTCGTTGAGTTTAAAGCCCACTTTACTTCCGCACTGAAAACCAAAAACGTCATTTCCGACAAATTAGCCCAGTCAACTGGCAACACGTAATACATAGTTTTGTTTTGCACTACACATTTCCAAATGTATCTGTGTTAGAGTTTCTGTGCATTTGTATTTTTTAAGTGCCAGACAGCAGCGACTAACAGCCGATATGGCCACGTTTTGAGCATATTTCCTGTTTTTTGATGCAAAAATGCAATGGCCAATGGCTATTTGAAAAAGTGCATTTGAAACTGTTGGTCACCTACAATTGTTTCAGTGACGTATCCATAAATAAACGTTTACTTCAAACAATTGTTGGTCAAAACTGACTGGCCTGAAGCTACCATAAAAGTCTACAATATTTGTTTCCCCATAATTATTAGCTATTATCGAAAACATTCAAATGGAATTCCTAAAACTACGCCACTTTGGACATGGAATTGAATTAAGATGGTATCGTTAAGTCATTGCCCATTTCATGTTTTTAACCCTTTAAACGTATAGTTTTAACCCCTGTACAAAACTAGAATTTCATATAATATTACTATTAGTTTCTCTGCTCAGTGTTTTTTTCCCCCCCATCATGATAGTGATCTTCACATAAGTTGAAGCTTTTCCCACCTGTTTTTCCGATTGAGAAGTTGCGAAACGTTTTCGAATCGCTTTCATTGCGTTTGTGTTTTTTTTTTAATGGGTTGGCATTGCTTGTGACATTTTTAATTGTCAACGCGCATTAATTGCATTTGTAATGCGTCATAATTGCTGCAAATTATATGCTCACACCATGAGTGTAAACACCTCAAGTGTTGCAAGTGTGTGTGTGTTGAACTCATTAAACTTATGTATTTATGCAATAGCCTTGAGTATTTAGAAACACACACAATTAGTAGTTTAATTAGAAAAAAGATAGCACAAATGTTGCTGCTTTCAAACGGCTTTTAATTGTATGACCAGAAACTCTTTAAAGTATTAATTGTTCTTACTACATTTGAATATTGAAAAACTTTTGATCAATATGAACTTTTGATAAATAATCTATCCAAGAAAAGAACAGTTTGCAGCTAGTTCAAAAAATATTTAAGCAGCAAATATTCTAACTGCATTACGTTTAAGATTATTTAAACGTTTTAAAACTTAAACATTTTAAAAAATAAAAAACCATTTCTCTTAATGTTTTGATAAAGCCAAAACGTATTTATTGCAACTGCCAATAGTTTGATGATGTCAAAGAAAGCGCCTCCTTGGGCTAAGTTTCTATGACGACTTTTGCAAATTAATCGCAATCCATCTTTGTTTGCTTATTAAGCTTAGGCAGTGCAATCGATTGTAAAATCATATCAGCTTACAATGGAGTGTTGCAAGTTGCAATTGCATTGATATAAAATGTGTGCTGTGAGTCAAAACAAATGAAATGCAATAGTTATGCAATGAGATAAGCTGAGCTTAATAGCTACGATAAGATTATAACGAAATGCAAATATCAAACTTTGTTATAGCAAATCTTAAGAAGCTTCACTGTGCCAATGTTGTCAATCTGTTTAAATGAATAATCATTCATAAGTAGACTTTGCAATTAAATATTGACTACCACAACTAAGCTTTAAAGGTAATTTTATTAAATTTTGTCGGCTGCAACTTATGGGTTCTGAAAAAAAATTAATGTTCGATCCTTGCAACTGCTATGAAAGAGAGAAATCAATTTTTTTGGTTCCTTTGTTTTCGCGTTTTATTGCCGAGGTTATGAGGACAGCCTGGTCAGGGCAAAGTGGTTTGGGCCTGGAGTCATGGTCACGTCAACTAAAAAGCATTTTATACATTCTGAATCTTTTTTTTTTGTTCTTGTTGTTGTTGAGTCCTTTGCTGCTGTTGTTGCTGCTGTTGCAGCGGCAGCAACACGAAAAATTATTTACATAAATATCCGCGCTGTCAATTGTGTGTTGTGGCATGTAAAGTGACAGAAGCATACAAAATGGCGCCGCTGCCACAGGCTCAGTCAGCGGCGCTGCCACAAACGTGACTGCATATTTTTGTTGTTGTTTTTTCATCGTCGTTTTTGTTGTTGTATTGTTGCGTTTTTAATGCATTTTTACGAGTGTGCAAAGTGGGCGGGGCAATAGAATGCAAATGTGCAATATTATCAGTGTGTGTGTGTGTGTGTGGGTGGGTGGAGATAGCGGTCAGACGTCAACGTTATGGCTGCCAAAGTTTTCAATTTTCCACTTAATTGCTTTCAATTAAGCAAAGAGTCCTCTTTAGTCCCGTACACACACACACACACAGTAGTTGGATGGCCTACGGATGAAGCCCCGTTGCGTTGACCGTTATTTCCGTTCAATTAAATTACACACTAAAGCGGCGTGTCCTTAGTCCTGCCTGTCAACCAACCTCACTGCTAGCCACTCTTCGCATTGTGTGTTATCATTGTCAAGAAGTTGAAGTTGCACCATCGCCAACCTACTTCAACCCGAAATTTCCATCATGTTGTTGCAACATTTTTCGACAGCTCATCACAGTGGCCAAAGTTTGTCAAAGAAGAAACAACCTATAATAATTTTAATATTTCTTTTCATTTAAATACTCAATTTTAAAGAAAAAAAACTATTGGGATCCAACTTGTTGTATTACAAAATTATTAATGATGTGATAAAAGCCAACAAGGCAAATTGAAGTCTTGTTTGTATTAACAACTCAGTGATTAATGATGTTTATTTTATATATATTTTCATATGCTTATTTATTCTAGTGCCAAGATTAAAACTAATAAAATTTATTTAGTAAAATTTGCTGGCTTAATATCTAAATCGAAAATACATATTTTTTAAAAAGTACAATTCATTATTATATCCCCTTCAGATAGATGCATAGAAAAATAATGTTTATCATTGAAATTATTAATGATTTCCACTGTGCTGCTGTTGTTGTCCAAAACTCTGTGAACGCACTCAACAACATTGAACGCTTCTTTTCATGTGCGTTGAGTTGTGTTTCGATGCGTTGCGTTGCGTTGCGTTGTTTGTTTGTTTGTTTGTTTGGTTGCGTGTTTTTGACAGTAAGCAGTTTGTGTGCGCCTTGATTGTTGCACTTGCCTGGCGCAAAGGTCAGGCAACAACGTGCGTGCAAAGAGACCCGCAAATAAACAAACATTAACCTGGTCTCAAAGTGGAGGCAAGCTCAGCTGAAGCAGGCTGAAAAGCGGCAACTCTTTTGAGTTTGACTCTGACTCGGATTGCGATTCTGTGCTTGGGCTTTGCCAGTGCACAATATGCAAAAGAGCGTGTAATGTGCTCGTCTGTGTCTGAAAGCAGCAGCAGCTGCAGCAGAAGTGTAACAAGTGCAACAAGCAAGTGAAACAACAACTGGGTCTGAATGTGGTCAACTAATGCCACAGAATGGCTCTACGGTTACCCAGGTGGACTGTTCGTCGCCTTTACAAAGGATATTTTAATTACATTTACGCATATTGTGAAATTGAATAAACCCATGAACATGCAGCCTAAGGAGTACGAATATTCATAAACACACACACACGCACACACTTATCTGTATATATGTATGTTACATAAGTCGGATAGCTGTGGGTTGAGTGTTGGGCTAAGCTGCACTGTTAACAAGTGAGACTGGCGTTAAGCTGTTTAAGGTTATACTCTGGCTGGGCTATTATACTAGACCAACCAGACGTATGTGTAATTTTGTGCTATATATTATGATTACAGCAGATGAATCGTGGCATTAGATTATTGCTCTTTTAGTATGTTTTCAAGTGTCTCAGGTGACAAGTGCAGCATAAAGACAAGGAAGAGCTTAACTCACATTGTTTTGTAAGCAGTTACAATGAGGTGTTTTGAACTAAACCCTTGCTCCTATATATAAGTATATAGGTCAAAGGATAACTTTGCTTAAATGCATTTACATTTTCCATGTTTATTGATTTAAATATTTTGGTTTTAATTATGTTACTGCTTGCTGTCGATATTTCAAAGCAAATCACAACACAAGTAAACTATTTAAGCTTTGGCATTGCTTCGAGATTTTGCTGTTAACAACTTAAATTGAATGAACTTGAGTCCAAACAATCTGTGTGTAGATATTTCTAAGAAAATCTTTATCAGTTTGTTAGCATCATATTGGTCAAGCGATTTGATAATATGGAGTATGCTGCATATTGGTTAGTTAACCCATCGCAACAGTTGGGGTTTATGGTTTTCCTCCATTCTGTTAATAGACAAGTTCCATGCATATATATTTGCAAGTATTTGTTAATGCGTAGGTAGGACACATTTCAGCACTCATCACTGGGACTACTGGGGGTCTGGTTATAGTTAGCCCACTACACACAGCTTCATATGCAACATGGCGCACAGCAGTTGGTCAATTCAAAGAGCATCACACCAAGGCAATCGCAATCTCAGTACCAATGCTCGTTACAGGCCTAATCGAACACGTTTCATATGACTGCGGCGCTAAAGATTACATTTTAATCTCTATGGCAGCCCTCTTCCTCCTGAACCTCCTTCACCCCATCTTTCGCCTTCTTTCACTCTTATGTAACTAATCAATGCCCCATACTTGATTTTAACTTGCTTGTAATTGGGCAAACGATTTCAGATTGGGCGCTACATGAGCCTCGGATCTCGGATGAGCTGGCGATAAATGTCCAAAAGAAATTCCAAACGCGTACACAGCAAGCTTTCTCTCTCTCTCTCTCTCTCTCTCTCTCTCTCTCTCTCTCTCTCTCTCATGTTGTTGGCGGTGTGAAATTACCGTTTAATGAAAAAGAAATAAGAAAAATGCTGCAGTCTCGAAAATGTTTCCCAACCAGCCCGAAAATACTAAATACACATACAGAAATACAGAGAAATAAATATATATCTATCTATCTTTGTATCGCTGGCGTAGGTAGTTAGATATTTTTGCTGAAATGCTAGAAATTGCCACTGCTGCCACAGCGTTGCACAGCACGTGACAAGGTGAAATAAAATGAGAAGCTATCAGCGAACAGCGCCAGCGGCAGATGCAGCAAACATAAAGATACGAATGCCCCCAGGTTGAGTTTGCTGTTTCTTGTTGTTGTTGGCCTAGTGCAGTGCCAGAAGATGCACAACGATGCACAGAGATACAACATCTTATTAGTTTGTAGTGCCAGAATGTTTACATTGGGCAGCACTGAAACGTTTGGAGCGAGGCAAGGTGAAGCACTAACAGTTACAACAGCAACAGTTGCAGTTGCAGGTAGCAGGTAACAGGTAACAAGTAAAATCTCACCTGAAGTTTCAGTTGATTTGCATAGCATTTAGCTTGCTTTCAGCAGCATTCTAATGAATCTGGGTTGTCTTCTTCCTTTGCTCTACGTGTAATCCGTTTGTCCGTTAGAGCTACTGAATGTTAGTAAGCATTTAAAATTATTTTGACATTTAATTTTGCCACAGATTTGTTGCAAACTAAAGTTAACAAAGTTAGCCTTACTGCTGCAAATGGCATTATTTGATAATCCTTTAGGTTTGTTGTAAAGAATTCGTAACTAAGATAAGAACTTCTAAATGCAGTAAAGCAACCAATAAAAAAAAACCCCCGGCTAAATTAATTTCGCATTTCAATGCATAAAACTCCCATAGGAAGAATCAAGAAATGTTACATTTTTAATTAACAATCAAATGTATACATCTCTAAGACTAAAATTCCCGTTTTTTCAATTACTTCGCATTCTTTTTGCAGTTTTGTTTTTTATTCTTGTGTGTAGTGCCAAACTTTTTTAGCATCAGCTTTATGAGCCATGACTCTTAAATAAAGAATTGATGTTTATTAACATACACCTACGATTCTTGAATGGCTTTGGCAAACAGGTTAGTGCAAAATTTAATGTTTTCACCACTGACCCACTACTAAAGCTAACGTTTGAAAGTTGTTTACTGTTACAGTGTTTATAGCTAAGTGCTAACCCATTTAAAGGCTTACTGATGAGTTGCCTCTTCTTGGGTCTTTGGCATTATTGTTTCTTAATTGTGTAAGTAACTGTTGACATTTGAGTGCCATCGATTAGCATATTATGCACTTTTATGCATAGTTTATTGCGTTGATAACTTACTTGCACTTCCTGCTGTTAGTGCAATATACATTACACTGCACTGAGCGAAAACCCTATTAACCTTTTCAATTCACAATGTTAACTAGAAACGGCAGGGATGCCGGCTGCTCTGTTTCGTACTTGGCCCAAACGCTTGCCGCACTTTACACAATTTACGTGCACATAAATTACCATTAATTAAATATTTCTGCGCTAATGCCGTCCATGCCGTCCATCGCCATCAGGGTAATCACTGCACCTTTTGGGCCAGTCAGCCAGCTACCGGCAACTAGTCGACTCGCCGTTTGCAGCAAGTGACACCGACACCAACACCGACACCGACACCGACACCGGCACCAATACAACTAAACACGTTCATTAGGCTTAATGTTGTAGCAGCAGCAACTGCAAAGCAACGATGCGAACCGGGCCAAGACGTTTGCATACACACACACACACACATAATCATACATATGACAAACGCGGCTTAAAGTGCGGCAAAGTAAAAGCCGCTGTCCAAAAGTTGCAAGTCGCGTGGCTCAAACCAAAAGGGATGCACACACACACACACACACATATACAACCACTCCTTTTCCTGCTCTGTCGGCCTCCAATTTATGGAATTATGAATAATATTTTAAAAGAGGGCCCCGAGGGCGGCCACCGGGCTGCAACTGCCAACTGGCTGCCAACGTTGTCGGAAGACTCTGGGTTGGAGTTGGAGTTGTAGTCGGAGTCGGTGTTTGTGGCCAGTTAGTTCTGCTGGCTGATTGGCCCTGGACGGTGACGAATCGATTGATGTCTCGCTTTGAGTTATCACGTCGCTTCTCTTCTCAAAAGCTTTAACAAGCCATATAGGAAAGAAATTATACACACACACACACACACAGCTACAAAAATATACTTGTATCTCTATATTTATATATATATGTTTATATATTTATTTTATATTATTTCTAATATCTGTTTCTGTATCTTTAACTGTGGCTTGTCGTGCGCTGCATTTTTGATGAAAATCACTTATAATCCCATCAACATTCCCATGACTTGGGCCTCCCTTCCTTCCTTTCTCGCTCCCAAAACCCAATTGAAAGTTAATGCCTCTTCTTATTGTTGTTGTTGTTGTTGTTGCTGCTTGTTTGTCTTTCGTTCGTTTGCTTTTTATTGATGATGTCTTTGTTTATGTGTGTTGTCGCATTGTTATTTGTTGTTTGCTGTTCGTTGTTGTTCTTGTTGTTGGAGTTGGACGCGCTCCAGCAATTTGTTGTTATATATATCAAAAACCAAAACACATCAAACGCCAAAGTGTAGGCAATTGTGAGCATGGCGGGAAGCAGCCAAAGGGGAGCAGGGAAACTGGGTTGAGCCAGCAGCGAGCACTAAATAATTACCAAACAACATCCGGTGCCTCGGGAGGACATAAGGCGGCTGTCGGTTCCATTTTTCTCCCTCTCTCTCTCTAGCTCTACCCCATAGCTCCCCCACACCATCCCCCTTGCTTGCAGCATGTGCTCCATTCCCTTCTCTCTCCCTTCAGCTCATCGTCGCCGTTGTTGTTGTTCTGGGTTGACAAAGTGTTTCACTTAATATCGCATGACGCCTCATATGATGGCATCGAACATGAGCTAAGAAGCTACTCAACTGATTTTTATGGAACTCTCGACTCATATTTTATAAATTTATAAAAATATATTGGTAGCGATGCTATGAGATATGCTTAATCAATTGATGATAATGGGAAATGCATTTTTCACATTTGAAATGTAATGTGAATGCGAATTGTAAAGATGAATTAACAGATTGAACTACTTATTTAATATATGCTATATTTATTTTAGAGATTGTAAGTTTTATACAATGGTAAAAAACAATACTTTCTTCATAGCTCAGTGAAGAGTTAAAAATATTATCGTATCTGAAAACAAATCGATCAATTAAAACACCACAAAACTGTTATCCAGCCAAATACATATTGCCATTTTGCTATTTAGCCATTTATGATAGTTGCTTGTTTGTATGCAGTGCTAATTGCCTGCTGCATTATGTAAGCATATCTATGAGGAATTTGCAATTTATGGCATTTGGCACGCCTACTTGTCCATCTATATATGTATGTATTTGACAACAAATTATAGTCAATGTGCATGCCACAAACAACAACAAAAGCATTGGAAACAAAAACCCGCTCATTCCAAATATGTTTCTCTTGCGCTTTTTTTGTTTTTTTTTTTTGTTGACATTTTGCCGTATGATTTCCATAAGCTGCCACCACACACAGCTGCCATAGACAAGTAGCTCCCCCCCCCACTCCTATCCTCGCAATAACATTCACACACGAACACACTCGTGCACACACATGTTGCTTATTTTAGGTTACAACAACGCATACAACAAATCCCCAACACCGCAACGCACTTAACGTTGACTTCGCCTTGCGTCGCGTCGCATCGCGTCGCATCTCTGTCGCAGTCGGCGTCAACGTCAGCGTCAGCGTCAAGCAAAGTCGCAGCCGCCAGCTTGCAGTGACAATTGTCAATGAGGTTTCCGTAATAAATTTTCGTCTTTTGGCTGCTTGTCTCGCTTGCTCTTACCCCAAGCATAAACCAAAGCAAGCGACCAACTTGACACGTTTGTGTATATTTGTATATTTGTATCTGCCTGCCTGGTTGCATGCAACGTTGCAACGCTGAGGCTGCAACGGCTCGTTTGCCACGCCACACGGATTTGGTGTCGCGGCTTTTTATGAGGATCAGCTGCAACTGTAACCATATAAAATACATATATCTATACAAGCAGCCCCAAATTGATCGCCACAAATGCCACAACTATAATACTCTACTTTATAAATGCTTTAAAACCATCTAGTTTACGTTTGTTTAAGCATACATAATGCTGATCTCTTGCCAAAAATATCATTATTTTGATTTTAAAAGTATTTTCGTGCCTTATGATTGATGGGTTAGCAATGACACAATCTAACATAGAGATACTTTGCTTCTTAATACTCTCCGGATGTATGAAATATTAGTTTTGCATCCATTTCATTTTTTTATTTTTAATGACAAGCATATGTTTAGGCAAAAACTTTGGATCTCAAATACCAAGAAGCAGTTTAATACAACTTTTTTTTGTCGTTGTTAAATACAGTTGCTGCTAAGAGTTAACAAATAGGTGTAACGCATTCCCTAATAAGCAAACTTGTAGTTTACGGATTTAATAGTCAAGCAGGATTAAGCACCAACCTCAAATGCCCAACTGCATTAAAGCTAAAAATACTACAAATTCTGACGAGTTGAGGGCGGAGAGAAGCTTTAAATATGCACAATTCACAGCATTAATTACACTTGCCGCTTGTGTTGACGATGCCTTTGAAGCAGTTAACAACATGGCTCTTCTTAAAACATAAACCCATACACAGACACAGACTCAGACAACCGTTGCAGTACGCTCTCCTCGCTGTTGTACTCCCCACTTGCGGCTAACATTTCCCACTCAATTACCTTGACGCTGCGCCCGCTGGGGCATAAATCATTTACCATAAAAACATTGCCTTGTCTACACTTTTCCTTTTCGTATGCCAAAAATACTCTGTACTACTCTATAAGCGAACTGCTTACGAAACACTTGAAACATGAATCGCAGCTAGCGGCAGGATGGTGAGAGTGGAGAGGGGGGGGGGGGGGTTGTTTATATTTCCTCCTCCACCCGCCGTTCAATAATCGTCAACGCGTTGCGAGGTTTTCGAGTGCGCTGTGCCATGTCTCTATGTCTATTTTTGGGCGTCGCACGTTTGGTTTGACTCTTTTTTTGGATAAATGTCTGCGATTCGTAGACGAGGCATTCATAAATTCCCATGCGAGTGCTGCAAAGTTTGCCGACCAGCTAGCTAGTCAAGCTAAATTGAATGTTTATGCCACAAATTGTTGTTGCTGTTGTGGCATGTATTGATATTGTTACTGTTGTTGTTGTTGTGGCGATTTTGCAAGTCGCATTCGTAATTCAATCAATTAATAACATTATTTGATTGTCCTTTGTTTGTCTATTCGTGTGCGGTGGCAATTAATTACAATAATTAGAATTTAACAAGCTTCAAAAACAACTTGTTATTCGTGCTGTTGCTATTGTTTTTGTTGTTCTGCTTCCAATTCCCCTCTCTCCTTGTTTTTCATGCTGCTGCTGTCCGACCGACATTCCTGCCCAGCTGTTTGCCTTCCATTATTGTTTAGACACTAGAAGAGGAGGGGAGGAGAAGGCGCATCGGTCTCTTAACTTTATCGATTTTTTAGTGAAGCTGCTTCAAATTGCGTTTGCTGCCAAAGGTCACAAATTATTTTATTTTATTTTCTTTTTACCGTGAAGCATACAATTCCCAGCAAGATAGATTGGGCAGGGCTAGGGAGGAGTCTGGTAGGAGTTGTCTTTGGGGAATTGCTTGAAGTAGTTTGTTTAGTTTGATCTTATTGGCGTCAATTTATGGTGGGAAACGAGTAGCTCTCAATGTTGTTTATAAATATATTATAAGCCAAACAATGCGAGTGGAGGAGCACTGAAAAATGTGTTCTTAATAAAGAGATGCTAATAGCCAGCAGCCTCAATGATGTGTCAAGAAGATTTTACTAAAAGGGGTCTCAGCATATCAATTACACTAACGAGGAAGAATTATTGGCTTGTGCAATCCCAAGTGCATTAGTTGAGGGTTTGTTTTCTTGCTCATAAGTAAGATTAGTAGAATAGTGTGGCTTGGAGAAATACATACACAATTCCATCTACTACAAACTACATTAAGTATTAATCCAACACTTTCATAGAATTGTTAATGTTTTTATGTGTAAAAATGGACTTCAGATTGGACAAACGAAACAATTTTCTAATTAGTCAACCATTTAATTGATAGCAATCGAAACATACCAAAGGATTGCATGTTTTACTTTATTGTTTAGAAAGAACACAAAAACACATTTGGATTTCACTTCTGAAATAACAGCTGTCAATTAGATAAAGATCTGCCTATCAAAATGTATTAAAACGAGAGAGCTCGAATTCAAATAAAATTTAAGTATTTGCCTGCCGTGTAACTCGTTAACAATTTGATGTACTCGTAATCACTTAATGAAAACTCATCAAGAAACTCGCTCCCAACTCATTACCCACTCACTTAACTGTTTTTCTTTAGCCAGCCAGTTGCCCAGCAACAATAAAGAGTTTTGAAAAGGGACAACATTAAAGTGAAACAGCTGGCCATTTGGATCTTCGGGTTCTTGAGTTGTAGATCAATTCCTAAATGAGTTACACGAAAGGCACTTGAAGAAATGGGAAACGCTCTCGCATGATCATTTTAAAAGTTGGATCGTTCTCTTACTGCTGCTGCTTTCCAAACAAACGGACGGTGGAAAGAAAACATAACTTATAAAGTTAACTACCATTAACATGTCCCAATGCCGTCAATGGGCGACTTCCGCACCAAAGGTGACAACTATGAGGTGCACAAGGGTGCGGCCGGGAGCAGGGGCAGAAATCAAGCCATATGTTCAGTGAAAACGACAAACACTAAAAGTTAAAAAAAAACGGGCCGCGCTAAAAGCAAAATTCGATTCTTGCCATTTTCACTGACTAACAAACAACCGTTGCAAGCTGTTCCCGAACCAGAAGAACCATGCACTTGGAATGGGAAATGAGACTGGGACTGAGACTGGGACTGGGACTGGGAAGCTTGGAGTTGATGTTGGAGTTGATGTTGGAGTTGGACTCAGTGCCAAAGTCGTTGCATGTTTCTTACTTGATTTTCTGCTATAAATTAAAGGACTTTAATGACACTTTGGACGATGGCGGCAACGATCGCAACGAATTCGAATTGTTTGGCTAAAAGTACGCATAACAGAGCAACAGCAGCCAGGGCAGAGACACCAAGACCAACACCAAGGCCAACACAAAGCCGACCAAGACGCAACACCATGACCAAGAAGAGCACAAGGGCGGTAGGCAGAAGTAGGCAGGCAGTAGGCATCCATGGGTGCGAAAATGCCACGCAATGTGGACAACAGGGTTTTGCAAGCATTGTATGACCAATAGAATGCGGCTTTACCTTCATTCGCTCCCCTTTCGTCTCGTTTCGTCTCGTCTCGTCTCGTTTCTGCCAGTGACTGCAGGAAATTCATTAAGTGTATTTATTGCTTCGATTAAGATGGACACTTCTCACCTGCAACACTGCGAGACTGGAACTCGAACTGGGACTGGGATTGGGTCTGGGTCTGAGTCTGAGTCTGAAACTGTGTATATGGGCCTGGCTCTGCCATCGGTTCGGTTCAGTTTGGTATTGTACATAAATTTTGGTCGCGCACAATGTTTACACAATGTCGTCGGTGCTGTTATTGCTGGCTTTGAGTGTCGTTTTTTTTTGTTTTGTTTGTTGGTTGTTGGTTTGTGGCATCGCAGAAATATGCAGATGAAATCACCAAAACATCATGCGTTGATAATTAAGGCAAAGAATTCAAACTGATGCTGTCGCCTTTAGTCAGGTCGAGTCTCTGCAATGTCCCTTGTGACACAAAATCCAATTCAATCTTTTCACTTTAATGGACTGTGATGTTATTCTGATTCGATTCTGTGGAACACACATCGCTCTCGCAACTCCTCCATGTGAGGGAAAGCACTTAGGATGCTTATTGTCTTGACATTTGCAGCAGAAAGAGAAAATATAAACAACTTTATATATAAATGCATTCAATAAATGTTTATGTCAGGATCATTAACAGCACCGTTACATTAAGCAGTATACGTTTAATTAAATTAAATTAATCGCCATTTCGTTTATCTTTTGTTTTCTTTCAGTTGTCTCAATACACGACTGTGAATTGAGTTTGGCAGGCAGAGTAAAAAAGAGTATTGCTGAACTTTATTATTGTTTATAATAAAACTTAGAATGAGTAAAAAAGCGCCTACTCAATAGGGGGGAAAAAAATAAATAGAAAGAATATTACATCACAACAAAACTCCTTCCAGGGTTGCATTTATTATTATTATTAAATGCGAAAATGCACTGGACAGCAGTTAAATAAATATGTATTGCACTTTAAAAAAGATGTAGCAATAAAATAATTATTGCCAATAAAACATAAAGCGCACTGCTGGGCTTTCTAACAACATCATAATTATGAGACTTGGTACATTCTGATAATTTCACATGGTATTCTGCAAAAGTGAGCAGAGCATTGAGTATAGATTATAAAAGTGAAGCCTTTCCGTACAGATTAAGGCACCTTGAATGATTGTTAAATGTAACAGCTTAAAATGTTTAATGCTCCTTTTTTTTTTATTTGCTTTAATTACCATGTCCCTATGCTTTATCTCCCTCTCACATTCTCCTGTTAGCTGTCCCTTTCCATTGGCAATTCTTTAATGTGCCTGTTTGTTGGTTTTATGACTCAGCGGCTGATGCCGCAGTAAATTTTAACTTGCAATTGTTTTAATTGTCCGGGCCCGTCGTGCTCGCATATTTATGGCATAACGGAAATGAGTTAATAACAAAGTACAAGCCAGAGACAGGCAAGAGAGAGAGAGAGAGAGGGAGTCGAGAGTCAAGTTAAGTCCAGCCAGATTTAATACCTGACAGGGATAAACGTTTGTGTTTTGTTCTTCATGTTGTTGTTGCTTGTTGTTGTTGTTGTTCTCCACGTTTACCCTCTCACGTCTTTGGCGTTGAGCTTGGCTTGTTAGTTAGTTGGGTGTATGTGTTGTAAGTGGCTGGGGAATGGGTATAGCCATGGGTTAGGTGGGGTGGGCGTATGGGGTTGTCATTTAAATGAAATTACTGTGAGATTTTACAGAAATAAAATCTGGAAATTACGTCTGTTTTATGTACGGCCCCTTTCTCATTCCCATCCCCATCCCCATCCATACGGTAGAATCCTCATTCTAACGGTTTGCTTCTATGTTTTTAGCCAACTCCCAAGATTGGATCGTTTTGCAGTATCTTCCTGTGTGTTGTAGACAACATAAAATTTTTATGACCATACATTGGACAGCATAATTTCGTGCGGACTTTGAATTGTTTTTGGTTTTTGTTTGTTGTAGGATTGAAAACACTTTAGCTGGCATGGCCAGAAAGATAGGCAATAACCAACTTACTAACTTACAGATTTTATATAGTTACTCATTATGATTGTATTGATTAAAGTAATGAATACTTAAAATTTGTGTGGAATTTGTGTAGAAAAGAATGCGCGAAAGAATGTTGCTTAAAATGCTGTATTTATACTGCAAATCATTGATATATGGTAAATCATTTGAAAGTGATCAGAGTCTTTTCAATATTTTGATCATTTAATGTATTATAAGGAATGAAAATCTTTTTTTATATAATAATGTGGGTTGTTTTAAGGCTAAGATATCTCCATAATGGATATAAGTATGCCAAAAGCCGTTTGTTTAATTTTTTCAGTGTCTAAGTTTAGAATGGATACATTGTTTGGATATTGTTAATTCTTGGTTGAAAGCTATATATATATGTATAATAAGTGTACGTTAAAAAGGATTTATTTCTGTGAGGACTTATACTATCCTTAATCAATCTTATACATGTGAGCAGATGGAAACGGCTATCAAGATGGCTTTAAGTTCTATAGCCAGACAAGTAGCCACTAATGTTATACTAAACAAGTTTGATGGTTTGTTAATAAATACAATAAAATACTAATAATAAAAGTTTTTTTTGCAAGCCTACCCCAACGATACACAGCTATCTCGTAAAAGATTTATGATTTATTTATCCAGCTTTAACATTTATATACTACACTTAATTGTCTAGTTATTAGAAGTGTTCAACCTGTAGAGCGAAACACAATCAGAGCGTGTTTGTGTGACCTTTTCCGGCAATAAAAGCGGATTTAGCGCGAGCTAAGCTTTGTCTAGCATTGATTGAGTAGAACAAAAGAGAAAAGCACAAAGACAGAGAGGAGAATTAACTGCTTACAAGCATTACACAATTGAACATAAGCCCACAAAATCGGTGCCACGTTTCATATTGAGTTGTTATTGCTGCTCGGACCGAGGGCATTAAACAAATCCATTCATTGGCCAATACCACAACCAAAACCCAAACCACACGCAAATCTTGATTGAATCCAACTTAATTTAGATCAGAACTCAGTGATTCGTGCGCTCGTAAAAAGCGCGACATATTGGGCAACGACTTATCACACGTGTATTGTTATACCCCATCTACTCCCACACACATATGTATGTGTGTGTGTATATGTGTGTGTGCACATACCACTGACCCAGCGACCTGTGTAGTAACGGTAACAACTCGTGCCACTCGGCTATATGTATGTGTGTGTGTGTAAACTTTTATGACACGTGCATTTTGCTGGACCGGCATCGTTACATGTCCAGCAACAAATAACGCCGGGCACTCCGAGAGTTCTTTAATAATAATAAAAACAAATGAAAGAGCACGTAGTTGAGCAACACAATGGGTACAAGAGGGAGCTGACAAAACAGCAGCGGACGCCCAAGGGAGGAGGGATATGCCTTTTCTAGACATACTCGTACATACATGTCGTAGAGCTGTGCATGTGTGCTGGGAATGCTATTTTGCATGTTGCTGTTACAATAGTTGTTGCCATTTTGTATTGCTGTTGGTGCTGGTGTGACAAAGCAGCAACCAATTACCAAATTCGAAAAATGACAACTTGCAACAACACACAAAACAAAACAAAACCAAACCAAACCGAACCAAATCAAACCAAAAACAGCACTAAAAATCCAACACAAACCAGAAAACGAATACACAGACACAAAAAAAAAAAACAAGAAAGAAACCAACACACAACAAAAATAAAACTAAAGCAGAATAATTGTTGAAACAACAGTAACAACAACAACAACAACAACAACAACAACAAAATGCAAACAACAAGAGGGAAAAACTTCAACCGCAGCTCAAAACATTATCCTGTGCCACCAATTTGATTTGATAGTTGCACAGCCGACGTCCGAGCAAAAGGCCCCCCAACCGCCTCACAGCCAGCTACAGCGGGCAACACCACCATTGCCACCGCTCACTGTGGCAATTGACACGTTAGCTTGGAGCTTGGCAGCAGTTGGCACTACAACAGCCCGAACAAACATTCAGCTGGCTTGTTTTACGAGCATGTTGCACCTACCCAAACTATGCACAAACCGAACTACCTATATACACAAATACTACCTATGGTACATACATATCGTACATACATACATATGGACATGCATATCTACATACGTGTACAAGATGTGTGTGCTTTTGTTGGGTACGTGCTTTCATCAAACGTAACAATACAACGCGACCTAAAGAATTTTTCGTATTGAATGCAAAAATTGTGCAAACTCGTGAATACTAAAATCGCTTGCGACTTGCGTGAGCCAACACATGGCCAAAACATTGCAAAGAACTAACTATTTTTCTTTCTTTCTTTCTTTCTTTCGTTGATTTTTATTTGATATCTGGTCAACCCACATCGCGCATCTCTCTCTACTGCCTATCACACTGTGCTGCCAAAAACTTAAAATGAAATCAAAGCCAACGATGACCAATTTTTGGCTAGTGGCAAACGAAATTATATTTTGAGTGGCTTTTTCAGGCACACTCAATGCAATAGAGATGAGCAACTAGCTTCGTTTTTGGATAGGTTTATATAGATTTTGCACCAGTTAACAATAATATGTTTTAATATCAAACAGAAATATTAAGCTAGAATTCAAGATTTCACACCACATCACTATATAAATGATTTCACATGTCCAACTCTAGTCTAGGTCCTTGACATCTATCGATGGATGGACAGGAATAGTTTTTATGCCTGTGTTTTGATGTTGTCAAGCAACTAAAAATTTTCTGGTTTTACTGACATTTATCGTTCATTTAGTGCGTTCACTGAATCAGTGAATAACTGTTTGAAATTGCAATATAATACCAATATTGTACGCGTGTGTGGCATATTCACCTGTTTTAAATACTTATGTTGAAATTTGTAAAATCCTCTTGAAAGTAAAAACCATTTGAGTGCAGTAAGAGAAATATGACAAATATTCATTTCAAATCGAAACATGCTTATTTTGATTTTATTATACGCCAACTCATTTCTAAAATATGTTTTTAAGCTAAATGAACCATAAGATATTGATGGGTATGCTTTGTTTTTTAAGTACTTAGTGTAGCTGAAGCTGGGCTTAGTTGAAATTTTTTTATTTGCCTAAGAGAACTTAATGGACGCTTAAAGTTTTATGACCTTATAAACGTTTGGCCTATAGAGCATGGTATGTCAGTTAAAGCAATCTATGCAAACAACAATCAAATTGCATTTTATTTTTGAGTCAGCCCAAAATCATTGCCATCCAGTTGACCATTATTACGCTTGGCAAAGTATTAACGATCAACTGTTTGGCTACCTGTAAACACATTTATGCCCATATGCCCCCCCATGGCTGAGTTTTAGAACCATAGCTTGGGTGTAAAAAATTTACCAGCAAGCTGGCTTCAAGCAAAACTTCATTTGCGTTACGAATGTTGCTCTCCAGAGTCTCTGGAGTCGTTATACTTTTTATGAGCACCGCAAATCGCATTAGTTAATCCGACAGATACACATGAGAGCCAAGAACGTGCAATGCGAATGACTATGGTTACTATATGTATGTATGTATGTATGTAGGAATGTTTGTAAGTATAGAGCTACCATGTGTATGATAATTTCATTGAATTCGTTTTTAATACCCTATAATTGCTAGCAAAGGTTTATGATTTAACTGTATAACTGTTTGCTGCAAGCAAGAGAAAGTAAATAGACTAATTTTTATAAGGATTTCTTACATATTTACAACCACCAAACAAATTTATATATTAATATTAATTTATAATAATATTAAAGTTTATTTACGTCCAAGCAATTCTCACATTTAGCTGTTTTATTGCCTACATTCTTATCATAAAGCTTAACCATATAATGTAGATGTTAGCAAAAACACAATTTTAGTTTCGCAAACTTAATTATTCTAGGGTATTGCTTGGGTGCAAATTGTTGGCTAATGGTCGATGCCGCTTGGCTTATTTAACTATTTACCACTTCCTTCACACATGGCAGCTGAAGCTTGGATTACAGCTACTACCGTGGATATAGTCGATGGTTTCAGCTGATTTATTGTTTGTCATACGGTTTGAAATTGCGCTTTAAATTTTGCGCCCGGCTTCAAGTTGCAACAATTACATGTCCATGGCTTTGGCCACGAGGCCAGGCCAACCACTTGCATTGTTATCTTTTGCATGGTTAGAATTGCCTCCCCTGCTGCCACCCCTCGCTTACTTATCTATCTATCTCACTCTCTTGGTCTTCCACCATACGTCTTAGCTATTGACTGTTTTTTTCGCGCTTAAGTTGTCGTCGTCATCGTCGTCGTCGTCATCGTCGTCGTCGTTATATTCCTTCCTGTCTGTTTGCCGCAGTCGTCAGTCGTTGAATTCCAGAGCCGGTCGTCGTTCCTGTGATTTATAAAAGCACAGAAGGTAGAATGATTCTTCGACGTACGTACGTACGGTTGGGCTTAAAAGAATTTGCAGCTATACACACACTTGCATACACAGAAGAAACCCACACAAACACACATACATACACACTGATATACACAGTCACACCGCCAAGAAACATGAAGAAGCTTTTAACGAACTCTTTTCATTTGTACTCGTACTCTTGCCTATCATGACAAGGTTGGTTTTTTCTTCATCTTCAACTTCAGCTTGGTATTTTTTTTTTTTTGTTTTGTTATTTTATATATAATTTTCTTCTTTTATTTTTGCAGCTCTGTTGTTTCTGCTTTATGCATATGTATCGTCTGGGATCGCTTCAAGCTGCAGCGGCTTCGATTTGGTTTTTGTATTAAAATTTTGCTCAACTACAAAAAAATATATGTGTCGGTGGACGAAGAGGCAGGAAAAGAACTGGCCCCAGCTTGGTGGCGGGTTTTCAGGTTGTCGTCAAACAAACACACACACACACACAGACACGAATATACACTCACATGGAGAGAGTCAGAGTCAGTGGCAAGGAAGCCCCCTTGGTTGAAGAAGTGATGACAACAACGACGTATGAGCACCCGAGTTTGTGCCGCATTTAAATTTCAAATTGGTTCGTTAACATGAAGTTAACATATCTGCTAATTGCTGATTGCCAAAGTCGCTCGCAGTACCAGAGAACACAAAACACAGAGCACTGAGAACAGAGAACAGAGAGCAGAGACCGAGACCAAGACAAAGACCGAACCTGATGCCTCGGCCTTAGCCTCAAAAACCCGGCAGCTACTTGCTACCAATGTTGTTGGGGCCTGTATCTTGATGCCTCTGTGCAGGCAGCATCCACACAAGTGTGTTTGTGAGTGTGTGTGTGGCAGGTAAGCTCACTCGCACGAGCCTTGCATATTGCAGTTTGTTGCAACACTGCGTATCTAATAGATACTCGTATTTACAACACGCAGCAACAACAACTGCAACAACTGCAGTTGCAATACCAAGACAACAACAACAGCTAGCTTTTCCTTTTTGCCTTTCTTATGGAAATTTGATGTTGTTGCCAAGTTAAGTTCATTAAGTGTTAGTATTTGAACCTCTGGCTGACAGTCGTTTGCCTTGCCATCGATACAATCTCGGCTTCTGCTGTTTCTGTTGCTGTTGCTGTTGCTATTGCTATTGCTGCTGATGCCGATGACTTTGCAACGCTGAACAAATTCCAAGTGGTTTTGGCAAATGGTTCTCTGTCTGAGGTGGGTCTCGGCCATGCTTACACCACACACATACACACACACACATGAGCAGACGCCTATGATAAGCTGAAGCAGCCAGCGCCTCACTTTTATCCAATTTGGAGCACACGCCCAATGCGTTAGGCTTAGGCACAACAGCAACAACACAAAAAAAAGGAGAGCAGAATAAATTGTATCACAGATGAGCTGACAGAAAGACCTCCAAGGTAAATATTTTAAAGTCATAGAGTTGAAACTGAAACTTGATGATGTACCAGGGAGCTATAAGGATTACCATTGAACTAATTATAGTAAGGTTGTACATAGCTCAATTAATATAGGTTTTGATTTTATTTCTGATTCAGCGATTTTATATTATTCACCTGCTTCTGATTTGTTTTGATTGAATTAAGTACTTAAACAATTTTACAGGCATACCAGGCTTATAATATAATTCCCACAGCGTCGCTGACACTTAACGTAAATCGACTTGGGACTATTTAAAGAGTTATTCATTTTCCGTTTATTTGTATTTGAGTGTGTGTGTGTGTCTGTGTGTTGCTTAATTTTAATTAGAATTGCAGTCGTGTGATCGCATTTTCTACTTTCCCAACTTCTTTAAGGTCATCAAATAAAAAAAGAAAGGAAAATATATAAAAATAGATGTAAAAAGAGGTCTCAATGCAATTGCATAAAAAAAAGAATTCCCAACTCGTTAGGCTAAGCTCTCAAATAAGAGAGTTGCATTGGCAGTTAGTTTCTTTCCGTTGCCATCCCTGTTCCCTTTCCCTTTTACCCGGATTCCCGTTCAACCATTATCATTATTGGTTAATCATCGCTGGCAACGCCATAACATTAAAAGTAAACAGCACATTTCAAACGGGTTTTTATCATCGAGTGCCTTAATCAGCTGCAGAAACACACACACACACACACGCTTATATCTGACTACAGTTCACCCCACCCTTCAGTATAAAGCTGTCCAATTGGAGTCACACGGATTAGCAAACGGTCTATTTTGAAATTAATTACCAAGTCGTTATTTGAATAGAACTTTGCTGGTGGCAGTGAAGTCAAGAAGCGTCCGCGATGTGGAACCGATTCCAACTGCATGTAGTACGACTACGTAATTTGATTTTCTCTAGAATCGTAAATTAATTTTTTTCCGTAAATCTTCACAGTCTCCTCTGACGTTGCTGTCTTTGTGGCACCAACCGTACAAAGTAGTTTCAGTTTTTTCGTTATTTTTTTTTGTCAGTTTTTTGTTGGCCTCGCTCGCGTATAAACCATTTTATTTCGATATAATCGTAAATTTTGCGCCAGGCGCAGAAAACCACACACCGAACCCAACCGAACCGAACAGAACCGAAAAAAAAGTCACAAAGAGTCGACGGCAATAAAATAGCTGAGCGGCGGAGAGTCACAAGAGTTAAGTCAAGTCGACTCCACTCGGCTCTTGAGTCGCCAGTTGAAGGCGAAAATGTGATTAAGTTGCGCGCAAAATCCAATTTTTATAACTGCAGAATCACTTGGCGTTATTTCCCCACCCCCACTCAGCGCTCAAGCAACAGCAACGGCAGCAGCAGCGCCATTTGGGCTAAGGCGAATTGAGTCCGCTGCTCGTAAGATGCTTGGCAGGGCAATAATCATAAATTTAGACAACAACAACAATAACTGCAACTACAACAACAACATGGAATCGGTAAAACGAGCAACCGGCAAACCGGCAGCCACAACATTTTTAGCCCCGCCAACAGTAGGCAGACAGCCTGCCGAGAAAACGGATACTCAGCGTAGTGGTGCCATGTGTGTTGCTCCATGTGCTCCACAATGTGACCGGGTGCTCCCAGCCTGAAGTTACCAGTTACCATAGTCAACAATCGTATGCGGCTGATCCGACAACGTCGTCTGTTTTTTTTTTTCCTTTTTTTTGGGGGTCGCTCTAAGCAAACAAATGCTTAAAGCATAAAATATTGATATATATGTTGTGTATACACTTTGAAAGGGTGGTATAACCCATTATGTCTATCGTTTAGTCAGATTTGTATATTTATTTATGATTATAAGGATTTGAACTTTAATTAACAACTATGTTTTCATTATAATCTTCACTTTTGCAATAATATGTTTCCCATCTAAAAACATTCTACTGCTAAGAGCATGCAATCTTCGGTATTCATAAATCTCTTGCATTCCCTTGTTGTTTTTAAGTTTATTTCTTGATATATTTGTTTTTTTTTTTAAGCCCAGCTCAGGCAAGAATCGATGGTCGATGCTCGATGGTCGATGCTCGATGCCATTGCCCAATATGAAGTTGTATTTTTATTTGATTTTAAATTGTTTATTGCTTTGCATATTTCATAATTCTTGTGTTTGCTTCCTTTTTTTTGGTGTTGTTGTTGTTGCTGTGCCAAACTGAAGCATTGAGAATTCACATATTTGTTTGGCCTTGCGGCTAAGGAGCAGACAATGTATGGCAGATGTGCAAGAGGACCGAGTGTTTGTGTATATGATCCAATTGGGAACAGATTGCTTAAATCAAGTGATCAGCTATCTGAAGTTAAAGTTAAAGGTTGTGCAAAGCCAAGAGATTTACTTGGAGTGGCTTAAGACGTAAGTCAATTAATGGAAAATTTATTTAAGCAAATACAAATATATGTTTGTTAAAGCTTGCAGAACGATCAATAGATGCCATCATTTAGATAGCGGATTCAGCTTTTATAGCATCGTTAAACGAACGTAACGTAAGCATATTAAAACAGCACGTAACAAATGATAAACAAAACTATCTATAATTTTATGTTAGAGCATATAAAATTAATTACAACAAAAACGCAACAAGTGGTAATGATTTGATTGCCTTATAATGCTATCAAGAAATACTTAATTAAAAGTATTTGCTGTTACCAGAACATAAGCTTATTTAATAACCTGCTTTGATTAAATAAATAATATTAATAAATTGAATTATTTTTATTGATACAGTTTTAAATTCCTAGAAAAGGGCTTGGTGCAAAAATAAAATTAATCCAATCAGGAAATATTTAATATTCGAAAGTGGTACGACAAGAACAAGGTCTAAACAACAAAAGTAATTACGCGTATTGGCAACATTTTTTATTATTAAGATTTAGATGCGTTAGCGTAATCGATAAAACGTTCGTGTTTAAAGGCTTTACGATTAGTTATGTGATAGTTATAGCTGCCATATATTAAATTGCCAATAGCTGTTAAAAAGTCGTGAGAATAGCCTTCTGGCCAAGCAAGTTAACGGTTTATGCAAAACTCGGCCCTAAGTACCGACACACAAACGCAGCTGAACCTGCTAAATGTGTATATGTCTGTTGATACGTGCGTGTGTGTGTGTGTGTCTGTGTCATGCCAATTAGCATGCAGAAAAAGTGCAAGGCACATTTGCAAGAAGATACTATTACGGGGTATATTACATTGGGGACTGGTCATGCATTGTTAAGCTGTGCGACGACGAAGGCAGCTCCACCATTTAAATGAATTTACGTCTATTCGAAAACGCTTTTCGGGCCATGTAATTGAATTTGGTGAGCGTGTAAGTAACTTGTCTGTGTGTTTGTGTGTGAGGGTAAACATTAAATTAGTTTTTCATGGCGTTAAAAAACGCGTTGGCCAGTCAACAATTTTCAATTTTCTACGAAAAACAAAACAAAAAAAAAAAAATAGACAAAACATATACGAAGAATTCAATTTAATGCATTTCGAGTTTCGAGTATTTTTATAGCCACCTCGGCTTGGCCGCACAAAAGGTTATCGGCATTTAAAAGGGCAACATCGAGCATAAAAATACAATACAACAAAAAGAAAAAGAAGAAGGCTGTCCAACGATTATATGGCATTATATGTATATTGATGGAGCCGCGGATAGGGCCAAAGTGCGTGCAGAGCCGCGTAATTGGAACAATGCATGCATAAAATAATGATAATACTTCAGCGGGGACAAGTGCATCCCACAAATCGCTAGACAACAGCATATTTGACTACTTTATTAAAATTTTCTTGAATGTTTTTGTATGTCCATTATAATTTATGTTATTGTTTTTTGTTTTGTGGGCGTATGTGATTAGAGATTGCGTGACGGGGCCAAGGGCATAGCCGCTAAGAAATGCTCATAAATATATTTCATAATTGGCCAAATGCCTCAGTGACCAATTATGATAATTGCATAATTTTCTCATTCTAAACAAGCCAAAAATACGTCTAGAGTCTAGAGTCTAGAGCTCACAAGCTCATATGACAGCGCCATAAAGATACAACTACACCGAGCGAAAACTCATAGTAACTAAAAAACAATAAGAATCTGGAATATTATAATCGTATACGTATATTTGTAGGGATTTCTCATAGCATTCATTAACATTTAATTTACAGAGAAAATATTCAATATATGTATTTTTATTAAACATACAATTAAGTAATTATATGCCAACGCTCACCAATTGGGCTCATCAATTTTTCTCTCTCTTCACATAACTATAGTTAAATTTATATGTTTACTGTTGGATTTATGTGTTGAGACGCCGGCGCAGACGCAGACGCAGCAGCAGCAGCAGCAGCAGCAGCAGCAGCAGCAGCAGCAACAGTGGCAACACAAATAGCCGCCAAGAGCCGTCAGCTCAGCTCAGGTTCAGGTTTAGGTACGGCTTTTGGGGTTCAGGTTACCGCGTCCAGGAAACAATTATCAACATGCTTGTTTTGGGGCGCTCGGCCACGGAAGCGGTAGCGTCGTCCAAGCACCAATGGCCACCAGGTTGTTGTCTGAAGAAGGTGGGCTACGGGGGTAGCGAATGCGTTTAGCCTGAAGGGGCTGCGCATGCGTTTAATTTGCTTACGACTTCAGCTTTGGCTGTTTCAGCTCGCAACTCTCGAGGCTTGCCTGAATTTCAGTTTCATTTTGGGACAGCGCAAATGAGCGAGAGGCGGTTGATTCAAATTAGCTACGTCTTCAACTGAACCAAGAAAAAAAAAAATAATATCAAGCAACAAACAATGGAATGAGCAGGCGGTGCCCCAGAGGCGTTTACCAGGCTAACTTAACTCAAACCAACCAACAAACCAACCAACCAGCGTGCCAGCAAGCCAGCCAAGCAAACGAGCCACGATTCGCTGCCAGTTGACCGATCTGTCCGGCTCTCTGGTGCTCTGTCTCTCTATATGTGCATATGCGTTTCACTCGTTGATTATAGGGTCGAAATTGCCGGGTTCAACAAGATTATTAATGTGCGCCTTGTTGCTGTTATGTTGGTTTTTTAATATATATGTATGCATACGAACAACAACTGAAACTTGTGATAGTGTGGTCTGCAACCCCATAAAACAAAACAAAAATGAAACGAAACGAAACTGAAAACCCCGAAAATAACTTAGCGAGACATGTTGCTCTTTAAACTTTTGTTTGTTTAACGTGCGGCAAATTAAATACCATAGCAGCAGCAGCAGCAACATTGACACACAAGCAAATTAAATGGAAATGGCATTGGCCATTTGATTATTGGCTATAGGTGTGTGGATCAGTGTGTTCTTTTTGGGATTGGATCTGAAAAAACACCCACCCACACACACACACGCACACACAAGCGCACATGAGTGCGAAAATAATGTTATAAATATGTTGTTCTCGTCCAACAACAGATTGGGAGGCTGCGTAGGCCGGGCTCAAGCTGTCCCGGTTAGGGCTTAAAAACCACAACAACAACAGCAACAGCAAAAAAAAAACAACAACAAAATTGTCTGTTCAGGGTTTTTGAGATACATATGTTCGTTGCTGACATATCCGCAATGTGGCAGCAGCATAATATAAATTGACATTGACAGTTGACATTTGTGGTACATAAATATTAGCCAGGGCTCTCTTTTCTGGCTGGCATACATCAACACACAACATCAGCAGCAAAGCTACGGCAACAGCCTCTCTGCCACAGAGTCAGTTTCAGTCTTAGCCGCAAACATCAGCAACAGCAATCAGCAGGCGGCAACTTACTTGTAGGCTGACCAGCCTCTCTGTCAACCCGTTTGCTTTCTTTGTTTTTAGTTGGAAATTGTTTCATTTGTTTTTTTCTTCTCTTTTCATCATTTGTTGATTTTGAGTTAATTTGTTGTTGATAGGTTGACATTTTCAATTGGGGCATGCAGCACTGCATGAGGTGGCCAATTGGGTTATGCATCTGGATTTAGATATGGATGGAGTATTCAAAAAACAATTCCATTGTGGCTTACACAACAAAGGCTGATTGAATTGATTTGAACATTAATTAAATGTATACGAAAACGAAATAGAAAATTTATATTGTTATTAAAATAGATTTCAACAACAATTTTCTAACGGATATGTTAGTATTTTAAAATGTCATTTTTTATTATTATAAATAAAATAAAATGATTGAATAAATAAAAATTAAAATTTATCTAAACTTTACTCCAATCAATTATACATTGTTAATATACAAAAGAATATTTCAAGCTGTTCCAAGCTAACATATTTTGTCACGAACTATTAAGGTATATATATATTTATATACAAATAACTTAGTCAACCAAAATGTGTTTAAGAATTCTTACAATGATTATTTATACTCAATATCATAGCCTTACAAATATTTTAGGCTTAAATCTTAATTAATTCAAGCCAAAGCGTTAGTTGCTTTTTATCTGAAAAATGTTTTCATCTCCCCACATTTATTCCCTATCAGCTTATCCAATATTAACACTATTTAAATACCATATGTTGTTCCTTCCACGATACACACTTTACTGTGTGTCCTCATTAAAGACCTGACATCGCACTCAAATTTCAACTTTTGGAGCACAATTTTCCCATGGCAGTTGCGACTTTACCAAAACTCAACCGTTTTGAGCACGTCAATCGGCTCGCTTGGTCACATAAACAAAGTGAGTTTAATGCTTCCCTTTGGAGCTGAGGGAGAGGTAGGAATATAAAAACATGATAAAAAGAAAGAGGGGGAGAGAGAGAGACTGAATGAACACTTTTATTGATTCGGTAAGTAAATCAAACCATTGCAGCGCATACTTTTTGAGATACCCTTGAGCTAATTAGTATGCCCGCTCATGCCTGCATATTAAGCAGCTAGCGATGATGTGGCGACCTGCATGCCAAAAAGGATTCAACCAGTGTACAAGGAATGCTGGTGGTGGTGCTCCCTAATGTGAAATCAAAATCAAGGCACCGCCAGTCAAGCTGTCTGCAACTGTTGCTGGCTGATGTTGGTGTTGGTTTTGAGAGTCTTCCTGCAGACACCGTGTCTATGGCATAAATATGTTAATTGCTAGGGTCGCAGGGCCAGTCTTATCGATGTGGCGACGCATGTAGTCCATTACTCAAACACTTTTTTGATCCTTAACCCCACCACGACACAAACACTCAAAGAACGGACACATAGAGCCCGCAGCAGACGTTCTGGAACCGTTGCCCAAAAGAATTCATCTTTCATGTGTCCCGCGCAGCAGGATGAACATGTGCGGGGTAAACGAGACGCGGCGGGGTTTGTCAACGGGTTGAGTAATGGAAACTCAATTTGATTTCACTTTAGATAACAATCAATCGGTTCGGTGCTCTCTCTCTCACTCCTCCCCTCTCTAACGCTCATCTCATGCCAACACAAAAGATGCGCGCATGTTAACCCAAAAAAGAAGAAAAAAACAGAAAAAATAATACATAAATAACAAATGAAAATAAAGAAAACATATTAAACTAAAATTTATTTAAATGAGCTAAGGTTATGGTAGAGTAGTTCGCTGTGCGACACCTTGCCCCAAAGCACGCACATTGCATGCAACGCAACAGCGCACACAAACACAAACACAACACAACAATAACAGCAACAGCAACAAACAGAACAACAAGGGCAACAAGGAATAATAATAACAACTAAAATAACAATGGCACATAATGTTATAACCCATCCAGCCGGTGAAAGAGTTGAGTCTGAAGAAGAAGACTTTGCTGCAGAGGTGTTTCCGAAATTGTCTCTGCGCCTCCGAATCCAATGTGGCATTCTTACATTGTTGTTGTTGTTGTTGTTATTGTGTATTTTGAACTTGTTTCGTATCGTAAATTCAATAATTTTGACATTTTATTGCATTTTTATTGCGTTTGTGACATCATTAAACGTTTTTATGACTCTTCTTTGTCGCTATTTGGTGCCTGAACTTTGGGCTGCGTTCCTCTTTCTTCTTCTTCTTCTTCAAAAAAAAAAAGATGTGGATGCTTTTTGTAATGTAAGTGTATGTGGTGGGTACAAGCGAATTTAATACTACTTTGATTAAATGAGGAAAAACAGATGTTGATTAAGACATTTTACAAAGTTAATCCACTTACCATGCATTTCTTAAATAAATATTTTATTTCTTGGTTTAATTTCCAACAGTTAAATGTTTTATAAATTATTTCTTAATACATTATAAATATTGCTTTTATAATTATTTTCCAACATTCGTTTCGCTGACGACCTTCGAAAGAGTATTTGTATTTTTAATAGAAAAATTGCCAACGTTGCATTCTTTGCTTGTTTGTTCTGTTCAACTCGATCAGTTTGTATTTTGTTGTTGTTGTCAATAATAAAAGTTCGTCTTTCCCTTTGCAACTAACGTGCATATTAAATGCGTGGTGTGTGTTTGTGTGCATCTTGCGCGACCTTTTGGCCATGGCCCTTTCGCTAACAGCCATGAAATTAGATGCGACTCTTTGCAACTTGTCTGTGAGTAGTTGCGTCGGTTGGCTTCTAATGCACATGCGACCCGAAAAGGGTTCTGCTTCTCTGTGCTGGAGGTCAGCATAATGGTGGCCCAATGGAAAGTAAAATTCGAAACTTAATTACATGGGCACCGGGAAGTATCTTGGTAACAAACAGCTGACAGTTGGTCTACACCCGCGCAGTTACCAGCTCAGTTCGGCTAATGGCTAATAGCTAATGGGTAATGGCTTTTAATGCTCTTCGATTTTCTCATGTGTAAAATTGCTGTAAGCCAGCCCAGCTATTCAGGCATGTTTTTTTTTGTGTTTTGTTAATTTGTTTAATTGTTCTGCATTTTTTGTTTTTTTTTATTTTGGTTGTTTTGTATTTATGACTGCGCTTCATCTGCCGAGTCATGTGAATGTGAGCAACTTGTGCGGTGTTGAACGCAATGAACCCTAAAATGCACGCACATCCGTCTTACAGAAACCGAACCATACATTTTTAACATGATCAGGCCTATTGTTGGGCCTTGTTGCTGCATTAACTGACTTTGGCTCGCATTTGACTGTGATGTTATTCAAAATAGTTGTGTACACCTCCTGTGGGTTCGTATCCATTGTTTTGAATCTATGGCCATGTAATGGGCATCCCAAAAAATCAGGTGTACCCAAAGACGAAACACTAATGAAACTTTTTCAAAAGAAAACTTTTTCTCTTCTTCGATTATGTTGAGCAACATATTTTGAACGGTTTTTCATTTGTTGTTGCTGCTGCTGCTGCTGTTGTTGTTGTTGTTGTTTTTTGTGTTTGTGAATTGATCGTGTCCTCACGGCTGGAGACATTGCATCGTCTTGGCTGCTTTTGTGTTGAGCTGTGAAAAGACCAACAATAACAACAACACCAACTACAACAAGAGGCTTAAATGGCGCTCTTTCTTTTTCAGGGGGGCCTTGAACAATGGCCAAAATAACTTGGCTATGGCTTACAAGGCGTACTATGAGAAAACACGTTACAAAGCATTCAATGACTGTAACACATAAACTTCATTTGATATGGTAATTTATAGTGTTGGAAAACGTGCACGAAAGTTAAATAGAATGTATACTCCACCACGTGTGTGAAATCGCTAATGAAACATGAGTTCATTAAAGTGCTAACGATTTATAAAGGCTTAAAATCATAATACATTGTTATGCTTTCTATAAAATAGAACGAAGAACTTAACCTGATAGTTAGAGAATCGTTTAACACACCTTACTACAGAGACTGTAAACTTTAGGGCCCATTTGTTGCTTCTCGATTGCTATTTTATTGGAGCTATATCGAATCGTCAAAATGAATTTGAGTTACTAAACATGTGGTAAAACGTTATCTACAAATCAATTTTACTGTTTAATGTTTTCGATGTTGTAAATCAATTAGCTTTTGTCATTCTTTTTCAACGTCGCTAACGAGCAATAATTCTATATAAACACTGAACACTAAACACGCTTTTAAGCCACTGAAACATTTACTTTGGGGAATATAAAACTGATAAAAAATTTTAAAGAAGTTGCGGATATTGCACACAAACGCCATAGAGAAACCAAGGTTCAGTAACCAGAAAGTCTACAGGGAGTCTTTACAGGGAGAAACAAAAATCTAATATATTTCTATACTAAGTGGTGCGTGTTTAATAATGCACCTTTTTGGTTTTCTATTGACACAGCCATATATCAAACTGTTAAATTTTAATTCTAATATATGCATTGCTGTTAATGTGACACCCAACCACCCCTTGAACACTATTTGTGGGTCATACACCCCGCGTTGTTCTAATTAAAATGACACGTTTTGCAGATATATTCATTAATTTTCGAGCTTTTTATCATTTGTCAGTGAAATTGAACAAATTAATAAATTTCTCATGTGCATGATAAGCGCTAATGTGGACAGTTGAGTGAAAAATTAGGCAGTTTGTTGTTGTGGATTGTTGTTGCAACCTCCCTTCTCCCTCCTAACAACCCACACAACCCCTACCTAGATACCCCTATAAATATGCTAATTATGTGAGAGACACAACTAGGCTTTTTAATAAAAATGTTATAATAATTCACTTTGAGGAATTTATTGACCTGCTGGTCGGACTGACTGAACTGTCAGTGCTTGTAACCTGAAAGGCTGCACATGCTCAATGGTCGACTATGCTGAGGACTGAGAACAGGACGGGGGTTAGTTGGTTTGCTTTTTTGGTTTGAACGACACGCAACCACTTGGAACCGAAGTTGGTTCGGAACAGGCTGTATAAATTTAATTTAGTCGGTCGGCTGTTTGCGCCTAACAATTAAAAGGCAAACTTCAACTAGAAACAATTTTCAAGATGAATACCACAAGATAAGAGGCGGTGCCCGAGCGAACGAGGGTCGCTTGGCATTTACGCATGGCATGCAGTTGACGCCCGGTTCGTTGGTGTACGGTGAGGCTTAGTTTGGTTCGGACGGGACGGAACGGAACGAAACTATGCGCCGGCGTCTCTGTCTTTCACTCAATGACACAGCAAATGGAAATGTGGGCATGCGTGTGAGTCTCCCCCTACTCTCCCTCTCCCTAGCGCAGGCTAGTACCTGGCGCAAAATGTTAATAAAAAACATTTAAACAAAAAAATGTATTATACACCTATAAATAGGAAGAAAAAAAACTAATAAGAAACGTTGAGCAGTGTGCGTTCAAATTGTGTGTGAGACCATTTCTCAGCTCGTTTCTTAAGCGTTTCAAATTTTCCGAATTACAGTAAGAAACAAAAAAAAAAAAATTTTTTTTTGTTTGGCCATGGAATATTAATTTGGGACAGGTAATGTGGAAAGGGTCGGGGTGCTTAGGCCAGCTAGCTAGCTAGCTGCGATATGTAAATGAATTCGTTTGAACGTTAATGAGTTGAAAAACGCCTCCTGTCTTTGTTTTTTCGGGTTTCTTCAGTGTCTTTGGCTCTCTAGAGCTACTGAAAAATTCACTTCACTTCAATATTAATTAAAGAGAAGAAATAAAAAAAAGATTTTGTTCGTTTGTTTGCCCGCTTCTTAGTTGGTTTTCATTTCTGCTACTCATTCTTGTCGTCGTCAGCTTTTTTTTATATATATTTTTATTTCCTTTAATTAATCATATGCAATTTGAGTCTGTCTCTTGAAATCGGACTTGAAGTCGGAGTCTGGCGTTGAACGGGTCTGTGCCCAGGCCGTTGATCCACTTAATTATTTAGCAATTTATTCTCACAATTGTTAACAATTCTTTTATTTTGTGTTCGTTTGCACGTTTTGCGTAGTTTGGTAGCTTGTTTGTTTGCTTTGTTTTTGGGTTTCTATTCGTTTTTTTTGTGCTTGTTGGTGCTGTAGTTTTTATTTATACTTTTCATCTAGGGTTTCGCCCATAGATTTTGTTTGCTATTAAACTAATGAAATTAGGAGAAACGGTTTATGCTGATAAGACCAAAACTATTAACGTTTTCGCTACCTCCCTCTCTTTCCTTCGCGCGCTGTTAAACATTTTTTTTCTTTTACTTTTTATATGTTAGTTTTTGGCAATTAACGAGTTATTAATGGTTGCCTGCGAGAGTGTGTGTGTGTCTGTGTGTGTGTGTGGTATTTGGTCTGGCATGGAGTTTTTATGTGGAGCCTGGTGTGCGATTAATCAAGATCAATTAAAAAGAGTTCAAGTATTGAACCTAAATCGTTTTATGGCAAGCGTAACGGGGCGTGAGATAGAAATTTAGAATGTGCCTTAATCATGCAATGCTCATGACGTGCATACGCTGCGTATTACATCTAACGTATTACACATACGCATTACGTAACGTTTTGTGGTATGTTTAGATGCTTTTTGTGTCACCTAAATTCTAACGATTCGAATCGAATTCGGTTCTGTTCTAATTGACGTACTGACTTATCCAATCGTTTAGTTGCTTAGTAAACTCTTTAGTTATAAAATTCTCTAGTTTAATTTGTACTTAAGTGCTCAAGTTATTTTAGTGTTAAGTTAGTGTTTAAGTTCTATTGCGTAAGTGCTTACTAACCAAACGCATCTTAAGCAACGTATATTGTTGTAAGTTACTATATAGTATGGTGTATTTTACTATTTAAATCTTAAAGTCGTTGATTTACAATTTTTAGTTTTTACTTAAAATGAATTTTGTTGCTTTTACACCGACTTAAAACCGATTGCCGATTGCATTTGTCACTGATTGCATTGCGAAATTGAAACAAATCGTTAAACGCATTGAAAACAGCTGGCTGTTAAAATGTTCCAATAAAGCAAGCAATTTGTAAAATGTTCTCATTAATTTTGCACAAAAACCCGAATATCAATCAATTTAGGCATTTAATTGCTGATTGTTGTCATTGTTGTTGCTGCTGTTATTGTTTGTGTTGTTTCTGGTCATTTAAATTGCCATTTAATTAATTAAACGACTTTAAAATTGTCGTTTCCAAATGTTTATCACTTATTAAAAATCTATTCAAATCGAGCACTGAACACTTAACAAACACAAAAAATTAAATAGAAACAAAACAAAACTAAAACAAAAGGCCAACAGCGTGCGACAGGCGCATAAATTAAATGCCTCTTCAAAGCACAATAATAATAAAATTTATATTGATATTTGGCAAATAAATTTAACTAAAACATCGTTTCTGTCAGTTTAGCTCCAGTTCCAGTTTTCGTACATTGTTTCAATATCAAAGTTCCAGTTTGGCTAAGTTTTTCGATGAGCTTGAACTCGGCGAGTTTATATATTTTTCTTAGTTCAGAGATTGTTTGACAGTGATAAGCTGGGGGCCACTGCTGATGGCGTTGGCCACACGCATTAATTTTGCGTGGATTTCATTTAAAGTGAACAACAGCAACAACATTTTAAAGAAAAATGTTTTGTGGAATTGCGTTTTCTGCTTGGCTGTAATAACTGAAAGAGAGACAAAGACAGTTGGAGATCGGTCGGGGATCGACTTTGTTTGGGGCTGGCTGCGCTAAAAACTCGGACACGCCACATTCGCATTCACAACGGGTCTTCAAGTAGGATTTTAACTTGTTGTTGCTGCTGCCGCTGTTGTTGAGGTTTTTGTCTTATGAGTTTTCTGACGCACGATGACGTTTAAATTTCAAATGATTGATTTCCCGCTGGCAACATAGCAACAAAAACTACAACTTTGATTAAAGCCGCAGCAGCGGCACTGGCACGCCCAGTTGAGTTAGCCGACTCGACTCGGCTTACCATAAACCGAGCACATTGCCTATGGCCCAACTCTGCCTGGCTGGCTAGCTGACTAACTGGCCAACTGGTTGTAAGCTATCCAACTGGCCAGGCCTACTATTTGCGTGTTTAAATATTTTAATTAAGCAAAAAACAAAAAAAGCATAACACAAACACACAAGAGAAAAAAACCAACAACAGAGGCAGGCGCTCAAAATATTTTGGTGGCTCTTTGGCTCCGCGTGTTTTAATTGCAGTTTACATGTCTATTAACAAGGCAGCTATATGTTGTTGTTGTTGCCAATTGCAATTGCTGTTTGGTTTTGTACAACAACTTTTTAGTTTTTAATTGCAACTGTCAGCATTTGTGGGTAGCGGTAATTGAAGCGCCTCAAAATAAGTTGTCAAAATGCGAACAAGCAACGCCTCCTAACATATTCCAAAAGCTGCCTTAACTCAAATGTGAGTGAGACAGATGTCTTTCAAGACTCTGTGATCGAGGCGAGGGAAAAAATGCATCAATTTCGAAAATCGTTAATCAATTAATCAACAGATTGTCAACCGCAAAGCAACCTCATAAAGCGCTCAAATTACATTCAGCTGTCATGGGTGTTTTATGACAAAATACTTGAAAATCACATCACACCCAAGAAGAAACAACGAAATAAAAAATAAATTAAGCCAAATTTCTCACGTTCTCATGTTATGAAATGAAACCCGTTTTGGAAAGGATTGCCAGAATTATGACAAAATCATTAACATCGCTTGCAATTAATTGCATGTAAAAACAATGTTTAGGTTATTGATTTTTAATTGTATACCCTGTAAGAGTTTGTATGTTTTAATCAACCTTAACTGATATTTTAATCAGTACACTTGGTTTGTGTGAGATTACTAAGGTAAACCATGTGTTATTAGTTCTGTATAAGGTAGATATAATTATGTTTGATGCTTAGAAATGTCCACTTACTTTTTCGCAACAATGTACAATAAATATATTTGTAGATAGTTGAAGAAGCAAGTTCGTTAAATTGTTGTCTTAAAAAAAAATTGTTAAGCAAAGACGTTTATGAAATAAATACATCGAATAAAACTGTTAGCTGTCACTAAAAACAATTACCCATAATTAATTTGCATTTATGTTCAATTAATATTATTTTGCAAGCAGTCTGATAAAAAAATAAAATGCATACATGTATATGAAATTCATATAATTATCGCTTAAAAAACATGCCGTTTGTCACCAAGGCCACCGTGCAACGGCAACAACATGAGAACGAGACAACCGCAAAGAAAACGGTTAATGGATAATGTTTTTTTTTTGTTTTTGAGGGCTACCACAAACGCAGACGATGTTGCAATGCCCCCGTGTCTGGTCCATAAAGGTGTGAGGTGCGAGGTGCCATCTGAGAAGTGAAGTCGCTTGAGGTTTAGTCATTGAGCTGCTGGCTGCTGGCTGCTAACTGCTTACTGCTTGGCCACCGACAGTGCCCGACTCCCTTCTGCTCAGCAGCAACTTCACAAGTTTGCGCGCTTATCTTAATTGTTGCTCGCATATTAATTTCGTACCTGCTGTGCTGACAAGCAGCGAACCAGTCAACCAGCCAGCCAGTCAACTTGGCTAACCAGGCAAAGCTACCGCTCAATACGCTCAATGCTGTTTAGCTTCGTTATCGCTCCAACTCCAACTGCAGCTGCAGCTTTCATTGCCCTGGTCTCATTGACGCGTCTCGTCTGATGACGAGATGTCGATGTTGATGTTGATGTTGACGTTGATGATGTCTGTCTGTTTGTCTTACAGTCTCACAGTCTGATTTTATTGTTGACAAATTAATAGATTGCGCTGTCCATATTAACACGTTAACGTGTTGCGCTTCCTTCCGGCCGCAGTGCACATTAAAAATGTATAAACTTTGGGCGCCCGCGGTCTGATTAGTATTGAAATATGTGTGTATGTCTTTGATTGTACCAGTGATATGGAGCGAGAGGGAGTAAAGTGCCGACGAATGCATTTTATGGCATTCGCTACAATTTATTCATAAGCTGATTTTAATTACAGCACAAGCGGCTCAAGCAGGCAGTGTGATAAGCGCTTGATTTAAGAGCCAAGAGCAAAGTTAACCGGAAGCAGCGACGTGTTGACATTCACATAGATAGATTAAGAGAGAAGGACAGAGAGAAATGCTGTAAAGGCTTTGCAGCTTGTCGCACCCCGCTTGCCGCTTGCTGCTTGCCGCTTGTAGTGTCAGTGGCAGTGGCAACTTCTGCTGCCGATCAGATAAGCAACGCTTAATGATTGATTACGAACAGACAGAGATAAGCTCGCTGATTGCTAAACAGGCCAGCTAGCAAGTTAAATACATATTCTCATACGTGAAAGTTAACGTCAATTTATCGTTTACTTATCCGCCTAGACGCAACAACTGATGATGTGTGATGGGTTTCAGGCCTAATTAAATTCCTCTGGGCAACAAGGCAGAAACAATTACATATTTGCAAATAAATTTGTTGTTTTCGATTAGGCTCAATCAAATATTTGGACAATTTCCACAACATTTGTCTGTCAAGTTGTTTTAATCGACTTAAATCTAACTTTAACAAATAAATAATAATCTCAGTTATGTCAGTAAGAGGTTATGCAATTAGTTTTGGCTATTTCAAAAATGTAACTTAGGTGTTAGTAAATATTTCAACACTTTTGCCAATTTGTCTTGCCAAACCAGGAAATTCAAAATAAACTGAATGTTGGATGGACATTTCTCATGCTTCATAGACTTTTCAAGTGATGCCTCCTTTCATCGTTTATATGATATGTAGATAATAGGTTTTATTTTTGTGTGTGTTGCATCAGCAAACATCAACAACAACCGTTTATCTGCCCTAACCTTCAACCTTTCGCTGCAGAGCGCTCACCCATCAGACCCATCATCAACAACAACATATTGCTGCGGCCTGGCAGCAATGCAACCGCCCCCGCTGACCGCTACCCGCTTTGCCCTTCACTCAGCTGTTCAACACCTTGGATGTTTGTAGTGCTGGTGCTGCTGCTGTTGCTGCAGCTGGACGAATCGGGCAGCCAACTAGAGAGAGAGAGAGACAGGCCGCCAAGAGTGTAGACAACTTAAATCAAAGTGCTAATTTTAAAATAACAACCCTGAAGACAGCCTAAACACACAGGCGCAACAACACCACCAACAACAACAGCAACGCCAGAAATCATATTGGAAAAACGTTTACGCGAAACTGCTTAACTGCTTAACTAGCTGGCAACAACAACAACAACAACAACAAGAACCACAGCAGCAACAAAGACAGCCCCACAATTGAAAAGACAAGATGAACGGCACGAAACAGGATGTTGGAACGTGGAGTTCGAAATTTGCAAAAGTAAAAAGCATTAAAAAAAAGAAAAATGAAAAGAAAAATACAAAACGGCGCTGGGAAGAGCCCTCTTCAAGACTGTTGCTGCCGCTGCTGTTGCTGCTGCCGTTGCTGTCTCTTCTTCCTTATAGGGTCTTTTGCCATCTCTGTTCCAGCTGAGCATTGGACTTTGAGTTATCGCACAGATATTAATTTGAGCTGCCGCTGATGGTTAGCGGGTCTTCGAGATGGCTCCCAAAAATGTATCTTCGCACATTCACAGCTCGTTCGTACATTCTAATTGACGAAATATCATTGAGAGACAGACAAGGTAACGAGAACCAGAAACAAAACGATAACGAGAACGAGAACGAGAAAGAGAAGGAGATCTCCATCTGATGCTCGATCCCAATTCCGATTTCAATTCAGCAACCCTTTCGACTTCTTCAAGTTGTCTTTAGGTTGTTTGGCAGCGCTTCGTAATTGTTTGCACATATTTCTGAAACACCAAAGCTGCCATTTGCCCATTGCCGGCGTTGTTTGCTTCGTTGCCTCATTCTCTGATTCCTTGGTATGCGCTTCGTTCTTAGAAAATTGCCGTCCTCATTGAAATGAAATGACGACGTTCCGGCGATCGTTGGCGACTGAGGATGAGACTCAGAGTGAGACAGACCCAAACCAATGTGATTCAACAGAGAGATGATGCAAAAATAATAATACTAAAAAACACACAAATTCGAAACAATTTTCGGTGATTTTCGCATTGAAATATTTGGCGTTGTCCGGTGTGAGAAATGCCAGAGTCGAGTCGGGCTTTACTTTTTGTTATATAAACAATAAAACACATATTTGTTTGCGACGTTGTGGCAAGGGTTTCAGCCAGACCAAGCCAGTCACTTGATTTATTATTGGGTAACAATTCATATGCCTTTATTGATATTTTTCAATTCCTGTACGTCTCTGCGCGTGTGAGACACAATAAATTTTGAAATAAATTGGATTTCGCAGTTTTAATCAGCAGAAGGGCAGCGCCTGATGAGGACACCCGGCAAAAGGATAAAAATACACAAGCAGACCAAAAGGCCTTCACCATCTTTCAGACTCCATTCGAACTGCGTTTAGTTGACGCCATAGCGCTGACAGCCAGGCATCGGAATAGGGATGGTAGGGATGGGACAGAGGACTGGGAGGCGGGTCTGCGAAGTGCAGCTTGAAGTTGAAGTTGGACACGTTGCGACGTCTAGGCATGCCGGACCATTTAAAAGTTGGGGTTAAAATAAAATACCAGCAAAACAAATTAAATGTCCAAGAAGTCGATTGCAATATACTCTTATTAATTGAAAGCAACACGACTTAATCATACCATAAAATATATTCTGTAGTTTTTAAAAGCAAAAGTGACAGAGGTAAAAATGTGTGTAAACCCTTTCCCAACTCTTTTCAGCAAAAAGCATTTGATTATAACCTTTCTGATTCAAAGATCTACGACTTACAGTTAATAATCATTGAACAATTATTGACTGCCTTAAGACCTTTTCTACCAATTTATACTCAGATTAAATTAATTGTGTACAAACTTAATTCAACGACAACGTGACAAACTGCATTGTGAACGTTTTATACCCAATTGCAGAGCTATGTACGTTTATATAAAAAGTGCGTTTTTGCGTTGTCTTCAAGCTAAAAACCAGGGACAGTGCCAGGGCCGTGGGTTTTTGGTGCAAGCCAAAGTGTAAAAATATGCTGCCAATGTTGCAATTTATTTATTTATTTTTCTTCAGCTTTTTTTGCTTTGTTTTTATACTCACATATACACACGCTTCAGTTGGCACTGTTGTTGTTGGTGTTGCTGCTGTTGTTGCTGTTGTGTCTGGTTGAGCACAAAAATGTACAAGCAACACGAAGAAGCCCAATGGATGGCGAGAGCTACGTGTGCACATTGTTTATTTCACACACTTATTGGCCCGCAGGCGCTACTGTGTGCTCCTCACCTCTCTTACCTCATCCCCCTCCCGCTCCCGCTTCCTTACGTAGCTAGTGTGAGGAACAGTAACAACAACAACAGCAGCAACAGCTACGACTCCTAAACTCCATCTTGAGCAGCGACCTGCAATTGGCTTGTCTTGTCTTGTCGTACGTTTTCCAGCTAAGATTGGCGACGCCATGTAGTTAACGCGTTCGCACTTTTTTTCACTTCTTCCACACACACACACACACACACACACACACTCACACTTGGTAAAGTGAAGTGGAGTGGAGTGAAGTGGCCTGCAACCTGGTCGTGGACCATGGGCTCGTGTCCACTCCATTGAGCTTTCATGCCAAGCAAACGCAACGCAGCGAAATTGGCTAAAAATGACACTCGTTTTCACTGCCGCATTCAAAGAGGGGGGATAGGATGAAAGTGTGGCATCTAGAAATGGCAAAGGGGAAGAGGTGCTGTGCGACAGAAGCCGCTGCTTATGCATATATATATACTCAACGAGCAAACTGGGTATATTGAGGTGGGCCTGGGCATGATTTCTGATTGGCCATAAACACACAAAAGTATTGAGTTTTATCAGCTGCGGGCTATATGGCCAACAGAATCGGTAGACTCTGCATGCAGCTTATTCCCTACCCCTACCCCCAACCCAGCGCCAAAACCCCTTACGAAAATTGCTTTTGATAACCGGGCGCGGATTGAAGACTGAAAAGTTGTTTTTCGCTTGCGGTTCACATTTGACAAAGCAATTGATGGGTCTCTTAAATTGGCAAAGGTTTTTTTTAGCCACAGTTTCAAATAAATTCACATGCTTCATGCATAAATATTTTATGGTGAATCATATTGCAATTATAATGGTATTCCAAACGCCTTGGATATCTAATCGAGCGACAGGCATTTTGATAGCTGACATTTTAATGGAGCCTCTAACGTATGGCACGCATTCGTGTAGTCCATATATTAAACTGAATAATAATTTAGCATGTTCATTTCTCTATGATCTTTTAGATCAACTAGTGTGTGAAATTTCTGGCCTTTAAGCGCAAAATATATTAAGAACTTAACGCCAAAATATTATTTTGATTGGAGATATTTCTCTATCTCAGCGAAAACTTTTGAAATAATGTGAGCTGCGCCGATATCAGCAAAAGTAATTACGAAAGACCAGTTAGTGTAGAAGTATCTGATCAAGGCAGTCTGGTCTTGCTCTCTCAATCTAAGATTCATGCTATCTTTCTCAATTTAAATATTATGTACGCTCCATTTTGAAAGCCAACAATTAAGTGGAAATTCTATTATAGCTTCATTTAAAGTTTCGTTATCAGCACTTACCGTGACTAACATGAAAAACATGACAGTTTTTCCCAGTGTCCGTCACTGGAGAAGTGAAGGCAAAAAAAAAAAAAACACATACAAGGCAACATTTCTTGGCAACACCATCGATTTATGGCGTGTGTGTTTTTTTCTTCTTCTGTTTTTACTTTTGTACTTAACCCCCTTCTGCAGGGCATTTATGAGCAGTTAGCAATTTCGGTGGCAGGGATTAAGATTAAAACTTGGTGCTACATCAAATGGGTGTGAAAAACGCAAATTACAAAGAATTTCCGAGTTGCTAAGGCTAACAACAAACGGAACGTTTTCTTTGCCCTGCAGCCAACCAGAAAACAGCAGCAACAACAACAACAGCAGCAGGAAACTGGCCACATAGTTGAAACCGTCTGAACTGAAGCCCTGACAGATAGACAGACGGACAGCAGGGACTGATGGGCGGACAGTCGGACAGTGGGACGAATGGACGGAAAGCGGAGAGCGGCGAGACGGACAAACGGAGTCGACTAACTAACTAAGGGCGTGTCAGGCAAGTCGAGTCGTCAGTCGTGTAACTTTGAAATATGTTGAGCGCACTGCGATAACTGGCCAGGTAACACTGTCCGTGCCCAGTTAGTAACCAGCCTGTAACTATGCAACTTGCAACTTGCAACTTGCAACTGGTAACTGCTAAGTGGTAAGCTGCAACTGGTAACTGGGCTGGTGAGTGGTTGGCTTGGGTTCCTTTGGGCAAAAATGCATATGCATATTTTATGCCATTTAAGCGGCATTTATGCTGCTTCGCGTGTTGACAAAAGTTGTTGGCTGCTCGTAACTCAATCTCAATATTTCAGGCAACCGAATCGAGAGCCCCAGCGTTACATTAAAACGTGACTTTGACAGTAGCAGTTTGGCTTGACAACAACAGCAACAACTGCAGCAACAACAAGAACACATCCTCAACTTAGTACGTGAGCCAACACATAGTAGACTGTGAGTGAATGTAAATGCATTGAAGCATCTCCCGTTCCATTCCATTCCAGGCATATTCAGTCAGAACGTCAGTTCGCCACTTAGACAATCCGACAGTCATCGATGCTTGTGTGACATTCGTTAAACGAAATATGTGCCATGGATTTGAATATAGACAGACACACGAGAGGGCAAACAGGTGAGGTAAAGTTGCAGGTAAGTTGTTGCCTGATCTATTGGTTTTTGCGTGGCAGCCGTTTTACAGACATCCAGACAAACACAGGAGAAAAAACCGCAACATATTTTCGTGGTACGCGATACACGGCCTATGGAGTAGACCCCTTTGCCCCGCTGTTAGTCGCCACTGCTTGTGGCTGATTGCATGCATATTAGCCATAGCCATCAGGCTATGAGACAGGCCACTAAAAGTTGCCGTCGATCTTTTGCGCGTTCTAAACAGAACACAGAGCGTATAACCCCTTCTCGTTCTCGACTTTTCATTCTACTTGCTACCCTTTTGTTGTTGTTAGCCTGACCGTGGCAAGAACAAGACACGATTTTTAAAACGAAATCCATGTTTTGAGCTTTAGTTAACAAAAAGAGACGGAGGCAGAGAGGGAGACAGAGGATCGCACTCGGTTTCTGTTTATATGTATATAGATTTTTCTTTTCTTATTAGTATTTTTTTTTCATTTGGCTGCCTGCTGCACTTCATCGACTTGTCGAGCTGTAGCCGCTTGGCGTTATTTATAAAAACATGTTCAAAATGCAAAGTATGCGACACGACAAAGCCTCCAATGCCCTTTACACAAGTGCCGCATAGCACAGATTGTTGACAGATTATTGCATTTTGTACCCCATCTCTTCCATTTCTCCGTTCTCCCCATGTTGCTTGCAACACTAACTCATAATGTGAAAATCTGTTGCATTTCTTAATTAACCCCATTAAAGGCTGAAGCAGCCAGTATTTTAAGGTTGCAGTGAAATAACATTGCCGACATAATTATTATGCTTTTATTGGAAATAATTTATCGTCGACTTGTAAATTCCACAAACAGAGCTGTAAATTATTTAATACTGATTTATATTATCCAGAAGAGAAAGTTGCTTTTAAGTCAAACGAAAACATATATATTTTCAAAGTAGACATAGTTTGATATATTTGAAAATCTTTTCCTAAGAACTGAAATTTGTATGCATATCGGATTTAAATTAAAAACTCACGTTTCTTTTTTTATTGTTAAATCAGTTAAAACTACAACACTCTACATAGATTGGGTAAAAAATCACAAGGATCATTGATCTTTAACGCTCAGACACTTCAGTTAAAGTATTTAACATTTTGTGCTCAGCAATCTGTTGACTAACAGTTAGTGTAATCATTTCAGTTTTCACACTCAAACACATTGCACAAGTTGGTTCGGTTTACAGCTCTCAACTAGATCATTACCAAGTCGAGCTCGTTGCTCACGACAACCATCGATGATAGTTTGCAACTGGCATGGCAAAGCCCTTCATTAAAAAACAATTGTACGTTATGAATTATAGCTCCCAAGGCGGTTTCTTTACTGCCTGTTAAACGTTGCCAACATAACAACTTTAAAGCGGAAAGGGCATAGAATTTATAGCAAGCTCTCGTAGCTACACATATTTTGCATATGTTTTGGGCTCATAATCCTTACAGCTACTTCAGCCATAATACAATGGTAGTTCCGCTGGTTGTTTATAGCTACCCTGTTTGTGTTTTTGCCCCCACACTGTCAATGTGCGTAACAATTAAATCGTGTGGCTTCTTCTTTTTCTCCGATTCTTGTCCGTTGTCCGTTCGTTGTCTTTTGGCGTCTGTTGCCTTTGGCTAGACTCTATTTGCAAATGATCGGTAGGCATGGCAAGAAGCATTCAATATTTAGGATGCCCCATTGCGTGGCTATGCACCTAACTTCATCACGATCCGCGACATGAAAATAGTTGCACTCCGCACTCGCTGCCAATGCTGGCAACCAGAGCGCCGGACTAAACGACCACAGAGTGGGAAGCGTCACATCACGAAGTCGACGCCAACGCCACCGCAACCGCCACCAGTTAATACTATAAGCTTTCATGCGGAGCTGCACTAAAGTCGCTTTGCATATTTAGCAACACATTCCCGATGGTCGTAACGAAAAACGGTTTCATTGTTGCCGACGCCGCCGACAACAACATAAAAGCCTGCGCTCCTTTGGCCAGCCAGCTAGCCAGGCCAACAAGCAACAAGATACACAACCAAATACACACACACACACAAATACACTTAAGCTTAATAACAAGTTAGAATGATCTAGTCGAGACTTAACGACAAACAGATATCCTACAGCCGGTTAAAGAAATATATGTTGTTTGTGTAAAAAAATGCAATAAAACAAATTGATTTTCATTTTAAAATATTTTGAATTAAAATTATCTTATAAATATGTTTAATTAAGTCTTTGCCTTTGGTGTACACAATTTTTAATGTTTTGTTTACTTACTTATGGCTTTTATTAGTAGAATGTAATAAAATAAGTAATGGCTAGAAATTTATTGAACAAAACGGTTTTTATAATATAAAGAAATAGAATTCATAAGCTATAAATGCAAATCAATGAAACTAAGGTAATACATTTTCACAACTTCATGATTTTATTTTTGATTAACAATATAATAGTTACAGGGTATAACAATTGACACACACACACACAGAGCGAGAGAGAGAGAGAGAGAGAGAGAGAACAACAGAGTGCAAACCAGACCGAAGACCAAACGAAGACCAGACCTGGCCGAGACCAACCGACAAGAAAATAAGTTGAATAAAATTATTGTGAACACGTCTCGTTGATTTATTGTGAAATCGCGCATGAGTAATGATCGCATATTTGGGTATACTTGTTGCTTGTTGGTGGTGCTGCTGCTGCTGTTGCCTTTGCTGATGGTGGTGGTTGTGGTGCCGCTGCCGCTGCCGCTGCTATTGAAGAGAAGGTCGATCGATTGGTTGGTCGGTCGGTCCTCGCCAGCTTTGTTGAATCCAGCAGATTGGGGGTACAGTTTTTTGGTTATTGCTCATTTTCGTATCGATCGCAGCGCTGCGCACCATTCGGTATTCGGTGTTTACATTTGCCGGCCTCCTATTGTTGCTCTAAATGGCAGCGAATGAGTTGAAACTTTTCCTCTTCTTGTTTGTTGTTCTTCGGTATTATAATCCAAAAACAGCACCGACACACACAGCACAGGAGGCAGTCAATGGACAAAAGACACCGGACAAGAGGCTGCTGCCTGGCATAATAAAACATGATGATGGGCCACTTGCTTTGCTTGTGGATTGCCTTCGACTTCGACTTCGACTTTGGCTCCCTGACTCCGGCTCGTTTTGGGCTCGCTGGTTATCTAATCGGCTTTTATAATTGGGAACCAACGAGGCGCAGATTCAGCGCGATCATTGTGTAACAATTAAGGTAAAGAATCAACACTAGACAACAACAACAACAACAACAACAGTAACAACAACACCGTAATGTATGTTATAGACATAAGTAGCTAAAAATATGTTAGCATACACACACAAACACATACCACTGTGGGTAATCTGCCTCCCCAGAGAGCAAAAAGGAACACCTGGAATGAATAAGTCAAAATGATGAATTTGCAAAATCCAAAATTAATATGCTTGAACAGGTCTCAATGAAAAAATATTGAAAAGAAAATAAAAATAACTATCTTATTTTTATAGTCTTTAGCAATATTCTTTAAATGAAATTGCTTCGAAACTCAAGGGTCGCCCATTAATTAATGCAATGATTTTAATAAATAACCTTTGACTATGAATGAAGCTGCTGATTAGCCTTTTATTTAGAATTAACTTTAGATGTACAGTTAACTTTTATTTTATTGTACTTATTTTACAACTTTTATTTCAAGCTCACTATCACTGAACACAATAACTAACTTGAATTAACCAATGCGAGTTTGGTTTATGAAAGTGCATATTCATTTTCCAAAAGTAATATATGTATATATCCAGCTTCGCTCATTATTCATTTGGTTCGAAAGAAAAAGGTCTAGAGAGAAGCGTTGGAATTGACTTTGTTGTTGCATAGTGATAACGATGAGAGCTGTTGAGGGCCAAAAATGGTAAAAGTATCTTACAGTACGCAGTTGTAGGCATTGTAAAATTGATGATCGCGTGCCAAATGTGCATGTTTATAAACATATTTCTCTGTCTCTTGTCTCTTGCCCTCTCTCTCTCTCTCTCACTCCATGTTTCACTTAGCCATTTTATGCTGAGTGTGTATGGCATGTCTGTCCAATGGGATGATCTTGCATTTGATCAGTCGCTTTGTTGATTGCTTAAAACTTGTGTCCATGCAATAAAACACTCAAAATGCCAACTTTATTTTGGGTCAAAGCCGGCCAGACACGCAACGTTGCCTGTTTGCGACTGAAGCATAGAGTCTCTCTCTCTCTCTCCCTCTCCCTCTCCCTCTCGCTCTCAGATAAACTTTTAGTTTTGCCCCGCGCCCCGTTGCGTGCTTATCTGCGGGCCCCCAAAAACTGTTGTGAGCCAATTTTTCGTTTGACCTTTTTCGAATCAAGAAGCATTTATGTATACATATTTATTTTTGTTCTCACTCTAAAAACCTGTAGAAAATGGGTTTAGGAGCATAAAAATTCCAGTGCGAACGGGACGACTACCAACTGTGCATTTGGCGGAACTTTGCGCCACATGCGTCGCACATATCTTTGACACAATCCGTGGCGCCCACCCGTTGTGCTCTCGAGGGCAACCTTTTCACTCTGCGCACTCAAACAACTCCAATTCAAACACACAACCCGCGACCGTGTCTCAAATTAAATTAATTCATAATGAACGAAATTATTAGAGCCAACTGTTGTCCAGCGCTGTCAATGGACCGGCCACAAGAACCAAAAAAAAATAGGTATGTATGTATATGAAACTTCACAATTTCAAGCGTTTTAGTTCTTTACAAGGGCGTTACCAAGTTGTTAGACAGAGGAGAAACCCGCTTGTTGCTGTTACCCATCTTGTCCGACTGGATTAATGGCCGCGCTGACAGTAAAAATCCTGCGGTTATAACTTTTATAGCTCTGCTCGTCTCAACTCCATTGAAATGCTTGCTGTAGCAATTAGGTTGTACACAGCTTGCTGCTTCAAAAAAGAGGGAGGGGTAGCACATTTGTCTCCTTTCATCTCTTTCCATCTCTTCGTCTGTATTTCTGTGTTTGGGTGAGATCATAAACGGTTTTCCTAGGAATTCCGACAGGCCTCTGAACTCAAGGGTTACACAGCCGCGATCCTAAATGAGCCTTGGCTCATTAGTGGGATGCGTGGGTTTTGAGCCTTTGGATTTCGGGCTTGAAAAATCCGCTCAGGGCATAAGCTGTTGGCTAAGAGCTGAAAACTTGAGGCTACTGAGCAGCGTCATCGTTGCGATTGTCTAGATGGTTGACCAGTTCTAATTGCTGCTGAGAAACAAAGGTTGAAGATTAGCTAAGGTCTTTTACTTAGAAGTGATTGAGTCCAAATTCCTTGCTAAAGTAAACAAATAGTTTGTTCAGGACAATAGAATAATACAACAATAGAATACTAAAATGGAATTGTTAGAAAATATTAGGCAATTGCTTAGGAACTGTAGTTAGTGTTTAGTAAATACCAGGAAAAGATTTACCGCAATGATTTCTCAATTACAAATCTCTCAAAGAGTAATGAATTAATATTATGCTGAACCTAAGTTATAGTCATATTTTGTTATGGATGCCACACACCAATTTGAAAACTCATATGTGTCAATTAAGAATACGTTTGTATTAGAAACGCTCATCATTCATTCAATCTTTCATTCACTTTCCACAGCAACTTGCAGAGCTGTGAGAAATTCGATCACTTCCTCTGCTCGTTGATAATGGAACTGATATATTTCATCACACTAAACACAAAACAACTTGCTGTCGTTGAACCCAAAAGAAGTTGCTGCTGCTTTTGCTGCTGTTGCTGAAGTCATCGTTGACTTTCTTAGAATGCCCACCAGAGACGCCAACACAAGATACGATACCAGCACACACACACACACACACACATGCATATACACAGACAAACAAATGTGATGCCACAATAATATTTCTAGCTCAAATATGATTAATTTTTGGGTTTTTTGTTGCACTCATACCATACGAATAGTGCCTGTCTATAAGTCATGCCTTTTGCAATTGGCTTGGAACACGTGTTTGCCTTAATACTTACCCCAACTTTTTCTCTTTCGTTTTCTCTCTCTTTGAGTTTCTTTCTGTGTTTCCTGTATGTTTTCCATGTTCTTGAGCATTCTTTAAATCGCAGCTTTCACTCATGCGTGGATGCGACTAGGGGAAATGCGCATGTGCAAACGCAAATGTTGCATGGCCAAGTTGGGAGCTGGGTACTAGACTAGGCAAACAGTGAATAGCAAACAACACCAACAACGAATAACGAACAACGAACAACGAGTAACAACAAACAACAAACTACAACAACAGCAGCAACTACATGACATAGTGCCTGTCGTCTCATTAGGATTAGACCCACGTTATTTAATTGCATGTTAGGGATTCCAGCTTATTTATAATGAGTTAGTTAAATACACACGCATTGGAACTGAGACTGCGACTGCGACTGCGGCTGCGGCTGCGGCTGCGGCTGCGACTGAAAACTGGCATTGGCATTGAGTCGGGCTCTGGTCGGGGACTGGAACCTTTCTTGACTCTGTTGCAGGCGTTGCCGCTGTCCACTGTCAGGGAGCAAATGATTAATGAGCTGAGCGCGCGTTAGGCGGGCCCACTTCAACCTCTCTCTCTTTTACTGGCTCTATAGCTACCTCTCTTCTCTTTTATAAGCATATTAGGGAGTACACAGCACAAAACTTGTTGTTTTATTCAATTCGTTGTGATTAGCTTTATCGGCTTAGAGTTCGGGAATCAAGTAAGTTATTATATTATTTTATTATTATACTATACGTATACAAATGAAATCTTTTTGTTTTTTGTTATTACATAAGAATTTCTCATTGTGTAAGTATCACCCGGCTCTTAAACCTTCTGTTTGTTTTTCGTGAATTCATTTACAAATCAAATTATAGCTTCGCCCTTGCATAGCTAACTGGCAAGACACCAATTACAGCAACAACAACAACAACAACAACAAAAACTACAACAACAACTTTGGCTGGCCATTTAAACACCCCATAAACAATTTGCCATAATTTCGAGCAGCGTCAACGTCACAACGTTAAGGATGAAGACAACGACAACGACGACGAAGTTGGCGCTCCCTCATTACAAAATGACGGCAAATTGCAATTTTCGTTGAAGGTTGAGTTGAGGAACGAACCCGCATGCCAGTAACAGCAACGGTAGCTACAAATATGTAGCTATAGCTGTATAGCCAGCTGTAGCTTTAGCCAACGATCCCAAGTTTCAGTGGCAGGCCATGAAACGACGCTGTGACAATCAACGCGCACGTCCCGCCTGATTATGTGATGTGATCTGATGTGATGAGTGCGTCTATCATATCGTCAATGTGCGTCTGCGTCGTCGTCATCGTCATTCTCATCTTTGTCGTGGTCGACGTCGTCACTGTCAACGACAACATCATCATGCAGTTGCGGTGGCAGTGGCAGTGGCAGTCGCAGTCGCTGCTGTTTGCCTTGATCTTGATCAGCCAAGATGCCACATACATACGCAGGCAGCATGCAACAGGCAGCGACGCAGGCAGAGAGCGCGGCTCATCATCGTCGTCATCGAAATTGTCATGTCACGAAAGTTGGCTCCCAGCTGCTAAAACAGCTAAAGCCAAAGCTGAAGCATGTGCTGCTGCTACTGCTGCTGCTGCGGTTACCAACGGCAACGGCAACAGACGGCGGCGGCGTCTCTGCTCTTGTGGTATTTGCGGCAAAACCCTTCATCAAAACGGGGTATCGTTACTTTGTCATTAAGTGTGTGAGTGTGTGCCACAGCACAGTTGAGCAATTAAGCATTTTATTAACAGATATGTACACTTTCAGCTCTCAATGTCACACATTCCTTCATACGAATGCAATGGTCGACAATTTTTGATTTAATCACATAGCAAACTGCGAAATGGGAGACACAAAAATGCACTTTAGCAGAGAATTCGCATAAAATCTTGGGTGAAAAGAATTCTTTGATTTTAAGCATTGATTACAAATTTCAAGCTTAATTTATTTTTGCATGATTTGTCAAGCGACGAAAAAAACAAAGGTGTCGTCAAAGAAAAACATTCAATTAAAGAGTGTATCAATTATTCGTTGAATTGCTTTTGGCTCTGGCTCACTTGTTGTAATTGTTGTGGCAACTGTTGATATTGCTTCTGCTGCTGGTCTTGAGATTTTGTGGCTTAAATGCCTTTTAAATGCAGCTCCCCACGGGAATATGCTGCCGCCAGTCTGACTGACTGCCTGTTTCTGTTGTTGTTGCTGTTGTTTGTGTTGGGGATATTGTTGTTGTTGTTGTTCGCTGCTGCTGCTGCTGCTGCTGCTGCTGTTGACATTGTGATCAACGATAGCGGCCTGACAACTGATGGCAATCACTTGTCGCGCTTCAGATCATCCGCCAGTTGCCTTTGCCCCTTCCTCTGCCTCTGCTACTGCCACTGCCTCTGCTTACCGCCTGCCGCCTGCTGCCAGCTGAATATTGAATGTTTGATATTGAATGTTTGCGCTGTTGAATGTTTGTTGCTGTTGTTGTTGTTGCCCAATGGCTTGACACAGATTTGTTGGCCTAAGTTGGCGACAACGTCGTCGCCTTTTTTGGCCCAGGCGTCTAAGTTGCAACTGCTGCTTGTTGCCTGTTGCCAGTTGCCTGTTAGCAAGTTTGCCTTGTTGACTTGTTGCCTGTTTTATCTGGTTGCCCCTTTTTGTCGCCAATTGACAATTGACGCAACATCAAAACTGTCTAATTAAAAACATTGCCCGCAATGCGTAACTGAAATCGATGAGAGGCGAAATGCCGACAAAGCATTTGACTTTATGACATTTGAAATGAGCGAATGAGACAGCAACAGCCACAGCAACAGCAACAACTACAACAACTTTAACATGGACAAATAAATGAAAGAGACAGCAAACAAGCGGCTCTTTATTTTGTAATTTTTCTCAGCAAGAAGAAGTTAAATCTTTTGCTAGTGTATACTGCATGTGTGTGTATGTGTGTGTGTTGTGTGTTGTATATGTTGTGTGCTGGCTAAATTATGGACTCTCGTTGCCAGGCTTAGCAACAAAAAGACGTAGAAAAAACAACAATGATTCGTATAAATTGGAAACATTAAAAAAGCAATCAAAAATGTTCGGGCCAAGGCAACAACCACACAACAACAACAACAGCAACAACCACACAAAAGAGATGCGGTTCAGTCTTGGGTCAGTTTAACCTGCGCTGGCGTGTTAACCTGCTGCTCTGCCACAGCCTCTTACCTTATGCCCCAGTCCCTGTCTCTCTCTCTCTCTCTACACGCAACAGTTGAAATATTTTTAAGAGATGCCCATGCAGCTTCACACACACTGATTTGAGGGGCAGTGTCGGAAGGGGTGGGGGGAATTGAACAGCGTACTCGATTGAACAACGATCGAGATCTTGAGGTTTCGAGTCGTAAGAGTCTATGGGGGCAATATACATATGTATATAGCTGCAACCTCACTCAAACTGAGCTGTGGCGCGTTGACTGACTGATATGAGGCAACAACAACAACAACAACAACAACAACAACAACAACAACAACAATAGCAAATCAACATCAACATCAACAACAACAACGATTGTTAATCAGTTAGATATAAAACAAAATACAGCAAAAGAATCAAACTCTAAATCTCGACGCGTATCTACGACATGTTAATGATGTTTCTTTCTTTTCTCATTTTATTTTCAGATAAAAAAAAAATAGAGAGTGAGAACGAAACGAAAAAGAATGTTTTGAAAAAACGTTTGAGCCACGTTTCCTAGAAGTTCAACACTAAAGTCGCGCTCTATTGATGTTATTTATGTGAAATGTCTGTGAAATTATTACCCTTTATTTTTTCAAGCTAGCAATTTATTTGATTCGACTGTGTTTTACTCGCTTTTAATTAGCAGTCAAAGGCAACATTCAAAGAGTTAACAAACCTAAATGAGCAAGCGAGATGGCTAGAGAGAAGAAACATGGTAATTTAATCTGCGATTCGTTATATTGATTTCGATCTTGATTCACTTTGGCCACTCATCAAGTAGTGTGTCTATGAAACTTTAAAAAACGATTTCGTTGCCTGATCGTTTCGGTATTTTATTAAATTTTTTCTCTTATTTTTTTTTTTTTGGTTTCTTATCATTGCCTTATCTATCGTTAACAGTTTTGACGCTGTTTTGTTTATTTTGATTGCATTTAGTTGCAAATTAACGACATATTAGTGAGATAGAGTGCACTTTGATAATTTGGATCGCTCATTATTTAAGATGTGTGGAATAGATTTGATTTGGGCCTAGTCTCTTCTTGGGTTTGAGGTGGTATTTGGGTCATGCTTTGGCTGAGGCACTTAAATACGACTCAGACAGTGTTAAATTGCATGTTATTATTTACATTTTCTTTCAAATCTTTCTTGTATAATGAAATAATAAATATTTGACTTAATTAATTCGAATTGTTACCTACATGAATTCCTGTTAAATGTATATGTGGCCAGGCTGAATAAAATATTCCATCATTTTTGGCAACTGATCTCATCACTATGATCGTTTGTCTGTGTGGAATTCATAAATGCGAGCAAATTAAACAAATTGAATGCCTGAAATTATAGAACTCATTCATAGCAAAAGCTTGCAGATAGACATTTACATAAGACACCCGATACATACATACATATATGCATACATACTTATGGTCTTTATTCAAGCTCGTTTCCTGTGCTCGACTTGTGTGACTAACCCATTGTTAATTGTGAATGAATTGGAATCACAAACGATTGCCATTCAGTCCACATTCATTTGGCATGTTCAGTTTGTGCTTAAAGAGTCGTTGCCACAAGTGAATCAGTTCTATAATTTGACTAATTCTAATAACTTTGGAGTTCTTATGCAAATTTTTAAGTGCGTTACGCCCAGGCAATGTTGTAGGCTGTCTCTGTACGATCTCCATACGTACTATTTATAGGGTGGAGTGCAACTGGAGTGGGAGCACAGAGGGTAAAAGGGCGTTTCTTCATTTTATTATTGCTAGCGTTGTGTATTTGCATACAAGCATGTGTGTAAATGTGTATGTTAATGGTCAGTTTGGACTTGGTAGTCAGATCAAGGTTATTTGCCATTGTTGTTCTTGTTGTTCTTGTTGTTGTTGTTGTCGTTGTTTGTTCATCAAATTATATAGAGCTACCAGTCGAGCTACTCGGTGTATCCTGAGTGTATTCCTTACTGTTTGCTCTGCCTGCCTGTCAGCCTGCAGCTAACAATTGGCTCAAACACACACCAACACACACACACACACACACTTAAAGGAGTTTCTCTCTACTTGACTGACTGGCAAAAGAGTTGCAGTGTTCGAGCTGCCTGTTTGGCCGTGTCGTCTCAACGCGTCGTCTGACATCGTCTCCTCTATTGATGTGCGTCCATTCGGAACGCTAAAGCCAAACACACGAACCAGAGAGCAAGCAGATCTAGGAGTCGAGAATCGAGCTGACAAGTTTCTTGGAGAGCGCATTTGTAGGTAAACACTCGCGCCTAAAAATAAGCATCTACATAGCTATAAGCTCTTGTCGTGCAACAACTTGGGCAACCACTTTGCAGGCAACGGCTCGACTCGAATTGAGGCAGCTGCAACGCGTTTCGATTAGTTGCCGCGGCTCTTTGTCTGTCTTTCTGTCTTTCTGTCCTTCTGGCTGTCTGCCAGTCAGTCAGTCATTCAGTCAGGGCCCCATTGCTCGGGCCAAGCCAAGCCAAGCCAGACCAGGTCGAACCCATGCCGGACCAGACAAAAGGCGACGCTGACGTTCGCTGCTGTCTTGTTAATTTTTTGAGCTATTTATTTTGATGTTTTCGCTTTTACGCTCTCGTTAAGTCGCACCAGACGCCAATGCCAAAGTTCTCTATACCAAACCCACAACAGCTCTCGCTCAAAAAAATACATGCAATAAATGTATGAAAATAACTATGCTAAAAAATAAATAAACAAAACAATGAAATTCAGACTATGTGCTTTAGTTGGGTATGTATAACTGTTCTATACCCTGTACTTGAGTAATTTAAGTGTAAGTTAACTTGTGTGTTGGTAACATTACCATTTTATAGCTTTTAATGATTTTATGTTCGTAAAAGAAAACTAAGCTTTTGCATATAAAGCCTAAAGCCTTCTTATTTTGTCTCAAGTTTTAATGGGTATTGGGTTAAAAAATGTATATTGTGAAATTCGCTGACCCACGCGAATGCAAAAGCTTTGAGCTGTTTTCTTGTCTCTCTATCTCTCTCTTTCTCTCTCTGTGTCTCTCTGTTCTGTTGTGTGTCTTTGGTAAGTGAGTGCAACGTTGCATCACGAGATAGTTTTAAAAGATATGCATACAAAATTGGAAATGCTAATTAATATGTTTTGCACAACAGATAGCAAGCGATACGCGAGAACTGCAAGTGGATCTGTTTACATAAGCGTTAACTGCACACCCACCACATATTAAGATATACACAAACACATAAGTGAGAGATATACTCGCAATACACAGACAAATTAAATAAAATTTTATTAGGCGTCAAGCCATAAAAAACATAAAGAACAGCTGAGCCGACTGCTTGGCAAGCTGAATGAATGGGAAGCTCACATGACAACGCTTTATAATTAAGAACAATGCCAAGTTATTCAAATAGAGAGCGACAGCGAGGAGCAGAGAGAGAGTGAGTGAGAGAGAGAGAGAGAGGGATTTGTATAGCGAAGAGAATTGTACGGAAACTCATTCAATTGCGCCTCATGCAATAGACTCATAAATTCCATTGCTGTGACACATATTAATTGTTATTGCAAGGTTTTCTTAACACGAGAGAATCGCTGAGAAACAATTCGTGAAAATGTGAAAATGTGTTAGGCAGCGTATACTTGATATATAAAGTATTTAGTTCTTTATTCAGGTGTTTAACAATATCGTTTAGCACTAAAAATATACAAAAAAAAAATGTTGAGAATGTTAAATCTTTTCAAGAATTTCATTAATTGAAGTAACTGACATATATATAGCTAATTCGACTGTAACAAGTCCAAGGAAGCTGGCCAAAAAAATAGAATCCGTATCGATTGATTGGTTTATTTCCTGTAGATAAGCTTGAATGTTCTCAGCGGAGAAACAAAGATTGCTGCGCAAGATATTTAAGTATCCACAACATACATTTAAGTCGGCCAATTTAAGGGTTGTCTTGCAATTGTTGAACAATGCTCATAGCCATTGATAAAGAGCAATGGCAATTACAATACACTGAATAATTTTCGCAAGCAGCAGCTGCTTACAAAAAGAATATACCTACAGATGCCATGACTCATAACTCGTAGCTACAAATGGGTCTCAAAGACTGTGACCCAATGAGCAATATAAATACTTACATACATATGCACCTACAACAAGAAACAGTTGGGCAACAATACCGGCCAAGACAAGCGAAACGATTACAAAGAAAAATAATTTGCGCAAATTGTGAGGGAGAATTAAGAGTCGTAAGGCAGAGAGGGAAGGCTGAGGGAAGAGCTGAGAATAATGGTAGTGATCCGTCATCGAAGCAAAATGTTGCTGAACTCGACTAATCTAATCAAATCAAATCAAATCGAATCAATGCCCGTATACGGTTACAGAAGAACCCTACACACACACACACACACATGCCGACATGCTCATATTGATCTGACATATTGTGCAAGAGAGGACTAATCCTAATTTTGTTGTAGCACTTCCTGGCTTACACACCCAACTTGGCTAGATCGATCGATAAAGAAGGCACCAAAACTAGGAACAAACAATTGAGCTCTGTAACAGAATCCTAGTCAAAGATACGCACTCAAACTACTACCTGACAGCCAGATAGACAGAGAGAAAGATAGAGAGAGACAGAGAGAGAGTGCAAGCGAAGATGTTTGCACGGTCAACTTTCAACAAATTTGTAGACAGCAGGTAGCTGCATGTTGTTGTTGTTGTTGTTGGTGCTAGTGTAGATTTTCCTGAGAACAGGCTCAAGACTTGAGAATCAAGCAACGCTGCCTGCTCTGCTAACAGGCTGGCTGACAGATACGCATCGCTGAGAGGCACTGAAGCTGCTGGATATGGGTATGTGTTTGGTTAATCAGCACCTGTCGGGGTAACGGCGTCAACAGGTACACAGACAAAGTACACACAGCAAAAGTTAGCGGGAATCAGAGTACAACAAATTTGTTTTTGGGAAAGTTTGAAAGTGTACCATAAGCAGTTAAGCAGTCATATGGCGAGATCATGCCAACAGATCAGCCCACTACTACCACTACGTATGGGTTCCACAATCTCCAAACATAATGAGTAAGCGCGTTCAGCAAACAACAAAAGCAAAAACAAAACATAACAAAAAAAGTTCGTCAGCTTGCCAGCATTGACCGCTGATTGGAGCAGCCGGTCAGGTTCGGCGATCAGCGATCAGTTAAGGCAAAGGCAAAGACCCAGTCTCAGGCCCAAACACAGGCAACAACAACAACAACAACTGCTCTCATAAATCAAGAAAAATCAGTCAATTTTTTTTAATATGTGTGTGTACGTACGTATATCAAACTGACATTGGCTGAATTAACAATTGATTTCAATAATTTTTTATTATTATTTTTTCTCTCATCGCTTAAGCCGCTGCCGGAGATCAGTGTCAAGCTCTCACACTCAATTTGGCCCAGAGCTATTCAGCGCCGTTCTTGTGTTGAGCTCATTCTTTCTTTAGTCATCTAACTCTCTCAATCAAGTCACTCAAGTGCTGAATATGAATTTCACTCGGTTTGATTTCGCTCAGTTGGACCAAAAAGAAACTCGTCTAACCGGTATGACGAGTGTCAATGTCTCATTGGAAATTGTTCGCTTGCCGTTGATGCTCAACAAAACAGACAAGGGAGACACCATGCACAGTGTCCCAAATATGCCAAAGGTATACTCATTGTGCTCATAACCTATCACAACTAAACAGTTACGAATTAAAGCACAACTATTATTATTAAAACTAAAAACAAATAAAAGTAACCAATCTTTTAACAATAAATATTGTAAATTTGTATTTAATAAAAATAGCAACTTGTAAAAATTAAATTTATTTCTATCAAAGGCAAATTATTGCTTAATCAACTATCGATTATGGTTATATAGAACTAGATCAGACTATTAGATAACTTGTTCAAATCACACAATTACCATATCAGATTTCTAGCTATTCTCTTTCTATTCAAGATTCTTTATTTTATTAACTAATCCATATTCAAGCTTCCAATACCACCTGCTTATCTCTCGATCTCACTTCCTCCACTTTATCTCATCTTACAGCATATCACTTCCTACTCTCACACGCACTATCTGTTTAGCTATTCATTGCCCACTCTCTGACACACACACACGCACACCTTGAACTCTTTGTTAACATTAAGCCCACTGTGCAATGCGTTGCGTTTTGCGTTTACGTTTGCGTTTGCGTTGCATAGCTTTGTTTGTTTTGCTCACCCTCTTTATGCTTACGCTCTCGTGCAACCAACGTGCACGCTCAACGCATGTGTGTAGCTCTCTATTGCTACAGTATTTGTGTGCGTGTTCATTGAGTGCTCGCCCAGAGGCATAATTTGAGCAACACGAGACTCTCACTCAATTGCTGAACACACTCGCTCGCTGAACATCTCATCGGCACTTGCTGCTCTCTGGCGTTTGCAGTGTGCGATCAGTTTTTGAGCAGACTTTGAGCTGAGCGCACGCGTTGTCGGTTAAACGAAACGAGACGCTGTCGCATTCGCAGTCGCAGTCGCGTAATGAAGAGTCGAGTGCTTGAAAGTTATCCGAAATACACAATACAATACATATATTTATCATAGCTAAAAAAAATCATCGCTATCGCACCCCCCACTTGGATTACGGTCAACGCGCGCGAATGAGCTAAGAAACAAGCAAAGAAAATCGTATTACAAAAATATTAAAAAGCAAAGTCATAATAAAATAGCCCCAGAGAGCTAAATATTTGATGTGTGTGCTGTGTTTTATTGATATAACAACACGACGCTGTCGATTGTGCAAGCAACTATAAAATATCACCCACAAAATGGGCTGCAAATAGCAAGCAACCGCAGCCCTTCCCCCCACAAACAAATCACCCAATTACCCCTCAACACACAAAAAAAAAAAAAAAAAAAAAACGAAAGTCTAGCTAGCTAGCTAGTTTCCGTTGCAGTTAGCTAGAAACAAGCCAAAAAATGCTGGCTAGCCACATACTTTACGTCCTAATTGCCAGCTGTGCCATGCCCATTTTTGGGGCGGCGCTGAGCAAAACGGTACTTTACCAAGCACCCGACGAGTGCCGCTGGTCTGGCGGCGGGGAGCACGACATCACATTGGTCTGTCATCTGCGGACCATCAACTCCGAGCTGGAGAATACAAACTTTAGTGTAATACAACCACATAATACAGTACGATTGCGTCTGGAATGCAATGACGCACTCTTCTTCCAAAGCAGTCTCAGTCCGGACAGCTTTCGTTCATTGGTTGAGCTAAGAGATCTCACCATTGAGTACTGCAAGCTGGGTAACCTGACAGAGGGTTCCTTTCGTGGATTGCAGGAGCTGAGAAATTTGACGATACGCACACATAATGGCGACTGGTCAACGATGTCACTGGAGATGGCCTCGAACAGTTTTGTGGAGTTTAGGCAGCTGGAACGATTGGATTTGAGCCTGAATAACATATGGCTAATACCAGATGGCATGGTGTGCCCGCTAAAATCACTGCAACACCTAAATGCATCGTACAACAAGATTCAAGACATAAGCAACTTTTACTTTAGCGCTTCGCTCAGCTCGAGAAAGTCGCGGGTGTGCGGTTCGACTTTACAGTCTCTCGACTTGAGTGCCAACAAAATGGTCAGTCTGCCGTCGGCCATGTTATCGGCATTGGTGCGCCTGACCCACTTGAATATGGCACGCAATAGCATGAGCTTTTTGGCGGATCGGGCATTCGAGGGTTTGATATCGCTGCGTGTGGTAGATCTGTCGGCGAACCGCTTAACCTCTCTGCCCCCGGAACTGTTTGCCGAAACGAAGCAGCTGCAGGAGATCTATTTGAAGAACAATTCCATTAATGTTCTGGCGCCTGGCATCTTTGGTGAACTAGCCGAACTTCTTGTGCTCGATTTGGCCAACAATGAGCTTAACTCACAGTGGATTAATGCGGCCACATTTGTAGGCCTCAAGCAGCTGATGATGTTAGATCTGTCTGCTAATAAGATAAGTCGCCTTGAGGCACATATCTTTCGCCCTCTGGCCAGCCTGCAGATATTAAAGCTGGAAGAAAATTATATTGACCAGCTGCCCGCTGGCATCTTTGCCGACTTGAGTAATCTGCATACACTGATACTCTCCAACAATCGCATCTCAGTGGTTGAACAACGCACCCTGCAGGGTCTACATAATCTGCAGGTGCTCTCGCTGGACTATAATCGCTTGAGTAAACTAGATCCACGCTCGCTGGTCAATTGCAGTCAGCTGCAGGATCTGCATCTGAATGATAATAAACTGCTGGCTGTACCAGAGGCGTTGGCTCATGTTCCTCTGCTCAAGACATTGGACGTGGGTGAGAATATGATAAGTCAGATTGAGAACACGAGTATTACCCAACTGGAAAACTTGTATGGCCTGCGCATGACTGAGAATTCATTGACACACATACGCCGGGGCGTCTTCGATCGAATGAGCTCCCTGCAAATCCTTAATCTGTCGGGCAACAAACTCAAGTCGGTTGAAGCTGGTGCGTTGCAACGAAATACCCAACTGCAGGCCATACGATTAGACGGTAATCAATTGAAAAGTATTGCTGGGCTATTCACCGAGTTGCCCAATTTGGTGTGGCTTAATATATCGGGTAATCGGCTGGAGAAGTTCGACTACTCGCACATACCGATTGGTCTGCAATGGTTGGATGTGCGTGCCAATCGGATAACACAGTTGGGCAACTACTTTGAGATCGAGAACGAGCTGAGTCTGAGCACCTTCGATGCCAGCTACAATTTGCTGTCGGAAATCACAGCGAGCTCGATACCGAACAGCGTAGAGGTGCTGTATCTGAACGACAATCTGATTAGCAAGATACAACCATATACGTTCTTCAAGAAGCCCAATCTCACACGCGTTGATCTCATAAGGAACAAGCTGACCACGCTGGAGCCAAACGCTCTGAGGTTGTCGCCCATTGCCGAGGATCGCGAGATACCCGAGTTCTACATTGGACACAATGCCTACCAGTGCGATTGCAATCTCGACTGGCTGCAAAAGATCAATCGGGAGTCACGCACACAGCCCCAGCTCATGGATCTCGATCAGATCTATTGCAAATTGTCTTATGCACGCGGCTCGACGCATGTCTCCCTCATCGAGGCCAAGTCCAATGACTTCCTATGCAAATACGAATCGCATTGCTTTGCGCTGTGCCACTGCTGCGATTTTCAGGCCTGTGACTGCAAAATGGAATGTCCCGATCGCTGTTCCTGCTATCACGATCAGTCCTGGACCTCCAATGTTGTCGACTGCAGTCGCGCCACCTACGATCGCTCGCTGCCCTCCCACATACCCATGGACGCCACGCAACTGTATTTGGACGGCAATACATTTACAGAGCTGCAGAGTCATGCGTTCATTGGACGCAAGCGCTTGAAGGTGCTGCATTTGAATCACTCGCGCATCGAGACGTTGCACAATCGCACATTCTATGGCTTGCTTGAGCTGGAGGTGTTGCAGCTACAGAACAATCAGCTGCGTGCGCTCAATGGCAATGAGTTTCAGGGTCTGGACAATCTGCAGGAGCTATATCTGCAGCACAATGCAATTGCCACAATAGACACGCTCACCTTTACCCATCTGTATCATTTGAAGATACTGCGACTCGATCACAATGCCATTGGCTCATTTGCTGTGTGGAACTTCCTGCCCAGCTACCTTAACGAATTGCGTCTAGCTGGGAATCCCTGGAGTTGTCGCTGCGAGTTCATAGACAAGTTGCGTGATTATATGAGTAGGCATGAGTATGTCCAAGATCGCCAGAAGCTAAGTTGTGAAATGCCTTCAAATAGTACACAGCAACCGGCCGTGCAAATGGCGATTTATGCGACTCCAGGTGATTCATTGCCAGTGGTGCAGTGCAGCCAAACGTTGCAACTGGGACTGGACAATAGCTTTAATTATGCAGAGCGTGAAGGCGATCTCAATGAATCGCTCAGTGGCAACATGACTTCAACAAAGATGATACTCACACAGCCGCCCAAGCAGGACTATATACCCATTCTGGTGGCTATACTAACTGCCTTCATATTCATCATGATCTGCACCCTGCTGGTGTTCATCTTTCGCCAGGAGATGCGTGTGTGGTGTCACTCCCGGTTTGGCGTTCGCCTCTTCTACAATGGTCAGAAGGATGTGGACAAGAATGAGCGCGAGAAACTCTTTGATGCATTCATCTCCTACTCATCGAAGGATGAGCTTTTCGTCAATGAGGAACTAGCTCCCATGCTAGAGCTAGGCGAGCAACGTTACAAGCTCTGCCTGCATCAACGAGACTTTCCAGTTGGCGGCTATCTGCCGGAGACTATCGTTCAGGCCATTGACAGCAGTCGGCGAACTATAATGGTTGTGTCCGAAAACTTTATCAAGTCGGAATGGTGTCGCTTTGAGTTCAAGTCAGCGCATCAATCGGTGCTGCGGGATCGTCGACGTCGCCTCATTGTCATCGTGTTGGGTGAAGTGCCGCAGAAAGAACTAGATCCCGATCTGCGGCTTTATCTAAAGACCAACACTTACCTACAGTGGGGCGATAAGCTCTTCTGGCAAAAGTTGCGCTTCGCCCTGCCTGATGTCTCATCCTCGTCAGCATCGTCGCATGCCCAGCGTTCGGGTCAACCTTGCCATGCGGCTATCAATCATCCCGCCTACCATCATCATCATCATGTGCAGCAGCAGCCATTGCCGTTGCCTATGACTCTACATGCTGGACATCCACATCCGCATCATCATCTGCAACATCAGCAGCAGCAGCAACAGCAGCAGCAGTTTATGCTGCCTCCGCCACCCCTGCAGCCGGGCAGCTTCCGGCGACAGCCCTCAACACAGCAGCAACACCGCCCCAATGCCAATAACAACAATAACAACAATAGCAGTTCGCAGCAGCAGGCGGCATTACTGATGGGTGGTGGAAGAGTCACTGGTGAAGGTGGTGCTGTTGGTGGTGGTGGCAATCTGATTGCTCCCGGCGCCCAGCCACAAATGATTCCCCTGGCGGGTGGCATTCAACAGCAGAGTTTGCCGTTGCCGCCACAGGGAGCGTCGCAACCTACGCCAGCGTCACGTAATTTGCACATGTGAGAGTAAGTTAGACAAAAATGAGAAACAGAAAAGAGAGAGAGAGAGAAAGACAGAGGAAGAGATAGAAAGAGCGAGAGAGACTTGAATCAAGTAAACTAAATCATAGTTGCACTGAATGAACTTTAATGGTCGTTAAAAAATTAAAAGAAGCCAAACTTTTCAAAAGCAGTTCAAGTTCAAGTTTAGGTTTTAATAACGAAAGTGCGTTCGTTTGTGTGATGTGTATGAGAGTTAGGTGGTGTTTTAAAAATCAAAGCTTGATATAAGTTTAGTTGTTCAATTGCAGTCGGTTTTTCGGATTCTTTTAGTTGTTTTTTAAACCTGTTTTTGGCCAGACTTTAGAGTAAGCCGAACAATTGGCAAAAGGGGACTAAGGAAAGCTTTCGGAAAGCTATCTATAGAAATGAAAAGAAATGAAATGAAATGAGAGTCACAGTCACAGCCAATATGCAAATGAAAAGCGTTTAGCGATAAAAGCCTAGTTACATGTTAAAATAGTTGCAGCAACAACAATTGCAGCTAGGGGGCAAGTGAACGAGTAACCGAAAGAATGAAGAAAACAACAACAGTAAAATACCAAACAGTCGGCCAAGTCGAGCGGTATCTAAATAGCCGGCAACGGGGGAGCCAAGCCAATTGTTGTTGGCCCTGTTCTGTTTTCTTACGGCCAGCTATTTTCAGTTTCCTGGCTCTTAGCAAGATTCACAAAATTGATGTTGCATGCAACACACAACACAGCAACAGCAATAGCTACAACAACTGCAACCAGTCAGCAACAAAAGGGGGCAGAGACAGAAACAAAGGCAGAGGCAAGCAGGCAGTCAGAAAACGCAGCCAAGGCCCAAAACTATTTTTCTTTTTTTCTTTTCATTTTATTTTGTTTTTGTTTTCTGTGTACCACCATTTTAGTTGATTTTGTTGTCGTATTTCGTATGTTGGTGCAACGTTCACTCGTTAGTTCATCTTAACTGCTGCATTTTACTGTGTGTGTGTGTGAGTGCGAGTATCTGTGTGTGGGGCATAGAAAATAGGCAACGCTAAACATCAGAGCGCTCACGTCTAGGCAAAAACAAAACCAACAACAACAACGGCTAAAAACCCCGAGAAGAATAAAAATGAAAAGAAATTGTAACAAAAAGTGAGGCAAGCGACATCGTCAGGGCCAACATTGCATTGTCGGGGAGAGAGAAATACACGGGAGAGAGGGAAAGATGAGACACAAAGACGAAGAGGCAGTCAGAGAGCTAGACCGGCAACAGACAGTTACGGGGATACATACGTATGTATATATTTGTATGTGGCAGAGCTATTTTGGCAGCTGCAACAACAGTGTTGGCTTGGGTCCCAGCTACACGTGCCAAAAAGTGGCAAGACTTTTCATTCGTTTGTGTCTGCTGCTAAGGTTACAGAATGTAAGGGTTAAGAGATCAAACAGCATATGCAAAACTACTACGCGCAGAAATTGGCCCAAAACTAGAGAGAGGTCAGCTTTCAGGCAAAACTTTTGCGAAAGGTCAGCTCGAAGGTAAACTTAATAAGAAACACGAACATGCTGCATAAACAGTTTTTACTTTGTAAGGCTAGTGAATATGTTTGTAAGGTTTATAACTTTGTTAGCGATCAATTAACATTACAAATTAGCAAAAATTGATGAACAAGTAGCTTTTGGGTGTCTGCATTCTTTCATTGACCTTGGTTTCCTAGGCTAAGCAAAGCCTGGCTGGCCCCCCCAAAAACTTTCGTTTCTTGATTTTCGTTTCGGGTCTTTGCACTTGGGCCAAGGCATTCGAGGCAATAATCAAGCTGGCAAATGCGCTTTCACAGCAACAGTCTTCTCACACACACACACACACACATGTAGTGAAGCTTGTAAGAAAATAGAATTGCAAAAGAACAGAACAGAAAAGAACTGAAAAGGCTGAACATGGAACTGAACAGTGCTACAGATTAGTTGGCTGCGATTAAAATCTACCTTGTTGTTGTTTGTTACGCCTGTTTGTCTTTTAACTCCTTGCATCTCGCTTGCTCACAATTATTCGCTCTCTCTCTCTCTCTCTCTGTGTTTTTTTTTTGTCTGTCTGATAACTAGTAAGATAGATACATCCAACTAAATGCATTCCAAAAGCAAAATAACAAAATAAAACTAGTTAACTGTTAGCCGTTTACATTTAGTTTCGTTTCGTTCCGTTCCGTTTCGTTTCGTAACGAATTGGTATGTGTAAAATTGTAAATAAATCTTTAAAGTTAATAACGAAGAAGAAGAAGACCCAGCTTAATATGTTAAATTTTACGTTTATTTGTTTAATAATTGTGATATTTTGTTCAATTAAGCTTAAATTATATACAAATGAAATAATAAAAAAAAGAAGTACACACAAAAAACTGAAACTACTATTAATACTATTATGTTATATTTTCGATGCTACAATTTGTCCTATCAATAATACTTATGCATATATATATATATATATTTGAATTGTAAACTTTTCTCCTCATAAGTTATGTTAGTCGATAAGTTAATTAGCTCGATCCTGCACGAATATCAAAATAAAAAATCATAAATGTAAATGCAAAAGCAAACACAAACCACACACAGTATACACAGCCATATTAACTCTATAAAATGTCATGTGTGTTCAAAAAGCACTATATTAAAATGAAGAAAAAAAAGGAAACATAAATCGACTGATTAAATCTAGATATGTACATGTATATCTGTTAGCTATAACTCTTGATTATGATTAACGCAATGTGCTTGTCGTTGTAAATATTGTAATTTTATTTGTATTTTGTATTTGTATATGTAATTTTATGTTTTCTAGTTTATAGCCAAAAAGCGAAACAAAATATATACAGAAACAAAACTGATAATCGAAAAAAACAAAAACAACAAACGTCTTATTTCTTATACAACTCATTTAATTAGCATTTTTATAGCTATATTTTTTGCACGGCAGCAGTTTTCAGCAACTATACAGTGGAGCAATAAACATACATATATATATAAATGGCTGATAAGTCATAAACCATACGAACTGACATTTGATTCCCAATACAATCGAGATACGTACCTACACAAACAGTCCATTCACTGACCACTCGCACAATTTGTGGGAATTGTCAAACACGTCTTATCTGAATCTTTTCTAAGTGAGTGGGTTCATCGGCAATCGCTTGCCACGTTTTGCTAACTAGCTCTGTCAATCTGGATCTACATACTATAATGTTGTACAACTTGCAAGATAAACACAAGTCTGACGAAGTTCAGGAGAGAGCCTACTGGAAAGTTGATTGAATTATACTAATCTTTGAAACAATTGTCCTACACGCTTGCTTATTGATACTTCTTAAAATGTGATCAATTGTTTGATTTGCATAATGGGTGATATTTTTAATCTAATGTTATTTTTAATTTAATGCCATTTATTATTATTTGCAACCCTCGTTAAAAATACGAGGCGGGCATAATATAAACAACCCACGACAGCTTCATTGGAATTTTGTTTAAACAAAGTTTTTAGCAGTCTACTTTTTTTCCCAAGCTTCGATCTTCGATTCATGCATATTTTATAGATACCGCAGCACTATCATCGTATATATATATGTATTTTGTATAGTTTTGGGACTCGACATCCTCTCAGTCAATGAAGTAGCTGGCATACGCATAATGCTGATGTTGCAAAACATTGTGGAAATGAATGAATAATTTTTATGACCAATTAAATGCGCAATAAAATTGATAGGTCTCTCCCCAGCTACCACCATTCTCCCAGCTTCAACCAAAGACCGAACTAACAAGTCCATCAATAAGCTGCGATTCGTTCGCATTCGCCAACATAAATTCCCATTGCTTAAATTAGCAAATTTTACAATCAATCATTAGGAGGCGAAATGCCGCCAACGTCGACGCGGCTTTGATCTCCAATCAACGAGCCTGAGGAATCCCAATATGCGTGTGTGTATCTGTGTATCTGTGTTTTGTTTCTATCTTTGCGTTACTCATATGATGAGCCACGTACTTGAATATGGGTTAACCAGCACCGAGGCGCAAAAAAGTTCAAGCGCAAGTTAAACCCTTTTCAATTTTTGTTTTTTTATGCTTCCGAACTCCAAGTTCTCCCTGGTTAAATCACCTCTACGGTTCGACCTATTTCAATGTAAAAAGTTTGCAAAAACAAAAAGTAGCTACAAAAAAAAAAGTCAAATATTAAAAACTTTTCCTTTGCTTTTACTTTCTACGGGGCTTAGGTTATGCATGTATAGATGTATGTGTGTGTTTCCTTCTCTACTCTTCTTATTTTTCGTTTTTTTTACTTTATCAATTTCGTTTGTGGGATTTGTTACGCCGTAATGGATGAAACCTTGCCACAAAGTCGCCCACTAAGCAAAACTTTCAATTGAATTTTTTTTCTGATGCCATGCGAAAAGTAAAAGTCTATCTTAAGGGTTGGGGTTTAAAATTGGGTTTGCCCTGCGGCTGCGGGTGGCCTGTCATTTTAGTCTACACAGCATACGACGTAAATATTTCGGTTAACAAGTCAGTTTAGTGTCAAAAGAGAGGTTTTTATTATTTATTTATAGCTCCGAAAAACTTTTACAGTTATCAGGGATGTTTTGAAAGCACTTTTGCATTAACTTGATGTAACAATTGCCTACAACCCTTTGCCTGCTGAACCGCTCCTGTTTTCATTTTGAACACACAAACACACACACACTTAGAGTTGATTTTTTCTTGTAGCCATCGTACCTACATCAAAATATTGGCTTAGTTTGAAGTTTTGGGCTCAAAGACAAATCAAAGTGCTTGCCCCCGCATCTATGGTATCTAATCCAACCACCTGAACTTTAACCATTTATCAGAGCCATACTTACTCAGCCAATTGCTTGTAGATGGAGCCCAGCCAAAACTTCACAGACTCAGATCTTAACTGCTTGCTTTAGCAATGTGGCTAGCAGGTTAGTTGGCTGGCTGGCTGACGGGCTGACTGACTGGCTGGCTAGTCGAATTGTTCGCTCAATGGCTGACTGACCAGCTGGATCGTCAATTACACACACACAAACACACACGATTAGCCACCCAAACGGTGCAACAAGCTCGCTGGCAAACACTTGCCTCATTAGACTCCAACGAATCGAAAGTCATAAACGTCTGGGATACAGCTACAATAACAATTCATTGGGGGCTATGGGGCAGGCATATCCATAGCGGGGCTGTGTATAAATAAATATGCTTTTATTGGAAGACGACTACAACTGTTTGCAATAAAAGCAACATTTTTCTTAATTTCCATTTCTTGCTAATTTACCAGCCATAAATTGTCGTTCCATGTGGCCCGCGGTCTCTCGTTACGGCAAGGGACGGGGTTGGAGGGGGCCTCTCCAAAAACAAGCCGAGCTGAACCGCCGGTAGACACATAAAATTGGCTACAAATTATTGCACATTGTCAAAACAACATTGGTTTGCAATTTTCGCGCTTCAATGCAGATACGGAGTGATTTCAAAGTATCGGAAGGGGTGTGCATTAGGGTAGAGGAGGTTCAAAGATGTAGAGAATTGCAATTGCACTTATATTTTATTATTTTTATCGAGGTAGTGCAACTATTTGAATACCCTAAGGTAAAATATTCAAATGTTATCTGTGTGAATATATATATATTTTATTAATGAAAAAGTTTTTCTTGTAGTGCTTAACTTATTTTAATCGATAAATATTTTTACACATCTCAATTCGGTGATTGGAAATTATTTTTACAGCTCTTTCCTTTAACGTAGGGTATTTATGTTATCGCATACATCAAAAGATCTTGTATTTACAGTTAGGTATGGTAATTTGCACATTGTGTTCAGTGTAAAATAGGTTAGGTTATGGACAGAGAGCGAGCGAGCGAAAGACAATGACATTGACATATTGGCTGTCGATTAATAAGGGGAGGTGGAGTAATAAAGAGAGACACATTGAGAGAAAGAAAGAAAGGGATGAAGAAGAGCTGTTGATTGTTTTCATTGAAATAAATGACAGAGTTTGGGTTGTTGACACACGCATTCACAGGCTGGCAGGCTGGCAGACTGGTGGACTGGCGAGCAAATTTGATACTCTGCATATAAATAATCATCATAATTTCGGATGCACTCGGCGCTTTCGACTTGCATAAAGGCAAATTTGTATGAGATTTATCTTATCGCGATCACGTTGCATCTGTGGCTGTGCCTGTTGCTGTTACTGTTGGATGTTGGATGTTGATGACGATGCGTCCGGACGGAGTCAGAACGGACGCGTTTGTTTCACGTATTTTCATGCACGATTAAAGCCTTAATTTTCAACATTGCCAGCGCTGGACAAGATCGGCAGGTATCTCTTGCCGCTGCCGCCGCTGCTGCTGCTGCAGCTCCTAATTAATGGTTTGCATCGGCTTCTTATCGCGCCGCACGCATCGCGATCGCCTCACCCCGTATCGTCCCCTGCCAGCCAGCCAAACTCAGTCTTGGCTTTGGCAGCATCTCTTTGGCTGTTTTTGGCTTTACTTTGCTTTGCTAAGTGTTCGTGTATCGGTCGGCGGCACCTGATCAAGGCAAAAAGCGATACGAACAGCGAACAGGTAGGGGCTGCGGGTAGAAGGACTACGAATATTGGTACTATATTCCGTGTACTGTGGCCTGTGTACACTGCTTGCCTTATGGCTGCCCGCTGCTGTCTGCGCACAATTTAGTAATTCTTTGTGGGCTCTGCACACAGCGATTTTATGAGCTGTAGCATTGCACATTATTGATAATCCCGATACGCGTTTTGAACATTGAACATTGGCTGAGATTCTTTTGGCCGCGTTTGCAGGGGTGTTGTCAAGCTGAGCAAAATGCCTTTAGCCTGGCCTGGGTTGGCCTGGCTTGGCCTGTTTTGCTCAGGCCTTACCTGGCTGGGTCTGCTGATAAGACCACATTGTTTCTGGGGTGTTGCAGTTGCAACGATAGTGATCAATATCGGAATCGAGCCAAGGTAACATTGTCGTAAGGTTGTAGTAGGTTGGTTGTAAGTAGTAAAGAGAAAGCTGGCCAGGAGGAGCTCAAGAAGTGTCTGCACTGATGGGAGCAACTGGAATTTGATCATGCAAAAGATCAGTTCAGATGCGAAATGTTATATGAGTTTGATAAGGTAAAATATGACTTTGTATGTGAACTAAATACTTTTCACGTATACAGATATTGCCAAATATTTGATTAAGCTTAAGATTGTCAATGGTCAAACATACTTAAATAATATAAAAAGTATCAACGTCAAAATTCAATTCGTAATCAATTATATACTACTAAATTATATAAATGTCTTAAGTGCATTAAGTTTTGTAATATAATCGCTCATATCGAACTTCTTAACTGGTTCTAAATCCATTACTTCGGTAAGTGAGTACAGGCTTCTGTAGGCGTTTAGCAAAGCTGCCAACTGGACAAGATCTATCGATCGTTAAAAAGATCACAGTAGGGTGCGGATGCGCTGAATCCCCCACAGATCGATAGGGAGTTGACTTTAAATGTCAGGATACTTTATCTTCTGCATTGAAGGTTTATGGCGTGGCTTAGTCATTGGGCGCTTAACAATTGATTAGCTGACGTTCTCAGGGCTGCGATCATGACCAACAACTCATTACCAACGCAGCGTCTCGACAAACAGCTTTTTCTTCTTCCAACATGTCTGAAATTTACTCGTTTCAAGTGTTTAGTCCCCTCAAACCACTTGAAAATACAAAGCGTTGCTTAAATGTTATTTTTACAGGGAATTAGGCCAGCGGAATGCACCGACTACAGTCCGTTGAGCTGGCCATATCTCTCTCTCTCTCTCCCGCTCTTGTCGCTTAGGCCAGTTTAAAATTCAGTTTTTTGGTTTTCGGCACGATCAAGCATTGAAGATCTTCTCCGATCGCTTCGATCAACGCTCATCGCTTAGTGTTGTTCTTGTGGTTATTGTTGTTGCTTTTTTTGCGTTAACGTTTTAATTGATCGCTTTCAGTTATAAACAAGTTGGCTTTTGATTTATGAGCGCGTGCGTGCAGCGACAGAAAAAATGCGTTTTAGGCCAGTTAACAGAGTCGCTCTTAAGGCCCTGAGACTTGGGTCTTGGCTGGTTGGCTGGTTGGCTGGTTGGCTGCCTGGCTGCTTGGCTGGTGTGTTGGTCATCATCTTTGCGGCTTTTGTTTATGCAAATGAAGTCGAAACTCAAAGCTTTCAATAGCTGTTGATGATGTTGTGTCTTCTCTTGTGTTTTGTATTGTGCTAGATGGAACGGCGACAATGTCTCTATTTCTCTAATTTCGTATTGCCCGCAAGCAACAACAGCCTCAAGACTATAGACAACAATTCCCCGCCTCTTGCTCTTCTGGCCAAAAAGCTGGTGTTTAATATTATTTGTCTAACGGTCACGAGCATTTGCCTTTCGCGTTGTTGTTTGTGGTTAAGCGTCAAAATTTTTGTAAGAATTTCCCGCATCGTTTAACCAGCCATATTCGTTAGCTGTTGTTGGTGTTGTTGCTGTTGCACTGACAAGCAAATAAATCACGGCTTCTACACACCCCGTTCATCCGCTCACCTCTCATCTCCTCTCGTCTCGTCACCACACTCGCTAGCTAGCTAGCTAGCCAGGCTAAGAGACATTGGCTTTTGTAGTTTGGCGTAGGCATCTTAACAAATATCTTTACATTTCGACCGAATCTTTCTTTATGTACATTTCTTTGAGAGGCGACAAATGTATTTGTTTTATCAGCTATTGTTGCGCAGTTTTTTTCTTCATCTCAAAAAGCTTGTGAACTTTTTTTTATTTATTTGTTTTTTTCTTCTGCCGTTCAACTGGCCATAAACTTCACTTTCACACACAAACACACAGGCACAGGCACAGGCCAAGAGAGTAGGGCTTCGAAACAAGAAGAAAAATGTTTGTTGAAAACGAACAAACATAAAACACAGTTTTGGATTTCACTTTGCCGGCCCTTTTTCTGTTGTGTTGTTATTTTTTGAGTGGCTTTTAAGGTTTTTTGCGGTGCAAGAGATGTCAGTATGGCAATTAATCAACGCATCTTCAATTGGCATCTCTCACACTTCACGAACTTGTGTGACTCACCCACTAAAAATTGGAACTCTTGCTGACTTTAAGCTGCGATTCCAAGATTTTAATTCATTTCGATGCGATCTGATGCGAGTTGTCGATTTGTCGATTTGTTTATAGAAAAACAAACACTTGGCTTTTTAGTGTATCTTCCAATATGTCTGTATGTGTGTAAGGGTGTGTGTGTGTATGTATGTTTTGGCCGCTGTCCGTTACTCATGGCTGGCTAAGTGGGTCGTGACTTTTCAAAATGCAAACGTGTCGTCGTCTTCGAAGCAATATGTATGCGCAGTTGGTTCAGCTCCCAGCTCCCCAAAAACTACAACAACTACACTCTTTTTACCTCCCGCCGCCTCCCCCTTTCAATGTATCTGCCCGTAAGTGCCGCCCAAAACGGCGCACGTACGTAAACGTAATGAAATTCTTACCTCAAATAGCACTTAACTCCAGTTTAAAACGAGCCAAAAGTGAATGGTACTGACCCCAAACCGTTGCACGTTTGTCTTAACACTTTGTTGTTTACTTTTTCTACAGTTCTGTGCATTTTTTGTATTTTGTTTTCAGCTTATTTTTTTTTTTCTTTTTGCTTTTTGGGGCAAAATAGAAAAGTTGGTGCTGCTGGCTGCTTACTGCTGGCTGCACTCGACGACGATCGGCGAGCGATCAGACGATCGGCAAAAATTTGTTTAATTGAATTGAATGTATTAAAAGAAAAACAAAAAATAGAAAAAATAGTCAATGGACAAGTCAATGCGGCAATTTGAATGCGAGCTCATTTTAAGAGCAAGCAGCGAACCTCGAACCTCAGGCCAGGCACTAGGCACCAATCACGGTCATGTTTTCATGTTGCATGTTGCATGCTGTATGCTGTATGGTGCACGCTGTTTGCTGTATACTGTATGCTACATGCTCCATGCTTCATGCTGCATGTTTCAAGATCAATAGCGGGAAAAATGTTGAATGCTCTTGTGGCCATTTGAACTGCTTTTTGAACTTATCTGTTTGCATTTTGTCGCCTGACAATTAAATGCTTGAATGAATGACAAGACAAACAAACGAATGAAACGATTGAAACGAATAAGCAGTTGCCACCGTTTTTTTGTTTTGTTTTCGTTTTTGTTTTTTGTATTTTTGATTATATGTTTTCGTCGTTGTCGTTTTTTGTATGTTAAGTGTCGATCAGCAGGAAATTGTGATGAATGCCACGACAGAAACGATGTCAAAAAGGCATATGAGAAGCTTGCGGCACAGAACACAAACCTACAAACCAGAACTCAAACCCAAGCTCCAGGCGTACCGATCACTTTAGAAAGCAAATTACTGATGATCCTCGGTCATGATCCACAGTTCGAGGTAGCAGAAAGCAAGAGCAGCAGCCGTGACTGCCACATTCAGATGCTGACAATTGCTAATGCGATAAGTGGATTTAATTTTTGTCTGTGGCTTCACTGAGAGATCAGTCAAGATCAATCAAACGGCAGCCAAAAAAAAAAAACAAAAAACATTGAGAACAGAGAATAACTACAGCCTGCACTTGACTGCATGTTAGGTTTCTAAGGGATCATTATTAAATCACGATAAGCGCTCTCACTGATTCAGATCTTATCAAAATTCATTTATATTATGGCGTGAAGATTGTAAAGATTTCAACTCATTATGGGACTCGAAAATCATGGTGTGAATTTTTGCGAACGTCTCTAATGGAATTCAATTCATTGATTGATTTTTATAGACTTTATTTTGAATAGTTTACATGAGTATATGTATGGTATATAAGCTCTCACAGCTAGAATAACTTTAGGTGAGTTATGTTGGTTTGTTGTGCTAAATGTCTTGAAGAAATTAACATATCCATATATAGTTTGCTGAGAATATGAAAATATTAAATCTTTAGCCGATTGGATACTCACAGTAGACTACTTTCTCTATAAAGTAGGGTTCTTTCGTGAAATACTAGACTTTTGAAAGAGATCCCATATTAGAGTTATGAATGCAATGAAAGTGTTTTTTTATTTAGCATTGCTTAAGTAGAGCTTAGCCTTTTTTGGTCAGCTTGAAACGTTTGATACGTTTTGATGAGATTTGATATAGAAACTCGGTAATTTTGTATTTAAAATGCATATTATGATAATTCGATAAGATTTCGATTTGAGCTGCATATACTTATTCATATCATCAGTATAATCGTATGAGTAGGTAGATAAATCGATAGTCATACGCATATAAGCATAATTATGTAAATCCAAAACGGCTAATGCAATAATGTAATCAGAGACTTATTGATGTGGCAATCATGAGTTTAGTTTCTTTTCAGACACCTGATCGACTGATCGCCCCCTATCCACTCTCTTTTTTTCACTGATCAATTCCAAGTTTGTATCGCACACGACAAATGCAATTCGACAACTTTCAAGATTGGCCAGCATTCAGTTCAATCGAGAGACACATAAAAGTGCTTCAGCTGTGTAGCAAAATTTATGAAGTTTATGACAAATATGAAGACGGTCTAGGGCACAACTTGCCATGCATTTTGTAAGGAAGGGGTATGGGGATGCGGGAGGGAGAACGGAGGTTGCCTCCGTTTGACTGGCCATTGTTATTGTCTCTCTTACGTTTAGCTCTCTGTGAGTGCAACGCACATTTTTGAATGAAAAACGAAAACAATGCCATTTACAAGACACTTAACGAGATGTCGAGTGAAAGCCATAGTCAAAGACTTGGCCAAAAGCTGATTGTTGCTTGTTGTTATTGTTGTGAGAGTGTTGTTGTTGCGGCTTCTAGGCGATTGGTACTGGCAGCGGCCGACAATTTGATGTGCTGGCCATTCGCTGATGTTGATGATGATGATGGCGATGGCTATTGCGATATACATGTGTGTGTGTGTGTGAGTGTGTGTGTTTGTGGAGTGAAGTGTAGTGAAGTGGAATGGTTGGGAAATAGTATTGCTATGGTATGGGGAGTACTATATGGAGTGTGTGTAGTGGCCAAGTGACGTGGCTTGTTTTGGCGTACAAGTGCACTTCAGTTGAGTTTCGAGTCCAATCTAAAGAAGCACAAGTGAGCGTAGACTTTCGGTCTAGTGTCTTGACTCTCAACTCTCGACACACAACTCAAAATCTCTTGACGTTCAACGCTTTTTTTTCTAATGACAGGCAAACAAACAGATGATGCAGGTACCCTCTAACCATCCCTCCATCGCCCCCATCTCAAAAACTTTCTTCATTCTGTTGTCTGTCTTGTGGCAGCTACTGCTGCAGTTGCTGGCGCTGCTGCTGCTGCTGCAGCCGTCGTCAACGTTGTCGTCGTACTTTCTCATGAATTTGTTGTCATAGTAATGGCACAAATGTGTGTACATGCAACAACAACAGCAAACAACAAATAAAAGAGAAATAAAAGATTTATGGCCAAAACCATTCACCAATTGTTTGCTGGAGACAAAGTTGCGGCTTTAAACTGCAGCGGCGGCTGTGACTGCGGCAGCTGCATAAGGCGACAACTAGGACAAAACTGTTTTTGGTCACATGACTCAAATTAGAAATGCAACTTTGCTTATAATAAATGAAAAATTCAAATGCTCAGCGCCAAAACAGGTTAACACTAAAAAGAAAAGGCTAACAAGGCAGTCAGCCACAGGCACGGTTAAGAGATTCCCAACTCTGACGCCAACTTCGAATTCGATTCCAATTCCAAGTTCGATTCTCGATACCCGATTCGAACGTGGACGATTGTTGAACGCATGCGCGTTGACCGCCCGCCGTGCTACACATTCTGAGAACTTTCCACTTCAATTAATAACTAATTTGATGTGTGCCGCGCTGATCACGGTGCATTTTATCGATTTGGACAGCGCCCAGGCCGCATTTGGAGCAACAGTTGCGTCTGCGGTGCGGGGGGTAGCTCAAAAGTAGCAACGAGTATCCGAATGAGCATCGCTACGGATTGGAGACTGAGAATCACGCTGACGATATCGATGCGACGTTTTCAAGCACCTTAGATGCAGCTCTGCACCCAGCTCGCAGCTTCAGTCAATTGATTGAGCAGGGTCCATGCGATGCGTGACAGTGAATGCAACACAAGCGGGTTGAAGGGCATACCATCATGATATCTTCTGCTTAAACTATAAGTAGACAACGTTTGATTTGTGACAATTTCTAGATTGTGATTAGGCTTATTGATGTAGATGGTGTATTGTGGGCATTCGATTTGATCAACGGTTTGTTGGTAATAATTAATTAAAAATATATTGTTGTTATCAGGGCGGTTATAGTTTAAAAAGTAAATTGCAGAGATTTGATTTTATAACTACTAAGGGATTTGATAAAAGAATTGGCCCTTTAGATTTGAAAACACTTTAAATAAATACAGTACATTCCCTTAATAAATCGAATTTAATCCCAAATAAACATCAACACATTTCGACATATCAATTATGTAATTTTTACCTGTATGCTTGCAAGCTGTAAGTATAGCCGCTAAAATATCTCAGAGCTCAAGTTACAGCATAATTTTAAATACAGTTATTAAGAGGCGTATTCGAAATTCTACAATTTGTATACAAATCGTGTGAGTCGGATGTTGAAAAGTATAAAAAACAGTTAACGTTTAAGCGATCTATAGAGTAAAAATCGTGGCATGCGAGCAGAACCAGTCGAATCTGCGTTTGGATAATTATGGCTTATTGTAGTCGTATGTGGTTAAAATGTGAATTCTTGTAGCTTGTTGTTGCTGCAGCTGCCCGACACTGGACCGCCCCCTCCTACTCCATCTGATACAACTCCTGCTTCTTTAGCATCGCCTTGTCAAGCGGCTAACCGCCTGGCGTGCCAAGCTAAATAAATCACTTGGCTAAATACCCCAAACGAAGTTTAGGCCCGACTCTTGCGTTTGCGTTTGTTTCGTTTCAGTTGTAGTTGTTGTTGTTACCTTTGCTTTTGCTTTTGCTTTTTGCACTGCAACACTTCAACAATAAATAACCAAGTCATATTTTTCACCTCCGTTTTAGCCGTTGTGTGCAGTTGTTGTTGAGTCACTTCCTGGTTTTTGAACTTCACACAAACACACACACATACACAATCTATACTGAGGGACCCACAGAGATCAAGGCAGTTGAAGTGGTGGTAGACCTGGGCACATTAACGAGCATATTACCTACTATCTGCAGCAAGAGAAAATATGCAAAAATTGTTGCACAGCTTCAAGTTGGAGCGCTTGCAGTTCGGAGTTTGAAGCTGGGAGTCGTAGTTGAGCTGCAAATCATTAACATCTCTCCTGGGCCAGAACCAGAACCTACTCGACCAAAAGGCACCACGAACATATTTTGCACGTGACCTTATTTCCCCCGCACGCTGCACAGAACTCAAACACATTGGGAAAGGGGAGAAAAGCTGTGGTTGGTGGGGGTTTTTGTTTTGTTTTTTTTTTTTGGTGGTTTGCTTGTTTGCTGGTGGCTTGCAACAGCAACATCAATTTTCGATCACGTTTTAAGTGTCTTGCGCCGTTTCGCGTTGCCATCGCCATCGCCTCAGCCATCATCATCGCCATCATCATCATCGTCATTGTCGTCATCGTCATCGTCATCGTCGTCGTCGTCTCCTAGTCCAAGTTAAATGATTTAAAACCAACAAAAAATATCGTGCCAAGTGCTGCATATTGCACATTGTGCCCAACAAACCCCAAGCCCCAAACCTCAAACCCCAAACTGCAAGCAACAACAGCAGCGTCAGTCACTCAATCCCAATCGAATCCGAACCAATCCGTTAGACGGTGCTGGCCAAGTCTAGCGTTGCAACGTTGTATCGCTGCTGATTGTTCTTCTTCTTCTTCGTATTTGTCTTCTTCTTCTTTCTAAGGCTTGTAGGTAAATTTGGCACTCCAAGAGCGAATCGAAGCGGTACTGAGGTTAGCTAGCTGCCCAGCCAGCACTCACTAAACTGCATTATCACGCCTCTCCATTGCATTATTGGCAGCGGCAGCCGCATCGCCATTTCCATCACATCGTGTAGGTTAAGGTGAAAACAAGCCACAGTCAGAGTGGGAGCCAGAGAGGATCGGACGAGCGGTGCTGTAGCCCATCTCTGAAGCATCGATCCTAACTACACTCTTCACTAAGCAGCCACAAAAATATATCTGACAGATGCGACTCGCGTCCAACTCGGACGTGGATGCGGACGTAGACGTGGTTCGCATTGCTACGATTCGTTGCGCTATTCACATTTAGGTGTCTACTTAAAAAATCAAAAAGTTATACAATCCGAAAACCAAAACGACATTGCAGTCGAGAGAGCTTGGAGCTGGGAGCTGGAAGCTGGGATCTGAGAGTAGAGCTGAGCTGACTGCTTAACCGCAGTCCAAAAAAAAAAAAAAAAACCCAAATACCTAAGAAAACATATAGTCCTAATGTTGACCTTAATATACCCTGCTTTAAATATTTATGAAAAATAGGTTTTTAGCTTTATTTTCTTTATTTATCAGTTTTTTATATCTATCCATTGTTCATCACTTGACTTTTAAACTAATAAACAAATGTTCTATATTGATTAAATTGTTACTTAAATTAACATAAGAGAAAAAGAAAACTCATTTAATTTTCACAAAATATAAATCCTACTTTATTTAAATTTAAATTAAATTTTAAAAAATTTTGCCTTGCCTTTAAGGGTTCTAAACACTTAAAGGACTATAGACACAGGAACCTGTCAAAAATTAATAAAAGCTTGGCTTTTTCATCGAATTTGAAGTTTAATGGATGCTAAGATGCTAAGTAAAGTTAGACATTAATCTTGTTATAGGTTTACTGAATTAATGTTTTCAAAATTGAATTTCTTATTTTAGTTATTTTTATGAGAAGCTTTTCTGCAACTTTTAATATTCCCACCCATGTTCAAAGGGTATTTGCTAACAACGGCAAAAAAATGACGTGGCAAATAAAACAGAGCGACGTCTGCAACTGGACAAGATACCTGGGACTGAGACTATGCGACTGACTTTGAGACAGAGACAGAGACAAAGACAGAGACAGGGGCAACAGATCGAAGACGCGAGCTTTGAGTTTGCTTTTGCGGTTGCGCTTGGTTTGTGTGCCTTTCATTGTGTGGTGTGAATGTTATGGAAATTTGTTAAGTTCTGCATACACAAAACTGAAAAAAACCCGAAAAGCACTTGGCAATTTGCACGAAAGTTGCCCCCAAACGGCATTGCCAGCTGTGAGGCTGTGTAACAAACAGAGGGTACAGGCACAAGGGAACCTACATAAATACATATGGGAAGTAAGTATCTTTTGATTTTCACACCCAAACAAGCAAAGCAAAGGTATACAAAAGGCTTCTTCTTAGTGGCGGGCATATGTGACAGCTTTATTGGATTCCCATACACACCCAAATGCTATTTAACAGCTTCAGCAATTGATATATGTACATGTATGGATATGTATGCATAAAAAGCAAGAGAACCCAATCGGCCAGAGATTTGTGTTTGGACTTACTTAACTCGCTTGAAAATGATTTGTCAGTTATGGATTTGTTGCCAGGCATTTATGGAGATTGAGCCAAACGAGAGGGGCTTGTGGAAGTAAACTGCCTAATGCATTTGGCATTCAATAATTTAAATGCTATTTGAAACTTGAAGTTGATTTAACTCATTTCCAGATACAATTGGTTTAGCCAGCTGCTGATTGATTGAGAGCTTAAGTCGTTATTTCATATGAGTTGAGGAATTGCATTGATGATGAGTTGGGGCAAGTCCTTGAAATCCCTCAAAATCATTTAGCATAAGTTATTTCTTAAGGAGCTTAGTGTACACCATCACTATGTTAAGAGTTCACTGAAGATTTCTCTTCAGACTTTAGAGATAATGGACTTTGTTTTGTGTGCAGAAAGTGTACGATTTTTGATTTAATATATAGTTATTAATTTTGAGCAATCAGGGAATTTCATGTGGAAAATATAAAAAAGAATTAGAACTATCCTTATAAGTGTCTTCTTCCTTTTGCCTGTATGAATTGTAAGAGTGCACTGCAAAAAATTGTCAACAATACTATTGCCACTATAGGAAGACAGATGATTCAACTTCACTAAGTGAGAGTCCTTAAGATACAATCAAGTAGTGGCCACAGTAGTAGAAAACTGTCAGCCCACCTGGTAAGTCCTGAGAACCGGAAAGCACCACACAATATCTGATATTGAAAGATGCAACTTCTTGTCAAGTATGTTCACACAAATAGTGTGTGGACATGTGCAATTTTCAGGGAACTATTTGTGGGGTATTTTCAATGAATGGAAAGCGACCAAAATTAAGACTATAAATAAACATTTAGAGTGAAAGGAAAACGAGACGAAACGAAGAGAGAGTTCTTAAGCCAAAAAGAAAAAGACTTCTACGACAAACGATCGATCAAAATAAATCACAAATGTATAAAAACATTTGGGCTAAAGGAATGCAATAACAACAACAAAAACAAAAAACTCTAAGCCAGCAATTGTGCGCACAATTTTCCAATTTTCCGTCTGTGTTTTGGGTAAACAAACGTTTTGCGTAACAAAAGGGAACATGAAGCGTAAAGGCAAAAGAAAACTGCCCGCCATGCGCAACCAATATGCCTAGAAAGGATACAGATACACAGACATACACAGGACACAAAGCAGCAGCTGTCAATGGTCTGAGACATATTCAAAGAAAACTGAAAAAGTAAAAAAGGTAAATAGGTACAGTGAGCCATAGGTAGAATCGAATCGAACCAAGCCGAACCGAACCCAAGCGAACCGTACAGAGCTGAACATTGCTGCATTAACCTGAGGAGAAAAGCACAATTGCTCTCTGCTGGCAAAACAAACCTTAAAGACGGGGCCCAAAGGCAAAAAAAAGGACAACAGCTGGCTGTGAGACACCGCAGGACCCTTTCCTAGTCACGGAACGCCTAACTGGGTGTCTTTTGTTAGACACGGCCAATTGCTTGGAAATTTGGATGCAGGCATATCCTTGCCGAACTAGCAGGTAAACAACCCAAATTGTGTGGTCTGTGCTCGCGGTCAATTCCAACCAACGAAGTGAATGCAGTCCGCATACAAGGCAATATATCAATCCCAACTGCGGTTGACCCAAACCATGACACTAATCATTGCTCAAGCGTAAAGGCGTTGATAGGAACTGGCTAAGCTATGTACGTAGCTATGTACTGTCAGTACCAGAGACTTTGACTTCCCAAAACTCATTAGAGTTTTTCTTAAACATTTTGTTTGAAAATCTCTGTATTCAGCTGTTGTTGTTATTGCGCCTATTTCTAGCTTCAAGCACAAAACTAGAAAAAGGCATGCAGAAGAAAAAAAATCTTAATAAATTCATCAAAAATCAGCAGCAAGCATCTCACGACAAAGCAACACCAAGCTGGAGGTACTGATGAGAGGGGTGGCTGGGAGATGTGAAGGTGGTGGATGGTTAAGCGGGCGTGTGTCAGGCGTTGTTACCTGGCTTAAGAGAAAAATCAATGCCAGGCGATCGTCAGCAACATATTTCAAAACACAAACTAACAAATATATTTTGCATTTTGTCCTTGCCTTCGCTACTCTCCGAAACCAAATGCCAACAAGCCAGCAGCAGCAACAACAAAAACAACTAAGAAAGGCCAAAAAAAAAAAAAAAATGAGCTGCTGCAATCGGACACGTTTCTAGCCGTGCCAGTTAGCCAGTTAGCCGGTTTCGGACTTGCAACATGCGACTTGCAACCTCGGCGGTGGAGGCGTCTTTACACATTTGCATGCTCAAACAGCAATCGATCACCAGGCAGCAACAGCGGCTGCGGGAGCAGCAACAATCCAGAAGACACCGTTCACCCAGCCATATGAGGAGCTAAAGTAGTGAGATGGAGTGTAAGTTGGGCTGTGAGGGGAGAAGGTGCTTAAACTGGTTTATTTATGCTGGCTTTGCGTACACACATGGAACAGATAGAAAGAGAAAAAGAGAAAGAAAGAGAGGGAGAGAGACTTGAACTGAGATTTTTGTTGATCGCTAGCTTCGTTTTTGGTGTGCCAGGAGCAACAACAACAAAGACGAGCTGCAAAGTGGAGGTTAAAAAAATTTGCAAAAATATTAACGAAACGTAGGCAGCAACGATTGCTGCTTTTGTTGCTGTTGCTGTTGTTGCTGCTGCGTCGGTTGTGTTTTGTTGCTCGCCTTATTCCACTGCAATCTGCAATTATAGCGCATGGTTAACCAGGACACAAAGAGTAAAGAGAGGTGGGCAGAGAGGTACTGGCCAAGTGCTCAGTGCTTTTGGACTGGGCGGTTTGTTGAACTTTGACAGGAAGTTGAGTGCCCAGCGACCAGACAGTAGACCAAGACTAAAACTAAAGCTGAAGTTGATGCTGATGCTGATGCTGAAGATGAAGCTTGGCTGCCTGTTGCTGATGTTCAAGTTGAAGCTTTTTTCTCCTTCTGCTTTTTTTTTATTCTCCTTTTTTTTGGGATGATGTGACTTGGCTTTTGTTTGGTTGCTGGCTGGTTGGCTGGCTGGCTGGCTGGCTGGCCGGCAGGCTGCTTGTGTTGATGGGTGAAGGTTGTGGAGGACATGGACATGCAGAGTGCTGCAGACAATTGACAATGTGAAAACGATGTCGATTAAGTTGCTGCTGTTGCTTGCATACGACACACAGAGAGACGGACAGACGAACAGACACCAAGACAGACAGCCAGCTGGACAGACATACAAGAAGTTGCGAAAAGGGCACCACAAAATGCTCTTAACGATCAACATTGCCACAACGCAAAGTTATGCCAGATTCGATTGTTGCCATTGCCCTTCCTATCGCTTGGCTTCCCCTTAGCCGCTGATACCTCTGCCTCCTAACTGACTTTGACTCTGTTGGTGTAAATTGTTTTAACAGCCTTGAAGGATAAGCAGCCACCGGATTGCGGTTGCCTTGCCAACGTGTGTATTGTGAACCAAATTTTGCACAAGCTGTTCTGATTCTCAGGCAGCAATTTTTGTTTAGGGTAATTTTTTTTGTTTTTCTTTTTTATGTTGGTTGACCTGCTAAAGAAGACATTAAATTATAAAATGAATTGAAGCAGAAGATTTTTTAATCATGTTGAACCCATGCAAAGAAGACAATTTAATATTCAAATTAAGTATCTCATTTTTAATAAATTTTTTAGAAATATTTTAAAGTGTGCGAAATCTCAAAGTGGAAGCTAAAACTATTAAGAGAAAATGTATAGTTGAATAAAAATTTGGTGTATAGCTGAATTTATACGCGAAGAGAACTTGGAACTGATGTTTAAGTTCAATCTCTTTCATTTCGATTGCTGCGTGTTCGCCTATAAGGCGCTTACAATCTGGGATAGACTTGAATCTTGAAACTCGCATCTGGCATCTTATCGGTGCAATCAGCTTTTGCCACATAGTCAAGCGATGTTACTGATAGAGTTTACACCACGAAGAGATCTTCGCCTTAATTTTGTAATTACTATAATAGTATATCCCTTGTGCCATCATGAGCTTCTTCGGATCGAGCTTCCAGGCAGCATTGTTACATTCTCTCCATCTATCTACTCATGGCTTCATTGCATCCTTAACGGCCTGAAATGCTCAAACAACTGCGGGGCATAAGCTGAACACAGTAAACAGCGAACAGCGAACAGCGAACAGTTTGCCGCATGCAACAATTTTATAGCAAGTTGCCAACTGGAAACAAAAACGAGAAGAAAAAAAAAACAAAAAAATTGAAAACTAACTGCTCCCTGTTTATATTTATATTATATTACGCTTCGTGCCAAAGCATTAAGAACAACAACAACAACAACAGCAACAGTAGCAACAACAATAGCAACAAGTGAACGCAGCAATGTTCTTCTGGGGGGTGTGTGTCTTGGCTAAAGAGTAACGTTTATGCCGACTTCGTCGTTTACACTCTCCCCTCGACGACATCTACTTAGTGCGCAGGCGCGCGCTCGTTCAACCCAACAACTCTCGAAATAATTATGGAAAATGCATTGGTCGCGGGATAACAAAGAAGGGGTGCGACGATTGCTGCAACTGGGCTTCCTTTTGCATGCGCATGGGCATGGGCATGGACATGGGCAATGAGCTATGATGAAAAACAACAAGCTCATAATAAATAATAACCAGGCCGGCTGGCTGGTAGGCAGGCAACACGCGGCAAGAGGTGCACGCGGGGTAACAAGCGCTAATTATCGACAACAAGCTAAAACAGTGGCCTACAATTACGCAGCGACGCGACGCCAACAGCAGCAGAGTTAGCAGCAGAGCAGCAGAGCTAACGACTGCGATGCTAGCTGAAGGCGCCCTACGCACAACGCCAAACTAACTGGCCTGGAAAATATAACGACCTGGCTTTGAGTATTGGGCTTGGCCAGGCTTACTTACCTGTTGAAAGCTGTTGCCTGCCTGCCTGCCTGCCTGCCTGACTGACTGACTGACGAACGACTTGGAATGAGGCATGTGTGTGTGGATGCTGCTTCTGCTGCGGATGCAACTTCAACCATTAAAATTTACACAGCTCTTTTTAAGCGGTCATCGTCAACGCAGACTCACAGCCTCGAAGGCCTCGTCATCTTCGGCCTTTCTCCCATTGGCGGCGATGGCGCAAACTTGTTAACTTCTTGCCATGATGGTCATCATGCAAGCCAAATTCAAGCGAGAGAGAACGCGAACTCAACCAAACAACCACATGCAACAGTCATGAGAGGCAACTAAAAAACTAAAAAGCAACGAATTGTCAATGCTCTGCTACAACTTGATCAATATTAATATTAACTAAAAGATAATAGTGTGAACTCTCAAAATAATCTTCAATAAAACAGAATCATTACATGAATCAGTGTAAATATAAAAGTATAGTATTAAAAATACTAAAAGTATTAAGTGGAAAATACTTTTCATATTGCTTAACACAGCTCAAGTGTCTGATGTGTTTGTGCATTGCGAAAAGTGTATAACAAGCAGCCGCGGGTTTGGGCCGCGTGTATTGGTTGCAATTTATAGGCGCAGGATCGGTTACAAGCCAACGAGAGTTGGTAACACAAACCGGCGGCAGTTGCTGCCACACGGCAGTGCAGTTGCAACAGCAGCGACTGCAAAATGCAGAAACCGTGCTGTAGAGATTTGCAACGCATCTCTTGGCATTGGACTATGGTTGCGGCTATGGGTCTCTGGTCTCTGGGTTTTTGGTCTCTGACTGGGCTTTGTGGCTGTAGCTGGGCGTTAACTGCGAAGTAATTGCGTTTCGGCTATGCAAGTACATAAATTGGATTTGAAATATGTACACATGTTGATGGATTCCTTCGAGCAAGCGTGCTGCGGCTACACTCGTATTCGTACTCGTCTTCGTCTTTGTATTTGTACACTCATATTCTTGGTTGTAGTAGTTGTTGTACTCATACCTGCCACTGCCTCTATCTGTGGCTGGTATCTGCCTTTAGCTGCGGACACCCGGACTGCCGCTGAGTGTTGCATTTCTAAACGAATCCGAAGCTGATGCAGAAGCGCTTCACGAGCAGGCGGATGGTAAAATGTAGAAAAAAAATACAAATAAAAAAAAACAACCTCATATACACCGTCAGTGAGGCAGGTTGTGAGGCAGGCAGCATCGTACCATTTGTCTTTTGATAATTATCATTTCACTTTGATAGCATCAATTTCAAAAAGTTGATGATTTTTGCTGCGTGTGTCGCTCGTTAACAAGCCAAGGTGCAGCCAGCTGCCAACAACAGCAGATAACTAAAATACTTATGTACAAAACGGTAGCGGAACCGATATTCCTGCTCTTAACTCTGCGCCATGCTCCCTGCTCCCTTTTCAGGTGTAATCCCAGAAAATGCTGCATCATGTGCGATTACAGCTGCTTCTGCATTGGTACGAACAATAAACAAACAGATACAACAAAATCGATTACGAAAGTTAATGAAAAGCATATATCTAAGATACTATCAGTGTTTATTAAGCGATGTAAGAATGTTGCTAAAACATTTTCTACCCACACAAGCTAATAGATGGCGTTATGGATTCTGAAAATTTAAAAATATTTTAAATTCACTTTTTTATATTGTAGCATACTTTCCCTTGTTATTCGATCAGCGTTTGTTGCTGCGACTTGTTGGTGATTAAATTCTCAATAGATGGCGCTTTATTTGTTCAAAAATTTAACCAGTGGCTGCTAAACTGTTTACATTTTTTTTAAGCTGCTCGTAGGTAACTGAGCAATAACCGGTTTTTAGAGATTAAGTGTAACCAAAAAGCTTTCAATTGATCATATAGAGAAGAGTTAATGAGAGGCGCCCAAATTTTAATTTGAATTATCCCTAAATTTAGTACTAATCGGAGAGCAATAAACGATTTTGAATTTAACAAAAAAATATTGCATACTCTCGAGCTTAACATAAATTGACAATAATCGATCAATTACCTAAAGCATATTTTGAGGCTGTGAAATACATTATATGTGCAATCTGAAAATTATTTGTTTCTTACTTTAACAACTAACTTAACAAAACATTAATTAAATTTAAAGATAGCTTAAAATTAATTAAAAAACGTTTCGTTTCTTTATTATTTTAAAAATACAGTTACTAATTTTACCAACTTAGTATATTGTAATCATTACATTAAGATGATTATTAACAATAATACGAATATTATTTAATTGTCAGTATCTTGACTTTACATGCTCAAAGAACCACATTTGACGGATGTTCATGGCTTGACAAGGTCTGGCAAGGACTTTCAGCTGAGCAGTAAGTTCCAAACAGTGCTTATTGCTAACCAGACAATTATAGGCCTCGACAAAGCGCCAGCTCTGACGACCACCAAAAGTGTGGCATACATTCAGTGCCACAGATTGAGTACGCTGCACCTCAGCACAAACATTGCCATCGCCCAGTCGCAGATCATTCATATAGGTGAGTGTCCAGTTTTGGGCAGCCCTTGGCTGGGGTGCACAGGGCTGCAAGGTGATGCGATGGGTGCTTAAATCACCCGTCAGACAATGACTGGGCAGTGCGGCTGGGTATAAAGAGCCGTGAGCGTGGTCCATGCGTGGAGTCAATGGAAAATGTAGCAGCAAGTCAGTTGCCACATGCTGCAAATACCAATCGAACGACTCGAAATTGATTCTTTTCATGAGCTGCTGCACTTCAGACACATTGCCAATGGTTGCCTGCTGGATCTGCGGCTGATACTCGTACACCTGAGATGTATACTTCGGCTCACTGAACCACAGCTCCGTCAGACGTTTAAAGCTCTTAAAATATAAAGGCAAATACATTATTGCTTGAAAAGTGTAAGGTTACCTAACAACCATGATTCTATCGTACACTTGAACTCACCTTAAAGTGTTCTACAGCCATTTGATGGGGGTTTCCGTAGCGCTGCATGTAATTGCGATCGCTGGGTTCCAGATGACCCACACGGGAGCAGGGCACATGAAACACTTGTCCCGCACTGCGCCACACTTTGAAGTTAAGCTCCAACTCAGCGGCAGCAGGTGAGTTGAGCTCCATGTCAAAATGGGACAGATAATTAAACCATCTGGCATCGATGGCAAAAACCGAAGTGCGTGCAAAAGCTGTGGCAAAGGGTTGTGGCATCTTCTTAAGTTGTGGCAACAACAGTGACACCTCTCTTCGTCTCAAGCTCCAATCGAATAGACCCCTTCGCTCCACGACTCTTACATATTCCAGCGTGTCCTCATCCAGGCGATCCAACTGCGGAACTGCAAGCACTTGCCAATTGTCACAAATGGCAGCAAGCAATGGTTCCAGCCAACCTTTGGTGACCTCTACATGGGCATCCAGAAAGACGAGCGTTTCTGCATCTGACTCAGCTGCTGCAAATCGTCGAGCTTTCACCAATCCCACCTGCTCTTCCAGATGGAATATTCGTGGCTCCGAGTGAATGAAGGTCTCCACGTACGCCTTGAATGCCTGCCGGGAGAGATCCTGCTGCCAGAAGTGAGTATCACTGTTATCATCTATCAGCAGCAGCTCACCTAAGAAATCCTCATCCGTTCTGTCTCGTATGCTGTGCAGTGTACGCAATAGCATCGATAACTGTTCGTTGCGAAAGATTACAATAATAGCCACCTCAGCCATGTAGGTTTTCAAGTAAGGAAAAGTTTCATTTCGGCAACGTTCATCACGCATATCCGGAAGATTGCGACGCAGTGGAAGCCGCTTAGCCAGCCATGCATTGTAACTAAACTGCAACCAGAGTTTGTAGTATTCGGCTATTTCATCATCATCATCTGGCAATTCGTGTTCCATTGAGATAGGTGACATTATTCCATTCCAAGTACTTAGCTGGTTGAGCATACTCCAGAGCACAAAAATAACAAATACTCCAACAGCTATGTGCCACAACTTAAAGCTGTGACGTTGCAATCGATGTTGCCCACTGCCACTAAGTTGCAGCAACTGTATCTTCCACTGAAAGGGTCGGTTCATCGGTTCAAAATGTGTGTTGAAGTCCAAGTCAAGTAGACGTTGCATTGACACGGCTAATTGAAGCGTGTCAATTGCAATTATCAAAGCCGACAGCCCAGTGAACCAAACGCGCAAAACTTTAATGTGATATTACAAGTCGAATAAAGATATAAAAAATCCGAGAAAGGTAAAATATTACATATAAAAAATATAACTTTTTATTAATTTAAAGTTGATAGCAAAGTTTTAGGAAATTTGTTGTGTATTTTAATATATTAAGCCATTTATTGCTACAATTGTTTCAATTAGTTTAATAATATTTTGTAATTGAAAAGCCTTTTGTAAACTAATAAAAATTCATGTTCAATAAAAGGACTACATTATTCGAATAAATATTGATAAATATTTGACTCAATATTTAATATTTGATTTTCTTCTTATCTTCTGCATTGAAGTGATTCCTCAGACTGTCCTCAAGTATTGTGCCATAGTCAATGGCATAACATGTCCAAATAACCCTTAACAGAGATTTTGGCCATTTGAATTATGACATTAAAAAATACACAACCAAGGATGAAGAGGGAATAAATTTATGACAAAGTCTGAAAAGAACGACTTTTTCCCCATTGCTGCAGCAATAAGAGTAAAAGAGTAAAAAGCCAACAACAGCAACCATAACAAAAACAATACAGGAATAACAAATAACAAATAACAGCAATAATAGCAACAATAACAAGAACAATTTCCCACGGTACAACGTTACGTATGCGCAATGTGTTTGCCAACCTGAACATGTGTAGCTATCTGTAACTGCGTGTAGGCAAGGAGATTGCAAGGGGATTGCTTTTGTTATTGAGGGAGGGAGCGTTGGGAGACGAACAGGCGGGGGAAGTTGTAACAACACATGCAAAACACAAGCAGACAGAAATAGAAGCAAAAGCACACTTGTACGTACGTATGTAGATATCGAGATACGTTTAAACAACCATCAGATAGAGGGAAAGAGAGCGAAAGCGAGAGAGAGAGAGGTAGAGTATGGTGGGTGTTGGGTTTGTTACAGATAGAGGCAAAAGATAGCGAGAAATGTACATTTCAAAAATTTATTTATTTACATTGACATTTTGTGCTACTTGTGCATTTTTTCCTCCTTCCTTTCGTTCCGTCCAACTGCGTGTGTATTTTTTTTATTTTTGTTTTTTTTGTAATGCCCCTCTCTGTCCCTGTGTTCCCTTCAAAAACTGCTAACAAAGCTCTAAACGCTTGTTTAGGAGCCACCAGTTACCAGCCTGAGCTCTTGCCCCAGTCCAGAGAGACAAAGAAGCAGAGGGACGACAGTGTGTAATATATTGACTCAACTACAATACGGACATTGTCATAGCAAACGGAAGAGAAGCAAGCACAGAGCGGAAGACAGGTCAAGGGAGAGTCTATTTCCGCACCTGAAGCAGTAGCTTAGCTCACAAGCCAAGGCAACACAGCAGCCCTTAAAGTAGGGAAATCAAGACAGATATAACAAATTACATTTTCTCTGCGATACGAAGAGCTTATACTCTTCATTTGATTTACATACAATCAGTCTACATTATTAGTTACTACAGCTTTCGTTCAATATTAAACATTTAAATGGTATTTTATTTCCATATTTACTAATCTGCCGACAACTGACATCAGTCCAAATAATCTCAGCGGTGTAGCAGTGAAATCATCATTGCTTTTGGCGTTCGTTGGGTTAAGTTGCGGATGACTAACGGAAGGGTGTGGAGAGGGGGTTGTGTTTGCAATGCTAAACATGCCCGTATTTCATACATATTTACAAATTTCGATATTTACAACCCCGTTTTGCCTCAGACAGTCAGGCTGTCAGACCCGTTAGCCAGCAACAAACTGAGGAGTTCACTTAACAGTTTTATTTGTCTTTGGAAAACTTTTGCTCACACACAAACACACACACAACAACGACAACGACAACAACACGAATAATACAGGACACTCACAGGACGCACACTTGAATGATTTGTTAGACATGAGTGAGTGGGTGGGATGAAAAGTTGGGGGGTGTGTTTGATAGGGGTGATAAGTTTGTCGCTGCTCTGCTCTGCAATGTGGTCAAAGACAAGCCAAACGTGGCCCAAGTCATAGAGAAGGGTAGCTGCTGCTGCTGCTGCTTCTTTGCAGCTTCTTTAGCTTGTTGTTATTCCAATATCTTGGCGCACTTGAGCAATTTGTAACAAGATAGAGATAAATGCCAAACCAGCTCATTGAAATGTGTATGTATGTGAATGGATGTGTGTGTGTGTGTGCTTGTTATTATTGTTGCTGCATGCGTGTTGTTTTGTTTACATTTTTCTTTGCTTTGCATTGACTTGCTGCTTGGACTTTTGCTATTGAGAGAAACGAGAAGCCTCGTAGCATTTTCTTTACTTAACTTTTAGTTGCTGCTTGGCTTTTTGTCTAAAATATTTGCACTGAAATGGCAACAAAATACAGCAAAGAGATGCCATTGCTTGTGACCATCAACCAAATACCAACTTAATATACGTATATATAAGGGGGAAAAAGGAGAAAATTGTAATCGTATTTGAATTTTCAAGCTGGTCAGCTTTTGTGTTATTTTTTATCTGGTAAATAAGTCGAATGTTTTTTTGTCGGCGCCAAAGGAAACAAAAGCATGGTTATTTATTTTTAATTTTTAAACTGCACCAATTCCATATTGAAAATCGAATACAATGCCCACCTCGAGTATCCTGATGAACTATATTTTATGCGGGCCGCCAAACAAATCAAATTTCAAACGCAGCATCAAGACTAAAAGCTATGACAAAATATAAATTGTGCACAGGGCACAATAAACAATAAATTTTGATGTGCCATCATAAACAAACAAACTAAAAAAGCCAAACTAATATTGAAAAGAAACTATAACGAAGTGTTAGTACTCTAACTGTTGGATGCTTAAGATTATGATGCAGTGTAATGTTAAAATTAATAGGTTTAAAGTTTGGATTCTTAATGTCAAGTACATTATGAAATACCTAATACTTTCTTAATTGTTGTTTTTTCAACTTTTGTAGATGTTAAAATTGTTAGATGTCAAAGGAATGAAACTATAAATGCTGAGAAATTGATAACTTAAAAGACTTTATATATATAATAGTTCTTTCTTAGATATACTCTTATAAGTGGAGGGCTCCACCATAAGGGCTAAAAACATATTTATGCATATATTCAATTAGTTTGGTAATTAAAACATATGCTAAAATCAATATGCTCCTACTTCAAGCATATGTGTGTGTTTTTGTGTGCTTGTGTAAGAGTGTGCCATAAAACAAATTGGGTAGGCGGTCATAACAACAACAACAAATAGAACAAAAACAACAAGAGCAGTAAGTAAAGTGATGGAAATGTAGATGGAAATGGCGCGAGATATGAACGGAATTCCCTTCTTCTTCACCCGAACCTTTTGTAACGCAATTTGAATGCATTTATGCCAAAAACGCTGTACATTGGGCCAGGGTCAGACCAGTTGCAGGGACAGAGCTAAGCCTAGGCTTGACTTTTAGACTGGCCCCGAATCTGTTTGCTGGACATTCGGCAGTTGCATTGGCATCACAGCACCAACGTCACAACAACGGACAGCTTTGGGTCGAGGGATAGGGGCCGGAGAGATGTTGAGGGTCCTGCTGCCTGTCAAATGCAGTTGAGGTTGGAGCGGCAAACAACAACATAGAATGAAAGCAACAACAAAAACGTTGCGTCCCGTTTTCGTAGTTGCTGTGTAGATTTGTGGCTAAAAGAGTTAACAGATAAAATCAAATATGCACTATGCGGTGTGGTGCGGCGTGGCAGTAACGCCCACAGCGATTCCGGGGCAACATTCAAAAACCTAGGGCCAAAAAATACACCAGCAGCACAGCCTGGCCTGGACTGGCCTGGCCTAGCTTGGTTTGTTATGGCCAGGCACAAATTTTTAGTTTTGTGGGCAACGCATGCGAATTTATTGTTTGAGACGTTTGCATGCAATGCATATATGCATTGGTGCGGGGGGTAGTTGATGGGGAGGTTTAAGGGCCTGAGCAGGAGAGAGTATGTGTTGAAGAGAGATGGAAAGAGAGTCAGTGCATGAACTGCAGTTGGCAGGACAACTGTGGGTGGGCGTGGCAACTGGCACGCCCACTGTCACAATCACATTTCCAAACAACGGACGGCCCAGTGACGCGTTTGCCTTTCTCTCTGTGTGCGTGTGTGTGTGTGTGTGTGTGTGTGTGTGTGTGCAGATGGGGAAAAACGACTAAAAGAAAAACTCAGCGATTGACCTACAAAATGACAGTGCCGTGCAGTGGGCGTGAAAAAGGGAAGCGGGAATACTCCTGATTCTGTTTCTGATTCTGAAGGTGGCAGACGGATAGATGGACGTACAGACGTACGCTCGGACAGGCATACAAATCACAAAAATGCTGCTGCTGTTGCTATTGCCGAGCAAATCACATGCCCAAAAGTGTTTGAACCGAAATTACACACACAGAATGAGAGAGAGCGGGAGTAAGAGAGAAAGAGAGAAAGCAGCCAGAGGCACGCGAAATCAAAGGGAGAAAAAAAGAGAAACCAGAGTGAAAGGAAACAGAAGGCTATGTGAATGGAAATGGAGGGTTCGAATAGCCGGCAATGAAAAGCAGCAGCAGCAGCAGCAATTGCAAAGAAAGAAACCAAATCGATTGGCGATTTCTATGGCACAAAGCAGCGAACCCAAAAGCCAAACACTTTAAAGAAGAAAAGAGCAAAAACAAAACAGAAGCAAAGTTTTCAAAATCAGGCAATCGAAAAGTGAGCTGTGTGTAGTGTAGAACTTGATTTGTATCGCTGTGTTGTTCTGTTCAGTGAAAGAAATCCTGTGTTTTGGGTTAATAGAAAGTCAAGCATATGTATTTAGCGATTCTGATTTAAAGAAAGAAAACCTCAATAAGAATGCGCTTACGCTTATATAAACTAAGTTTAAACAAACATTTCTCAGAGCTGTCAGGAATTTTACTTCCTTTAAGCTAAACATTTTTAATGGATTCTAAAGATGAATACATCATTTTCACATGTGAAAACCTGTTGGGTTTACATAATTGCTTGCCTGTTAGCTATTCTTATTTTTGTTAGTCCTTTTCTGTCCTAAAAGTTTGCCAGAAACAGCTCAACAACTATATCAACTATATCTGACATATTCTTGCCCATTTTACTAATTTGTGTGCCAAACTATTGCAAGTAAATACAATTGAAGAAATTCCAACAACCATTTCAAACAATATAGAAAGTTATGAATATATATTTGAGTTAGCAACTCGGTTGAAATGTTCGCATAACTTGGTAAACCAAGAACGCTGAATGTGAAATTTGCTACATAAGTTTTTTGGGGTTTGACTTTAACCCCTCTTCTACTCGACTTCCTGTTGCCTCACCCATCTTTATCCACCCACCCATAAACCCAACAACAATTAAACACTGGTCGCCTTATGGAGCTGCTCTAATTTGTACGCTGTCTTTTCTCTCTGACGTTAATTGCAGCTCACGGGTCAAATATTATAGTTAATGCCGGATCTGTCTACTCCACCTTCTCCACTTTGACTACACCCATCCCCCTTGGCAGTCGCGCCCTCTGAACCTGTAATTGTGTGTGCGTTGTGTGTCTGTGTGCAATTTAGCACCGTTGGCAGGGCATTTAAGAATGAATACGCTTGCTTCGTCCACTTGCCATACTACTCATACGTCCCAATGCCATTCCCAATCCCAATCCCATTCCCATTCCCATTGGCAATCCCATAAAAGGAGCAGCTCCGGCTACGGCTTTGGCTCAGAGCGCAGCGGGTTGCATTTATGGAAAAGAGCGTGCAAATTGGGGTTGGGTTTTATGCTCTACACACATATATATACTCCCGAACGAAACAACAATAAATGACAATAAGAGCGCAGTTCAAGTGTCAGCCGTGGCCTCTTATTGTCACGCGTCGTCGTCGTTGTCGTTGTTGTTTTGGATCTCCAACTCCAACTCGATGCCCAAAGGAATGCCTCTGCATGCAAACATACACACACACACACACGTGTACACATAAATATGGTGGCATTTCCGGTGCTCCGGATGGGCGCCCCGATGTGCTTCTGGCATAAATTATGAATAAGGCAAGAGGCGCGTGTTGTGTATGTTATTGAGGGGTGTATACGTGTGTGTGTGTGTGTGTGTTTGTGGTGAGCAAAATGAAGTAAAAGCAGCGACCAGAATGAAATGAAAGCAAGTGTTTCAAAGGAGCAAGGGTGACATAAGGCACGCAAAACAAGTAAAGATAACTTATATTGATAAAAACGAAGTAAGAATGCTCTTTCATGAAAGGAGAAACTAAAACGACATAGCTATTTGATATGATATGTACAATAACTAAATAATCATATTTTTCATTTCGATTTTAAACATGTTGAGAAATTAAGATTGCCAAATTTGTTTTAAAAAGGGAAGATCTGTCCACTTTCGATCTCTTCCACACTATACAAGTAGCAAGAGAGGCAGAGAAAGAGAGAGAGATAGATAGAGAGAGAGAGAGAGAATTTAAAAGTAAGGAGGTAAAAGAGCTTATAAGGCCGCAGGACACTAGGAAGTGGCAACCATTGCGGGGGCATGTGGCAGAAGCAAATGTGGCTGGGCTGTAGGCAACCACAAACGAGCCTGACTTCGTTTGCCTCAGTGCGAGAAAGAGCTTCAGCTACAGCATCAGCATCAGCATCAGCTTCAGCATCAGCATCAGCATCAGCATCAGCTTGTTTATAGTATCTCAATAATTAATGAGCTCTTAGGAAATTTTTGTGGCGTACACGTCGAGAGGCAGAGGCAGGAGGTGGCAACAAAGTCAACTGCCGTTGCACGTTGCCAAGTCTCGCCTTTGGCTGTAGCCACTGTTGCCGCTGCGAAAACTTAATGTACAAATATAATTTGCCGCACACACAAACACTTATGTGGCCACCAAAAGCGACGTTGGTGGTGGCGCCAAAGCAGTTGGTCGGTTGTACCCCCAATGGCAGCCGGTCTCAACCAGCATCTCCACAACTACTTGGTTGGTGAGTATGTGCATTTGTGTTTGTGTGTGTGTGTGTGACCCACACTTGTCACCGTAAAAGTGCTGGGCTACAAAGCCACTGCTGCTAGTTAGTTAGTTAGTATGGCAGCCAAAAGGAAACTGCTTTCTGTCTGGCAGTTGTCACCACGTTTAAGCGGAAAGAGAGAGAGCAGAAAGAGGGAGAGCGGAGGGAGAGAAGAGAGAAATACAGTTCATACTTTATGAATATAACCATATTATAAGGCGCGATGGACGGCAAACAGCCACAGAAACATAAAAGAAGAGAGAAAGAGACAGAGAGAAAAAAACAGATTGAAAAAAGGACAAAAGAAAAAAGGCAGAGGGAAGAGTGGATAGTAAAGGGAATTGCAGTAAAGATATATACATCAAAGCATTTGACAGACAGCATCCAGTTAAACATGTCCAAGTAGTTATTTTTTATTCGTGATATTCGACTATGCTATACTCTGTAAAAAGTTTTTAGTTACAACTATGAAGACAAACATTTTTGCCGATTTTATGAATGCTAAAATCCTTACGAATAATAAAAAACGGTACCATAATTTTATCATCAAAATCAGTTCGTAAATTTAATACCACTCAGTAGACAAATAATGCCAGAAGATTTGTTTCTTGTCAAAAAAGGTTTTTTGTAATGCAATTAAAAAACATTAAAGGCTAAACACCCTATTAAACTGTTTTTTTGCTAACTGTGCCCATTGGGTTACTAATAATTTTAATTAAGAGTAAGTGAAATATACTAAGTGTATGTGGGCCTTCTTCCGACTGTGTTTACAATAGCCCTTTACAGGGTATGAGCAAAACTGTAAAAAAAGGACAACGCTAACATCTCATTATTTATTCATTCGCAACGCTTTTAGCGCTAACTCCGACTGCACTCCGACCTTTTGCTGTCAAAGTTTTATACCCCTCCAGCCCTACCCCTGCCCCCTTACTCATTTGAGCTTGCCTTTGATTTGCTTAATTTGTAAATTTTTGGGTTTAATGCAAACGCTGAGGCGATGTGCTATTTCATGGCTTTTAAATGCTTTCGTTGGCACGAAATTGACCAAAGGATGTGCCACATTAAATGCGCATATAGTCCGAAAAGGACATTAAATGTAACAGGCATGCAATATTTATGCGTGTGAGTGTGTGTGTATAACTACATATGTTTTAGTGTAATAAAAAAAAAACAATGCATGACAACAGCAACCGCAACAACAACAACAACGACAAACACAAACGAGAGCGCACAGCGCATACATATTTTATAGCATATTTTATAATCTAATTACCGCGCAATATCGTCCAAAAACATAAATGATCACACAGCTGGGACCGTGTGGAGGCGTGGCTAAAGTGCCGAGTGTGAACAAAGAGAGAGAGGAGCCGGAGGTGGGGCATAAAAATGCCACAAAATTAGCTCAACGCGTTTGGCATTAAAAGCGACGCCCGAAGCGTGTGGCATTAAAATAAATTGCACAAAATACACGCACACAAACACAAGCACATGCATACGCACAAACATACATTACCGTTTGGGGCACGCAAGTAACAAAAATTGTGGCACACACACACACACCTAACAAAGACGGCAGGCAACCTGAGGACCTCTTACTTTCAGAGCTCTTACTCAATCGAGCGCAGGTGTCGACGCTTTCAACGCCTTTTATGTGCCACATACATGCCTCCCGCTGCTGCCTTCTCGTCCAACAAAATGCGGCAAATAACCAAAAGTGTCATATGGAACAAAAACAACAACAACAACAACAACAACAGCAACAACATAAGAAGAAGGCCAGTCTCCGTGATAATAACAAAACACATTTTAACGCATTGGCGGCTACTTAAAAAGCGTCGCATGGCCAAGCGATAAGGCAACGAGTAGCGGATTGTCCCAAAGCTGCTAAAGATTGCCATGTGGCTGGAGTGGTTGAATGGTGTTTGGGTGTTTGTGGTGGTGGCGGTTTGACCAAATGAATGTTAAACAGTTGCGCCTACAAGCCAGCTAAAATACTCGTACATATATTATAAAGACGGGTGTTATTCAAGTTAGGAAAAAACAGTTTAACTGCCATTTGACAGGCAACACACGCAACGCACATATATTATTACCATACACAAAACAACTAACAGCAACACTGTACTGATTGAAGCCCATTGAAATAAATAAGTGAAGGTTAAAAGAAAAGAATGTGGTACAATAAAAGTTTAATGATCAGTATATGTAATAGTTTTATGGAGAAGAAAATTAATATTACAATAGTGTCAATGGTTGGATCTTTTAACCGTTTACAAATTGACTTAAACTAAATCTCACTGAAGAGTTTAAAGTAGATTTTTTTATGGAATCAAAAAAGCAATTGGGTATTGTTTTATTACGAAAGTTGTTAAGACTTACTTACTTGTATTAACTTAACTTTAACTTGATTGAGCGTAATTGACAAAATAATTGTGTCCTCTTGTACAGTATACGTAAGTCACAACATCAGTACTTAGGATCTTTTAAACCACGAACACTTTCACTAAATACTATCAATTCTGTACACGTATACATTTCAAATAGTTATTTTTCCCTTAATAGGTGTAGCAAATTTTAAAGGGTTAAATCATTGAAAATTAAAAAAAAAAATTGTATATATTGTTTAGCTCACTAACGAATAACAACTGCAGAGGAGTCTTTAATAATGTATAACAATAAATCGTTTTTAAATATTTACCCTCTCTAAATAATTATCTGTGAAGCGACCCTAATCGATAGAAACAATGATAGTAAAATGATTTTTTGTCAAGGGGTTATATCATTTGCTTGACTGCTCGCTTTTAATAGGTTAAGGTTCAGGTAAGTTGGCTGTGTGGAATTTACAATTCATAGGTTCTATAGTCGCACTGCCATTGTCAATACCTACTTACTATGCATTTTCAATTGTTGTCCTAACTCACACACACACACACACACACACACACACATACACACGGGCGCATAAACACACACAGAGAGATAGGTTCAAATGGAATAAGTGAAGCGCGTGCACCTTGAAGCATTCAATGCAAACAATACAATAATAGCTTACACACACTCACACAGACACAGTGTAAGCAGCGCACACACAAACACATTTGCATATACTTATTTATTTTATGTGTTTTCTATTCTGCTAAAGAACAAGTAGAGTGGAGAGATCTAGGTAGGGGCAGTCACAAGTAGGCATCAAGTAGAAAACTGCACAATAAAACTCAATGCGGTTGATGACTACTTTTTATGCCAATGACAAAAGCACACAGCTACATAGTGTCTGTGTGTGTGTGTGTGTGTGCGTGTGTTTTCGCAGCAGTTTGGAGGTTTGTTCACTCTCTACTTTCGCTCTCTCTCTTGCCTTGGTATACAATATTTATTGGTCTATTTTATGATCCTTTTTGATATGTACTTAAAGAAAATTTTACATTTATTGGTTTGACAAGCGCAAACAACGACAACAAACCAGAAAAAAAACAACAAAAAGCCTTGTTTCTTTGTACCCAAGACGAAATTATAGTTGGCCAAGGGCAACCGAGATGCAGAAGGAGGCTGTCAGGAATATGATGGGTCAAATTCTGGTCAATGTCTTGTGCCATTTTCGGTTTGTAATCTGCTCATTTGCTTATAAAATTATTCACCTCATTTGTTGCCCCTTTTTCTGCATGAAAACACCGCACATAACCCCAAACCCCAAACCGCTCACCCTGAAACCCCTTAAACCCTCAATCGCAGTTTGACAATGTTGGTCATTTGATGAATTATGAAAGCCGGGCTTGGGGTTCTTCTACTTTGGGCATCTGTTTACGGCCATTTTGTTGTTTTGTTGCCAAGTGGCAACGCACGTAAATTGTGGCCCATAAAAGTTAAAGTGTTTGTGTGTGTACCAGTGTTCTTCCTCCCACTGTGACGACTCTTACACAGTCCTTGAGCTCCGGAAACGTTTAATGGCCAATGGCAATTACAATTTGAGGCAGCATTATTCCAAAGGATTCCGCAACCTTCTCGCCAGCATCAGCACTCAAGTGTCAATTAGATGCACTTCTCTTCATATACATACTACATATGCTCCAATGCCAATGCCAAAAGCAGCCCAGACTTCTCTCACTCTCCTCCGTGCACCGCTGGCTCTTTGACCTTGGAGTTGCTTTAAGTTCAACCCTCTGTTAACTTCTTTCGTTCTGTCTTTGAAGTGTAGTTGACGTCATGATGAAGCAACTTCCCGTCATTAAAACCGCACCGCCCTCCATTTCCTTGTTCAGCCAACAATTTGCAAACGTTGCGACGTGCGATGTGGGCGTGGCCCTCATACACACACACACACACACACACACACACACATACATTGAGCTGGTTAACGTCGACGTTAACGTCTTTCTCTACATCTTTGTCGGGTTGGAGCTATAGCCGTTGTTGTTGTTGTTGGTTTCTTATATGTATTTGGAAAGCAGTGCTGTAAAGCAAATTAAATCAGCGCCATGATTTTCGACATTTAGCTCATTCGATAGAATGGAAAAGCGTTTTTATTTTCATGAACAACAAGGCGTATGAGTAATGAGCATGGAATGATTGGACAGTTGGCAACTCTATTAAGTGGGTCACACATATGAACAGATATATGTATATATATATATTTGGATTAATATATTAAAGCTTAACATCAACTGTTGTTAAATGAAACAATAAGCAACGGTTTTGATTTATTAAATAGAGTGCGAATGATTTATTAATTTACTTAATGCTGTCGCTGCACAATCCATAAATTTATACAAATTACAAATAGGAATATATATACCATTAAAATATTATTATAAAGCTTAACAAGCAGCAGGGATTTTTCCAGCTAGAAGATACCCCTGAATTTTAAAAAATCCTTAAGCCTATTAAACTAGCACCTAAACAAAAGCCAATTAATCTTAAACGTCACAGGTTTAGTTTAAAAATAGCTAATTAAGGTGCAAAAAGCGTTACTAATTAAAAGAACTGTTCTAATTTATCCGATTAAGCTTTAGTTTTCTCCCTCTAACTCGCTTCTTATCTCACTTTTTATCTTCTTCATTCTTCTGTTTTATTTCCTGTTACTGTTTCTGATAGTTAATTGCTATGAAAAGAGCATGTCTGCAAAAATGACTTAACAAAAAATTTAATAAAATAAAATGCAGCAGAACAGATAAAAGCAAAAGCTGGCAAAGAGGTGGCTGTCCCTCTCTCTTTTCCTCTCACTGCGTGCTTAAGTGTGTGTGTCCTGGGTATCCTGTTGTATTGCCATATCACTTTGTATGCAACCGTCGCCTTGAAGCGTATCAAATTGACGCATTGATGCGGAAGCGGCGATTGCCACGCAAATGGTGGCAGGCAGTTAAGAGGAGGGGTGTGTGGATGCTTGGGTGGCATATGGCGGATGCGCCAAACAGGACACATAGGATAGACAAGTGGAGGCCAAGTTTGTTGAGGCGGTCACATGACTTAGTAGACGCCAATTTTTTATGTTAGCTCAATGGCCTAAACACAAAACGCCTTGTAAATTAGCTTCTTGTTCTTGTTGTGGCATGTTGTTTGTGAGTTGGCAACATTTTGTTGCTGTTTTGTGCTGTTTGCTGCTGCTGTTGCCTGTGGTCGACTAAATTGTTCAATAGCTCTTTGAGAAAACGCACAAGTTTGAGTTGGACGCGTGGAAAGTCGCAACAACGCATAGAATGACAAACAAAAAGGGCTTTATTTATATATAGTATGTGTGTGTGTTGGATGAACGAGAAGAATACGAGAATGAGCTGGCTAAAATTCACTTCAAGCAAGTTTTATGCTTCAACAATTTTGTGAAATTCAATTTATGTTACCCAAGGACATAAAACATATACCGAATCATTACACACACACACACACACACACACAAAGACAGCTATACTGGGAAAGGGTTGAGGGGAGCTTATGTGTGCGTATAGTTGAAGCACGTAAAATATCAGTTATAGTCATGCATATGACTCCTATGCCACCACCTTAAGACCACCACCCACTTTTGGCAGACGTGCAATGACGTAGTCAAAGCATCAAATGCAGCAAAAGAAGCGACAAACATGTCTGTCGTTCGGTCCCTCAGTCTTTCAGTCAGTTAGTCGGATGGTGTCTGGCTTATCCTTTCGTTTTTCATGGCATTGGATACAGTTCACCGGAACTTCCATTCCCATGCAGACGATACAACTTCAAAGTCAAAACTGCACATCGCCAAGTTTAATGATAACTTCCAAATAAAAAGGCCAAGCTAACAGTTTGAGCTCTCAGGTTGCAGGTTTTCGATGTTAATGCCAGAAGGAGTATCTGGTTCGGTTTTAGTTTCGAGTTTTGGGGCTCCCTGTGACTCTCACACGTAGCAAACATAAATTTCACTTTATGGTTTGTTAACGAGTTAAATTCGAATACAATGCGAAACGCACAAAGTTTGTCATTTGCTACAGGAAGAATGCAGACTTGAGGAGCAAGGAATGGGTGCTAGTTGTAGTTGGTGTTAAACGTGCTTTGGAGTGTGGAGCGTGATAAGTATTATTGTTAATGGTGTTTTTTATGGGGTCTGCCTCTGGGTGAATCGGTTTAGCTGAAAACTTGTATCAATTCTATTCGCTTTTATGACCACTTTAAATAATCATTTTTCTCATTTCAATTACAAAACTTCAAAGTGCATAACACTTTACTATTTCTATGAGCTTAAAACTATCAATTTAAATGGTCTCATACCAATTGGAGCTATAATATGTTGGTAAGCTATTACAAAATTCACATTTATGATAATATATTATTTTAATACATTATACTCAGATATCAAAAGTAATTTGTGTTGTAGCCACAACGCAAGCAAATAAAAGATAAAGTGCTCTTACTTGGATTTTACCAAGAATTTAAAAACTAATGGCAAGTCTTTAATGCTTGAAATCGTTGTAAGTATGTTAACTCTTCTTTCCATATTCTGACGAGCCTATGGTAGTTTTTCCCAGTTAGTTGCATCCAACTGTAAGGTATTCGTTTTTATTATTTCCACATCCATTTTTTTTTTTTCTTCCTTTTTAATTATAATTGGCATGAATTTTATTCGTCCGTTCTCTTTGTTAAACACCCGCACACCTAATCAAACTCATTTCATTGTTTGTCAAGCAATTCCCAAAGGCTTTTCTGTTTTATGTTTGATACTTTGACATATTACAGACCCCGACTTACCGCTACTTATTTACAATAATGCTAAGCTCCTGTTTAGGGTATTATATGGCAATAAGCTCTTGCTTGCTCTCTCTCTCTTCATTTCCCCCTCAATCTTTCTCTCTCTTCTTGCAGTTGAATTTGTCTCCCTGTACTTTCTCTTTGCATTGATTAACCGGACAGACTGCAATTGTAGATCTCATTCCTAAGCGACTTTGCTCATTAGCGTTTCATAAATTTGATTAAGACAATCCCATGGGTATTTGTTGTGTGTGTGTGTCTGCCTGTCTCGATTGTTGTTTGTGTTGTTGTCATTGTTTGAGGGGAGGGCGATACAAAAGCAACCCTGCAACATCTGCCAAATTAGCACAAAGCAACCACCAACTGCATGCAATAGTAGATATTCATATGTTTATGTACTATTTGCAGGGAAGAAGATGGAGAATGCTGCTGGGGTTTCAGTCATATATATCATAAGGTCTTTTACAATTTTGACGCCAGTTTAATTGGATTAATTTGCATTAATATTTATTAGACGCAAATGCTGAAGGCAGCCAACTGACAGCAGGCGAAGTCAGACAGCATCAGACATTAGAGAAGAGAGAGAGAGTGAGAGAGAGAGAGAGAGAGAGAGACGAAGAACTGAGATGTAAGAGAAAGTGCAGACGGCATATCCTCTGGACATTTAAGTGGCCATTTTCATATCAGCTAGCGAGGACGAAGATGCATTTGCAATGCAGAAAAAGGCACACAAAAGGGCAAAGCATGTTGGAGAAGAAGCAGAAGAAGTAGCAGAAGGCGCAAGAGCTGAAGAGAAGAAGCAGCAACAGTAGTAGCAGCCAAGCAACGTGGCTAAAATGTGCACTTGGAATTGTCAAAGCAAATATGTCAAACATCGTCGACGTTTGTCCTTCGTCCTCTCGAGCTGCAGCAAATTTTTCTGTTTGCTTTGCTTTCCAGCGTTGTTTGCGCTCATATTGAATGTATGTATGTACGTATATGTGTCCGTGAGTGTGTGTGTGCGTATGTGTCTCCTGGCGCGACTCCTGCTTCTGATGTGTGCATTTGTTTGTTAGCAAACATGTAAGTTGCCTTTGGCCAGCAACGAGTACAGCTCCAGACCCCAGGAGGGCTGCAAAGGGGACGTGGGCCAGCGCCAGTCACAGACAAGGAAACAAGGAATGGTGGGGGATAAGGCAAAACGACAGGCAAGCAGGCAGCAGCTTACTTCAATCATCTGGCACTTGGCTCGCCCCGAAATCGAAATTTCTATCGCTTGCTTTTCTCATTTTTTTTTCTTTTTTACAATGCAAGGAAATTCCATTCACGAGCATTTCTTACTGCCGACTTCTTCTGCTCTGCATTGTGCCCATTTCGGTTGCTTTGCTTTCTTTTGCTTTTTCTCTGTATTTTGGCAAATACTTCATACTTTGGGCCATGCCTCATCTGTCCCATTTCCTTCTCAGCCCTCCCAGTACCTCTCTCTGCCAATTGATGTATTTGATTTCGCAAAGTGCGCGTTGGAAATTTGATTTCGCTGTTGCAGTTGCTGCTGCTGTTGATGTTGCCACCAATACATGCCCCCAAACCCATCAACTCAGAACTCAATAGCAATCACAGACACTCTTCTCAGACGTCCGTACACAGAGCACACAACACTCTATACGTCATGCATTGTCACATGTATAGATTGAAGCACATGGAACTGCGACAAGATGCAGGCAAATGGCAAATGGTAAATGTCGTGTCTTGATTTTTTCCCAACTATTGACTACTTACGTGTTCCTCCTAATTGTCAGATTTTAACGCCACCTATCACAGAGAATGCAATTCAATTTATATTCAATTTGAGCATTTTGCATTTGTTTCCATCATCAAATATTGAATTCAATTAAACTTTTGAGTAAGTTTGCTGTTTTTTTTTAGATATTGTTACATTAAACTAAGCTACCAGTCTTTACAGTTATTACATTTAATAATCATAACTAAATTTCTTTACTAAAAAGCAATTGTATATAAACTTTGAGTTGCTTTCAACTGAGCTCTTTTTTCGCCGTTAGTCATTAAGCGTTGTTTAAGCTCTAAGACCTAAACCAATATAAGCATACTGACTTCCTTTTTACCCTATTCAACTTCCTCTAATTGAGTAGAACAATCAGTGAGCCAATAACTTCAGCTCCATCAGCAACTGCATCATTTGAGGTAACAAATGACAAGCTGCTTACAAACAACTAAGCAACAAATGAAGCATTCATCATTTTAAGAGCCACCCAATCAATTATACAAGGTCTTTGTTTTCCCATTTTCTCTCTATCTTTCTCGCACACAATTAGGACCATTGAAATAACTGGCACCATCGTCTGACCCTTAACGGCAATTAGGAACTCTCGAATTTGCTATACAATGTAAGTGGGAGTCGGGTATATCAGCATAAATCTCTAGCAGTCTTATGCCCTGTTCAACCCAAATATGAGTAGGACTAACAATCGCCGCGCCACGAGCCTCGAGCCAACAAGCCTGTGAACTTCCAGCATTGAACTGCATTAATAAGCCATGGGCCAAAAAACGAAGCAAAATCTCCTTATTAATTTTCCCCACTCGTTTTTCGATGTGTTGCAGTAGCAGCAGCAGCAGCAGGAGCAGGAGCTGGAGCAGTAATACAACGACACCGAAAACATAACAAAATACAATCGGGAAACACTAAAACTAAGAGCACTTTACATAATACTCTTTCCTATTATTGAAAAACAGTTGAGTACTACAACTTCCTTGGAATGACTATGTTAATAAGCTTAAAGCAAATACTCTAAAGAGACTCTACATCTTACTTTTTAGGTATATTTAATGCTAAGAATCAAATCCGATTTTATAAGGTCATAGGCAATAGACTACTAAACTAGTCTAATTTTAAAATACTAATAGTAAATTAAAATACGAGGAAGTTAGTTTTGAGTTTTCAAATACATCGTATTTGATAGTTGAAATACCCCATAATTGTATAGTTATTTAGTACCATAGAAATCCGAGCGCCTTTCTTCTCTGGCAGCAAATCATCATTAATATTCCAAAAGTTGTGGGCGAAGCTTTCAGCGCAAAGTTTTGCCAAAGCGTAAAAATTTTTACCCTGTTTAACTTGGCGTAAATTGTGCGCTATAATAAAAGCCTGAAGTGCCTGGCCATGGCGATGAATGTGGAGGGTGGGTCGGTTAAAGTATGGCTGTTATACAAGGCTTGAGTCCATCTTCAATTAATAATGAAGGTGTTAAATTGTCGAAATCTGTGCGGTGGCGCCACCTAGCGACCTACATTAAGAACCACACACACAAACACAAGCACACATAGAAAAGATGAGGCTACAGGAAGCGGCTGCAACAGCAACAGCAACAGCAACAACAACAGTAATAGCTAAAGCAACAGTGAAGCAACAAAAACATCGCTGGCTAATTAATGAAAATGCTTTGAAATAATTATGCATAATTTTTAGTGTATACATTGAGCAGTTTATGGCTGAATTATTACAACAGCTGCTGTCGAAAGTAATTAGCATATGACCGAAGGGGCATATTGTTGGGTGGGGCAAGGAGGTGGTTAACGTAGAAAGCTGGGGAGGAAGGAGGAATAAAAATTGACTATGCTGACGGCTACAACTTTTTGGTAGCATTTATGGCTTTAAAATGCATTTGAAAATGCCAAACTCATGTGGGAAGGCTGTTTGACAACTCGATTTCAAAGTAAACAAATGAGCGACACACACTTAAAGACACATGCACACACACACAGTCAAATTTACACACATCAAGACGCATACACGCACACTCATCTACAAGTTGCATTGCACAACATGTTTTCCATTTCGAGTGTAAACAAAATTCTTATACGTAGAACATATTGCTGGAAAATTGCTTTCCTTTTGGCAGCAGCAACAGCCAACATCTAACAGCAATGCCAACTGGGGAACTAGGAACAGGATCAACAAGGAGCCAAACCGAATAGCATTGTTAACAACAACAGCTTTCCAAGTAAGAGCCTTGCAAAGGAGACCAACACAAGGGGTGGGAGTGTGGCAAACCGAACGAAGAACGTCAAACTTTTGATGTTGCAATTTGTAATTCAAGCAGAAAACGAAGCGAGCAAATTTTTTTTTTCCTTTCCATTCTTATTTTTTTGTTTTTGTTGGCTTTGCTCTGACGAATATGTGAATGGCGAATTGTGTAAGTTTATACGAGCATGTGACTAAGTGTTTGTGTGGCGGTGTGTGTTTGTGTGCGAGTGTGCTGGTGTATGAATTTTATTTTGGAACGTAACAATCGAAGGCGCAGGTAAAAATACTCTACACAAACGTAAGGCAATGAGAAAATTTATATCCTAAACAAAAAAATTTGTCTAAAAACAGAACGATATATAAATAATACCGAAATTATGGATATATGGTATATATCTATTTTTGATTGCCATATATTTTTTTATATTGCACCATAAGAGTATTATTTGAAGGAGTTTGCTAGAATTTCATTCACATTTTCGCCCGTTGAATTTTCATTTGCGTTGGGCTCCTTTTCTTCGACTTCGGCACATTGTGCGGTGCACAAACCATAGAGAAACTTTGGCGTATAAAATATTGTTAAGCATGGAGCTTCCTTGCTCCCCAAAACTGGCCAGCAAATAAATAGAGAGAGAGAGAAAAGAGTGGGGGAAGGGAAAGTAGTTAGAGGCTACACAGCTGGCAGTCCGCGGGGACATTTAAAATGTTGAGGAACTTTTCGATTTGGGCCCATAATCCCAATCACTTGTGTAGCAACCAAGCGTCCATTTAATGCAAGTAAGTAAGTACAAAGTACTTCTTTCATATTTTTTTGGATTATCATTGTTTGTGCCGCCTGGCAACCTAAAGAACGCGCCCCTATCATTAGCGTTCCGGCATTAATTGCTTAAAGATTAAGATTGTTGCCTTTTGGAATTTTCTCCCTATTATTAATTTCCTTTCTGTTATTTTTTGCGCAAACTCAATTGTTATTTACTTAGGAGACAGGGGATGAGTACCTACTTAAAAGTGGGAAAGCGGCCCGATCAACGACTTCACGGTTCGGCAACTCTATAAGAAATTATAAATTGCGTTTAAGGGCAGCTGTCGACGACATCGTTTTACCCCTTGCCAGTTTGGCTGCAGCACAAAGGAACTTAAATTTTCTATTTATTGGCAATTTAAGTGGCGATATAAATAATTTGGCAATCAGGTAGCTCAGCTAAGAAAGGGCTGACTTTGATATAGCTTGTGAAAGATCCTTCGCTTCGGATCCCTTGTATAGATCCTCAATTCACAGATAATGCTTTAAAAATTTGTTAGGGTTAAATTAGCTCGCTTGATTTAAATGTTTTGGCCTTGAGCTGAATAAAATAAAAATATAACTTTTGTATGCGGCAGGACCCAAAACGATAGGGTTTAATTGATTATGCACTATTTTTTCACAACACTAAGGGTGGATCTGGAAAGCGAGTTGCTGACACCACAATGGTAACCCTCGATGCAGTGGTGCATGCCTCTAACATGACCTGAATTGATTGAAGAAGCTGAAAAATCTAATGGAATCTTAAATAAAAGATTATAAAATTATCAAACCGGGTACCCAACTATATATTAACATATTATAAAGACAACATTTTCACTTATTTTACCAACTCATTAGCTCCTCCATAAATTCTACTGCTTTCCATAATTAATTTGATGCTTTTAATCAGAGGCTAATGCGGTTAAATTGCCAGGCCTGATTGCTAAACATTTAGCTAGAAAATGCGACGTAAATTAAAAGCAAAAATTTTATAATTAATTAAATTATCTAATTTGCTTTGTACTATGTACGTACATGCCTCAAAACGAACCTCAAAAAGCACTCTATCCTCTTCCTACAATATAGCTAAATAAAAACCAAGCAACCTATGCTGGCAACAACAGCAACAACAACAAGAATTAAAATACCCACCGCAGTCAACAACAAAAAACCTTGTTAGTAATTGCGGTAAATGTGATTAGAAACTTTCTTCTTGCAACATTCTCCTACTCTTTCCTCGTCTCGCTCTTATCCTTAGCAATGATTTCCCCTATTTGATTTTTAGCACCAGAAAAACCAAAAACTTTTAACCTAGACACCAGCAACATTCACACACACATACACGCACCGACACACACACACACACACATACATACACACACTCGTAAATAGTTGGCCTTTTACGTGCGTTAATGATGTTTTCTCAATCAAAAAGTTAAATCTTTCAGAGCGTAAGAACAAATTTCGCTAGCTGCCGAGGCACGCAAAAATGTGTTGCTACAAGTGGATGAAGAGGGGGAATAAGAGGGGTTCCGTTTGGATGAGGCCTGCGTGTTAAGCGTTTTAGGAACTGTCGCTTTTAGCGGGAGCTAGCTGTGTGGCTCTGTTCAGTTTAAGTTGTGGCTGCCAGCGAATCGAACAAGAAAAGCTAATTACAAGTAGCTAAAAGTTGTGCGTGTTTTTCGCTTGAATGGTGGACAACCAAGGTAAATAAGGTGCGGGCGAGATGAGGGGGCTGGGTGTCGTCTGATTTGGCACTGTTTGTACGAGGGGTGTGTGCTTTGGCAAAACACCTGTTTCAAACTGTTTTGAAACTTTGATTGGTTTTTATATAAATATATATATATATATACAACTTTTTTGGTAACTTTTTCGATGTATTGCCACATGTGTCAATATTTGACCTAAAATTTGTGTAAAGTTTTTAAAAATTAGCGCGTTTGATATGATATTTTAAAATATTATTATGTTATATATAAATGCGTTCTTACTAAAGAAAAAATATTATAACATTTTACTTAAAGCTGTATTAAAAACATCTGAAATAAAAATGTTGAATAATTAAAATATAGCTGTACATTATTCTTAAAAATCATAAACTGCAGCAATTATGAATTCCATTTTAGTTCGGCAACTTTGGTGTTTCCCAACTCTCATTCATTCATTCATTCAGTTATCAATTCATTCATCTATTCATTTATTTTGTGCCCTAAGCTGATGGCGTTTCTTTACTGCTCGGTAGCATTGTATTTGAGATTTTTGTACTTTCAAACTCTTTATTTTGGCACACAAGTTGTATGCAAGGAGTTTTGAATCCCTTTTGTGGCATTGCTCAGAACTCTAGCCAAACACTTACTTAAAATTTGAAACCCCTTTTTTGGCTGCTCAAAAATCGTTTACAGTTCAGCTTTCAGTTAGCTTCACTTTTAGTTCACTTGCACTCATTTTTGTGCTTGCTTTTCGTTTTAGCTTTTTGGGGAATTTAAATATAAGTAAGCCAAGCTATTGCCAGCTGGAATTTGTTGTTCCTGCCCTTCTTCTCACTCGCCCGCTTGCCTTCACACACAGTTTCTTGGGCAACAAAAAGTTTTTTATCTACGACCAAATAGTTTCTGACTATTTCTCCATCAATTTTATTGGTAATACTTAGACAAAAGTTTGCCCACTCTTGCTGGAAACCAGGGAACGAAGTAGGGAACAAATCTAGCTGTTTTAAATTAAAGGATTCAAAGCGTTAAAGTTTTGTTGGCCAAACTCAACTGAAGTATTTGAAGACCGTTTGTATTTGAAATTAGGCAAACGAACAGGACGCTGGTCTCAAAACACTGTACTGCAACCATCCACAAACTCTAATAAGAAACTTGGCGAGTGCAATTCCCTTTATGATTTTGATATGAGTATGTGTATGTATGTGTGTTGTCTGATGTAATTGTAATTACTTTTGGCCCCGTCTCGACTCTACTGCAGCCCTGTAATTGTGACAATTGAGTGTAAAAGTTACCAACTTGTAATTATCACTTACAAGCAACACTAAGCCGGTTGGGCAGGGTTAAGCGGCGTACGAGGAACATCCATACACACACACACACACACACACATAAACATACTGATGCAGCTTGATTAATAGACAGTATAAACGTTCCGTGAACCCAAAATCTGCACACAATCCGCCGATGGCTCCTTGTTTTTGTATGTTGCCTCCATAACATGACGCACAGAATTCCCTGGCCGCAATAATAATTTACATTTTAAGCCAATTCTGGAAACGTTACAACAACAGCAGCAGCAAATAATTTCCATTTTCACAGTTAAATAAAAATTAATTACAACAATTTATCGTCGTCCCTGCGACCGCAGAACTAAAAACACACACAAAAAATTACAACAAAAAAAATATCCCAAACCCAACGTCACAAACGCAACGTAACGAATGAATTACAAGGCATACAAGCCCCCAGGACAAATATACAAATGCCAACACACCAACACCCCCAAACTCAAACCCATTCCGTGCACCATAATGTGCGGCTTGTTGTTGTTAAACGGTGCCGGACGTCGCTTCGGTTGAAAACTGGCTAAAACGCCAAATGTTAAACCCTTTTGTTAATGCAGAATAATTGCTACGGTTCGGTAGGGGCGGCGGTCCGAGCTTTTCCAGCTACAAACTACGAGCTCTGATATTGCACGGCAAAAAAAATCGTCAAAAAGCAACGGTATTTCTTCATCTCTTTTGTTTTTTTTTTGCTTCTTGTTAGCTGGTTTTTTTCTGTCTCTCGAAATTAGAGCGACGGGCGACCGGAAAAAAGTGGGCGTATGCCGAGTTCCGTTTCATTTAGTTTTCAGTTTCCACCTAATTTACCCAATTGGGTAAAAGTGCTTTGTCATAATCAGCCCGGGAGCAGGGTTCGCATATCTAATGAATGAGGCTCCGAAAACAAGTAGGGAGAGAGGAGAAAGGGTAGGCGCCATAAAACAAACTTTTCGAATGCGGCTAAAAAAAAGTTGCTCTATTGGAATGAGTCTATTTGCTCTCGACTCTCCGCTGGGCACATATTTATCGAGTTGCTAATAGGCTGTCACATAATTAGCCTTCTAACAACAAAATCGCCAGCCCGCCTGCCTCAAAAAGGTAGCCAAATGCTGTGTTAAAGGGAGAGAGTGAGAGATGTAGCCAAAGGACATTAGCATTAGCAAGGATAAGCGTCAAAGATGTTTACGATAATGTCTGACTGTGTCGCAGTCAGCAACTAATGCGCTTTTTACAAACTGGGGAAGTGGATACAGAGTCCTGTTTAGGGTTAACTTACATTTGAAAGACAATCCAATGCTCTGTAAACTGATTTATCTAAGATGTAAGATAAATAAAATGGGATGCTAATAAATGTACGAAATCTGTACTTTTCTAAGAGACGAACTTAAGTAGGTGGAGTCTAGTTACAAACAATCCTATCCTCCCAAAACTACCCCTACTGAAGGAAAGATAAAAAGTTAACATAGACTCGATTTAAATGTGCACTCCCAGAGGTGTCATCAAATTACGAAAGTGACTTTGAAAAATGGTGTGAAAAATGAGTTTGAACCGTTGGGCAAGGAGTTCGTTGTGTTGCAAGTTTCCCATTCCAGTTGCACACTCTTGCAACATTAAATAAAACGCATTTTGCATGGCTGTTGCAATTAACGTGGCCGAACAGCAGCTGCAATCAGGCAATAAATATTCGATATTGCATGTTGTGAGGCGATGATTATTGTTTCAACGCCTCAATAATTCGAAACATTTTTTAAAAATCGCTCACAACAACATAAAAAAAACGGCAAACATCCAGTGAAAGGATGCAGGATCCATAAAACGAACACGGGCAAATATTTGTTGCCGTTGGCCAAATGCAAAATGCAAACGTTGACCACGTTGTAAGTTGTGAGTGTGTATGTGTGTTTGAGTGTGTGTATAGGAGGCCATGTTGCTGGCTATGCCAATGGCCAGTGCTAATTGCCAATTATGGACAAATGCGTTCGAGCGCGAAATTAAATTAACCCCTTTTTTGTTTGACACCAGCCGCCGAGTTCCATGCATCTCCAACTCCAACTCCGATACCTTCATCCTTTCAGCAAGTGCAATCCTCAGTCGCTTGTTGCCAAGTGGCTACCATGCCATCAATCAGCACAGCCACGCGACATGAACAAAACATAACTACGCGATGCGCAAAAATATATGAAATATATGTGTGACCTCAGAACCATAAACTGATCAAAAGACGGGAGTATGCAACAACTGATGCAACATGTAACGGCATTTTTTGTACTTCTAAAGGGCCAACATTTATGCTTTTTTATGTAATTGCTTAAAGCTTATACAGAGCTTTAAAAGAAATAAAATCATTGTAGTTTAAAAATAATGATTGTGAACTAAAAAAAGTTGCAACTTAATTTATATTAATCCAATTGTTACCATTTTGAGAAATGTGCTCTCATAATCTACCAAGAACCAATAACAATATGTAGTTTAAATTAATTTCATATATAATAAAAATGTTGATTCATCTGGGAATAGAGCAATTTTAAGTCAGCTATGGGAATTGCACTTTATTTTCATGTTCGTTTTTTTGCCTGTGGTTTACTGACAATGTACATATCGCAGTGCAATTATTAAAAATTGACTGATTGGCACCGGTTATATGTATGTTTCGTATATATTGGCGTAAAGAAAAATCAAACAGATAAACATATATACAAAAGTATATATAAAAATTCAATAACAAGTCAACACTCAAATGAGTTAAATGGCGAACTGGATCGAACCGCATTTAACCACATTACAAGCGCGCATTAAAAGTAATAAAATTTTGAAACTTTCATAAATAGCGACTGACATTACAATTTATTTAATTTTTTTTGTTTATGTATTTTAAACCACCCCTCGCCTGCCCGCACACATGGTAGTTTAACGAGAAAATGCTGTCAATTGCAAAAAAAATAAATAACAAAAAAAAAACAGCAAGAATGAAATAAAAATGAGAAAATAAAAGCACGCGTCGTGTCAGATTTTCAGATGTTCAGATAGATAATGCAAACAATAAGCCATTTACTTGTTTTTTATTTTTCCACATCACATGTCACAGATTCATAGCATCTCCCTCTTACTGTGGTTTAAAAATGTGAGTTTCTTAACACATCAAAAACATTTTTGTCACTACAATATGAATAAAAAATTTAAACACATTTAACTGCAAAATTTTCTTTTGTAGCCTTAAATGATAATAAATCATATATCAGATCGTTTTTATTTGCAAATCGATGAATCAAACAAATTATATTTTAAACAATGTGTTGTTTTAATCTTGTTTCTTATTGGAAACTTCAGGCTCGTCACCTTCGCGCACATGCTCCTCTTCCTCGACTGACAAGTTATGCGTATCTTGACTGCTGCGTGGCGATGGAGGATGCAATACTGTTACAATGTAACGTCCTGATGAAGAGGGTCTCTGATTGGAGCGCATATTAAGGAAGCGATGACGTAATCGCTCACTTCTCTCACGGTTGCGCTGCTCGATCAGCTCTTCCAAGTTCACTGCAATTATCCACAGTTTAAATAAACTTACATTTATACCTCATTTATATACTTACAGCTAGCTGCACTGGATCTAGCAGAACGGATCCTCAGGTTTGAATGAGAGGCACCATCACGAAAGGTTACCCGAGAGACGTTGCCGTTGCGCATGCGAAAGAGTTCAGAGCTGGAGTAAGAACTGAAAGTGGGAGTGGAGCCGGGAAAAAAATTAACACCTCCGTGTAAGGTATTTTGAATAGATTTTTCGGAACGAAGCTAAACGAAAAATAGATTCTTAAAGTCTCACCCCTTCTTGTGGCAGTCAGTAGGACAGGTTGTAGGTACTTACCTCAGCAAGATTTTTAGATTGAACCAATTTGGCAGTGGATGCCTCCGGTGGTCCCTGACGCATTGATTCGTCTGTGTATGGTAGCTCGGTGGGAAACACTTCATCCCAATATTGATCCTTGAGCAGCTCAGGATGATCCTGATGCATCTCATCCACAATCAAATATGATATGGTCAGATTCCGATCAATCATCCAGTTAAGCTACAAAGCGAATTGTAAAATTAAGGCAGCACTAGTTGCATCACTTGATTACCTCGAAATCATCATCATCTTCGCCAAAAGGATTGATCAAAGACTCGGCCACCTTAAGCCAGCCCATGTAGAAGAAGAATTGCAAGAGCGTCAAAATTGGAAAGTATTTATCTACTTTATTTGAGGATGTACGGCTTTTGGGGTCCTCAATCCATTGTTGTCCAATGATGCAGCACGAAAGGAAAGCATACGTGGCCAGTGTGACCACCTGTGTGTAAACCAGAGGCACAGTAACCCAGTCATAGTACAAAAGAAATCCGCATCTACCACGAAAGCTGTTCAACTCATCGATAATCGATTTGACAGCATAATCATCGCGTATCTTATTCTCCTTCCGGGCACGCATAACAATACTTGCTGCCCAAACAATAGGCATCCAATGCTTGGGATACTTAGGAAATGCCAAGTCCAAAGTCTCAATGATAGTCTTCTCGTTCTCTTGCATCAGACCCGCTTCGATAATTTGATCGTAAGTGGGAAAACGCTTCTTAACACTTGGCGATATCATTGTGAATACAATCACCTGACACAGACACACATATCTAAGGATTGTACGTCTCATCGCCCTAGCACGATCATCAAAGCCATGCACACTAGAACTGACGAGTGTGGCCACTGAATCCGGCCAAGGAATTGTTGTATATTGTGCCCACCAACGTACCATAACAATGGATACATAAAAGCCAAGCACAAACGATAGTGGTATCAAACGTGCCTGCTCGTTACAATAGAAAACAACCGACTCAAATATTCTAAATTAAAAAAATCATTAAATCATTAAGATGTAGCGGTAGTTTACAATACATACTTTTTATCTGCATCATTCATTAGTGTCCGATAGCAAACAGCCATTACCAGATATAAAAAGAAAAAGAAAACCAAATCTATCCATACGAGTTTGTAAATGCTTCCACGCCATCTGTGCAAGATAATATGAATAAACGTTATTAAATATCTTGAAAACTATAAAAATGTTACCTAAATAATAAGCGCAAAAAATTGCTAACACGCCTTGAGGTGCACACCTCAGCTGTGTAGGTTACAGTCATGATTGTGCCCTAAATATATTGGGAAAAGTAAAATAGGTGTCTGCTCTGAAATATATATAAAGGCCTACCCGAACTGAATGTGATGTATAAGAATAAAAAAAAGACGAAAAATAATTATCACTTCTCTTTATTAACAAGTTGTACAATAATTGTAAACATCTTGCTCTGACCATTTAAAAATATTTAGTCTTTTTTAGCGCTGCCACCTATAAAACTTTTATCAGTTTGTGCATCACCGTCCTTGGTGGATTCATCTGAGTTTTGGGTTGTTGGTACACTTTTTGTCAAGCTAGTAACGGATGGATGTGTTGATTCTGAAAGATTGGTTAGTTCGCCCTTGAGCAGGTCAAAGGTCATTGCTGCATGCTGCAACTGTCTGGCATGACGCTCTCGATCACGCTCCTCCTTTAGACGGTCGAAATCATCTTTGCTGGTTTTGGGCGTCAGCGGTGTAGTTGATAATTCAATCAGCTGCTCCTCTTCATCGGCAATTTCCGATATTTTATCCGGCTCTACGGTGGTAAAATCCACAAAGGAAATGGACGATGAACTTAGATGAATATCAAAACGGTGCGAGGCAAACTTGATGCGCAGCTCCCGAGCTTCTTTCGTGCGTGCTTCATCATTCCCATCATCATCCTCGCCATTGAAGTCGGTGAAGTCTTGTTCACTGGTCGTATTCGTTGTATGTTTTGGTATATGAGAGGAAGTGATTTTGGAAAGGTCTAGCTTAGCTGTGGAGGCTTCGGGTGGAGCGTGACGTTGCGATTCATCGGCATAGGGCAGCTCATTTGGAAAGACTTCGTCCCAATATTGATCCCTGACCAGATTGGGATGATCGTTGTGCATCTCGTCTACAATTAAATAGCTTACTTGCAGATTGCGATCGATAACCCAGTTAAGCTCAAAGTCATCATCATCATCGCCAAAGGGACAAATCAATGTCTCGGCCACCTTTAGCCAGCCCATAAAGAAAAAGAACTCCAGTGTGCTAAATACGGGAAAGTAATAATTGACTTTACTGCAGTCGACCTTATCGATATACTGATGCCCAAAGATAGCTGCCAAAAAGTACGTATAGACAGCCAGTGTGACCACCTGTGTGTAAACCAATGGCACACTGATCATATCGTAGTGTGTAAGCATATTGCAGCCAGCACGAAACTTGTTCAACTCATCGATCATGGATTTAAGCGAGAAATCATCCCAGATGCGTCCCTCCTTCCGGGCACGCGTCATAATGCTGGAGGCCCACATTAGGGGCATCCAGTACTTGGAATGCTTTGGAAACTTCTCATCCATCTTGGTAATAATCAATGCCTCATTCTTGTTGAGCAGACCAACATCCACCAAGTAGTCGTAGGTGGGAAAACGACGCTTTATGACCGGCGAGATCATTGTTAACACCATAGTCAGCGATAGACAAACATAACGCATTATGGTACGACGCATCAGACGGCCATGATCATCTTGGCCACGCACCAAGGCGCTCACATAGACGGCCAAAGGATCTGGCCAGGGTACTGTTATGTATTGATTCCACCAGCGCTCTACAATGATGGACACATAAAAGCCAAGAACAAATGATAGGGGAATCAACGCGCCGTAGCTACGACAATATTCAACAATATTTTCAAAAATGCTGCGGATCAGAATGAGATAGACATTTTAAGATATTCGACAAGTTTTCGCATACCGTTTTTGAGGTTCCTTAAGCACTAATCGATACAGTATAGCCATTAAATAGAAGGCAGTTAGAAATGCCAATAGATCAGGCCAAATTAATTTGTAAATGCTTGCACGCCATCTAGCGGTTGTTTGCCAAATACTCATAACTATTTCAAACTATTTGCAATTGCATTCAGCTTACCTGGCCAACAGCCTCCAGAAGCAGCCGAAACGACGACAGGTAGCAACTTCTGCGGTATAGGAAACAGTCATGTTTGAGCAGGTTTCAAATATAATTTCAATGAAATAATCAGCTCTTATTGAATTTAAGAGGCATTCAATTCGTTTACTTTCAATACGTTTTTAAACAGGCCTACTAAAGTTTCATATTATACAACATAAATCAAAATAAAAAATGCTAAGAACTTTATTAATAAATTAGTGTTTTAATGGGTCTCAGTTTTCTGATTTAAGTGTTGTTGCAGGTCTTTGTTATTTTTCTTCGCTTTAATTCTATAATTAAAATGAACGCAACTTATACAAATTCCTGTTCTATTAGTTTTGTGGTTTCTAAGTATCCTTTGAGTTGCTTTTAATCAAAACATTTTGCTCTTTTCCTTGCCAGTTAATTTCTATGTCTTTGTCATACGAAGCTTCTAGTAAGTGGGTACAATTATTTAAATTAGATCATTTATATTTGCTGGCAACAACAAAGGCAATCACAATGCCAATTTGCAATCTCAGCCACATGTGCTAAGCATTTCCGCTCATTTTCTTTGAAAACTCCCAGATGTCCCCAATGCCTCCAAGCGTTTCAAAACATTCAGCAAGCCAATATAAGTGCGTGTGTATTTGTGGGCATTTACTCAGTTGGTAGCATTGTTAGTGGCACTAAAATTTTAATGCTCGTATAACGCGTGCTGTGTGATTTAAACTCTCCTCTCGCTTTTTCTTTGATGGCCCCTATCCACACAACGTATTATGTGCTAAGAGTGAAAGTGTGAAGAGCATTTCAAGTATCTTATCAGCGAGGCATACTCATATTTTGTTCAATTACGAATATTAGCAAAAGTATGGCTATGAGACTAAGTAGTACTACAGCTAATTTTTGTAATTGTATTTGTGTTGTTTAATCATTTACAATAGTCACATTGCTGCGTAATCCAAAAAATACCTCATATACTGAGGGAAATTGTTATTATTTTTATTTTGAAAGTAAATATAAATTTAAATTAATTTGTTGCTGAAAATAATATTTATAATAAATGTGCACGGGTAATTCTTTTCAGTGCATAATCCAAATGTGACGCATAGCAATAAACGCCAGGGAGCGGCCTTAGATCGCCTCGATTAATAGTGGCCGTAATCAGTTTATAGATAATTTAATAGTTGCTAATGGCGAAGTGTTTATCACACATTCATATGAGAAATGATAGTGTTTTGACAACAATAGTTGGGTGCATGTGTGTTTGCATTGTATGTGTGTGTGTATTAGAGAGACCCAATGGGCTTGCTAATTGTTTGCGTCAGTTGAAAAATTGCAGCAACTACAAACAATAAGAGTTTCATTTAAATCTACAATAGTTCTAACAATAATAGAATCTTAATTATCATTATATACGAGGTGCACTGCCTTTGGTATCTATCCTATTGTTATCAGTAATCATAAATTATATATTTTATTAGTAAAAATAATGTGTGCATATATGTGTTTAATTATTATAATTAATTATTGTGCATTTGTTAGACACTTGAATGAGTGTTCAGATTGCATTTTGCACTTTAAATCTTATCTAGACTGTCAGCGTGAATCAATTTAGGTTCTGGAAAAACAACGAAATCTATATCAACTATGATAAAATATATATATAGAAACTACATAGGCAATCTATTTCCAAATGAAGATAAATTAACAGGCTGTAGGGTTATTTTTGGCACTCCATTAGGGAATTAGAGCTCCCTGGATTAAGAGTCTATAAATTTCATTCAACTCGCTGCTGCTTGACCCATTAAATGAAATGAAACAAAACAAATATTTATCAACAAGTTACAGTTATCTCTCTCTCCCTCTCCCTTTCTCCAGCTTGCTGCTAACTGATATTGTGTTATATTTGCTATATAGCTAAGAGTTTATTATCGCACAGTTTCAGTTAACATTATTCGGCGAGAGCGTCAATTCCAAAGCGGTAGCAGAAGCAAAAGCAGCAGCAGCAGAAAAGCCAAGTCGAACAGATCGGAAATATACAAACAATCAATACGAAAAATAACAATCTTATCTTAGCAACATAAATAACAATACTAAATGACATGCACACAGCCGGGTGGACGTGCGGGCTGCGGCACCTGCAGTAACAGCTGAGAGTTATAGGTTGATATCGCAGAGCCGCAAGATCGTACAAAACTGAGCGAAACGTCATCAACAATATCATTCTCGTAGGTTTACTACCTGCTAATTTTCATAGTCACTCTAATTAGAAGCCCCTCGACGGACTCTGCCCCTTATCTTGCCAGTTTACCTGTAGCATTTGGTGTTTGTGTCGCTTAGCACACTCTCTCTCCCGGCACTTTTGTATCTCTTATCAGTATCTGATGCTAGCTTTGCTCTCTCTCTCTTTTTTTCTTTCTGCTTGTGTCTGTGCGACTGTTGTCTTCTTATCTTAAAGAACAATTCGAATTCGCGGCTGTAATTTAACGTCCGCCTGGCAGACGCATTCAGAGCGCGAACTCTGCCAGTTGTGTTGTCGTCGGCAGCGAAATTGAATCGAACTCAATACACTTAAATTCGCACTTATACACACCTAGAGCATACAAATATATATACATATAAAAATATATATATTTCCAGAAGCACAAACTGACTCGTTCCATCCAAAGCAAATATTTGGACAGAGTTTGCAGTAGCAACTGCAGCAGTCGGCAATTGGTTTAAAGTTGGTAAGTCAACTAATTAAATATGTTGAGAATAGTGTAGTGAAAAATTATAGAATATGTTATTATATAAAACTGCTCATGCGAACATACATAATTCTTTATTCGACATGGGCTGCTTACCTAGACCCAGTTAATTATCTTTATAAGCACTGCAAAAACAAAAAGCATCTAGAGGAAGCACTTATGTAAATAAACCGCAAGCACCAAATAGTAGTTCAGCATCTGTTCTTATCAGTTAGCTTGCTTAGTCATTGGATAAGAGGACCAAGCCCAAAAAATAGATAGAAAAAAGTTAAAAAACCGTATTCTAAAACTGCAGCTAGCTATTGTATAAAGATAATCCAAAGAAAAGTGAATTTTATATGTATATAAAACCTAAGGCTGTTAAAAAACTAAAAAACTATAATATCGCTTGTAAAATCTACTACATTTTAGCTTATACGCAACTAATTTCTCTATACATCCGTGAATCCTGTACACCATAAATAAAAATAGTTTGCGAATATAGTTCAAGTAAAAATAGAAACTTTTCCGCTGCGTCATATTGAATGTGTAGAGAATATGTTTCTACGTTATGTCGCATGTGTAAAACAATCGAGTTCAAACTCGGCACAATGGCCTAGCCTCGATTTTATTTGCCACGACTTTACTATGATTGCATGGCGAACAGAACCGCGTTGTATAATCGAAAGCCTCGAGGTTGGATTGATAAGCGACTGGGACAATGCATACAATATTTAGGTGCATGATCTTGGCAGCTATAAAGATCAAATCAAAACCCTAAGCTTAGTCTAAGAATGATGAAATTTTATATAGTGTTTCTATAGCAGCAGATACTAATACAAGGTTTGTTGAACCTCTCTACTCGCATGTGTATTCGCAGAGATACCGAAATGGTTCAGCAATATTCGGCGTGGAAGGTGCTAACACGTCGCAAGCATCTGACAGCCGATGGCACTGAGGGTGAGACAAAACTGAATCGTGTTCTGGGCTTATGGGATCTCACAGCACTAGGAGTGGGCTCCACTCTAGGCGCCGGTGTTTATGTACTGGCTGGCCAAATAGCCAAAGAGCAGGCAGGTCCATCGGTAATGATATCCTTTGCCATTGCGGCACTTGCTTCCCTACTCGCGGGTAAGTTAAAACAGAGCCTTGCGTGTGTATATTCAGTACTAACTGTAGTAAATACATCTTCCGACAGGCATTTGTTATGCGGAATTCGGTGCTCGGGTGCCCAAGGCAGGTTCGGCATATGTTTATAGTTATGTGTGTATTGGGGAGTTTGCCGCCTTTGTTATTGGCTGGAATCTGATATTGGAGTATGTTATTGGCACCGCCAGTGTCTGTCGTGGCATCAGTCTGTATCTGGACACTCTGCTGAATGATGCGCTTAAGGAAACCTTTGCTAACATAGCGCCAATGCATGTCAGTTTCCTTGGAAGCTACTTTGATTTTCTGGCCTTTGGCTTAGTTGTTGTTTTTGGTGGTAAGTACCTTAATGAAAGTTAAATATGATTGTTTGAACTTTCTAATGTATTTTTATGCCCTTCTAGTCGCTTTGGCATTTGGCGTGGAGACCTCAGCGTTGGCCAACAATTTTGTGACATGTGTCAACATATTCATTTTAGGGTTCGTCATTGTTGCTGGAGCAGTTAAGGGTAAGTTTTAATGAAGTGAAAAAATTAATTGTTTGCATGAAATACGTGTATAGTTAATATTCATTCTTTATTTTACAGCTGATTTTAGTAATTGGACTGTGGATGCAATGACAAATGTGACCAATGGTACCAATATTGGAGACGGAGGTTTCTTTCCTTTTGGATTCGAGGGTACACTGCAAGGAGCAGCTACTTGTTTCTTTGGCTTCGTGGGCTTCGATTGTATTGCAACAACCGGCGAGGAGGTGCAGAATCCACGCAAGAACATACCACGATCCATTTTACTATCGCTTTTGATTATTTTCTTGTGCTACTTTGGAGTTTCTACAGTTCTGACTCTGATGCTGCCATACTATGAGCAAGATGTCAATGCTCCATTGCCCTATGCCTTTGAGTATGTGGGCTGGCCGGTGGCCATGTGGATCGTGACAACTGGTGGACTAGTGGGTCTACTGGCCAGTTTATTTGGAGCACTCTTTCCTCTGCCGCGAGTCATGTATTCGATGGCACAAGATGGTCTTCTGTTTCGCTTTCTGGGCAAGATCAGTCCACGCTTCCAAGTGCCCGTAACAGGCTCGATTGTTGCAGCTCTCTTTACGGCACTCATTGCGGGTCTCTTCGATCTGGCTCAGCTGGTCAGCCTGCTCTCTATCGGCACTCTGCTGGCCTACAGTGTTGTGGCTATTTCCATAACTATTCTGCGCTACATGGAGTACTGCGAGGTGGAGGAGCAGTCAACTCAAACCATTTCAGAAACCACCTCGCTGACATCAAGAAACGTGCGCTTCACCTGGAGCTCAGTTTGTACACAGCTGTTCAATGTGCATCGCGTACCAGAGCCCAATGCGTACTCCACGCGAATTGTAGGCGTTCTCACGACCTTGTTCTGTAAGTTTAAGTGACTAAATAACGATGAATTTCTATTCGAAATATGAGCAGTCTGGTTTTAAAACACTTTTTGTATTCAAAGCTGGCAGTTAAAAGTTTGTTTTTCTATTTATAAGTTTATCATAATATTTTATTTTCTACTCTTCAGGTCTACTTTCACTGGGTCTTGGAGTCCTTTTGATGCAGGCATATCCGGCCATCAGCTCCCGAAAACCCTGGGCATTAACTGTGCTAATTCTCCTACTTTTGCTGATTGGTGTTGTGCTGTTGCTTACATGCTTGCAGCCACGTGAGGCGAGAAGTCGTTTGTTTCGTGTGCCTTTTGTCCCTGTGGTGCCAGCGATTAGTATATTTATTAATATTTATCTTATGTTGCAACTAGATAGCTGGACATGGATACGTTTTGGTGTTTGGATGATTGTGGGTGAGTTTGATCAAGCCGTTTTTCATTTGCATGTTGTAGCTATTAACTAATGCATGTTAACTTAAATTACTAACTGTAATGCTATAGGTGTACCCATATTTATTGCATGCTGGTGTCTTTATGACATCAAAGATCCAAAGAAACGCAATCCAGAACGCCTTGAGTTCTACAAAGCATTGAAAATGCCAGAGAAAATTAATCTAGATAATAGTAATGGCAATGGTTATATATCCAAACAAAGTACAATCACAGGCTCAACGCAGATTGTAGGAAGCAGTTTGGATCAGATACAGAATTTGAGTGAAGTTTTCGATGAATTGAAGGAACACAAACATTCCAATGGCAAAATCTTCTATGTTGAGGACACTAAGAGTGAGCATTCCAGAATAACAGTGGATGAACACTCAGTGCTGGCCATGCTGGACGATGTACTAGATGCAGAGGATATTCAACAGCAGCAATTGGATCAGCAGCATATTTTTGGTCGCAACTTTAGCATCGATTCGGAAATGTATCCCAGTGTGATTGAGACAACAATTGTGGCCACAGTGCATAGCAGCAGCAGCGATGATGATGATGAAAGCAGTCAGCAATCCGTGCAACTACGTAAGGTTTCAGAGTGCAAACTGGCAGCAAGTGATATGCTCAACGAGATGTTCGACAGCGTTGCTTTCTATGAGCAGCTGATGTTGGCTAGGAATACGAAAAACATGCAGATATCGAATGAGCCATCTCAGCTAAAACGAGCTCCATCAGTTGTCTCTATAGCTTCTCAGGCATCACTTGCCTCTGTTGTTGACGATCCGTTGCATTCGGAGAAGTTTAAGAATCGATTAAGCAACATATTCATGAATCCCAACAATAACGCAACAAGGATTAAAAGAAATGAAGAGCCAGCAAAGATGCAAGAGCTGCCAGAAACAGCTAAGAAACGGCCTCAACTTAAGCAATCGAAAAGTGAAAGTGATGTCCGATTGCTGCTGTTGAAGGCAATTCAAGAACTGAAAACTGACAATGAAGATGCAACTGAAGCTGTTGATAACAGCAGCAGCATGGGTTATGTTATTGCTAATGGAAAAGAAGAGCCTGCAAATGAATCTAAGGAAGCCGCTCATATACCGCGACCTCCGAAATTTGATCCGGTTTTGTACAAGACCATAAACAGCATTAGTTTGCACAAACAGCGACCCAGTTTAAGCCGAGAGCTCGTTGTAGATGCCAAGAACTTGGATGTTACAGCAGTTAAGCAACTAACAGAACCAGAAACAGAGCCTAAGCTGGAGTCGGCGTCGGAACCAGTGCCATTCAAAGCGAAATTGGAGGCCATATTGCAACGGGGTCCCTCACATCGAATGCAACAGCGTCCGGGAGCGGATGTGTTGGTGATGCGACGTCGGCCGCAATCGACGTACATGGAGGAAACGGCAATTGAATAAGCCAAAGAGTCGAACACATCCAAGAGCGGGAAGGGGGTGGCGTGGCAATTTTCAATTTTGCAAACATGCTGTAAAGTGGTAGCGGGGCACACTCAAACTCTGTAGTTATCGGTAGTAATCAAATGTTGTATATGTAGTTGTTGTAGTTCTTGTTGCTGTAGTTGTAGTTGTTGCTGTTGTGTGTCGAACTGTTAGTTAAATGAAGGCAATACTAGATGATAAGTGCTTAGTTGTACATAGGATGCGTTGTAGCATGTCGATATGCGTGCAAATTCAATTGCGAAAATTCAGAAATTACGAAAATTACGGTGCCAGGCCATAATGGCAATTAACAGAAGCGGATGCCACTCAAAATTTGTTGAATGCATAGCATTGGAATATTCTTGTAAGTGAAATGCATAAAGGGAGGGGAGTATAGGAATGAGAACAGTACTGAATAGTTATCACATTGCTTGATAGATATGCGGGTGTAACCATATCACAATGTATTCCCTGACGACTGTTGTAAGGAGCCCATCAAAAGATTGTCACAAAAAGTTGTATTTACTAACTTGATATAACTTGGATATTAGCCGGTACTTAGTATCGTTTTGTGTGCACAAATATACTTGTACAAGTCAAAAGTTGAATGCTTTTTAAAGCTTAGTATTCAGTTTTTATTTTTTTTTTAATAAGTGGTATACACCTTGTGATATTAAGCAGAAGATAAGAAGAAGATAAGAAAGTGCTACCAGTTCTTAAAAGTAATTCTTAGCAATAATCAATCCTCTGGATTGTTAGTATAATGTATTTTTAACTGCATGTGTATTATATATTGTATTATATATGTATGTATTATTATATATGAAATTAATCGATTGAGTTCTGTTTTTAATCGTCTAGGTCTTTCCATATACTTTTTCTATGGACTGCCCAATAGCTATAGAGATATGCGAAGACAGCGTGCCGGGTGGCAGAAGCTCAAATATAGCGAACAATTTTAAGAAATAGAAACAACAGCAACGAAAACATCAAAGAACAGAGAATATAACACAATCAAATTTTGATAATTAATACATTGCTGTATTTACTGTATGTCTTAAGCCAATTTGATAAATGTGAACAATTTGTTGTTATAAATAAAAATCTAGTAGTAATTAATAAAAGTCAAATGTTGTACCTATTCCAACAGCCAACAGAAATGTCAAGAGCAACTGCAGCCGCTTCCGGAGTAAAGTGGAGTGAAATTGTATAGAGTGGAGAGAGTTAAGAGAACCCAAGACGATCGTTAGTTTATTAATAACTTATGAATGGATCGTCATTGTCGTTTAATTCCCGAAGGTCTTGTCTTCTGACTGACTTTGATTAATTAATTGTAGTCGGCTGATCGTCTCAAACAGGAAAGTGAGACAAAGCGAGAGAGAAAGAGAACGAGGAAAAGCAGCGTGTGCCAAGAGACGCGTATATACAATTCCCTTGTCCGCTTGTCCCTTTCCTAGCATTGATTTTGATTAGACTAAAAACATCCCTTGGGTCGCCAGTTCTGGAGGCCTTTCACTTCTCTTTCGCTTTCCCTTTTACCCAATCGATTTGAGGCAGCGCTGCCTTGATTTATGCGTGTCGTTTTCTGGGCATTTCTCTGGTCAGGTTGATGATGCCACAGATTCTAAGATTCCAGATTTGTATAACCACAACTGGCGACTCTTTGGCGTTGTTTGCTTGTACTATTTTACTTGTTTTGTGGACAACTTTTTTTGTTTTGCTTTGGGGGGTTGGTCTGCATTTTTGTGCTGTGTAAGTGTAACAAATTGTAATCGTATTTGCCGGCACCACTCACTGAATCGTTACTGTATCTGTTTGTCTGAGGGGCGTGCCTGGGTGTCTCCCCAACCACCCGCTCCCTTGCTTTATTATTATTAACTTTGTTATGGTGCACAGTAGTCATCTCAGAAGACTTTCCCCCTTGTGTCTCCTGCCCACTCGCATGGTTGTGGTGGATTTTCTTCTTCTCTGTTTTCTGTTTGTTTTTGCCCCTTTGTGCCACACTTGCTGTCCGCCTTCCCTTTATCTCGTCAAGCGGCGGCCAAATAGTTTTATGGCATATTTATGGACGCCAAAACTTAAAGTCATTTTGTGTCTCCATGGGCTAAGACTTTAAGACACCCGTACATCCACATACAGACTTCTGTAACAAATTGCGGAACCCCAAAACTAATTAACACAGCAGCAGTAAACGCATTACATTCAACACAAAAAGGAAACTGCGTACTGAACAGATTTGCTATAAATATAGCATTCAATTCAGGGGAAGATAGTGAAATGCATAAATTTGTATACATGTTATTTATTGTAGTACAACTGTTTCAAATCAAAATACATTTTGATTTAAAAACAAACCATACGAGAATAAAAATTGAATATGAATTGAAAATCTGATAACAGTTAAACTGTAATGCAATATCTGGTGGCAATAAAAAGATTACACAAATATCGCATTAAATAAGTTTTAGTTTACAAAATATTGACTATTTTTATACAGCAAATCAACGCTAAAGTTTTTAGAGTATATTTTCATATGTAAGCTCTTGGGCTGAGCTCTAATAACATTCGCAGACTCCTTTTTTTTTTGTTGGTATATTCTATTTGTGTGATATTTTTGTTTGAAGTTAGTTAGTTTTGCTGGCCAAATCGGCTTTTCATATACATAAAAATGGCGAGTTCCCATTTCCTCCTGCGCATAGACACGAAAAACATAATCCGCTTACGGTCGCTACAACTGCGTATTGGACTCTACTTGGACTACTTGGACACAATATTCCTGTTTTGTTCGCTCTTTCTTTTATTTCGTTTTGTTTTCGGAAAATTAAAATATGTGTGTAGCTAACCAAAAACGGAAATTGTCAACGTCAGTATGAGCCGCTCAGGTAAATTATAAATACAAATGCGGGCTTTGTTTTCTATTTTTTTTCAGTATAGCAACCTGCATGCACAATGAAAGCGGAGGAGACACATGTGACTCGTGTGCTGGTCGGACTCGTTTGGTTTGGCTGGCCAAAGTCAATGGGCACTCAACAAAAACATTTTGTCAAAACATAAAGGCGGGCTGCTACTGTACGCAAATTGGATCACTGGATTCCGAATGTGTTGTCAAAAAAACAAAATAACCAGTCAATGTCAACAATGACAACAGCTGCACAGTAGTGCAGGTACTGCAATTGGAATCAGGTTTGGGAGTACCGAAAAAAGGATTAGCATTTGGTTTAGCAGTTTGTTTAATCGTCCAATGGCCAACGACAAATGCAACAATGAATCCAACCTATGTCAAGGTCTTAACAGCGGTCTGCCAGAGGAAGTTGCATTGGACAAGAATCAATTGCTTCTTGCTGTGGCTGTTGTTAGAGAAAAGGTGTATTTGTAGGAAGGATCAAGTCTGTGTAAGAGTTGGATTTAACTGAATTTCAATGTGATTATGTGGTTGGTTTGAGGGTATAACTCTATGCAGATTACTATAAGAGTTTAACTGGGCTTAAACTTATTTTTAGAACTTCCACCTGTCGGAATGAATGTGGCCCCTAATTTTAACCAATGTTTGCCAACTTGGTTAATTTTAAATACAAGTTGATTGCGTCTCTTAATGATGTCGCAAGTATAGAAAAAAGTTTTCTTTTCATTCAAAACTTGATCAATCGACTTTCTTTTTGAGTTAATCACCTTTTTCAAAATCAACTTTAACTGTTTGTTCTTTCAATTTACTTGTGATTGAGAATTATCTTTAATTTAAAGTAAGGTATGGCCTCCATTCCTAAACGGCTTTGTACCTTCAACAGATTGTTAATCACAATTTGTTTGAATTTTATAATAATTCGCTTGATTTCTCGGCACTTTTCCACGTTTCTGTGTATGTGTGTGCCTGGACCTCAACATAATTGCTCCTTTGTCATTTGCCACAACAAGCAGAAAGAACACGAACGAGAACAACAGCAATGAAATCAAAAAGAGAAGAAATAATACGCTTTTGATTTTCAACTCGACTTCAATTGATTTTTATGGCCAGTTCGTTGTCGTTTTGGCCTGTATTCATCTCATTCTTTTCTTTGTGCACTTTCAGCACTCTTAACATTTATTTTTTCCCATTTATCTTTCATTTTCTTGGGTTACCCTGGCGTTATAGTATTTTCGACAAATGGTTTGCTTGTCATAACCTTTTTTAAATTTTTTTCTCGTATCTTGTATCCTAGTTGATGCTGTGGCTCTAGCTCTAGCTCTATCTGCTGTCTCTACATTTTTTAAGAAGAATAATATTTACAGAGCACGCACAATAGAGCCGAGGCACCCATGCAGCAGCAGCAGCAGCAAAAGCGGTAGCAGCAGGACTCCTACTCCTACGACTTGTTCATTGTTTTCACACTGAAAATTCCTTGACAATGAGCACATTATTGAGCTCAAGATGCGCAGGGAGTAGAAGAATACTTTACTCTATGCTGTGCATAGAATGCCAAGGAAGCAAGCAAGCAAGCGGAGCAGCCAACCAATTCAAATTCAATTTGCCCCATTATTTGAGGCCCATTGTTCAAGTGAAATTCTGGTCTATGAGCAGACGTTACAATGCACTCGACTCAGAGGCAGCGAAGAGACTGCTGCAACTGCTACTGCAGCCCACAGTTAAGTGCAATACAAAAGGGCGGCCAGATTAAAAATAGCAAAGAGATGAGCACAAGATGAGAACCTTATCCAGCCCAACCACCCTTTTAGCCAAATGAGTAAATGTGGTCCAGAGTGCGTCAGTGCGTCAGTCATATATAAAAGAAGTCGAGACAAAGCAAGTGCGATTGAGACAAAGACAAAAAGTGTGTGTGTGTGTGTGTGCATAAGAGAAAGAACGAGAAGAGAGAGAAAGAGAGGGAGTTCTTGACTAAATGAATGCAATAAGTAAATAACAAAATGTCGTTAGCATTTGTGACTGACACTCACAGCAAAGGCAACAGCAGCAACAGCAACAGAAATTCAACCAAACATCCTGGCTCTAAAGACACTGCGAGCCGAGCTAAACTGAGCTGAGAAAGAGGACAATGGCAAATGGCAAATGCCTGCAATGGGAGATGCTTTTGCCTTTCTTGACGTTCCCTCGCTTCTATTTGTGTTGCGTACTTTGCGCTGAATGCAGCACTAACAGCAGCAGCAGCACCAACAACAGCAGCAACAACAACAACAATCTCTCACAGCTGTCAACAGCAACAAATTGCGCGCTAAGCTGACATTAGATTTTGCGCTATGTAGAGCCGCATGGCAGAAATGGGTCTACGATGATACATGGCCTATAAACGGAACATAACCCGTAGGCATAACGAAACATAAATGCCCTTAAAACGGACGCAGTGCTACATTAAAATGAGATAAGTCAAGAAGAAAAATTATCTCATTTTCTTCTATTTTTCCATCCGTATTAAACATTTCAAACCCAGCATAAAGAAACTCTTTAACAAAACACATAAATATTTAAACATATTTGTAAGAGTGTCCAATGTGGATAGTTAATAAGCTATTAAGTTATTGATTTTTTTAACAAGGTTAACAAGGTTATTGTATATAACCGGATATGTTAAGGCTAATAAAAAGGAATTTTATACGGTATCTAAATTTTAATCATTTTTTAAACGGTTCAGCTTAGTTTATTTTTTTTTTCTAATGAAATGGACATATTAAGCGAAACTTTTAAGGTAACTCGGTATTTTAAAGCGAACAATTATAGAAGTTGCTCATTTTAGTGCCGCATTGCGCCAGCTCATTGTGAGAGTCGTAGTTTCAGAGTGGGTCATCATGAAGGACATCAAGTGGCAATCATATTAACTGGGCTTAATTGTCAGCACACAAGAGCAGCAAAACAAGAGTCGAAGCGTTGAGCTAAATAGCAATTCCCACACTGCCCAGCGGCCAATTGCGAATGCCAGCTTGTTAACAAGCGTCGTTGGCCAGCGGGCCAACGTTAACATGCACGCTTTTGGCCAGGTTCAAACACTAGCTGGCTATCACTCTCTCACTCTTTCTCTTTGAATGGTGTGCCCTGTTCCTGTTGATAGCCAAATGTGCGTATTTCAAATGCTCATTAGCCACAATTTTTCGGGGTACACAAAAATTGCGTTAGTTGCCATTGGCAATGTTGGCAATTGTCAGTTTGTTGTCATTTGTGTCACAGTTGGCACGTGAGTTTTTGGAGCTAGTTGCTGTTACTGCTGTTGCTGCTGATTGCCTGCCACGCCGTGCTACATAACTCAAAGCACCGCCCACTTTCTCGCCATGTCTATCAGCCTAATGTGTAAGCGCTAACTAACTAACTGAGCGACTAACGTGCTGCTAACAAGACATCCACACACACACACACACACACACACACAGACATCAACACAAACATACACAACGCACACATCAGATTACAATTCAACACGTCAGAGCGCATCATACACACCGTTGAATGAACCACGCCCACTTACAAGCACAATTACAATTACAACAAAAGCCGCCCAAAATTCTCGTTGTGTTCGGCATTATCAATTCCTTTAGTATTCAAATGCTCATTTGGTTTGTAGTTGCTGTAGCGATTGTTGTCATTGCTGTTGTTGTAGTTGAAGTAGTTAGAAATGGTATTACGCGCTTTAAGCGTGAAACCGCGAAATTAAGCACTGACGATGAGGGCGATGTGTATGCTGCTTGCTGCCTGCTGCCTGCAGCGTGCTGGCTGGTGCCTGGTGCCTGCTGACTGCCATCCACTTGTCAACAAGGCTTCTCATTCTCATCCACAAGCACATCCAATCTCATCTTCATAGCAAACACCCTCAAAACCACAAACCAACACCCCGACTCGCTCCATCAAATTATATGCAAACTAATCACACGCAAGCATTTGATGCGTTTAAGACACACACAGAGCAACTACTGCGAAACACAAATGCGATAGAATTCTTTTATACGTGTGTGTGTGTCTCTCTCTGGGTGGTATTTAAAGTTGTAATGCAGTTTTGTTTTCGAAAGATAAAATCACTTATTTGATTTGAGTGAGAGCAACATTAAAGCTGAATATGAACTTAAGCTATTTGTAATTAAAATTTATAAATTCATTGCTTATCATAATATCAATAAATAAAACACAAATAAATACGATAGAAAAATTCGTAGCTTCTTTTCAACTAACTCTTCATACCACCCGGGATGAAGCAGCTCTAACCGAGTCTGGCTGAGAGTTGAGAGCTGACGCGCTGTTCATCTTTTATAATGTTGGTAATTTGAACATTTCAAATCAAATCTGAATGTCAGTTGGTTAGCAGCTGCGGTTCACTTGTTCATTGTGGTGTGAAAGCGGGGATAGAGGGAGAAAAGCGTTAGCCTGAAGGTTAGAGGAGTAGCTGATGCCAAATGGAAATTGTCAACGGGCATTGAAATGAAAGTGCAGATTGAAAATGGCAGAAGCATAGCGTCATAGAGTAGAACCCACAGGCAAATTTGATGAGATGTAGACAACACCGCAATACGACTCCACTGCTCCATCACCCACTCGTTCCATCTCCACTTCTCCTCAATGCATATAGTCCTACAATCGTTGTTGGCTTGCATAATAAATCGACTTGTAAATGCAATAAATTTTCAATTGGTGCCACAAAAGGCGCGCATTGAATTTCAAACGCTTTAAAACTTGCAACATAATGAAGAGCAGCCAGTCAGACAAGTCGAAGCATGCGTCAGGAGCTTCAGAGTTCGGGTGTGTAGCAATTTTCTCCTAGCCAGTAGCGCCAAAAATGTGCAAACGAGAGGCCAGAAAACGATGAAGAAGTAGAAAGTGTCAGGCACGAAAACAAGAAAACAAATCACGTTTTAATTTTGTTTAACTAAATACGAAAATCGCACAGAGGCCCTCTCTGCTGTCTGCAAGGGCAGATGGAACAAAGGGGTACGGGGGAAGCAAAGCTCTGTGCCTGATGACGTGCAACTCTCGACGCCATTTTGTGCGCTGTCATGCCGCACACAATTAAAGCGCCACGACTTTCTAGCTGTCTATAGAAGGAGCACCAGCTTTTCCCCCACCCGCTTGTAGGCTACCGCTTGCGGGTTTAGGGTTCGGGTTGAGCTCTGAGCTGGCGCACACGTCTATCTCTTAACCTAGTCTAGTTGTAGGGAAATTAAATTAAAATTCACTTGTACGCAAAAGTCGAGACACCAACCAGAGGGGAGTTGGCCGGGAGCGAGGCTGGCAAGTCAGTAAGTCAGCTCACGATTGGAAAACAGCACAGATTTTTCGCTTTTCATTTTATTTTATTCCATTTTCTTTGGGATTTTTTTTTTTATTTTTTGTTGTTTTTTTTTTGTGTTTTTGGCAAGAAACGAATTAATTCGTTGCTTTGCATTTACTGTCTTTGGCCGAGTCGGGTAAGAAAACTATGCTAATGATATACGAAATTGAAAATTTCCTAGAATATGCTACATTTTTTGCTAAGTATTATTCCATTTATGCTTAAAGCTTTTGCATTTAAAGTTTTCTCCATTTAAGAAATTCAAGCAAGAGTTCTAATGAAATCTAGTCATGATTAGATAAAAACATTGTGCATCATTTTAAATATATATATGTAGTATATATCTTATTGAATTGTGGTAAGAAAATGTCAAGCAACATCTCCGAAATTATTATTAACGCACATGTTTATTTAACAAAACAAAAGAATTGATTTGCTTGGAGCACCCATAACTCATCATCGACGGCATAATTTTGGGCTCATAGTCACAGCGCTATTTATTAACTTTACAAAGTGGATCGACTTTTCTATATTTAGCGCATAAGAGTCAAAAGAGAAACTGCAGCAGAAGGTCATGATAAATGACACCGAAAGTATCAGAGTACACAAAAATTATGTGGATAATGCCAAGGCAGAGTTTGTGAAGAAACAAAAACGCTTAGATGCAAGTTGAGACGCAAATATCCTTCAACGGAACACTTAAGACTCACAGCGCCAAGGATATGACAGCTGCTGCTAAGTACCCATTGGCAGGGGCGTTAGATTTAGTGCCTCACTATCTATACAAACAGTAAGTATGTATAGATGCAGATATATGTTTGAGATATGCATTTGATGAGCTAAGCAGCACTGCACACACAAACTTGGTGGCAGGTTTATGACGTCTACAAGAGAAACCTTTTTCCACAGCTACAAAGAATGCATAAAAAATGCTGCAGCTAGACAGCAGACTTAGACATAGACTCATAGAAACGCACGCCCTTTACCTTGGCCCTCTTGGTATGGCTGTCAGCATCTTATTGAGCGTATATAAGCACATTAGCTGCGGTTTTCTATGCGGCGCATCCAACAGATACAGATACATGCACAGAAACCGAAACCGAAACAGTTGCAACTGCAATCGGCATCCCTTTGGTCCACACATACCGAAACTGAAACTAATTTCTAAAACGCCGAGAGAAAGAGAACGATATAAAGCAAAGAGCAGAACGGAAAAGGATAATTGCCAAGCAATAGTACAACATATGGCCAGACAGACCCAACCTCCTTAATGCCATATGCTCGAAGAACCGACAACCCAACAGCCGACAATCAGCAACAGCAGGCAAAAAGAGTTTCATGAAAAGTCATTCCCGAGACGTTTTTTCTTCATACTTTTTGGAATCTAGTCAGTCAGCCGGCACGGATTTGTCATGATCTCGTTTATTTTGTACTGCTTGTGATAAATAGATTTGGGTATAGGAGCCGCCTTGTCTGTTTTTATAGTTTCGGTTCAAACTAGAAGGCAGAGCCGAGCATCGAACTTGTTATAACGATATACATGGGTCTGCACCAACATGAAAACTGCTCGCTCATTTCCGATCAAGAAGATGAGCAGAGCATCTTGTTTGGTATAAATAAAATCGAAGATAGGCTACCTACCTACTAGGTTAAAATAGTTTTAAGATTATTTTTACTGTCGCTTGTTTAGTAAAAGGTGTGAAGATTGGGCTAGTTTGTTTTGAGTTTAATAATGAGCCTATGGGTAGCAAACAAGCTTCAGCTTTTATATTTACAATAACGTAAAGCTTTAAGCGCTATAAGACGTATAACACATAAAATCACTAAATAGCAAATATTATGTACGACCTAAGCATTAAACTAAGATGATGCACTATATAAAAAGGTGATTCTATCTACCTGACATGCGATGACAGAAACAATTGTCGCAATTGAGCTAAAGCCGATTAGAGCGAACAAACGACGTTCCGTATTCATCCAAAATCGCATTGTGCAACGCAGATTTCCAAATGCAGCCGCCACATGTTGCAGCTCTTAAGGATCTAATAGGATTTACGACCCTTCGCCGAAGGGTCCAAGAACAACAAAAGCAGCACTAGGACAAGCAGTAACACTTAAGGGCTTGCCGGCTGTTGTGACAACAAGAAATTTGAGACTCAAAGATCCACATTACAAAGTTGGTTAAGAAGTTAACAAGAACTGAGAAAGTAATACCAAATTCTTGCTACCAGTTTTATTCGTTTTCTGGGTATAAGGTTAAATGAAATAGAGACAAATTTTACACTATACTGTGCAGATTTACAATAAAGTTAAGGCTATATATCCAATTAAAATTTCTAGCCTAAAATTAAAAACCTTTTTTTCTTTCGTTGTAATAAAAGTATATAAAGCAACATATAAACCAATTTGCATTTGAATTATGTTTTGCAATATATTGGTATACATTTAACTACTGCACATGTTGTTGAAATAGGATTGCTGAGTGTCTTAATTGAGTGAAATGGAGCTCACAGTTTGATTATTTTAACACAACTTGCCTAGATAAAAGCAAAATTAGTATTTCGTCTCTAATTTCTTTAAATAACAGCTGTCAATACATTTATTCGTAAATACGTATGTGTATTATGTCCATACTTATGCCACATACAGTCTAGTGTTTCTGTCTGCTCTCAATATCATCGTAGTATGGTCCAAAACCAAAACAGTCGATTTAACTGCAATGCTAAATTGTTTGAATGCCAAAAGTGTAATAGAATTGCGTGCACTAAGCCCAAATATTTGGACTTGTATTGTGTTTATAAAAGTGATTATCGGATGCATGAAATGTGATGATGATTGCTGTTGCTTTTGGTATGGTATAGTAATGTTTGTTGGCCAAAAACCAAAATGTGTCAAATCGATAATTGGCAAAAATACTGCCAACAACTGAACTGAATCGAGCTGTACTCAACCAAAACTGAAAACCATCTCAACTAACTTCTGTCAATTGCTGTCCACACATCTTCTTGTTTGTGGTCAATTTCGTCGTAGTTGGCTATTACAAATGTGATGAAATGATAATAATAATGATGATAAACATTTGTTGGGTGGAAAACAAAAAGTGTCAGACTTGAAATAGTAAATGGCAATATACACGATTGTTTATCAGCTTGTTTGAATGTATGTTAAAACACGAATGGAAATTACGACAATGCGACAGTGTGAAGTGCATTCAGATGAGGTGGATAAGTATAAATACAGATTCGGACTGGCGACTTCACTAATACTAACAACAACAACAACGAGAACTACATAAATCGAATTATGTGAACACAACGAGGTAGCACTTAAGTGCTCCTTCTTGCCTCCTTCTTGTGCACTTTAAATTCGTCTGTGTGAGCCACATACAAAATTCTACTTCATTTGTCTAATTCTCGTTGTGTCGTGTAGAGCCCTTGACAAACACATTTACAAACTCACACACACATACACACACACGCACTCCTTGAACACAAATGAAAGTAAATCCTTGGACTAAGCCTAGACGAGTGTAGTTGTGCAAGTTTGTGTGTTTCTCTATATATATATGTGTGTGGGTTTGTGTCTGTGTGGGTGCGGCAACTAGGATAATCTGCATTTGAATAAGAGCATTTTAGTGTTTTTTCCCAAACTATATGTAAACGTTGGAGTGTGTATGCATGCGTGAGTGTAAGTGTGTGAGTGTGTGGCACGCCCTTACGCCCATGTGTTGGCAAACAGACAGATGAAAAGACTGAGAGACTAAAAGACTGACAGACAGATAGAGAGACCGTCAGCCTTTTTGCTGTCTTAGGATATCCTTTTTGGGAGACCAATCAAAGCTTTGTCTTTAATTTTGTTAAGCATAACAGATGGCAACCCTATCCGAACACGCAAAACTTATATTGAAAACGAAATTGTACGTAAACAAAGGATTAAAAAATTTTGAGTTTCAAAGAAACCTGACAACATATAGAGTTATTGCGCACAATATAAACATTAAATCCCTTTAATTATGTGCACAGTAATCTCACATGCTTTAAAATATTTTATATTTTTTTGTTCAAATATTTTCAAGCGCATAAGAACTACACCTTTAAATTAAGTTCCATCCTATTTTAAGCATAGCTGCAAACTCTTTTAAGTTTTGTTTTGTAAATTCAATAATTTAATTCATCTAATAATACAAAATTCGAATCATAGAACGTATTTTAAGGAATCATTTTACTTATTTCTCATTTGGTTGTTTACGGTATTGTTCCATTTTAAAGAGGTATTTTTTGTAGCAGTTTTGTCTTCTTCAGTCGTCTCAAGTTTGGCTAATGCCTCAAGCTGAGAGCACCAAGGGCTGTCTCTTTCTGTGTGTGTTTGTGTGCTTAAATAAAATCGATTTTCTAATTTTCATGTCTGGTGCTGGAAAGCATTTGCCAAGATTTTGTTCTTTGTGATTTGGTATTTGTGTCAAAGCAACTGACAATGTGGAAATTAATATAATTTGCCTGATTTGGGTGGCTGTCTGATGTCTCGCCCTGAGATTTGTTTTTGGCACAAATCGAAAATCAAAATCAATTTTAAGGATATTTGTCGTCACACAAGAAAGAAACGAAATAAGAAAGCAAAACACAACCGCAATTCGAGTCAGAGGGAAAACTTCTGTCAACTGCTGCTGCTGTTGATAAGGCGCAGTTCGTCGCCATTTCCCACATCCCACACCCTGCCTTTTTGCCCTTCGCCTCTCCGCTATCCGTTAGCGAGGCAGATTAAACTAATTGATAAAAATGTCGCCCGTTTTCTGCACGTTGCCAGCGTACGTGGCATGCCACAGGCCCACATCTCGTACCCCGGGGGTGAGTTGTTGCTTGTTTTTGTAATTTATGTAAAATAGCAACGTGTAAGTCGCAATTTGTTTGTGCCCGGGTCAACAGCAGTAGCTCCCCCTACTCCCAACCGTCATCTCTTCTCAGCTGGAGCCGCCTGGCAACGAAGCAATGAAACAACGGCGCAACGGGAACAACATGTCTTGACTTTTAAATCCAAATGTATTAAATTTCCATGGCAAGTTCTCAAAAGTGAGATACACACACACAGACACACATACACAGAGAGTGAAGTCCATGGTTCTGGCTTCTGTTGTTTGTTTGTCAGGAGCCAGAGAATTGGCAACTAGCAACTCAAGCAGGAACAGGAGCAGAGTCCGCAACAGAGTGCCCCTGGCATCGGCATGCCATGTGTGTTATGCTCATCTGGCTTGGCTCTCCAGCATTCGACATTGGGCATGGCAGCAATTATTCAACAAAAGCTACTGACAATTATGGCACACCAGCTCAACACACAGCAACAACACGGAGGATGGGTGGCGGTTTCTGGTGGAGTGCCAAGAAGTAGGCAACACTGCTTAAAGTGGATGTAGGCAACGTTTAGCATATTCCTTAATAACGAGGGTGAACTTAAGAGTTCTCTCATAGCCAGAAAGTCAAAAACAAAGTAATTGAAAATATAAGCGACTTATCAATTCAAAATATTCGCTGAAAAATATTATATTCCTGAAAATCTATTTGTATGCCAATTATTTGTGCATTATTTAGAAATTGGCTTGTTTTTTTCTTAATAATTATAAATTAAATCAAATTATTATGTGTTTGTTATTATTCATAGAACTAGTGGGATTTAGATTAAATAATGCACTAAGGCCATTTAATATAAACTTAATCTTTTAACTACAACAGCATTGCCAACCTGAATTTGAGCTGCATCAAACTGGCGTCAAAGATTAACGAAATCAAATAAAATGCAATTAAATTTATGAAACAGGATTTGTAAATTATTTTAAATCTAAAGCATAATTTTTTTTTATTCAGTAAACTTTATTGTTTTATTTGACCACCAATAGTTTTTAAGAAATTAATTTTTCCTAAGTATTTTTGAACTAACACATATTTATTTTATATCTAACGTCACTTAAAGCCACATACTTTAAACTTAACCCTCTGCATTTAAGCAGGTCTATATGGGCCAACACACACCTGGATAACATCAAAAAGGGGAAAGTGGCACAAACCAGAGCAACAACAACTGTAGCAACCACAGAGCACAGCTGCTGTTGCTCCTGATGCTGCTCCTACTGTTGGTTCCTGCGGCTGGGTTATGTGTGCGATTGTCTGCGTATGCAAAAATATAATTTAACACACATTTGCGCAATTAGATTCATTCGTGCAGAGCAGGAGGAAACAGGTGGAATGCGTGTGTGTGCTTCTCTGTGTTTGATATGTGAGGTATGTGTGTGTGGCAGCAACATCAACAGCAGCATAAGCAGGACGAGCAGGAACGACTGACATACAAATGAATATCTATGACTGTGGAAAGTGGAACATGTGTAAGAGTGTGTGAGTTTGGTGTGTATTGTGTGTGTCGTTAAATGTCACAATTTGAATACATAAAATGCAAATAACAACACACTCACACACACACACACACACACACAAATCCCGACTCCAGACTTTTGCAGATTTCGTTCGCATACATTTTGCAAATATAAATTGCTTCCAATGCAGACATCTATTAAAAGCATATAAAAGCATACAGCGGAAATGATGTATAGGCAAGGCGAACGCAAAGGCAAAGGCAACGGCAGCGGCAAGCCCGAAATTGCAGCAGAAAGTAAACGCAAACACCAGTACCCACCGCATACGACCTGTTGCCCCACATTTCGAATAGTGCCTTCGTTTTGCTAATTTAAGCACCTGCAGGCACAAACGTACACCTGACAACACACCAAGAAAAAAAAAACAAATAATTCGAACCACTCTGCGTTGCGACAATATATAATAAAATTTACACACTTGCAAATGTTTTGCTTGTTCTTTCTCTTTCTTACTCACTGCTCATGTATCTCTTTTTGCTTCTCTTGCTTGCCATGAAATATGCTAGGCAAAATGCTTACAAGTGTAAACCGCAGTCCGGGCACATGTACAGCTGTCAAGGTGCAAGGGGTTGAGTGGGTGGGCGGGACTTTAGCTATATGTATGTAATTGTTTTTCATAAAATTAAATTTATGGCATTTTTGCACACACCCAACCATACACTCAGTGTGTGAGTGAGTGTGATTGCACTTGAAACTTCATGCGCTAGCCCATTTTCTGTCGGTTACACACTCACACATATGCATATTTATGCAAAAGTGTGTGTGTATGTACGTGTGCAGCTGGTATTAAAATTTATTCGCGCAAACATGTAGTTAAAAATTAAAATAAAAAAAAAGTATTTCTACAATTTTTTTTGTGACATTTCTATAGATGCAATACATACACATACAAATGTGTACCATATAAAATTGTCATGTTGTGCAGTTTTGCGAAATTTAACGCTTGCACACATCAACCAACTAAAAGCTGCCTAAAAAGTGAGAGCAACGCGCTTTTTTCTGGATGAGCACCAGCTTAACTTCCAGCATTATTAAAAACTTTTTACTAGATTTTGCCATTGACACGATTTTAAATGGTATTTTCTAAAAAACATATGATGGCTTAGTTTAATCGGCTTATTGTAGTCCGAATTTTCTCTTATTCAATACTGTTTCTATCAAGGTAGAAAGCATAACTGACATTAATAAAATTAGTATTTACAACATTATTCTTACTAAGATCCTCACCAAACTAACAAGCTAAAAAAAAACGTACTCACATATTTAAGTTTATGAACTAAGCTCTTTTTACTAACACAGAGGAATCTCAAGCACTTGAAACATTCATTTGTTGTGGCTTTCATTCGCTGACTACCAATATTTTAAGATACTTTCTGCATGCCATGAACGTAAATAGTATTAATTGTCATATACTATAAACGTATTTGAAAAAGGTTTTAATTAATTTCACTCCAATTTTGATGTTACAGCGGCGTTTTTTCATATCAATTATTTGCTTTGATTATGCCTGGAAAATTTCGACTTTCATTTTCCCATTTTGCTCCTTTTTTATTAAATTGTTTCCATGGCGCGTTTCTTCTTCATTTTTGCCGGTACGAACCCTTTAAGCAAAAGTGAGTTTGTTGTTGTCCTCCCAGTTGACTTCACCAAGGCTAACAATTGATGTTCCTTCGTGCACCACTGACAAAATCAAAGCCAGACGCTACACAACTGCCAGCAAGCACTTTAATGGCAGTTTCAGTTTGAGTTGTTGCCTTGTAGGCCACCTACATAAAACCACCCACCACCCACCAACCACCTACCCTGCACTGAGACAGCATCTACCTACTTAAGGCTCCCTACTAAGCTGCCACCGCATGCATATTTGCGGTCTACATGGCTGCTGGCGTGCATTCAACTTCAACATCAGCTTCAGCTTGAGTTTACGCTGCCTGCCACAGTGCGTGGCACGTTAGGTACCACGCACAACTATTTGGTTTAACCGAGCATAAAACTAAAACTTGCCACAAAACTGTGTCAAAATTGAAGCGCCGACGACTCCTTACACAACACAACACAGCCAGGCAGCCCCAAGAAGGGGTATTTGTTTGCCTGCAAGAATGGGGTGTGTGACAGGAGGATTGGGTAGAGAGTATTGTGATGCTCAGTGAAAGTTTGTAATGAAAGGTAGAAAACGGCAACATGGTACGGATTTCAAGACATTCTCCCATATGAGCAAAAACTTGGTCAACAATTATGCGGACTTGCAAGCGAAGGGAATCTCTTAAGTTGTAAAAAGACTTGCAGGAAATGAAGAACATGCTATCGAAACTTTAAAAAGATTTTAGTGATTAATTATAAACTTTGTTATATGCAAAGAAATTTAACCAGCTCTAACCAAATATAATTTAATTAATTTAATTTTTGTCCTTCGTTGTTATTTTGTGTAATGTCAACCGAATTCTTAGATGTTGCAAGCCGCATTCCTTAAAATCCAAACATATTTTAGCTTTTCACGCAGACAAAAAAGAGCGAGAAAGAGACACAAAAAATGTCCTTGAGCTAAGTTTGTTTATGTGACAAGACGAAAATGCTGGTATGCAAGAAACCAGCCTCTAATTAGCAGCAAAAAAATCTTCTTCTAGCCTTTCCTTTTAAGCACTCATCTCATCTTATTCCAGTTTTCGCTGCTCGTGGCGACTATTAAAGCAACGTGAAATGTCGTGAAAAGCGACAAGGAAACCACCCCAAAAACTAACCTGTCCCAAAGTCAAAATGCAACGGCAACAGTTCAATGGCTGTCAATAAATATGAAATTATGTGAAAACGTGTGGAAAAAGAACATTGGAAGTGGGGAAAATGTGAGAGGATGAGAGCGTAACAGTGCGACATTGACACCGAATTTGTGCGAAAAGTAAGTCAAGAAAATAAGTCACTTGAGGCAAAAAGTGCAGCAACTGTAAAAAGGCATTCAAAGTTACTCATTCCTTTTGGTGTTAACGGTACTTTTTGCTCTGGAGTAAAGTGCACTTTGCCCGCCAAGTGCAAAGAGAATGCAGCTTAATAGTTCTCAAAGGCAAATGAAAGCTACCAGCATAATTAGAATGATTATGCATCAATTAATTAAAAGTTATTTTCGTTTGTGTGCCTCCACACAAAAACAAAAACAAGCCGAGAGCAAAATAAATACAAAATATACAACAACAACAAAAATGTGTCACCCACGCGCTTGTTGTGACTCGCAGAGAGGGATAGAAAAACAAAGAGAGTGGGCGAGCGTGAGAGTAACGTTAAAAACGAAAAAAAAGAAAATTTCCCTTACTGACCCACTGAGCAGCAGCCCGAAGCAAAACAGCAACAGAGACACAGAGAGTGAGAGTCGTGGTTGTGTGAGAACGCTTTGGCTGTGGTGAATTTTTGTAATGGCTGCAAAGGCTGCACACTCAACTCACCACAGCAAACAGCTGTTGTGCTCTCAGTTACACATAGAGCATACAAAAGAGTAAACGTCTTGCACATGGTTCCTTCAATCTTGGTCAAAATTTTAGCATCCTGCGTTGCGTTAAAATAATTTTTTTTGTTTCTTTTCTTTCATTTTAGAATATCTCATGCGGTGCACAGCCAAGGAATATGGTATATGTGGCCAAGCATACATACACATAGTTTTGGGACCAGAACAACTGACTTTTCTTTTCTAACGCTTTTCGTATAGATTCGTTTCATTGTTTCAGCTTCTTTTGCCGTTGCGTAGACGTACGGGGGGCCACATTGATTTAATGAGTTTTTGGTGTGAAGTCCTGCGGTGCTGTCCATGCTGTTAATGGCATTATAGTAGCTGTCATACCGAGCAGTCACACTTCACGGCCTGGCCAAGAGGCAGAGAACTTGGCAGCAGCAGGACAATGTCATGTCTTGATTGACAGCCAAATGTCAAGCTAAACAGTGTGAAATCTGTTGGACGCAAGACAAAGCAACACTGATTGCTAGGGCGCAATGCAATACATTGTTTTCACGTCTTTGTTTTCGATCGTGCAAAGGTCCTACCTGGAATCGCATCGAGTACCACCACACCATAAAAAAACAGAAAACAACCAAAAGCAATGGCAACGAACAACAAATTGAGAAATGTGAAAATCCAATACAAGTTGGATTGAAATCGTTTGGAAACTAACACTTTCTCTACGTTAAGGGCGGTCTCCTGCCTCTCCAGTCAGTACGTAGATTTATGAAATCGGAGTAGGCGCTAGTAACGAACTCACTCAATTGGGTCAGAGATGCATAGAACAAAAGGCAAAAAAAAACGTGTAGTACGTTAGACCTGAAATATAATTGTGTATGATTGTGATTTGTTGTTGTTCTTGTAGCAGGGATTTTGTTGTTGGGCGGTTGACTCAATTCGGATTGCTTTGACAGCCGGCACAGACCATGGTCGTGTCCCTCTTAGTTAACAGCTGATAGATGCCCATTTTGGACTTTGGACTGGCAAAAATTTGAAACATTTCCTTTGAACTAAGTAAGCTCAAATTGTATGCAAGGCACATCAAATGAAAATTTGATTGATAAATGCTAACAGAACCTGTTAAAATCCAGTTGTTCTGAAAGCAAGGCAATGCATTCTTTGAATGTCGAGTGGAGTTTTGATGGATAGCATCGAAATTATATGATGAATCGTTTGCCATTCATGCGATGTAAATTGAAATGTCTTTCACAAAAACGATTTACAAGGAACTCCTTTGTGAGAAACAAAATCGTTTTAATTGCACACACTGAATCCTATCGGGAATTGGTATTGTAAAATGCATACTGATAGAGTTTTGGTATGAAGTGTTATTCGAATGAAAACTTGAGATATGTGATTGAATTATAGATTATTTACGAGAATATAAATGTTATTTAGTGTGGCTATCGTAATACTGTCATAAAGGCTAAAGGGAAATACGATTTCTGGAATCTTAATGACGTTTTAAGCAGACTCGAGTGTTTAGTGAAACCTGAAGCGTATTCCCTTGTATACATAAATCACCAATGTAACAACAAAAAGTTATTTCAGAATTTAATACTTTTATTTTATTTGCTTATATCTTAAATAAAAAGCTGTTTTTCTTGCGTGCTCTCAAGGCCACATACAACATGTATAAGCACACATTTTTATAACTCTGGAGCTCTGACTAATGGCTGCCAGAAGACCAGAAAACAGTTGCTTAACAGCTGCCCCACTTTCGAGTCTCATATCATTGTGGATGGTCGTAAGTAATACTCGTTGGAAAGTGGGCACAATTTTGTTTGGCCTTAGCAAACAAGCTACAAAAGACTTGGGCAAATTACGTCAACAGTGCTTGTTTTTCCAATCCACCCATGCCCTCCGCAGCCCCTCAGCTTGGGCTAATGATTTGCCTAATGTTTCTAACAATTATGTGGCAAGAACCATACAAAAGAATATATTATGTAAGTTATTAAAATTATATCACCAGCAGAAGCAAAAGACGAAGAAGCTGTATTGTGGGCTAATAAGTCGCAGCTTGCTCTTCTTTTTTCTCGCCATCATTGTGATAGCATCCTTGCTAGCAGTTGGTGGATACCCTGGCTCCTGCCGCCATTGTGCCACAGGCTTTTGGCTTTTAAATGTAAATGGCGTCGACTTCGACTGCGCCATTGCCCCTGCTCTTTATCTCGTCGCCATTTTGTGTCCACATGCGAGCAACTTTTTTGGTGGTTATCAATTTTGGGTGCCTTTTGTAAAAGCGGCTCCTGCGAGTCCTGGCAACAGTCGCCAGCTTATTTATGTGCTCCTGGCGCACATTTTTCCAGCCCAACTTCTTATTCGTTCCCACTTTTGCCACTTTTTTATTATTATGCGAATGGCAAGATTTTCATCAACGTCATTAATATTAACTTTGGCAATAATTCTCGGCTAACGAAAATTATGAGAAATGACCAAGTAGATAAACGCCGCCGACCGCCCGATGTCGCCGTTGACATCCGCGCTGTCCACTTTTCGACAATGCCATAACTCTCTGGACACGGACTCCTTGCCAAGACTCGACAACAATGGCATTAGCCAAGAGGCTTTCAAGTCAATCTTAATTGTGCGTAGGGACACCAGCGCCCATCTTCCACTTGCCCCCTCCCAAAGTCCAATGCCCGATTCGGAGTTCAGGTCTGAGGCTGAGTCTAGCTAGCGCCTAATGACAGCATTTCGGATTACTTTCACTCAAAGCGAGGCGCAGCTACACTGTGCAAAAAGGCTGCATATTTTACGGCAATTTGGTAGGAGGGTCAGCGGTGTGTGTTGGGTCAACAAGCTCTAAGACGCTGCAGAATGAAGACGAATTGAAGGCTGAAAGCTGCTTTAGCAAGCGAGACAAAAATCACAATTAAATGTAACAATTGTGTCTCTCTGGGGGCATTAAACGACAAACGTCCTGAACAGGACTTCCCTACCATCGGCCCAGCCTTCTACCCGCCTGTCAGTTGCTTGTCCAATGCCAGCTTAAATTGCCCATACACGTCAGAACACTCCACACAGTGCAAACCCGCCCGCACTGTGCATTTCTTCTTGTCTACCATTCGGAATGTCCTTAAACAGCAGCAGATACTGAATGAGAGAAAAGATACGCAGCGTCCGGCTCAGTTTCGTCCTGGCTGCTGCTTTTCTTGTGTGTGTTTGCGTTTATTAATTGTTGCCTTCATTTGGCCTCATTTTATTTGATTTGCTTTTCTTTTGCTTTACTGCTCTCTCTTACTCCCTCTCCGTCTCTCTCTCTCTCTGTGTATCTATATATGCCTGTCTTTGGGCTTTTGTTTTGGTCGCCATTGGCAGCTATAAAGCCAAACCTAATTGACTTATCTTTGCCGGGTTTGCTAATTTCTTGGCCATTGTGTTTTGGGCCGAAGCTTCTTGTCCTTCTTCGTTTTCTTTTTTTCCTTTTGCTTTTGGGTTATAAAAATGGCACGATAAGTCAGTCAGTCAGTCAGCCAAGGCAGATAAAAATCTTCAGGCACACTAATTAGCAATTGACATGAATTTCTCATTAGCAGCAAACTAAGGCTTTAGACCAACTACAGTTGAGGCTTTGCCTAGTTAAAGGGATACACTAGTAGCTGTAGCTCAGTTCGAAATAAGCTTACAAAAAGCAGAACTAACCAATTGAGAATGCTAATGAGGTTTACTTGGAGGAGATAAAGAATTGTGGCTTAATTGTTGAAACATCCTTGTACAGATATATTTGAAACAGACATAGATTATAGATAAGCAATAATTTTAATGTTTCAATAGTAAATGGAATAGCCAATTGTTAAGCAATTGAAGTGAGAAAGCTTCACATTGCTTTCATACACATGATAAAGTCAAGGAAACATTCTTCAGTTATTCCACAGCTTAATCAATAACAACTATAATCTTAAATATTTCATCTGTTATCCTGTACTATAATCATAGTTGGACCAATCGTTACTCAGCAATTGGCAAACGTTTTATCAATGATACAAATTGAAAGGCAGTCGCCTCTACGAGTAACTAATAGCCACAGTAATAGCAAGTGAATATCAAGCGGCTGGATGAAATTGCACAAGTCAAGGACACACACACATACATAAACACGGCGAATTGGTTGTGTACGGTAGCGGATCCTTGGGCTGCAGCTGCTATTAGCCATACAGAGTAATTGCTTGGTTGACCTTCACGGCGATATTCCGCAGGACTTGGCCACAGTTTTGTGGGTTACACAAAAAAATTGAGGGACCAAAGAAGAGAAAAAACAGAAAGAGGAAATGCGCCCGGAAATCGAGCCATGTGTCACGTCAAATGGTCAATAACTGTACGGCTGACATTTAATTTATAAAGTGCAGGCCTGGTTCGAACTGGCTTGGAGTCTTGGCCTGTTCTTCGTTCTGGGTGGGCTCTGTCTATCCTGAGTTGGCTGCCGGGCTGTCTGGCGATTTAGTTGTCAAAACACGCCAAAAAGTAAACAATCAAAAGCCAAAAATCTATAGACATTATATTGAGAAATGGTTATAGAAATGTATGTATGCATGTGAAAGACAAGGTTAGAATCCAACTGGGTGACTTGACATCTTTACCTACATACAAGCGAGTCCTATTTCCTGCTTCCGTTCCCAAAAAAAGGACACTCTTTTATATGCTCTGCACAATGCAGCCTCATAAGGACATTTTCAGTGAAAGACGGCCGGACAATCGGACAGGCAGGCAAACTGACAAACTGACAAACAAATTTTGTATATCCTCAATGCAGCTCGGAAAGAGAAAAGCGAATTATTTCAAAGATAAATTGCTATGAGCATAAAATGTCCTTTTAAAGCAAAAGTATATATAAATGAAGACAACTAGTATCTAACTGGACCACCTCGCTTGCACCGCATCGCACTCTTCACTCTTTTCTTCTTTATTCTTTTCTTTCGCCTTTTTACGAGCATAATCTTTTACATCCGCAAGTGTTTACCTTGGCCTTCCCTTTTCATATCCCATTTGTCCCTCACAATTGTGAATTGTGAATTGTGCATGACTATTGGCTTTTGCATTAGGAGGACAAGCAAATCGGCTTGCCTGAGAGAGCGGATGCACTCGGATATACATCCTTGTCCCTTTCAACTGAATTTTTCATCTACCATCTACATCTTTATCTTCATCACTACTCAGATATGGCGCCCATGGCGGCTTTGCATTTTGGCGCATTTCTTAAACCGATTTCTAAAAAGATAGCAAGCGCGTTGAAAAGATGCTGTGTACTAGCTGCATCTTGATTAGAGTACTAAGATTTGTGTTTACCAAACACAGCCAAGGCTTGACAGGTGCTCATTTACTTACTTCAGATCAGATGCTTAACTTTAAGATGGTGCGAATTCGCAAAGGAAAAGAACATGCATTAGCTTCATCAGCTTACAATTAGTTGGCCTATAATAAAAAAAAAGATCTCGTTGCTGAAACTGTGGGAAAACTTTTAATTTAAGAAGAAGTTGTTTGTTGTTTGTTTTTTTATCTTTACATTAAGAACTGGTCATGATAGTTGCTTGAAAATCTTTACTTATTATAATTTTAAGTCAAGCTGCTCTTTGTTCAGTTCTTTCGTTTTCCAAGCAAAATCTCTCTTTTTTTAATCTTCGGCATAAGCTGCAATAGTCTAAAGCACTTGACCCGTTTACGCCTAAAAAACCAACAGAATATCCTTGTTTACCAACTTCCTGTTTGCGCCCTTTCATCATCATCGTCAACATCCTCAACTATAAACCAAAACTGCAGCATATTGATTTTTAAGCCTACCCCAATACAACCACTCACACACACTTACAAACGAAAAAAAGAGCGTTTGCTGAAACCAATTTAGAAATTATCATAAAGGCAATGACAACAAACCACCACGATGATGATGATAAAGATGAGTACAAGCGATAATTTCTCAATGAAAAGGAAGTCATCAAGCCGAGAGCAGAGAGAATGTTACCTCAAGCGCAAACAAAACAGTTTAATTAAAATTATTATTGTAATTTAATGGAATGTAAGGAATTATTACTTTTATATGTCATACACAAACACACAAGCACATACAGCAGACAGGCAGGGAGAGGAGTCAGACACATACACAAACACACACACACACGCACACACACACATGCGTATATAAAAATAAATTACATTTGTATGAAGATTGGCGCTGGCCTGCACATCATATATTTTCATTATCAAAACAGAGACAATGTCGAAGTCTGAGATCCGACTTGGTCTCTCATTACCGACTCGACTCGACTCGGCTCGTCTCGACTCGACTCGGTGAAAGGATGCGGTGAGCGCAAGGATGTGAGGAGCAAAAAGTACCAGGGCTAAAAGAGGAACGCCAGCTGTTTGATGCGATTAGAAACCCTCTAAGCGTCAGCATCCTTGTGCCGTTCTCATTCCCTCTCTTACTCTCCGAAGGGAATTCATTCATGCGGAGCAAATTTCCTTTAAGGTTTGCGCTCCCGCTGTGAAAGAGAGACACACTGTTCTCCCTTGTCCAAAATTTCCCTAGTGTTGTTGTGCAGTCTTCGGCTGCACGATTCGTTACGTTTCGCTGTCCGCCTCTCTATTTAAGTGAGAGTTGCGCACGTTGCGGCAGTCAGTCGACACTCAGCCAACGTGCGCGCCAGACATACCAAGAGCAGCCGCACGCACGCATGCAACCCACAAACGTGAACCGTTACAATTTCTGCCATTAAAAAGCAACCAACAACAACAAAAATAGTGATAAGATTAAAATTCATACAAGATTCCTATTACCAACACAAGACGCGAGTTAAATACGAACGACAAAAATAAAACACATAAGCCGAAAACGAAACCGAAAAGTAATACGAAAGTGCAAATAATGTAATGGTAACTGTTCAGTTTGGCCACGCCAATTATAATTAACTGTACTGTGCGAAAGAAAGGGTAGCAGCCGAAAAAATGTGCGCAGACTTTCTGTAGTTGGCCAACAGCAAGTGGAATTGATTTTAATATTATTTCCTCACTTTTTTCGTTTCGTTATTATTACAACACACAAAATATATGATAAAGAAAGGATTCTCCCTTCTTTTCCCAAAACACATACAAAATACACACCAAAAATATACAAAAATGAATATCCAGACGAATCCAAAGTGCCTCTGCGTGTGCCTGTGCCTTCTGCTCGTTGTTCGAAGCGTCAGTAGCGCTAGCATTAGCACCAGCAGCAGCCAGGATGCTGGAGCCGCTACAAACTCGGACTCCTTGTCGAGCAGCAAGCATCAACAGCAATCCCACTCAAATGCCATTATGGGCGAGGCGGGTGTCTCCAACACACAGCTGCTGCAACCCCAGACGCCGGCACGCACCTTAAGGCCCATCTCTGGCGGAGATGCGGGCCTGTACGATGCGCCCGATGACTGTCATTTCATGCCCGCTGCGGGCCTTGAGCATCCGGAAATTGCGCTGACCTGCAATTTGCGCACGGTGAACAGCGAATTCGACACGACCAATTTTAGTGTGATTCCCGCAGAGCACACTGTCGCCTTGCACATCTTATGCAATGATGAGATTATGGCCAAGAGCCGCCTGGAGGCGCAGTCCTTCGCCCACTTGGCTCGACTGCAGCAGCTGTCGATTCAGTACTGCAAGTTGGGCAAACTGGGCCGCCAGGTTCTAGATGGTCTTGAACAGCTGCGAAATCTCACTCTGCGCACTCACAACATCTTGTGGCCGGCCCTGAACTTTGAGATTGAGGCGGATGCCTTTGCTGTGACGAAGCAGCTGGAACGTCTGGATTTGAGCTCAAATAACATTTGGTCGCTGCCTGATAATATATTCTGTGCACTGTCCGAGTTGTCTGAATTGAATATGAGCGAGAATCGCTTGCAGGATGTCAATGAGCTGGGTTTCAGAGATCGCAGCAAGGAGACGCCAACCTCGACGGAGTCTAGTTCGAGCTCTAGTTCGACTACTGAGGCAGGCAGGCGTGCAATTAGCTCCTGCAGCCTGGACTTGGAGCTGCTCGATGTTAGCTTTAATCATTTTGTACTTCTGCCCGCCAATGGATTTGGCACACTGCGACGTCTTCGGGTGCTCCATGTCAATAACAACGAGATCTCAATGATAGCCGACAAGGCGTTGAGTGGGTTAAAGAATCTGCAGGTGCTTAATCTGAGCTCCAATAAGATTGTTGCTTTGCCCTCTGAACTGTTTGCGGAACAGTCAAAAACCATCCAGGAGATCTATTTGCAAAACAACTCAATCAGTGTTCTCAGTCCACAGCTGTTTTCTAATCTGGACCAGTTGCAAGCACTGGATCTCTCCTTCAATCAAATAACTTCAACCTGGACGGATCGCAATACCTTCGTGGGGCTTATTCGGCTTGTCCTGCTAAACCTGTCGCACAATAAGCTAACCAAACTCGAGCCAGAGATTTTCAGTGATTTGTATACGTTGCAGATTCTTAACCTGCGCCACAATCAACTGGAAAACATTGCTGCCGACACGTTTGCTCCCATGAATAATCTTCACACACTTCTGCTCTCGCACAACAAGCTTAAATATTTGGATGCATATGCTCTGAATGGACTGTATGTCCTCTCCTTGCTATCCCTGGACAATAATGCATTGATTGGAGTGCATCCCGAAGCATTCCGAAACTGCAGTGCTCTACAGGATCTAAACTTGAATGGCAACCAGCTAAAGACAGTGCCACTAGCTTTACGAAATATGCGTCTCCTACGCACCGTGGATCTAGGAGAAAACATGATTGCTGTTCTGGAGGAGAACGCCTTCAAGGGTCTGGGCAATTTGTATGGTCTGCGTCTCATTGGCAACTATCTGGAGAATATTACGATGCACACCTTTCGCGATTTGCCAAGCCTCCAGATACTGAATCTGGCCAGGAATCGCATTGCTGTTGTCGAACCGGGCGCCTTCGAGATGACATCGAGCATTCAGGCTGTCCGCCTTGATGGCAACGAGTTGTCCGACATCAACGGACTTTTTAGCAACATGCCATCGCTGCTCTGGCTCAATATCTCCGACAATCGCCTCGAGAGTTTTGATTATGGTCATGTGCCCAGCACATTGCAATGGCTGGATCTGCACAAGAATCGCCTTGGACTGCTTTCCAATCGTTTTGGCTTAGATGCTGAAATGCGACTGCAAACTCTTGACGTAAGCTTTAATCAGCTGCAACGCATCTCAGCTGCCTCCATACCGAACTCTATTGAGTTGCTTTTCTTAAATGATAATCTAATAACAACTGTGGATCCTGACACATTTATGCACAAGTCAAATCTAACGCGGGTTGATTTGTATGCAAATCAGATAACCACTTTGGACATCAAGTCTCTTCGCATTCTTCCTGTACCCGAGCATCGCTCACTTCCTGAGTTTTATATTGGAGGAAATCCCTTCACCTGTGACTGCAACATTGATTGGCTGCAAAAAATCAACCACATCACCTCACGACAATATCCACGTATCATGGATCTGGAGACCATCTACTGCAAGCTGTTGAATAATCGGGAGCGTGCCTACATCCCACTATTGGAAGCAGAGCCAAAGCACTTCTTGTGTACTTACAAGACACACTGCTTTGCTGTATGCCACTGCTGTGAGTTTGATGCCTGCGACTGTGAGATGACGTGCCCCACAAACTGCACCTGCTTCCATGACCAGACCTGGTCCACAAACATTGTTGAGTGCTCGGGAGCCGGCTACTCAGAGATGCCACGTCGTGTGCCCATGGACACCACTGAGCTCTACATTGATGGCAATAACTTTGTGGAGCTGGCCGGTCACTCGTTTCTGGGTAGAAAGAATCTGGCAGTTCTGTATGCTAACAATTCCAATGTGGCTCATATATACAATACAACATTCAGTGGATTAAAGCGATTGCTTGTGCTGCATCTGGAGGACAATCACATTATCTCGCTGGAAGGCAACGAGTTTCACAATCTGGAAAATCTCCGAGAGCTCTACTTGCATTCGAATCGCATTGCAAGCATTGCCAATGGTAGCTTCCAAATGCTGCGCAAACTGGAAGTTCTACGTCTCGATGGCAATCGCCTAATGCACTTTGAGGTCTGGCAATTGTCCGCAAATCCGTATCTGGTAGAGATTAGTCTGGCGGACAATCAATGGAGTTGCGAGTGTGGATACTTGTCACGCTTTCGCAACTATCTATCACAGAGTTCAGAGAAGATTGTCGATGCGGCGAGAGTAAGTTGCATCTACAACAATGCAACGAGTGTGCTACGCGAAAAGAATGGCACCAAGTGCACCCTGCGCGATGGGGTTGCCCACTACATGCACACCAATGAGATTGAGGGCTTGCTGCCACTGTTGTTAGTTGCCACATGTGCGTTTGTGGGCTTCTTTGGAATCATCTTTGGGCTCTTCTGCTATCGTCATGAGCTAAAGATATGGGCGCATTCCAGCAGCTGTCTTTTGACCACCTTCTGCTATCGCTCGCCACGCTTTGTGGACCAGCTGGACAAGGAACGACCGAATGATGCATACTTTGCTTACAGTTTGCAGGACGAGCATTTTGTCAATCAGATACTGGCAAATACCCTGGAGAGCGACATTGGCTACAGACTGTGCTTGCACTATCGCGATGTGAATATCAATGCATATATTACGGACGCACTGATTGAGGCTGCGGAGAGCGCCAAACAGTTTGTGCTGGTGTTGTCCAAGAACTTTCTGTACAACGAGTGGACGCGTTTCGAATACAAGAGTGCCCTCCATGAGCTGGTGAAGAGGAGGAAGCGTGTCGTCTTCATTCTGTACGGAGATTTGCCTCAACGTGACATCGACTTGGATATGAGGCATTATTTGAGAACGAGCACGTGCATCGAGTGGGATGACAAGAAGTTCTGGCAAAAGTTGCGTCTGGCATTGCCTCTGCCCCATGGACGCGGCAATAACAACAAACGCGTCACTGGCTGCCTTGCCTCACGCAGCTCCACGGTAAATATGTATGCCACCGCACATGAGTTTCAAGCAGGCGTTGCAGGCGTTCCAGTGCCTGTGACAGCTGCAAGGATTGCTGATAAACTTTATGCGGACTGCAGCAGTAGCAACAACTATGCAACGATCAATGAGTGCGGTGCAAGGGGCTATAAGCCCATACCGACTACAGCAGCAGCCGCAGCAGCTGCATGCAAATTCAACACTATGAATCAGCTGACCAAAAAGCAGCGCGAACTAAGCGTTGCTGGCATGGCTAAGACTCTGGAACATCAACATCATAATCCACAACAGCAGCAGCAACAGCAGCACCAGCAACATCGACGAAGTCAACACGAGTATGCGGTTCCAGCATATTTGGCTGCTGGACAGGCACCCGCCTACGACAGCGTTGACTACGCCAAGCAGCAGCTAAGAGGAGGTGGAGTTGGCGGTGTGGGTGGCAGCAACAACTGTGAGTGCATAGGCACCGCCAAACGTTCGGTGAAAAGTCAGGCACCAATTTTGGCTAGCTCGTTTAGCTCCAACTTTGTGCCGCCTGCAGGTGCAGGTGCCGGTGCCGGGGCCTACAACTGTAAGAAGCCTTGCAACTGCAATGCGGATGACGAGCTGCTGTGCGGCTGCGGGGGATTGGAGAGTGGAAGTGCCACGCAAAGCAGTGCTACAATGAGCAGCAGCAGCAATAATAGTCGACAGCCAGAGTTAACGCATTATGAATCCAATCTAAGTCTCAATGAGCTGGATGATGGTGGAGCCAGCAAGCCGTTGCATGATTTGTGGGCGTAACCAAGCCAAGTAGAGGGCGTTACCACTTAGAACGATCAACCAGTGAATTTATAGAGCAAGGCAAACATCTAACTAAAACTTAAACTAAAAACTTAAATTATATGCAAAACAAAACAGAAAAAACAAAAACGATTGCCGCAAGAATAGAAAAGAAGAAAAGAGTAAAAAGCATAGCATACATTTTGGGGCAGTGGCACAGACTGATACGTTTAGTTATTTAAATTAATTGATTTAATTGTATATACATAAAAAAAGACAGGCAAAACAACTCAACAATACTTATAACAGGTTCAACTATTAATTACATTGTATAAATATATAAATGAACATTAATTTATCATAGGCATTTGTACATACAAGACTATAAATTAAATTATTAATGCATTAATTATAATTCATAAAATACCAATAAAAAAAAAACAACAAAAATCTTAAATAAAATACACTTTGTTCAATAAACCGAAACTACATTTTTATTTGCCATGCAATAAGTATGTCAACAAAATTTAGATACAAACAATTTTATTTATTACAGCATGAGTTAGAATCAGTAATACTCAATTTTAAAGTAGAATTTTTGAGCAAAGAGCAACTTAAATCCAAGTCAGCCATAAGAACTAAACACACCATGTATATCATATGCAATGGGATCTGCTTTAAAACCAAAAATAATGGGACTACAAACCACAGACACTATAAACCCAGAGACAGTTAGACAGCCGGGCAGGCAAATTAATTAGCATGTAAGGAAATTGTATGATAAAAGTCAAACAATAAAAACAATATACGAGAAGAAAGCCGAGAAAATAAATAAATACCCAAACAATGAAACTCATCATAGCAACGGCGATGAAAAAATAATAATAATAATAAAAATATTATTTTTAATAGCTGACACTCAACGAATGCAAAATATATTTATAGTAAATCCCAAACACATACATACACACGCATGTGTGCCACAGCAATACAATAATGACGCCGGTATAACTCTGCTGTTGATAACAATTAAGCCTGCGAACCATAAACAACCAACAGAATCAAGCCAAGCTGAGCCGTTTAAACTGAGTGCTTTGCAATGAAAATGTGTTAAAGATATGAGAGTTAATATTTGTTTAGGAGCATATAGTTAAATTATAAATTCGTTGCTAATTTTAATAACGGTTTCCATGAATCTTTAACACGCAACACAAATATTTTTTTCATAAACGTAATCAATATTAAATAACAGTTATAATATATTGAATATTAAATTCAATTTTTTTATAGTTTCAATAATGATGAAAATATAAAACTTTGTTCCATGTTTTACTGTTTAAACATTATTCTATCCACAAAGAAAAAAGTAATTGGTTATCACAACAATTTTTTTTTGAATATAAATACATTAATATAAATGCATTAAATGTTTGATAAAGTTTTCGTTATGTTGATTGTTTTAACGCTATTGTAAACAATTTATGTTTCTTGTAAATTAATCGAAGAAACTGTCTGAATTTGCACAAAAAAATGCATAACATAACAACGGTCGACTTTTTTTTAATGCCGTATTCATGTCTCACACAAAGCATTTAATGAAATTATTTAATGGCATGCCATTAAAACAACAAAAGACACAAGAGCAACAGCAAAAACAGAAATGCGCATAGCACTTTTCTGGTATTATTGTTGATTGACTGTTGCCGGCGTAGAAGTGTGGGAGTGTGGCACACATATTCAGCAGAGCCAATGCATACATATAAGAAAAAAGGAAATTTAAAACAAACAACAAACCGCGTTCAGCACAAAAACAAATGCCAGTATACTCACACACACACCAATACACACAAATGAATAAAATATATTTTGCGCATGTGTGCGTATTGTACATATATAAATACATACACATATTTATAAATATATTAATAGAATATATGGATTGTATTTACAATTGCCAATAAATTTAATGCGAAAAAGAAACCACACACAACAACAAAAAAAAAATCGTTTCAAAACATTCAGAGAAGAATTTAAATGCAAGCAAAGCTATAACTAACGGAAAAAACAAAAAAATAAAATAAAATAAAACAACTCTATTTGAGATACTAAATACGACCGAAAAATTACTAGTATTTTAATTATAATATATATACACAACACAAAGCCGAAAGAACAATGAAAATGAGCAATTGTATAATTGAATGAAAATTACATTAATTTGTTTTGTTTTCAGTTTCTTAGATAAGATAAGTGCAGCAGCAGCAGCAGCAACAAAAATTTTCCGTAATTTTAAACTTAATTCAATCAAATTAAAATCACTTTCCGAACGCAACCAAAACAAAATAACAACTTTTACTCGTACATAACAAATTTAAAATTCTTGCAAAACTATCCAATTTTTAACTTCATTAACATATACAAGAGGATATATATTGTCCTCATATATATTACTTCGGTCTATCGAAGATAAAATACCCTTGCAGACAAATCCATAAGCAATAAATGGCTCCTATGGAGGCTCATAATTCATTTGTACACAATATAGTGATATAGTAATTAAAAACCAAAACAAGTTTCGCCCGAAAATGTGGATTACAAACGGGATTCGTTAGTTAGTTAGGAAAAATCCACAGATTAATTTGTATAAACTGACACACCCCTTGCAAGGGTATAGAAACTTCAATCGTAAATACATAATACCATTAAAATTTACAATTTCAATTCTGAACAGATTTTAACTCATCAGCTAGTCATTAATTTATTTATAAATAAGTTTTTTTCTGCAGACCTAAAAAAAACAGATACTAACAAAACAAAAGACACAGCTAATGCTGTTAAGTACTATAAGATTTATGTTCCTAAAAAAGAAAATCCACTTTTGCAATTATAACATAAAAATGGAACCAAATTGAATTAAATGCAAATGCTAAAAGAAGAAAAGTTTTTTTTAATTTTATGTAAACATGGCCCATTATTTAGTTTGTAAGTGAAAACTTATTTTAAAATAATCGCAAAAGGAGTCGCAAACTATGCGACAGAAACACAATGCAGTAAATAAATAAAACAGAGAAATGGAAAAACACCAAGCAGCAACAATAAACAAATTTATTTCAAAAATTGAATTTCCACAATGTGTTTTTATATCACTGTGTAAAATGCGTTGGTATTTAAGCTTTTGAAAACAATGTTCAAACCAACAACGGGAAACTTTTGAGAGCTCTGAATTTTATATTGCACAACAATATGAGCCAAAGTATTTAACCCACATTTAAGTGAAGGTCCTTAGGATCTTGACTGTATCCCATTGCGACATGAAAATTTTTATTTTATTCCTGTTATTCTTAAACAATTATTTGCCAGACAGAAATAATATTTACCGACTTAACGTATTGAGATATGCATTCACAGAGAAGAATTTATGCGAACTTTTCGCCTTACATGGAACAATTCAATTCATTGGAATTGTATTTATTATTATTTCTTAGGCTGTTATATTAAAAACCAAGTTATCTCTTCATGCAGACCACAATGAAATTGTGCTAATTTTCTTTGCGAGTTTATTCTTTGAACAGTCTTTTCGCAATAATAATGCCGCTTTAAAATTCATTTTCGTTAGTGTTCACTCAATCTGAATATTTGTACATAAAATAGACTTTCTATGGTATATGAAAGCGAATTAATATATATTATATACATATCTGAAACTGTTGACGTTTCAACATGTAACACACATACATAAGCAGACAGACAAGGACACACATACGCACACACCAACATACAGATAAACACGCACGCACACACTAATGAACTCTGCCACTTAACACAACCGCAAGCAATTCATATTCATATGAAAAGTGCCATAAAAAACGCACGTTCAACTGTTCATACGCTCTCCACACACTCTCTGCCACAGCAATACATCCCCCCGCTGTCGAAACGTTTGTGCTGCGATGTCCAGGCTATCCACTTGCTCCACTTGTATGCCTGCTGACCGTGGAGGTGTCGACTACTAGAGCCTGTCGAGTGGATGCGGCGGCTTGGCACGCACTTTACAGCATGATGTGGTACGAGAAGGGGGTGGTAGAGCGGATGGAGGTATGGTTAGGCGGTGATGCTCATTGTGGAGAAGGATAACATGAACTATGCATGCAGCTGAGCGCTGGATTAAGCTGAACACAAAATTTAATTTTATTTAATTGCTTTTCGCAAAAGTCCATTTAAATTATAATGCGCGTAAAATCATTGAAAGGAACAGCATCAAAGAGGATTCAAATTTTTAGTCGGTTGAGTGAGAGAGTGAGAGAGCGCCACGTAGAGAGAATGAGAGAGAGAAGTTGGGGACGGAGCGTTGGTTGGTTCTGGCATTCATTGATGCATATTTATGGGGCATACGCAGACAGTTGTCGAATGGTTGCATTCCTTTCATTTTGTAACTGTATTTGTGTATGTGTGTGTGTTGCAATTAGACTGCATTTGCAACATAAACAAAATAGATGGAGCTGTTGCGAAGGTTGGAAGTTGGGAAGGTGGAGATGCGGGGTATGCTGGTTGATGATAATTTATGTAACATAGCAATAAATTGTGTTGCGCATTTTGTTGTTGATATCGTTTTCAGTTGGTGTTGTTGTTGTTGTTGTTGTGGTACTCTATTAACGGAATGCAATTAGCGAAATTTGTCAGTTAATGGCGTCGAGCAGCTGATAAATAAGCCTCTCAATTTAATGCATTTTAGCAATAAATAATTTCGCATAACCAAATAACCGAAAAATGCGTAATTAATGCATTTTGCAATGCGAACTCATTAATAAATGGCTAAATTTTAAAAGCATATTTTTTTTGTATTTAGTTTTGGTTTTGGACACAATTAATTGCAGTCAGCAGTTTAGAAAAGTAGGTCTGTACCAGCCCTTGAGGCAGCAGTAAAAAACCCAACAAACAACAATAGCAACATCAGCTAAACGAACAACAGGCCAAACAAAATAAATAGGCAACAATTAAGAGCGCTGCAAAAATAGAAAAACAACAGTTTTAGCCGTAATTACAATTGCTGCTCAAAATTGCAGTCAAGTTGAGCAATAACCAAAAAGGAATTGTTCAATTGTTGTATTTCACAATGTTCAACAACCTTAACAATACTTGCCGAGCAAGTCGGAAGGAGAATGAGAGAATCGGAAATGCAGAAAATCAAGCATGAATAAAGCACAAAAAAAACAAGACTTGACTTACAATTAGTATCAGATCAAAGATGTTTTCAAGAGTAAATGCAATTAAGAACAAAAGTAAAAGTCAAGCAGCCTTTAACGCATATTCTGAGAATCGTAGTTAATGCTCTTGCTGCTATATTGATTTAAGCTTCAAAAAATCTTTTGAATTGTAGTTTTAAAAATATATTAAAACAGTTTACAAACATTATAATGAGCTGCCGTTTTTATGCATCAACAGTTTAATAAATTTAATAAATTACCTTTTGTGTTCAGCCAACACCCATAGAGTATGGACAAATTGAAGCTGCCACAAACAGCTACTATGTCAAACATTATTAAACTCTATGCAAAATTAATGAATCACTCAGGTAACTGACACTTTTCAATCAAACTATTCAATCAATTAAGTCAGCCGCAACAAATCGATTCCTGGTAAAACTTATTGTAGACAACATGTCCTATTTGTGACTCTTTCATGTTGTCTTGTTCGATTCATCAATTTACTTGATATATATTTTTTTATCAGCTGATATATTTTCTTTGCTGTGCTCTTTCGTTGCGTCGTAAACTCATTTGATAAAGTGAAATGCTGTGACGCGCTAACTGATGGGGTCAACATTATATACGATGGCAGACAGGCAGACAGACAGGCAGTCAGGCAGCATCCTTTATGAGCCTTGTTTATGTTGTGTTCATATGTTTTAGTTTTGGCTCACAATTAGTAAGTCACAGCAGCTAATTATGGCTGGTGCTTATGTTTTATGCTTACGTTTGCCTAATTGTAAATTATAAGGCCATAATGTAGGGCAGACAAAATCATGGACCACATTTTAATACTCCCTGGCCACACATCAGGCACGCCCAATGCGGTGGCATTGCCACACTATTGTGGCAGAAAAACAACCATAACGATATGTACTTTCGCTTGCTCAAGGTCTTTAATTCTCTTTTGTTGCTTGTTCTCAATAAAAATCTCATTCGCTGACGCATAACTTTTAGTTTTAATTAGTTGTATTATCTCCCTCGTTGTTGACTGCTAATTGCTTTATTGCTTGCTCTGCATCCACCGATAATTCTTTGTGCTTTTGGTCATCTCAGCGCAGCGTCCAGCGTCTAGCTTCATTTCAAATCTTTTTGTCGCAACTTTATCAGCATGTCCCCGTTGACATTTATTGATTTTTGGTCTGCTGCTGCTGCTGCTAATACTGCTCCTTGAAAAATGAAAACAAAATTCTGCTAGCCAACAATAAGCTGAGCACCGACAGTCGACAGTCAGCTGGCAATTCATAAACCCCAACTACAACAACCAAAAAAAAAACAACAACATTGTGCTGACCTACATATGCTCACTGCTTGACTCTGAATCTGACTCGTATCTTGGGCGCCTTTTTGATAGCGTCACTATCTCAACTCTGCTCATGTCATGAAAACAGCAAGCAACCCAAAAGGTTGGCTCTGTTACAACGAAACTTAAATACACTTGAAATTGAGGTAGTGTAGTTTCTTGAAAGCTTAATAAGCGTATGCTAATTGGGGTAAAAGCAAAGGCAGAAGGTAAATAAGTCGTTAGTCCAACTTTTGTTCTTCTTAACAAACAAAAATCGTCTTCTATTAAAAATGTTTCAAGTGTGCGTAGGACACAAATTAAGCGCAGGGCCATAGATTTCTGTTTGATATACCCAAGATGTTTCCAAGATTCATATGCTTTATGGGAAGGGTATGCGATAAGAAAGCCACAGTGGCAATGTATTTGGTTTTTCGTCTTGGCCCCTGCGTCTCGCATTTTATTTTATCGCCAATTTTGGCGCATTTTCGCTGGGACATGGTCTAGGGCGAGCAGTCCACCCCACTTCACCCCAACCACAGAGCTTACCCCATGTAACCTCATAACGTTATTTAAGCTACTATCGAGAAAAGATTTGCAGGCAAGTTTTGTGTGTTGCATGTCGCTTTTAGTTTTTAGTTGTGTCTCGGGCATCCGTTTCGTTTGAGTTCAGTTTGTTTGTTTGTTTTGTGTTGGTTCGCTTTGGTTTTGGTTTGGTTTGGTTCGGTTCGGTTTGGTTTGCTTTGTTTTGCTTTGCTTTGCGTATGACTGCGCTGTCGTCTTTGCCAGAAGTTGTGCGTCCTGCCACGCCCACCACCGGGGACAAACACACACGCACACACATGTTAGAAACGAAAGTCAGCGTACTCTCATTTCATTCACAAGCAATTTATTCGTCCATTAGAGCGACGATGACGACGGCGAGGCGAACATTCGTCCTGCCCTTCTAGGATTACAGCTGCTGAGCTAAGTGCGTCTGTGTGTGAGTGCCACAGTCTGTGTGTGTTTTTATATGTATTCTTGTGCTTGTGTGTGTGTTAGTTTGTTTTGGTTTTATTTATTTTCTGTTTTTGCTGGCCGTTGTCTCGTGTCCTCTTTGTTGCGCTCAAGTGTGCGTGTCTCTGCGTGTGTGTATGTGCCAGGATTTCCCCTCTATGTTTCGTTATGTAGTGTCTAAATAAGTTGAGAGTCAACTTACAAAGTAAACCAAAGATTCTTAATTGGAATTTTACAAATTCGTTGGCTCCTACTCTATCTATACATACACATAAACAAGTATGTATGAGTGTCCTGCTCAAATGACTTATCGCTAGCATAGTTGCATATATGAAAAATAAAATGAAAATAAAAAAAATCAACTAGCATAAAAAAACCAACAGAAACAACGCACTGAAAGTAAAACTTAAATAAGTATTTAACTTATAGGGTAGGTTTGTTCACACACCCAACAAGGGTGTGTCTATTTGTGTGTGTAGAGCCCCGCAGCAATAAGTGAAAAATTCTATGTCTTTTGAGCAAGGATTACAAATTTGCAGCATCTTGAGTTTTTGTCTAATTCGAAGGGTTTGCTTTGGTTGATAGAAACAGATTGGCAGAATGGGTCAACGGGGTGCTGGAGTTTTTTTCCCTGGCTTATCTTATGTGAAGTTCACCGAGTGTATTTATGTATATGCGCATGTCGACCATAGGATTGACTTGGGATTTACACCAAGCAACAACGTGACAGCTGGAGGGGGGCTTGAAGGTTTCGCATGCGTTAGATTGATCGAAGAGCTTCGCAACGTAAGCTGCCAAAGAAAGGCAGGGAGAGAGAGAAATAGAGATGCAAGGGATTGGGAATTGAGCAACATTGAATGACAAAGGTTTATGTGTAATATGAATAGGGTAGGTCACAGTTGCTAATCTGATTAGAGTCATACTTGAGTAGGGCTTTAAGTAGTCTATATGAAATAATCCTGAATCGGATTCTAGTTTCCATAACAATTCAATTAAAATCTGCTCTGCCCGTATTTAGATGCTCTATTCATTTCAATGCTTAAAAAAGTTGAAATTCAAGCAAAACTTGCATTCGTAACTTTCTTGTTAATATTAGATTATTTTGTTGTTCTTTATTGCTGCTTATTAGATAACTTCCATCTCTTTTAACTAAGCTCAGTCTAAGCACTTTAAAGAATATCCAAACAAAAGTATATAAGAATTTGATCTTTTAAGGCGAGGATTGCTTACGTAACAGAGCAGCATGGATGTCACAATGCGACAAATGGACAAAAGAACTCGGAAACGAAAAAGCCCTAGAAGAGCATTTACTAACTTACTGTAGCCTAATGTTATTGTTAACGGCTTAATGGAGCATTCCATCATGGGAATAGATGTAACTCCACAACTGCCTCCACCTCCAGTGACAAAACAGCAATAATACAGATTATACACGGGCAATAATTACTTGATATTGTTGCTGTTGCTGTTATTGTCGTTCTTGTTGTGTTGTAGAGAATGTCGTACAGGACAGCTGGCAGGGTCGCAGTCGTCCTGGTTGCTTGTACTTGTCCTCGTCGCCGGCATCGTCTTTCACCAGCTCCTTTTTATGCTCGAGGTTTCGCGGTTCGTTTGCGTTGCGCACTCTGTAACTGTGTGTGTGTGTGTGTGTATGTGTAAGTGTGTTTCAGAACCATCGTAATATGCACCTAATCCTTTTTACAAAATCATAATCACACAGCCAGAGCACAGAACGTAATCACAGCAACGCAGCAGTTAAAGCGGTCGCAGCATCAGGATAAGCGAGCAAGGACTTTTGTGCGATGAGTCCTCGCTCTATCTCTCTCTCTCTTCCCAACTGCTCTTCTAACATTCGCTTAGTTTGCTACTTTCAGTTTTAATGCCTTTAATACCAGTTTTCATAACTCGTGCGCTCACTGGGGCGCAGAAACCCAGCAATTAACGCCAACAACGATGTCGTCCTCCTTCTGCATAGTGTGGCAGACCCTTTGCATCAAGGTTCACAAATATCGATTGTCATATACATTTACATAGTCAGAGTAGTGGGACACAGCCTTGAAAACCAAATATCCTCAGCCATTTTAGATCAGTTTTGACTAGACCACAGACCATCAATTAATCAAGGCCCAGACAACAGCTCAACCTCAAACTCAGCCTCGACTTTCCATCATTCAACTCTTTTTGTTTTTTTTTTTTTTTGCAGGCATAGGGAAATCTAATACAAATAGGGGTTTTCCCTTCGCTCGTCTAATCAAGCGCGCAATAACGAAAAATTATAAATTGATATACATTTTTAAAAAATGATTTGCGCTCCCGTTTCTCGCCCCTTTAATACGGTTGTGTCTCTCACTCTCAGTGTTTGTGACATTTGACAATATATATTTTTTTTGGGTTCCCTTTAAATTATATACAACCGCTACGAAACAGGGCGGGACGGGTCACAAGGGCGTGCAATGATGATGGATGACTCTCTGTGTTCAGTTTTTCATTTGCCTTTGGACTGCTTTTGATAAAAAGCCGTGCACAACAGATTGGCCCTGGATTTATTTTCAGTTTTGATCTTTGGGGTTGCTTTAGGTGGTTCACTTTGTTTTGTTTGCATACGAGTTTCAAAATTTTACAATCAACACACAAAAATTAAATAAAAATTAATTAAAAATTAATTAAATGGAATTGCAGCGGTTGCCACTGCTACTGCAGCTTCCGTGTGGCATGAGGGCTAAACGAAACAAATGAATCAAACGAATTATGAAAGACAGTTGGTCCAGAAGTTATATTCCCTTTCATGAGGGTGCGTACAGATTGCTGATGATTTGAGTATGGGCTTTTAAAGGGGGCGTCTTTAATGATTTGGAAGTAATGTGAAGGATCATTGATTGATCTAAAGCAAATCAAAGCAATTTGAATTAGAAAAATAGAAAAATCAAATTACAATATAATATATACAATATTTAGATAGTCATGAAGTGCAATACTTTTGCAAAATAGCGTTCTTAAACAACTACTATTGCCCAGATTTTCCCATAGACATAAGACACTTTTTTTTTACATACGTTTGCATATCTACCCGTTTGTATTCCGCATAAATATTTGCACATAATGCATACGAGCTGAAGTCTAAATATCTTAACTCTCCAAGATATTGGTCTGGATCAGGAACTGGCACTGGCACTGGGACTAGGCAATATCTCATGTACATTCGACTGATGTCAGACAAGAAAATTTATGCACATGCAGGCGACTACGATAGACTTTTTTAACTGGAGGCCATGTTTGTGTGTTGTGTCTGCCATTGTTGTTGCTGTTTTATTGTATTTTGTTGCAGTTGCGGCTGTCGTTTTATCAACAGTGCAAAGCAGCAAAAGTCGCTAAACTTTTCTGCAAAGCATAAAAAAAAAACAATACCAGCCCCAACAACAACAACAAAAAGAAAGAGCATGGCGAAATTGTTAGTGGATTTAGCGTGTCGCATGGCGGCGTTTACAGTTAGTTTTTGAACTTTTGTTGTTGCTGTCGATTGTCGGTTGTCGGTTGGTTAGCTGCTGCTCTTCATGTTGTTGCTGTTGTTGTTGTTGGCATTGTGCCAATGGCTTTTTCAATTATACTAATGACATTCAAAAAGAATTTGTAGATGTGCCAAACGAAATGTCTGCATACGAATAACGTACGCCATTTTGTATCATCATCGCACACATGTGAGCCCTTTCGGTTCTTTTGGACTCTATCCACGAATATGTAACTCCTTGTAGCTTAAAAAAAATACTCTGTACCTTTTAAGGTGCAAAGGGTTTAACTTTGATTTGATTTACCCAATAACTTAAGCCATCGACAAACCTTAACTTCAACCAATATCAAAACAGTTTCATTTGCTAGACCAGCCATTCTCAATTTTATATAAAACAGTATATGTTATTGTCCTTAAGAAGAGTTAAAAAAATGTAGAAAATAATTATTAATAACTACATAAGTTTTATTTCTATTTTTCAACATAATACCAGCATATACGCTGATGTGGTAACAATAAATAAACCACAAATGTGTTACGTGTTCAATAAAAATTATAACATTTAAATTCGTACAGAGCATTTTGTAGCCGTTGAAATGATCCTTGAAAGTTTTATTTGGCTTTAGTTGTTTTCTTGTTGTTGCCGTCGCTGACGGCAAATAAAAACAATTTGCGCCAAATTAAACTTATGAGGCATAAAGATATTTTTGGCTGCTGTCGCTGTTGCCCGTTAATGCCGCACAACAAAAACAAAAGCGAGCCCAACAACAAGAGCAACGCGGCCTGAAAAGGGCCACACAAAAAGCTTTGACAATGCGGAGACGAGCAGCAGCAGCAGCAGCAGCAGCAAAAGCTGCCTAGAAGCAGCCCAGAAGCCATGTGAAGGATAGCAACACAACAAAAAAGCATTAAGAAATATGTATATGTGTATGTGTGTGCATGTATCTATGTAAGCACATGTATGGGATGTATCTATGAGTCTCTATATGTGTAAAAATAATGCCAAAACAACAGCAACTGTGGCAAGTGATAAATCTAGAAAAGACTTCTTCCATACAAACACACACATACATATACTAAGGCATTGCTTAAGACAAGCCGTCACATAGAACGTGACAATAACAACAACAACAACAGCAACACAACATGAGCAAAAAAAAAATATATAGAACAAAAAAAAAAAAAACAAAACACCAAAGTCAACGCTGAGAGAGGATATTAAAGATTAAATGATATAAGCGAAAAGTTGAAGTTACCCCCAGCCCCCGGGAAAAGCATGCACTAGCCCCACCAAGCCATCGCACCCCTCTGCACATCACATGTGAAATCTGAGCTAAGGGTTGGCGATTTGGCTGGCTGTAGATAAAAACATGATGCGTTGTGTGTGACATTGAAAAGGATAACAGTGCTGTGGCAGGAACGAAAACATGAGCATCATCTTCTCCTTTTACTCTTCCCCAACACAAACATCTTTCAACTGTGACCTCCTTTCTGTTCAGTGTGTCTAATTAACCGCGTGCGTGGCGCATCATAAATCGTTCCCTGCACATGCCCATTAAAATATGTGTGCGTAATAAAAAGTAATATAAACTTTGAGAACCGCATTCCCAAATTCAACAAAATTCCATCAAATTGCATTGCTCTATAGTTATTTGACTAATATTGAAAAAAAATGGAAAAGCAAACCACATTTTCATATGCTCACAAGCAACACAAAAAGTTGTTTCAATTAAATTAATTATGATATCATATTAATTATATTAAATTGCTGTACGCAGAATTTTAGAACTAAATCCAAAATTTGCTGTTGTCCTTTTTAAAAATATTAATAAAGTTTGTATTACGAGAATGGTGGAAAATTGTGTTTCTGTGTGTCAGAACAACCCAACTATTTGGCATATTCAAATACCAAAGTTTACAGGATCTCATTTGTGTTTGGGCACAATTTGGGTTCATATTTAAATATCAGCATATCATATTGCTGACAGTTTTGAATAACCTTGGCCGCATTAATTATAAGGTACTACTTGTAATATTTGCGGCAACTTTAATCATTTTGACCCTAGAAAACTTAAACATTACATTACAGTATAGCACGCCATAATAACGCCAGCATACACATTCATAAATCGGAGCACATTATTGTAAGCTGAAACTTTGGGACCACATGCGAGCACTTGTAATTATAATTTCCACTTATTATTTTTCGAGCTTTTTGTTTAATGTTAATGTTAAGCAGCAAAGCTGTTTTCGACATTTTTGCGACAATTAAATTACTTTTCTCGACCAGACATTTTTGGCGGGTTTCTCTGTATGTATGTGTGTGTGTGTGTGAGTTTTGTTGCTGTGTCATGTTGTGTCTGTGTGCGTGTGTGCGTGTATCATATATTTATAATTTCATAATTTTCCATAGTTTTGCAATGGGGAAGTTTGTGCACCTCAGATGTCCTGCTGTGGCTATGTGGCCTTATGCTATACAAATTATGTGAGCTCGCTGGATTTTACTGAGTGCTCTGATGAGCCAAATTTCGCGTACGTACATGGCGTAAGAAAAAAAGTGGCCAAAGTGCAATTAATTTACAGAGCTTGACAATAAACTTTCATGCGTTGCAAAAGTAATTATAAGTTAACAATATTAAAACAGAATTTTTTGAACAAACAGATGTGCCAAAAAAAAATTAAGAAATTAATTGAAACAGAACTAAAGAAAACAAAACAACACATACCATAAGAATTATATCTAACAAATGCTGTAATAAAAAAAACAACAGAAATCTGCAGAAACTTGAAATTTCAGTGATATACAAAAACTTCAATATCTAGAAATGAAAGTTTCTAACAACAACAAAAATGTTTTAGCTCTCTAGCCTATTTCTAGGTCGACTTCATCAAGGGTGCAGCACTCACTTACTGACGTGTAGGCATTTGGTTGTACTACATCAACATAATTGCAAGTTGTTGTGCGCTGAAAGTATTTTGCGAGTGTTTCCGCCACTCGTATCGACATCTCGCCCCTTCCTGGTGCCAGTGCCAGCAGCAACACAACGTTGCATACCACACGCTGAGTGGCAAAAACTCGACAATATGTTGATCCGCGGTCAATCGGGGAATGTGAGTATAAACAGAAGGCGTTATACTATCAAGCAACCCTGTGCACACACAAAATAACAACAACAAATTAGAAAACACCCAAACCGAAATAGGAAAAAAGCAACTAAGTGTTTTGTCGATTTGGGCAAAAACACCCCATTGATATTTCATTAACGCTTCAACACGACCACGCCTCGTTTTTAGCGTACTGTCAATAACAGTTGCCAGATGCGCCCAAATCTTAATTGTTAAGGAACATGAGATGGAAAGAGAATGAAAGTTAAATAATGAAAATTATTAATCAGCGATAAAGTCAAGTTCTTATCTCTTTTCAATTTAATCTAATGAGGCAATGCACTCACTGTCTATCCAGCTGTCTATTTGGGGCTGTCTCTGGTTGCTGTTTTTCGAATCTTTTGCCTAATACTTGGGCGCACAAATCTCTTAAGTTCAGCGGAAGCTATGACAAGTCAAGTCATTATCCTGCCAACCCATTGCCCACCCCCCCATCTATGTCAGTTAACCTTGCTGCATGGGTGGCCATTCGTTGATTCTGTTCCGTTGTGTTCGGTTCCGTTGTGTTCTACTCTGCATGTGCTGGCGTGTTGACGCAGTAATTACCAGATGATGGATTGTTGCCTAGCGTTTAAATTTAATTTCTCTGACATTTGGCGCGTTGTAGGTTTACCAAATGGATTCGAGAAATGCGTGCACGCATTTTGTTGCTTGCCACATTGCCGCCCCAGCCAACTGCCACAGCCTGGCCAAAGAACTGTGAAATTATCTACAGTATCTACGAGACAGTGCATGTTTGTTTGTTTGTGTGTGTGTGTGTGTGTGTGTTTGTATGTGAGTGCGTGGGCCAGGAAGCGGAAGTTAAGTAATGTGTCAGTCAGTCAACCAACCAGCTGAGGTACGCACACAAATACATACATAGTACTAAGTTGGAGGAGGGGAAAACATCCATGGGCAGGAAAGTAAATTAGGTGCGGGTGAGGGTGCGGAGTCTTTTACATGGTTAATGATATTGTCGTAAGGCATCCAAGTGCAACATTTGTTACTTTAATGCACAGGCATTTTTCCATAATTGCCCTCGCAAATTGCAGATGACAATATTTATTGGTATACATATTTTATATGAAAAGTGAAAAGTAATAGACAAAAGTGCAAGTGATGAAAAGTATTAAAGCTTAGTGGTTGGAAATCTAAACACGCTAATTTAGTAATATACTAAAGAAATCGAAACTAATACCAAAACTATTTTTTATACTAAGCAGTATGCATTATCTGTACGATCTAATTCCAGTTTACTTGCCACCTTACATATTTACCACACACATCCTTGCCTTAAATTCAACGATCATTTATGCCAGCTTCTAAACCACAAAACCAGCGTTGCATATCGAAATAAGAATTTTATATTGTTTGGCATTACTTGGAAAGCGGTGCACGAACTGCTTTTAATAGTAGCTAAGACCGCCCGCATAGTGCCATAAATTTCTTATAGTCGACTCCTTAAATACCACACCTTTTAGTGGCATTATAAAATAGCTCACGCAACATCAATTGAATAACATACACACAGCTATGAGAGCTGCAATTTAAGATTTCACACACAATACACAAAAACAACTGGCGGGGGGAAAGCGATATTTAACTCTCCATAGGGGTAGTATATTTGTAACACCTTTCATCTAATCGAATGTGAAAACAATGCGCAAAACCACAAAAAGGTTTCTAACACACACAATAAATTATGCACGGCAGCGTGAGGATCTTTCAACAGGCAGCCCGAAAATCTTTCTAGCGTAACAAATTAAATCAAATGCACTGAGCGCAATGACTAAGTAACATGCACGTATTGTAGAGTTTTCATTTTAATTCTATTTTTAAAATCTTACAAATCATCAAATATATTATTTATGTTTTTTTTTAAATGGTACTACGATTTTTTCTCAGTGTAATAGACAGATATCTAAGCGAGATGCAGATAGCTAAAGAGAAAATGTGAAAGAGATAGAGCTGATTACAACGGTCGCGTTTTCGATTTCATTTGTGGCACTTTTGCCACATTGCCACATATTCCGCATTCTACCTGCGATGTCAAGACCCAGCTCAACGTCATTGCTGCTGTTGCTGCTGCCACTGCCCCATTGAGGCTCGTCATTGTCTCGTAACTGCTGCTAAGTGCGTCGGCGTCGGCGTTCGGAACAGTGTTGGTATTGGCGTTCACTCTCTCTCTCTCTCTTTCTGTCTCTGTCTTTCTTGCTGGCGCTGTGGCGTTGGACATTGATGGTGGTCCTCTGGCTGCCGCCGCTTCTGGGCATAATTTGTAATGTCCAACACGTCAGCATCATAAGGGGCGAGAAGAGAAGAGAATGGAGGGGACGGGGCCGAGTGAAGGTGGTTGTCCAAGGGCAGAAGGTAGCTAGCAAGCTACACGACGCTGCAGGTGCACGCATCACGCACTTTGTGGCCAACTCCGTCACAGGAAACTGGCAACGCTGTTGAATTTGTAATGAGGCGCGGGCGTCTGAATGGACAGGGGGTGTTGGCGTTAGTATAGAGCATTGCCCAAAGAGCGAATGGGTCTCATTATGTAATAAAAAGGCGTAGCATCGAGTCGAGGACAGGAACTGGACTCTTAGATTGGGGCTCGCTTGGTGCTGGGCTCTGGATTCATGTGTGAGCACGCATTTACAAGCTTTTTATTAAATTTAGGTGTGTGTGTGCAATAGCAGGCGCCTATGAACTTGAGGCACGCAATCTACAGCTCGCTACAACAAACCCAACTCGGCAGTACCCCACCTTTAACTTCCCCGGCAGCATTGTCAAAGGCGTTTTAAGGAAATGTCATGGTAATTATGACGTTGGGTTTATGGAAACGTTTTTGGCTAATGGGAAGCATAACGAAACACCACTCAGCTCATAATATTGGAGACAAGGGCCGCATGGAGTATTAAGTAATAATGTTGCGTTTAAATGGCTGTAACATTAAGAAAAAAGAACGCTAATTAAAAAGAAAAGAAAAGTAAGCTAAGTAAAAGTACTTTTGATATTCTGAGAAATATGCAAGTGCGAGAAAATCTAGATTCTTTTGATTTTGTTGGTTTAAATTTTTTTTTTTTTTGCATTTTTTTTGAATTACCTTAAGTTATTTTGGAAAATAGTTATTGGACATATGTCAATGACCTGCAGAATATTCAATAGCATAAAAGATAACAATCAGTTGGCCTGCGGCGAATTTAATGATTATCAATCAAAAAAATTAATTTTGTGCTATGTATTTATTAGTAGCTAGATTACCTAATACTTATCTTAGTCAATATAAATTACAAAATATTATCTTAATACATATGTGCAATCTGTTTGCATTTGACTTTAAATTATGCCTCATCAAGTTTGGCAAAGGCTGTTTACAGTTGTGTTATTGTGCTTGGGAATTAAAGTTGATTACGTCATTCAACCGAATATGTTGTCGTTTGGTAATTAAGGTAACTTTATTATACGCATACGACAGCCCACTTTTATAAGAGTTTCTCTTTGGCCTGGCACATTTGCCTCATTGCCAAATAAACGCAATTAACAAGCCAAAAAATATCTTTCTCACTCGCACAGTTTCTCTAGCTCTCTCTCTCTCTCTCTCTCTCTCTCTCTTTCTCACTGTCGCCTTTTCGGTTGTGCTCTATATATTTTCATGACTTGTGCCTTCGATATGCTAACATCAAAAGCATTTCATATAAAATAAATAGCATTTTCTGATGGTACAGTATGTATGTATGTACATATTCATATAATACGAGAGAGATAGAGAGAATAACAGTTAGAGAGAGAGAAGTGGAGAAAGTACTTCAATTTAGTGGAAACTTGCAAAATATGTAAGTGTGTATGTATGTTTTTTGGCTCGCATTACTTTTTGCATAATATTATTACAGAGTATTTTATGTAAATAGTGGATACAAGTTTATTATGCTGTTTATCAATTGATTTGATCTTAAGCACTCTCGTATATTTATTACACACACACACAGACTAAAGGAAGTTGCACGGAAATCACAGTAACATATTTCGATTCCCTCGGATTTTCCCCTGCGTGTGTCTGAGGTCTAGTGTTCTAACCCTGGCCATAACCTAAAATGTTATGTAAGTTCAATAAAAGAGCATGGGACTTCAATGTACGCATTTGTATGTGTGTGTTTGTGTTTGTGTGTGTGTCTCTAAAGCTCTTAACTGATTGTTTCTCTTGCCAACTGCCACTAGACATGGCTCTCCAGCTTGTACTCGATACTTGGGCCACTTGGCAAAATATTTCGCAACTATTTTCTATATTAGAAGCACACAGCAGCAAAGCAGCAATACAAACAGTAGCCACATAGACAAAGGTGTACGTATCTGTGTGTATGTGTGTGTATTGTTGATATTTATTTGAATCTTGACTGTCTCCTACATCCTGCAGATACATATGTATCTATCTATATATGTTTATCTATAGCGTTCTCTCTTTCTCCACCCGCCTCTTTACCAACAAACCGAATTTCATTTGAAATTGAACTTGTTTTTGCGTCAATAAATTGTATAGCCAAAGTATTTTGATTGCGTTTGTACTGGATAAAGCAATAAAGGGTCGGGAGAAGGGGTTGGTGTTGCAAGTATTACCTCTGCACCTCCTCAGCACCCAATTCATCTCCAGCTCATCTCAAACTTTACCTCAAAAAAAAACGTGTGCTGTACTTATTTCCGGCTCAAAAATGAAACACAAAAAATACTAAAAACTAGACTTCGAACTAAATGCCAAAGCAATAGGCTAAAACTAAATCAACAGTAAAAGCAACTAAACCAACTAGAGCATAAGCGACATGGGGCAGCAAAGTGTTTAAGGGGAGTGTGTAACTGTTGAATTGAAGAGTGGGTTTACCGACTTGAACAAAAAGTTTTTCCTATATATATTTTTTTTTATTAGACTTGTGTATGTGTTTTTGTGAGTGTTTGTGTGTTCTGTGCCGTAAACTCGTTTGAGCAATTCAAATAAATACGGCGATCTACTTGTGAGGGGCGTCAAAGGAAAACTTAATGTACTAATTTCTCAATTGAAGTCAAGAGAATCAGAAGCACAAGTGTTAAGAGGCAAGTTAAATCATCACGGGCCCAACACGAACATCGAATACACTATTTTGTGTAACAATATAATATTTAGAACAAAGTATATAAAAACATACTTTCGGTTTGTGGTATTAAGAAGTATAACTTTCAAAAAGATGACAGCCGAAATATAGTCTTAATCAATTTCATTGGATTTCATTAAGACTGAACAATAATCAAAACACAGTGTGCATTAGACAGTATTATGTATTTTATGGATATATTTGCAATGCACATTATTGGTTTATGGCATTTTCAACTCTTTCAATTTTAAGTTTGAGGATCATCCAAACTGCTTAAGAAAACCGCAATGCTGAAAAACTTTGCTGCTGCTGTTGCTGCTGCTTTGTTTGTAAACATCAGTGAAAAACTTTCGTGCTGTGGCTTTAAAACTAAACAGCGCACTTATCTGTTGAGTATCATCGTGGACAGGAACGTCGAAGCTGCTGCCAAAAACTATACCAAAAAGAGCCACCCACACAAAACTTGGATCAAAACTTGCCAAACGACTTTCAATGGCCGCCTCCATAATAACACTCATTTGCAGCATTACCGCATTGGGTGGGTAGGATGGTCGTTTGGGCGGTGGTTAGGAAGGTGGTTTTGGATAAGGCTTAAAGTAGTGGGAAGCACTCAGCTAACTGGGCGTCTGCTCGATTGGCAAGCTCGACTTTTACGCTTTGCCAGGCGTGCAAACAAACAAATCAACTTTGGATAATTATTGCACATCAATCGTTCAGTGTCTGCCAACTGCCGAGTCAGCTCTCCTTCCTTTGAGTTTCAACAACAGCAAAAAAACAAAGGCACAACGAGCCCCGGACAACAGCAACAAGGAATGGTTGGTGGAAGCAAGTACACAGTAAACTGGAATACGAACAGGCCAAGTTTGGATGCAGTAGAAGTATTGCCCTGAGGTGATGATGCTCTGTGCATTTTGGCGAAAAGTTTTCCGGTGCGGTTTTTGCGTACATTTGTCTGATTTGGCAGTCATCAGCGCAGTGCAGAGCCAGTCTAAAGGCTAAAGCTCATCATCATCATGAGCATCATCGTAGTTATCGCTATCATCATCGGTGTTGTCCTTGGTTGGTCCATGTCATCTCTTCATTGATATCGTTACGAGCAGTTTCCGTTTCGTTTACAAATTTTCGTGCGGCTATAACCGCAATAATGCCCCAAACACTCTTTCCATCCACTTTCTACCATCATGCTCTTTCAAACTGCGTTGATTGTCAGTTGAATCGGTTGGGAATACAAATGTCCAAGAGTGTGTGAGTATGTGTTTTTGGATTGATCGGGATGGGGGCGGGACTACTCACATTGGAACTTGCACTAATACATTGACATGGCAGGCACATAATTTGGTGTAGTAGATGCTGCTGCATCGTAAGTTTTTACAGTTATGTCATGTAATTGGGTAAATGAAGCTATTCGAATGCTGCATATATATAAGTTAAAGGAGGGAATACAGACTACACCACACTTAAAAAACAAAACAGTTATATAATATGACTTGACTGGGTTTGTGCCGGGAAGTATGCATTTCATGCACTTTGCATATTTAATACGTTATGCAAAGTCTACAACTAAGGGGTGGTATTTGAACATTACAGAAGTATAAAAGGGTTCATAACTGTTTGTAAAACAAGCAATATACGTTTTTTCCATCTATATATTAGAAATGGTTTTCACTTGTGTAAATTTTGTTGTAGGCTCAATCAGACAAGATTCAATCAATCAATGAGACTAAACAAAGTGCCACGGTTAAGTAAACCGTCACTAGAACTAGTTTTGTACATTTGAAAAACGGATTCAATCGAATTCAATCAAATTCTGGCTTCAAACCGAATTGAAAGTTGAATCTTTCGCTTGTTATCTACAAGTTATACGAAAAAAATGTATTTTAGTTGAATAAAAAGTTTCAACTTTTTAAAAATGTAACAGCCCCACCGCAAACCCAAACAAAGTATATTAAACAAACTAAGTTACAAAGCGACGACAACGGGATGTTTAATTTCTGACCCACAAACTGAATATAAAATCAAAATAGCAAAATAAAATAGGTAGAAACAGCCACTTTGATCTAGTTGGGTAAAGTCTTTAGATGAGCGCAGCAGCGTACAACCATTGTATCATTCTCGCCCCCCTACAATGTCAATAAGACCTAAAGCCAAACCAAAGCCCTAACGCACGTCTCGAGTTTATTAAATTTGCGACAACACCTGCAGCAAGCAAGCAGTCAAGGGGTCGAGGGAGTGTTTTCTTGTATTTGTGACTGCCCCTGACATTTGTGCAGAGGGATCGCTCAGACTCGTAAAATGATTGCATGCTCTACATAGCAATACAAACACAAACACACACACACACACAGAGAGAGAGTCACACATACTTAGTCATATAGAGCAGCAGACAGGAAAACACTTAGCGGCAGGTTGCTAAAGCTAAAACTAAAGTCAAAAGACAAGATGTGAAGGCTGTTGTTGCAGTATAGTAAGGCCTGGAAAAACGCTGCCCTCAAACCAAAACTCCCAGGCGTCACCATAAACATTACCCAATGCCCATCATCATAGCCGTCATCGTCATCATCATCATCGTCATCATCATCATCAACATAGTCTCGCCCACATTAATGATAACATGCCCCGGCATTACCTACCCATCAGACGTACGTTTCCACCCCCACATTTCCTCTCCTTTCTCTGTATCACTGTGTGCTGGTGTGTGGCAAATATGAAATTTATAGTTTTATGATGACTGCTGAGTGTGCCAGGGCCAACGCCTTTTACGGCGCTGGGTCCAACTAAACTTTACGACCCACCGACTAGGACCAGCTCCTGGCTGATGCCTCCTGGCTGTTGGGTACTGTCTGCTGGCTGCTGCCTGCTGCCTTGTGGCATAAATAAAATCATACACTGCGCATACTACATACACTAGTTGTAGATGTATTTTGCTCCACGTTTATTTTCGCCTACTTGGTCGCTACATTGCCGATTGCTGCTGCAGTATTAAAAATCTGCGCCAAAAAGCCAAACACACTGAAAAAAAAATGTGAAGTACGGGAGATTTTCTTCCCATTTTTGGGCAAGGCCAGGCAATGTTGAAGTTTTATGTGGAATATTTCTGTGGCAAGTTGGTCGGTAAGAGTAGAGTTTGCACTGAGAGTGAATGAGAGGCTTAAAGTGTGCGAATATGCTGAGCAAGTGCTGGAAAAGCTACAGGAGTTGCATGTGGGCGAATAATCATAATCATCATCATCATCATAGCAATGCTAACACAGTCTGCATGCCCGCAAATATGTTTTTGATTATTATGACTCTTCGAGATTATGCAATTTTATGAATATGAATGGGGTTGGGTGTGTGTGCATGAGTGTAAGTGTATTTTCAGGTATGTTGAGGTATTTCACAGTTTGCGGCTTCCCCACTTCAAGGTTCGCATTCAAAGCATAAAATGAATTGCATTGCAGTTGGTTAAATGCGTTCAGCGTTACTCCCTCGCTTGATAAAGTGTTGAATGCGATTATGATGATGATGATGATGACGGTAACGGTGACGGTGACGACGAAGAAGATGAAAATTTACTTAGCACAAAAGCATTTATAAACTCCCCGTCTCTTACTCTTTAAATTCGAATTTAAATCTAATTCACTTGCTCTCTTTCTGTCTGTCTGTCTTTCTGTCAACGCCATCGTATGAGTGACGTACTGACTGACTGCCTGACTAACTGCCTAACTTACTGACTAACTGACAAGGCTGTAATATGGGCGGTAGTGATGGAACAGCTTTAATGTCACAATCGGGCCACTGAGGCCAATATCTGAGCGACAGTCAGGAAGTGTAATATAAATAGGCAACAGCAATTCAAAGATGCGCTCTAAGTTAAATCAATAAATAACATATATGAATGGCAAAGAAACGTACAAATTAAAAGAAATGTGCAAATATTCAAATCATATAAAGTTAAGAATACAAGAAGAATACGATAAAGTTATTGGTATTCTATCGAAAGATTCTAAACTAATATACCCTACACACCTTTTGTCAATCTCTATACACACTTATATACAAAGCAAGCAAGCAGATAACAAAACAACAACAAAATTGAAGAGCAACACACAAAAAAAATACACTAGCTGAAATGACTGCAATCTGTCGTCTCAACGTTGATGACATTTTGAGTGAATGAACGGCGCACAAATGTGGCCAGCCTATCCGCTGGCAGTTTCCCTTCCCCCTACTGCCTACTGCCTACTGCCACCATATCCATCATTTTCATTCCCATTCTCATTCCCTGAAGCTACGTTTTTTAACAAATTGGTGTGATCCCAGAGTGACGCGTCATATTCGCAGACACTTTAGCTGGCTGGCCAGGCAGGACCAGCAGAAGGACGAGGAATAGAAACAGGACGAGCTGGAGCCCTCAACTGATAGAGCGACAGCAGAGAAATTGCAAACGAGTTGAGTCGTTGAGCCAAAAAACCAAAACATACGCAGCATTTATAAGGCAGCCAACAATGAAAACCTCCTTTCCCTTTCCCCCCCTTTCCGATGGGATGTCAGGCATATTGTTAACGCCCACTCAACTCTATGCCATTTTGTATTGATGGCCTGTCTGCCGCACAGCTTTTATATAAAGCCCTAGAGCTACAGCGGGGGCGCAGCCTTTGGCATCATGTTTTGGTTTTCTCTCCTTTATCTGTATGTGAGTGTTGTTTTCTTTTTTTCCTTTTCTTTGTTGTGTCTTTGTTGTTGTTGTGGAAAACAAATCACTAAACAAAAAAGCGCACAATGCAGTTAAAGGCAAAGGCATCAAATTGGGTGAGTTGTGAGAGGGAGATGAATGACAAAATATATTGATTAACAGCAACGCACTTTGTATACCCTTTGTTAACATATTGTTAACAGGGTTTTAAAAGAGCTTTAAGATACCAGGTATATCTCACCGAAGTAGTTAAATTGAGTGTTTAATACAGATATTAAGCAGTCGTTATTTGATTAAATTTAAACCCGTTTTTTCATTATTATTGCAAGACATATGATATAGCCGCAATACCTTGAAAATATGACGGTATATCAATAAAAAACAAACGCGTCTATTTTCATCTAACGCGAAATTGCTGTGAATTTAATCCACGTGTGTGTTTTCTGTGCATGCGTATGTGTGTGTGTGTGTGTGTGTTTGTGTGTTTGTTTTTTACGCTGTTGTTTATCCCGTCTGTCTCTTTGTCAATTTGCACGCGTAAAGTGCGCCATCTAGCGTCGTTTATGCGCACATTTGCGCACATCAATTTGCGGTGCAGACATTAGAATCTGCATTTTTTATTAAATGCGCGACACACGCGGCGTATGCGTAATTTGGTTAAAGTGTGTAGCAGCAAATGGCGTTGAAAGATGAGCATCCAGCACACAACACATTAATTGTTGCACATGCATAAGACCTACTCTTCCGTCTTTATTCCCTTCTATCCCGCTCGCTTCACTTTGTCATTTGTGATGCGTCTTTTTGTTTTTGATTAGCCGCAGACATTGCCAGACAGGCAGGAGACACAGCAACGGACACAACAAAGTCTAGCATTGTAGCTCATTGGTGAAATTGCATTTACATATTAAAATATGCCAAATGATGGGACAAAAGGCCAAACAGAAAGACAACGTTGGTCAGCGACTCGAACTCTCTGTGAGTCTAGAGAAGTCGACGCCATTGCAGCCTTTGGACAATTGCTCAGCCATGTGGTGTATATTGCCGTTGTCGTTGCCTTGTTGCACGCATTGCTTATGCATAGGCTCAGGACGGGGCTCAGGCTCTGGGCGTCAAGGATGAGGCTCTCGGTCGCATCGCTTACCTCCCTGGAGAAGGCAATGTCTAGTCATGCGACCAGCTCTACCTGAAACACAACACACATACACACACACAGTTAGGTTTGTACATATATGCACAACATATTGCACATAGCTGGCTGGCAAATATGCTGGGTGGCTTGAGATGTTGTTGCCGAAGTGAAGTAGTTGCAAATACTTGAATAAAACTTATTCCATTATATAAATAACTGCTTTTTAAACATGTAACATTTACTAACTAGCTTAACTTTCTTACACTTAAGAGGAAGATCCATGCTCAGTATATAAGTACCCATGAGTTTAATATAGAAATCTACATAAACAAGGAGTACAAAAAGGTTAATGGTGAATTTTAAGCTTAAACTACATATCATTTTTATGTATTCAAGGTTTTGACAGAATATTTGTAAATTAACTATTTAAGAGTAAGTTTTTACTAGCGGGGAAATATTACTTTTAACACATTACTTTAAGCGAAAATTCACTATGCTACCCTCGCTGCTTGTGTACTGCAATAACAAACAAATTTTGCCCTTTGGTCTTTTTAGGATCTTCTGCACTTTGTAAGCCCTGCAGGCTGTTTTGCAATGATTTCAGGTTATTGTTGTTGCTGTTGCCGCTGCTGCTGCTCGGCTATTGCATATTATGCAAAATTGTTTATGCAAATATTGCAAAAAAGAATTAATTTATTTGACTTGCATGCTAATTTACGAGCCAATAAATGCAAACACCCGATTGAGGGGAGAAGTACGGCGAACGGCAGGTCGAACATTGGCCAGGCCATTGTTAATTTATTGGCGTGCACGTTACACCCGCTTCCTCAGTCTCTGTCCCTGCTATAAAATAACCTCTCTAACATGTGTAGAAACATTTTAAATTAAAGCCATGGCAGCAACAACAGTTACAACAACAGAGCGGCAGCATGAAATTATAACGCATTGGACCCAAAAATCAACAGCTGCCTTCCCGCAAAAACCAACAAACCGCATGTCGAAACCTCCCGAGTTTCGCCCCCAACGCTCGACCAGTATACCCTGCCCTGCCCTGCACTGCGTTGCGCTTCTCCACGCTCTAATATAGCATCCTAACAGGAACTTGGCTGACCGAGAGCCTAAACGCCACTGACCGCATAAGAGAAAGCGTTACCAAAAACAAACGCTAAAACTAAATAAAGGGAAGGGAAGGGAAGCGATGGTGCTGAAAATCAAAAAACCAATTAAAAAATGCCACAGCCGCCATAAGTTCAAAGTTGAGACTCAGCCAAGCGGTCAATGTTGCTGGTCAGCGCCTAAAAGCAGCCAGCCATCAACATAACACAATTCAAATTCATAGGGTATACAGCAAACTTAAAAGGCTAAACTATTCCAAAACTAATCTTTAGCTCAAGCAATCTATAACAGATGAGTGCGATTGCGAGGAAAACTATAAAGCTTAACTTTTCAATTAAGCACTACCACCTCGAATCAAATTTGACATGATCAGTGAGCTTATAATTGTAACTAGAAACGTTACTTTATAAGCTTGGCAACACAAATCTAAAATGAATAGTTTCAGGCCCCCGTATTTTCATACCTAACATTAAAATGTTTTGAAACTTGATTTTTGAAACAACAATGATCACCGCTGCGATCGCAGTTTTCATTTGTTTTTTGGAATTTTTGTGAAGTTGTGCTCGAGGCTCTGTTTAATGCTGCATAACTTTAGGCGCTAAAAAATAACAACAACAAATTGCCGGTGTTTGTTAGCGACCCCAGAAGGTCCTCATCTAATATTCAAACGGTAGCCAGCTGCACCCCGCAGCCCGGTTTGGGGCTTTCTTTCCCACTTCTGCCACAGGCAGGCAGCGTCAACAAAACTAAAGAGCGAGAAAAAAATTAAAACAAACAACAACAAAAAATGGCGTCAACAAAAGCCATCATAACAATTAATTTTGAAAACACGTGTAGATTGCTTTTTGCGGTTAGCAGCCAGCAGGACACGGATGGTTCCCACATCTCGCTCGAGTCCTTTCGTGCTCGTGGCACTAAAAAAGCCAAGCACAGCCCACCTAAATAAACGAAGGGCGGAGTAGGCGAGAAAACGAACAACGCGACCCTGTCGACCTCTCGCATGGTGTGGCAATCATAAAACGCTTTAAACATGTTTTCCTGCTAGTTTATTAGTGTAAAACCCGGACGCCTGCTTCTATAATGGGCCCCACACATAACTCCTCGCCACCCCATTAATTATTTCAATGTCAACGGATATGTTCACAAAACAGCGCAGATGCCCTGCTTGACAACGATCTCCATCAATTTCATAATAATAAATACATATTTCTAAGCTATAATTTCTTTAAAAGTTAAAAATATTAAAAATATGTTGAACTCTTCCTTAAGTTTATTTGATATACTCAGTTTTCCTAAAGTGTATTTGAGTTGTGTCCACAATCTTGCCGTGATCACGCTTTTTTCTCTTCATTTTGTATCATTAAAAAGTCTAGTCCGAGACCGCCCGTCGAATGTCGGCTGTGATTTCTAGCCCTCTTGTAACGCTCTAATGGGTTTTTTGGACCACTGTCTGGCCATGGCATCGTTGCAAGCCCTGTGGGTTGTTGTGTGTTGGACTTTCGTCGGACTTTAAATTTATTATAATTTCAAATGGTTTCACTTCGTTTTGTTGCGGCCTCCACGAGCCTTTTTGATCCATACTCTTTTTGAATTTGACTATGTTTGTTAAATAATTAATTGTATGTTGTTCTTTCGTTCGGCACCGAATGAGAGTTGGTTTGGCTAAACAATTTTTTGGCACATATTATGGCCTATTGAAATAATTTGCATAACATGACCAAAGGATATGAAATGGACAGACAGCATATGCCAGACAGACGGCCCAGACGTGCCATACAGATGTGTCCGACTGTGACTCTGAATCTCACTCCAACTCCAACAAAGACTACGACAAAGAATAGGGCTGTGTGCAGGTTCAGCCAGACGCTGAGCCAGCCAGCTGCTTGAGGCATTGCAGAGGAGGCCACAAAGTCAACGGCTACGTATAATTTATATGCAAATACACACGTTCCAACTCCAAACACAAGCAACCTGCAGACCAAAACAATAACGTCGTCCTGGGGTTGCGTTAAATGTTGAATATATATATGTTATGGGGGAGTAACGAAATAGGAAGTGGGAAGTGTAGAAAGTAGAGAGGGTTGGAAGGGGGAAAGTGGGATTGGGCCACTACTACGAAATGTCTATTAAAATTTATTCGAGCGTAAGTACTGGGAAAGCTAAAACTGAATGCTGAAAACTGAAATCATGTTTTGCGCACAACTGAAAAGAAAATATATGCAAGCTAAATGCTAAATAATCAAATGTACACCAAGACAACGAGCACTACAGGCGACGTGCGTCGTAAAGGTGTGCGGGTAGTGTGTGTGTTTAATAGGAGCGGCTTGATAAATTCTTGATTTCTAAATTTGGAGGAGAGTTTAAGGTTTCAGGAAATATTCTCTAACACCATGATATTTAGATAAATTTAACTTCAAGATTTCTTATGTATTTTTTAATAGGACGAAACAAATTCGCAGATAAGTTTAGTAAGTTTAAGTACCTAAGGTACTTTTTGTTCAAAGAATCAATTTGATATTTCTTACTTGTTATACAAATAGCGTAAAGTTATCCGCCTTAACAAATAAACTATTTAACAATAAACCTGACCAATTGCCTTACAATCTACAAATTTATCTTGATAAGTGAATAAATCCGAAATCTTTAGAGTACTTTTCAAGCTGCCCCCTGTACAACAAAAACCGTCGTCTACTTTTGGCCAAGGCAAGTTAGGTGCTAAACAGCGCATGTCGTTGACTGGTCTATGCTACTCTCTATTCCTGGCAGCGAAAGCAGTATAAGCAGAGAAGAAACCTTAAGGGGATGCCTTGCGGGGCTCGTCAGTTGGCTTAGCTGACAGGTAGCGCGAGTTTGCTAGCCGTGAATAGCAGGGTACAACTTTGTAAGTAGTTTAATTAAATTAACAAAACTTAAAGCTCAACGAAGGCGAAACGTTTGGGTGTGTTGGGTTGGTGTGCTTGTGTGTGTGTGTTTGCTGAGTAGTGTGAGAAGGTGCTCAAAGTCGCAGGACAGGACACGCTGAGAAAGTAAAGTTGACAGCAAAACAAATGCAATGACGAGTAAAGTGCTCGTTGCGTATTTTAATTTGGTTTAAAAACATTGTTTCGCACAATCCCCAAGTGTACGTCAGTTCAACTGACGTCAAGTCACACAGTGAACTAAGATGAAGAAGGAGAGAGTGAGAGAGAAAGAGAGGCACAGGCATAAAGAATCAGATGGGGGTCCCAGTTGTTGTATGTGCGTGTGTGTCAGTCTGTGTGTGTTGTGACAGTAGCGCAAAAACCGCGCTGACAGCTAGCGCCAGCTAAGGGAGCTAAGGGATTCCCGCTTTCCAGTACGGTTCTGTTCGGTTCTGGTTCGGTTTCGTTTCGTGGCATTTCTTTATGAGAGGGGCATTGGGTAGAGCGTAGAGGATGGAGAGAGGCATTTGCGAATGTAGGAAATGTAAATTGTGCGCTTTTGGTGTGCACTTTTGCATTCACGTGCAAAATTTTCATGAGCTTCGCAGCTTTAGGGGCTGAGGGTAAGAACGAGAGAGATGTACAAGAAGAAGGCAGTCGCGTTGGCTCAGCAGCATAATGAACTCAAAAACCAACTCATAATTAAACTGGGGAGTTATGTGACGTAGACAACGGCCAAAGCCTAGCAAAGTGCAACTAAAGGAAAGGGGGAGGGACGTGAGAGGTTTGTAAACTCCATTCAGAACATTTGCGACATTTTTCTTGTCAAAGTTGGGCTGGATTCCCTTTTTTGTTGGGGGGATTGGGATGGACGCTGTCCGAGGATTTGTAGCCACACAGCCAAAGTGCCATAAAATGACGAAAACTTCAGTTGCAACCAATGTTGCAAAGTGCATACAAAATGTGACACAGCAGAGAGTTTACTTATGAGCACATGAAGTGTTCCCAGCCACAAGCTAGATTGAATGGGGAGGCTCAGATGCAATAAGCGCTTTGGTCTTTGCTTACAATGCACCCAAAATTAATGGCATGTCTCATAACTGAGGGCTCATATAACTGCACTGAATAGCTCTACAATTTTATTGCAGTAAATTAATGCTCGGAATATATAAAATTGTATGCAAATATGACCTTGTTCGTTCGTTGCAACGAAAGCTCAAAAAAGAAACAAGTTATCAACTTATGTAAATGTTATTTTTTAAAACAAATGCAAGTTAACAATATCTGAAATATATTAATTGTCTTAAGTATAAAACAATGTCTTAATATTTCTAATATTTTAATCAACCTTTCGGGTAAATTTTTAATACAAATAAAATACTTTGTAAAAGGAAACTTATTTTTATACAACACGTAAAAATTAAAAATTAAATAACAACAATTTGTGTGTGTGTTTTTTTTTTAATTAATTACAACCCTTGTCACATTTTATTTAAACAAGACTTTTATTTATATTTATGAATCGGTATACAATTGCTTCACCTGGTTCAGTGCTGTTCCGCTCCGCATTGCATCGTTTGTTATATATAACACAAGTGTCGTAAATGCAACCACTCGAGCTCCAAGGCCAATCCTGATACTGCTGCATATGAATGGCTCTCTTGAACCATATCCCGCGCTCTATTGTACAATAAATGCTTGGTATGCCCTTATTTCATGGCAGAAGGCACAAAACTTTTCGCACCGCCACAAAAAAATGCCCAACTCATTAAAAAGATCAGCACAGCAGCTATACACAGTTCACACCGCACACCACAAGCCTCTTTCCCTGCCCACCTACCCCGATTCGCCACCGAAAAGGTTGCACAATCGAACAATATCAACGCTTGACGGCAGCCCGCAAAGAGCGGTAAAGAGCGAGAGCGAGAGAATGAACGACAGTGCCAAAGAAAACAAACAAAAACAAAAAAGAGAAAAGACCAGAAAACACACAAAACTGACAAAAGCTGAGCCTCCACAACCGCCACCCACAATATAAAATAAAAAAGAAAAGTAAAATTAGGGCACTTACACGTGTTGGCGTAAAAAGCAGCGCAACAGCGCAAAAGTTTTCTCATCCTCAACCCACGGACCACCCACCCCACCTTACACAGAGCACCATTCAACGTCCGTCCGAGCAGAGCCAGCAGAAGTAGCGGCAGCAGTAGCAGCAGCAATTTTTAAGCAAATGTCAGCTCATGCCTCCTGATGATGACCCCACATTTTGAAAATGTGTCAGAGCTACAAGTGAAGAGCAACTGTTGCAACAGCCGGAGCAGGAGTAGCAACATGGGCGGGTGGGTTGCGCCAAACCCTGGATAATGCTGCTGATGGGTGGGCCTTGATGGTGTGCGTTTCTCGCTGATGTTGCTGCTGCTGTTGCATAAATATTCAAAGCTTTTACATGGCTGCAGGCTGAGTAAAAATGTGCAACAGAGTTCTCTGGCAGCAGCAGCAGCAGCAGAAGCAGCGGGGGTAGCAACATCAACAGCGGCAATACTGAGTAATAGTTTTTCTTTTTTTTTTTGGGAATGGTAAGTGCATGAAACCCTGAAACCCGCATAAAGCTACTTGTACAGAGGGTCGCCCTCAAGTATTTATTTAAGTATCAAGTGGTTAAATTGAAAATTCATTATATATAGCATACTTATTGGAATAAAATTGTTTGCTAGGGAACTGTAAACGTGATTTTGCAAACAGTTTTTAAACAGAAAATTATTTTAATGGCTTTAATTTCACCTACTGATGAGCTGATGATTAGCACACGGAAGATATTATTGAACGCGCTTATTATTATTTACGCAAAAGTTTTTTAAAAAACTTTTATATTGCAAGAGAAATTATTTTCAAAACTCCATCAAACCAAAAATAATAGGATAAATAAAACCGATTTAAAGGGATTTCCGCTCAAAATGTTTTAGGTTTGCTATTAGTTTTTTTATACATACATATATATATATATAAATTCCCACCAAGAATGCATAACTTTTCAAGGCAACCCTCTCAATAAAAGCATAAAATTGTCTCTCGCACTGTTGTCCGCTGTTGCAATATAAAAAGCAACAGTCGCAAAAGCAGCAGCAGCGACTATGCCAACAGCGGCAACATGAGCAGCGAGCACTAATAACAACTGCAACGGCCAACAAACACGAAACAGCAACAACACTAACAGCAGCAACAACTATAACTACAAAGCAACAGCGAGTCGTCTTTTGCCTGGTGCCAAACAGTGTTGGTGTTGCTGGACTGTGTCAGGACTAACTGTCAACGAGCTGGCAACCACTTAAAACCTTCAAAATGGCGCAAGTTTAAATTAAAATTTTGAAGTACACATCCCGACACCAACAAAAAACAACAGCAACAACAGCAACACCACAAGCACCGGGAAACAACGACAACATCAAAACATGAGGCGGCTGCGCGTCGCTTTTGAGTACAAGGCAAAACTTTGTGTAATTTCGCTGGGCGAAAGGCGGACGGGTGGGCGTAAGGGTGCTTTGGGTTGGTGGGGTGTTCGCGTAGCGGGATCTGTGGCAAGTGCATTTGCGAAAAACTTTAACGATTTAGGCTCAACATGTTGGCAAAAACAGCAACAACAAGTGTAACAACAGCAACATTCCAGGCAATTGTTTCTGCGAGAAGACCTGGCGCGCGCGCGCCAAAAACCATGCAACACATTTTATGAAGTTTTTCTTGTTTTCTGTTGTTTTGTGTGTGTGTGTGTGTGTGTGTACGGTTTTTCTTGTGCGTGTATTGCTTTTGTATTGCCTGCTGCCTGTTGTTGCCTATTCCGGCTACTGCTGCTGCTGCTTCGCCTCTACTTGTTTTTGCCGCACTTTAGTGCCACCGCATTGACAAAGTTTCTATCTGCCGCGAGCACTTACGCACACACTCACACTGAGACACACACACGCACACACACAATATGTGATCTATGCCAGTTTGTGGGGCAGCCCAAAAACGAAATAAAACAAACTGCAAAATTTCAAATTCAGCAGCCGCAGCCAGCACATGCGATCTGTATAGAACTTTGCAGCAACAGCAGTAAGTAAAAGTTCGTCTTTGTTTGAGAACGAAGGACAGGACAAGGCCAGGACAGCCGTCGGCTGCATATAATTTTGCAGCTCTTTATGCTACCCGCAAGTTTTTACTGCACTTTTAAACTACCCAAGCTCTGGACTCTCAGGCTGTAGCTCTAGCCCCATCTTCAGCCTTTACGTCAGCTTCAGCTTCAGCTTACTCTCTCTCTCTCTCTCTCTCTCTCTCTCTCTCTCTCTCTCTCACACACAGCCTATTTTTCTCTCTGAAGTTTCGGTTTTGTGGAATAGATGTTGCAGTCACATTCGGTTGCTACGACTTTGTCTATGTGTGAGGAATCAGACCAAACGCCTGCTGCTGATGTTGAAAAACGCCTAAATTACGAAATGTGTTAAGCCACGTACGCTGCAAGCCACTGTTATGGTTTTGATAGAAAGTGAAAACAAACAATAAAAACGATGTCAGTATTTTCAGAATTTTTGTTTAGCAATATGTGATATATATTTTCGTTTTTATTGCAACTGCTTTTAGTAAAATAAGTTGTGAGTCGGTTATTTCTTTCAGAAGTTTTAAATTTTCTAATGCTGTCCCAATACAAAAAAAAATTCAATAAATTTAATTTCTGTCAAATTCAGTTTTCATATTTAAATAGCAAGCAAAAAAAAACTTTATTGAAAACCAAGAATTATCACTATCGGTAAAAACTATAACATAACACACTTGCAACCACATTCTATATAATTGACATATTCAAAACGACAAAACATTAATAAAACCGAAAGATAATTTATCTGATTTCTTATTATAATTTGTATTAAGAATTCATAACTAACAAACCTTGACTGTCTTGAAGCTCTCGTTGTTCGTCCTTTTCTATAACAGTTGTAACAATAGCTTATTAATTCCACTCAAGAGCATCAACAACGTTGAACAATGGATATCTAATTTCAGCGTGGTCAATAACCGCATCACAATGGCTTTGGCTTGCTATTCTGTTTGCTTCTCTACATTCTGTATTCTCGGTAAACTTTAAATACTAGACTGACTGTTGTCGATAAGTTCAAGTCAAACACAGGCATAAGACACATGTCAAAGTTACATAATGCGTTCTCTTGTACATCACGTTGATCATCTTCATTAGGCAACCATAATATTGTAGTCATCTCTGTCTAACTCTGTCTCTGCTTAAATGTAAACAATGTCCAGTTAGCAATAGAGATAGGTTCTCACTACCCTCTCAAATCACCCCTTTTCAACCGTCTCAGCTTATGCACAACACAAACACACACACAAAAACACACATACATTATACGAACACACGTAAAGCTTAGTGCGTACAGAAAATTTGTTTGGCACACAAACGGGGCCAAGAAGACTAGCCGCTGCTCAAAAGCCAAACAAGAGGCATTAGCGTTTAGCAGAGTGGGTGTGTCCCAGAGCTCAAGGGTCGGGTACTGTGATCACCCATCTTCTTGTTTGCCAAGTTCGTCTCACAGATTTACCAACTTAGAGTCACAGCAACGATAGAGAGGTATAAAAGGAAGAAAGGAGCGAGAAGAAAACTTTATGAACTACTTTGCGAAAAGGCAGCATGCAAAACAGAACCGAGACACCGAGGGCTTGAACCTTTCCGGTGGCATCTTTCCGGGCTGCGTCCTGCGTTTTGCATCCTGTGTCCGTCTGCTGCGGAAGTCAAGCAAAACTCGAAATACACACACAAATACACTTAGACACACGCACGTGTGTATACAAAGAGCACAGAAATTTGCAACACCTGGCAAAAGTTTTTAATTATATTAGGAAACTGCAAAGAAAATTTGCGTCACAGATTGGAAAGGGAAGCAAAAGTCCTGGGGACAAGAAAGCATTGTGCGAGGATGGGGGAGGCATTGGCTTCTTTGCGAATTAATTGACACGAATTGATGGGTCTCAATGTCAAAAGGCGAGCAACGAAAACCAGCTAAGACATACAGATAGAAAAAAAATTATCCAACTTTACCTGCAATTTGACAGCAGACGTTGCGTATACGTTATGTACAGGCTAAACAATTTTAACAGGGCTCGCTTTAATTGTCGTAATTTTGTCATCGATTTAATTAAATGCCCATAGCTTATAGCCAACTGTCTTTCTTCTTTTCAGTCTCTCCGTTTCATCCTGCTCATTCGCTCTAAGTGTTTGTCCTGAAGCGCCAACAACGGAAGTTGAAATCCCTTTCGTTCGATGGCGATGGCTGTAGGAAAGCTAGATGGACTTGTAAGGGAGGGTACGGAGGGATGCAAACTGTAGCGGAACGACTCGAGGCGAGAAGTTTGTTTGCAAAGAACTCTTGTGGTTTCCATTGCTTGTTGTTAAACAATTGATTTCTCAATAAATCGTGCAATGCACTGAGCTCTCTCTCTCTATCTATCTCTCTCTCTCTCTCTCTTCTTACTCTTTTTCGCCACGAGCTGCGCCCAGACTCCATGAAGCAAAAACAATTAATTACAAATAGCATGTTGACTTGCAAACAAAATAGGGGAAGAACGGGAGTCGAACAGGGCGCTGAAGTAGTCGCAACAGGAATACACAAGAACGCACTGTGGGCCTGCTTGTTAGCATCAAATGTGGAGGGAAGTTCTTTAAAATCGGTTATTTTATTATTGTGTATTATGAATGATGAGCTTAATGCTGTTTTATAAGCTACACTGGTATACAGACAAACTGAAGGATCCTAAAGGCTGATTAACTTTGAAAATTTGGGTTTAACTATAGGCTCACCTAAAGTTTTACTCAACTCCTGCAGTTTTTGGCAGACAGCCTCAAATTGGGATCCACTGTTAATTGGCGACAATGTCGAACGCAGTCGAAACAATAGAATCAAATAGACTGAGGCGAGGAGCACGTTCCAAGCTGGCTGAGTGACTGACTGACTGGCTGCGTGAATGACTGGTAAAATGGAGAAGCGGGCTGGAAGAAAGGAATGACGTACAGGACGTCTGGCTAGACAATAAACAATTTCGAATCCTTTTAATGCCAATAATGATAAACAAATTCAACAGCAGCAGCAGAAGAGGGAAGGGCATAGGCGGCAGAGTGCCGTGCTTCGGTTGCCAGCATATCCTGAGCATCAGATGAAAGGCAAACAGAATGGAACGACAGGAGCAGCCGAAATGCTGAAATGCCTTTGAGCAAGAGACTAAATGAACGAATCGAGTGAACGAAGTTGTCGAGTGTTTGAGTAACTGACTTCCTGGAGCACGAGCAGAAAGTTGCGTCTCTGCTGCTACCCAATACAATGCATCAATATAACAAAAACCTACTTCAAACTGCTGCACAAGAGATGGGGAAAAGAGAGAGTGATGGAGGGCTGTCGTCTCATCAACTTAATTTAATCAGACACTCTGTGTATGCGAAAAATGCAGCAAGTGGAGAGAAGCCAACACCAAGCCTCAGCCCAACCAAATAATGGTGCCCCATTATGGTCTAGAATATGCCTACGAGCTGGTGACTGGGCGACTGGGCGACTGGTTGATGAAACTTAGTCGGGCTATTGTTGTCTCCTGTTTGGGTTGGAATGGCTTTTGGTTCTCTATCGTCGTGCTCGTCAAGTATTCCAGCAATTTTCCAATTGAAATCATTAAACAATTTGCATTCCACTTGAAAATTGCGTTAAAATAACAACAGTTTACAGCGGCAGCAAAGCAGCAAAAGCAAAAAGCAGAAGCCAGCGGAGAGCAGCAAAAAAGAGCGAGAGAAGAGAAAGTGGCGCTGTCCAACCATGTCCTGTTAGTCCAACTCGGCCTGTCCCGGCCAGGAGTTCTTGTACTGAATACAGAACAGAGCAGAACACAATGCGTACAGCACATTTCAATTGCTCAAAAATGTAAAATGCTTTCGCCCATTCTCTTCTCTGTTTGGGACTGTTGGGGGTTCGAGTATGCCCTTTGTTGCACAAATTGAGCGTCGACGCTTTGAAGCAACAAAGTTTAATTACGGTGCATACAATATATACACAGGCAGTCGGACGGACGAACGAACAGCGGTACTACGGCAAATGGAACTTCAAAAATGTACATTTTGTATGCAGAGCAAATGCGAATTTTTGTGCAAATATTGCGTAGTCTGGCTATAGGGACTGAGATTTGGTGGCTATTGATGCAATTGAATGCCTATCGAAAATACAAAATGTTTCACAACAAATTCGACAAGAAGAGGAATATGAATATAATGCGACCTAGCACAATTTGTTTGCGTGACAAAAGTCAAGTTTGTTTAAATATTATTACAAAAATACCAATATGAAAACTTTGATTATGAAATATTCAAATTATGATTAAAGCATAGATTCTGATATTTTGTTTTTAATTATTCACCAATCCATCCTTAAATGCAACTTTTTAAATGAAAACTTATTTGTTTAATCAAAGCATAGAATTTATTGTATATTGAGTTTACAAAACTAACAGGTGCACCAAATAAATCATTTGAACTTAAAACATAAACTCTTTCTTAGGATTGACATAACAAATTGCCAACGTTACTAAAAATAAACCATTTCAAATGAAATTGACTTTGTAAACAAAAACAATGCCAATTAATTAATCAATATCAGCAAGTAATACCCGTGTACTCCCGTAAGCTCTAATGCCTTTTCAGACAGCAATTGCCACAGGGTATTATTACTTGGTCTCTGGACAAAGCCGCAATCTGCATTCAATGCACAACTAAAGCACTTAGGGCCATAGAATAAGGCACTTTAGTCGAGCCTGCTACCGCATTCTCCTCAGATGCCTGCAACGGTGCATTTGCCAATCGAACTGCTTTGCAATTCATCAACTGTCAAATCCCATTTAATTTTAGATTATAGCAAATAATTATAGAGCCAGTCAGGCAGGCAGGCAGGCAGCCGGGCAGGCAGCCGGGCAGTCGGCCACTCAGCCAGGTAACCAACCACATCCAACAGTCAAACCGCCCAGACCGCGCCTATCAAGCACTTGAAAGCCACGACGATAACAACAAGAACAACAGCAAGGACACTAACACCAATATCAACGTTAACGACAACAGCAAGCCAGAACACTCAAAAGCCACTTGGCTAGACCAAAAGGAGCAGATAACGCCCCAGGCTGTCCCCCAAAATGGCAGTCAAGGTTGCAATTGTTGCCCGCCCCAATTACTGGTAGGCAAGAGTTTGCATTTGAACGACTTTTGGCATATGCACAGTGAGACAAAGTTTACATAAAACTGGTTCATATATAGGTTATTATATGTTTAGTGTTGTTAATGTTAAAAATTGTTAACAAAAGTAACAATAATAATAGGTACATTAACACAACTAAAATTGGTTACATTAATTAATAAGACGTTTGTTCAAACGTTTAACAGCACTTTCATTTATGCAGTTACATTCGAAATAAATTGTTAATTTTTAAGTAACACAGCAAGCAGCTTCTTGTATAAAGACCAACTCTCTGCTTCAGTCCTTCTGACGATCGCTGCTTTTGCACCACTGTACTTTTTGAATAGTATAGCAAAATTTTATGGGCCAATGTTGCTGAGTGCAGCGAATTTTAACTGAAGCTGTGACGACGCTGAGAACCAACAAACAAACTTTTATCTACCGATTGAAAATTGCTGTGTGGCTGCTAGCAAAACATTTGCTTGGCTTGGCTAGGCAATCCGGACTGCTAGTAGCAAGCAAATCCAGACGCACAGTGGTCCTACATCCAGTGCTTGTCTAGATTTATTTACATTTGAATTTTTGAACAAGTTGATGAAATTTGCGCACAGAGCAAACTATGTCTGGTCGGCTTGCTAGTACGCTTTGGTTGGTTGTTCGTTTGGTTGTTTGGCAAGCAGCCGACAACGGCCATCAATAAAGGTGGCGAATGCTTTTGTGGTGGCCTTTTGTGTGCATATAATTAAAAATGCTGGCAGTCCCCTGGCAAACCCAAAGGTAAATAGAGTGAAGAGTGCAGTCGTCTGACTGTGTGCATGGTTAGGGTAAGGGCGTGGCAAACAAACAAACAAACAAACACATAAACAAACAAACAGGCGATTGGAGGCTGCTACTGCATTTTTGCAAGTGCTTGCAGAAATTTGTTTGGCCATTAGAAATATTCATGGCTGAAAATTATTCAATTAAAGTTTCAGCAGAGAGCCAAACAACATCAAGGCTTTATTGTTGGTCGGTCATTCAGTCGGGAAGACAGACGTGGTGGGAGAAGGGCAGGCAGACCAGAAGTCAAACACAACAAATATATAATGAGCAGTCAGGCGGCACAACCACACAGACACACACACACACTCATATATATATATATATATACACAGCACACAGGATATCCGGGAATGTGCGCGAATCGCTTCACAAGCGGCCGGCAAAATTAACAGCAAATGCGCTTTAAAGGGCAACAATGGCAAATACCATAGTTGCCATTGCCGCTCTATTGACCCAGTGCCACTGCATAGAAGATAGTTGTTGTGGCAGTGCCACGCCCCATGGGCGTTGAGCGGAACTTTGGCTGCCAGCGGACATGGAAATGCACAGGGGCCCGTTTTGACGGCTTTCAAATACCAGCTAAAAGGAAACTCTAACAGATTAAACTTGGCACTTGCAATGCATTCACGCACACATTGACAAAGGGGATGGGATATGCCTCCGAATAAGGGGTGTTGCAGCTAAAGGGAAGGGGTAAGGTTAGGCACAGGATATGATTCTACAAATACAAGGCACAGAGACGAGTGCCAACAATATAAGTAGACTACTAAAAAGAGTATTCAAACTGACTACAAAATGCTCTGTACTTTTCATATATTAAATTTAATGGCATTTTTTTGTCCACAAGCTTCTGTAGAATTTTTTTGATTCGAAATAAGTAAGCAACCGAGTGTTTTAATTAATATAACTTTATACTTTTGCACAATTTTGTTACCTAATACTATAGTAAATATACGACTAGAACAGCAAAAAATTAAGAAAGAAAAGTATGCAGAACGAGGCATTAAAACGACTTTAGTTCATTCGATACGCATTAAGGCAGTGTATATTAATAATAATGGCTCGTAGTGTGCAAACAAAAGGAGTTGCCTGCGAAAACACACATGTATGCGTACATATATGAGAGTAAAAGTTAATATAACGCATGTTGACTGGATATGCTGATGGTCTTTGGCACTAGTAATCATATTTTGCCAAGCAATTGCAAATACCCTGCACAGAAATAGAACAAACGACAAAGGAAGAGAGATAGGGAGAGGCTAACGATATGAGCAGTTTTAGATTTATATACGTATACAAACGCATACAAATATATGTCCGTCTGTACTATACGCCAGTCTGGCAAACAATAAGAACTCTAGATATGAATGTGAACATAATGTGGGGTATAAGTTGGGGTTGCTGCTAAAGAAATTGTGTTAGGAAGGAGGTTGGGGATTGGGTTCAGTATAGACTCTACGTACTCGTCTCTAGCTCTACTGGTTACTGTATATGCATATATTAGTTATTAATACGTACGTGAAACGCATATTGAGAAAGGCCGCAGCACCAGATACCCAATTTGCCAGTGTACTATCTAAGACATGACATGTCTGTGTGTGTGTGTGTTTGCGTGGCAGATTTATGTGGTTTTTGCAGTAAAGAATGCATAATGTTTGCTTCAGCCATATTCGAAATATGCCAGCTATGAGATTTGTGGCACGGCATTAGTCTTCTTGTAGTTGAATTTCGACTTGGACTTCAAGCACATTAAGGATTCATTCGTTTGCGCCAATCTTTTTACACAGCCACGCAGCCTGTTGCCGTTGCACTTTAGCCAAAAAGGGGTACACAGAATGGCTGCGATTTGTTGCGCAAAGTTTCACGGATGTGGTTAAAATATGGCTTTGAAATTTCAGCTGCAACTGGGAATATGTACAGCAAATACTAAGTTCCCCAGTAACTTTAAGCTAACAGTTTAAAAACTTAGACATAATGTTAATACTGGTAAAAGGGACGAAAATATTAAGCAGCTGAGGTGGAAAAAAAGGCATGAAAAACATTGATTGATGATTTTAATTTGAAAGCTTTTGCTGCTCTACTAGCACTTACACTTTCACTCGCTCTATGATAGATGGTTTTTCCATACTTTCACTTTTACGCCTTGAATTAAGCTCTAAGAGAGCTGAAATTCACTTTCCCACACTTGAACGTTGGGAAAATTTAAATATATTAGTCTTTTCTATGGCGCTCAATAATATTATTGTTACATTACCAAAAGAAACTTTACTTTGATTTTCATTATTTAATCTTCAATTGAGTTCGTAATTGATTAAATTTGTAACTTGAATTTGCACATCAATCATTAAACTTGAAAGTTCTGACCGAAAGCCCTTAGAATTGAATGCCCGCAGTGCATGTAAATCAAAACCACTCCACTTACTAGTTTGCCATATAATTTTCCGAAATTCAACTTTTGCCAATTATGAAAACTAGAATAAAAATGCAAATTTCAAGCAACTCGTGTCCGCCGGCACCAAAAAATGAAAATCAAAAAAAAAAATAAATAAAACCAAACAGAAAGAAAGAGAAAATTATATAAAATGTGCAAAAACTTTACTTTCAAGAGCAGAACAGGGAAAACCTAACTCCAACCCAATGTCAGATAAGCCTAACAAATTTTTTAAAATAAATTACAGAGTAGAGCAAACAAATTTGCATATACAAGGGATAGAAGGTTGACGAGAGAGTAACAGAGAGGGGTGACAAAGGGGTGTCTGGTGGTGGAGGCGCCGACAAAATGCTTTCTTTATTTTATTTTTTACTTTTTCACACCACAAAGCAAATCAAGGGAAATTTTTTGAGAGGTCTCACTACCCCAGTCAGAAAAATGAGTTATTGCACATGTTGAAGCAAAAACGGGAGTGGAGTGAAGAAAAATGTAAAGAGCCTAGAAAAACTCCGTCTAAAGGTCGCAACACTTTTGATTATATCAAGGCAAAGGGCCGTTGTACGAAAAATAAAAAAGAAACAAACAAAATGAGCTGCCAGACGAGACCAAAAACAAAAATATATATTTAAAAGAAAATGTGAGAAAAAAATTCAAGCTATACGCTTAATAAAGTGGCCGACAGTACAGAGGGATGAGCGAGTGCTTGGTTTTCGGGGTCGAGGCCCAAGAAATGTGCTCGGGTACAAACTTTATTAAAACTCTTGAATTAAATGAATTAGTCAACCATATAGCCCAGCTTGAATGCTGCCCGACGATGGACCGGGAATGTGGATTAACCCGCTCGCCTTACCATTTTCACCCGCACTCAGATGCCGCCTCTCAGCTCCCAGTTTCCAGCTTCCAGTTCTCTGTATCCTGCTTCATTTTTGTCTTTATCTATTTCTTCTTCAGTGCGGCTTGAAAAACAATTTTCGTAAGCAAAAGTGTAATGAGCGTAGAAATGAACTTTATACTCGCTTTCCCTTCTACCCTTCTACATAGCGGGGCTAAGCAAGAGTAAAAGATTGGGGTATGGGGCAGCAAATTAAATGAAATCCTTGTGCCAGCGTCTTTTTGGCCACCGCGCGCTGAAAAAAGGAAGCATTAAAATATCAGTGCAAAGAAGGAAAGGGCTAAACGACTAAAACTTTACCAAAAGTATGGCGAACCAAAAAAAAAAAAAATGAAAACAACCTCAAACCCCCACTACAACTAAACCAGCATCAAGAAGCAAAGCTAAGTCAAAAGTTTGGTGCCTTTTTGTAACTGATTTGTACAGTTTTCTCTGAACATTTTTCTTATGATTTCTTTTTTAATTTAATTTAAAAGACATTGCTAAATTGCTGTTAAAATGTAAGAAAATAAAAATATGACAACTTTTGAGGCATACGATGAGCCCTAACACTAAACACTATGCAACACATTTAAATAATATAGATATTTTTATCGAAGATTGTATATGCTATCAATAATGATGAAGTAGGTATACGAGATGCAATTTAATTTATAAAGGTATAAGGTTTATAGGACTGTTAACTGAGATGATTCATGCATATGTTAGCTATTTATATGCAAATTACTTATTATGCAGGCCAGTGTAATTACGCGAAAGCCCTTTTTTGTTAACCCTCCATGGAGTTGCTTAGCCGTTGACAACTGTTGGCCAGTTTGTGTGTTAAATTGGTTTTGGGTCCGGCATAGTTTCTAAAAATCTTCAAGCAACAACTGGAAATTGAAACTTGATTATGTGCAGAGAGGCAGAAAAAGTTGCAATGCTGCTAGTCGGGGGTTATGGGGTCTGCCTGGGGTTTTTTTTACAGTGTTGTCAGGCGTAGAAATTTATGCTCTTTGCCAAAAAGTTTACTACAGCCCTCGACCCGTCTATGCCGTCTATGTCGTCTGGTATGAAGCAGCTCTTAAAACTATTTGCTGGCCAGGCAGCGCATTAAAAGCAACTTGCTTGTATATTCTGTACATCTTTTCGGCATCATAAAACTTGATAGTTTATGTTTTAGTTCTTTTGCAATGTTTGCCAAATGAAATACAAACCAGCAAAATGCGACTTAACTGCAACAGAGCGTTTTATATGCGCATTATTTATTCATGCTCAATGCATGCGCAATTAAAATTTGTGAATTAGTCACAAAATCGATTTGCGCAAATTGCCAACAGAGCCAGGCGAACAAAAAACAAACTACCCACCCCTCTCTCAAATTGGCAATTGAAATGTTGCTGCAACAGCAGCAGAATTTTGGATTCGGTCATAACTTTTTATATACTTCGCTTCATGTGAGATGCTTTTGCTCTGAGCTCAAAGAGTCAAAGTTTTGCTGTTGGGCGGGCTACTTTACTTGGGTTACTTATTTTTATGGCAGTTGTGCATTTAGTTAGCTTCCAAAGGGGGAAGAAATGGAAAAAGATCGAAAAAGTTGGCCAGCATTCTGATTCTCTAACATAAATCAAGGCTTTCATAGCTGCCAGCTTAGGTAAATCATCATACAATGTGAAGTTAGTGTAACGATTTTTAATTTCACAGTATCTAACTGTTGTTTATGCAACGACTATCAGTTATCTTTTTAAACTTATATCAATGACCAAAAACCCATGAGGCTCGTGTTGCCAATTAGTTGCTGATAAACTATAATGAGATAATTGTAACAGATTCATTTTTAATGCATACATTTAAAGGCTTGGTTTAATGAGTAGATATATACTTTGGCCCTTACCCTTGCCCCCACTCATTTGTGGTGTGAAATTCACATTCCACTCGATTTATTACTTTGACAGCTACAAACTTTTGTGTGCCCAACATTCCCATTCTCCCCATTCAAATAATGAAAGGAGTTTGGAAAATGTAAAACTTTTGCATAATAGACTCAGCTCAGGAGTTTAAAGTTCAAAGCTTTTGTAGGTTATGCAAATTAGGAATAAATAATACGACACACACACACACACACAAATACACAAGCGTAATACCAATACGAACATAAATTAGGCTCCGGTTCAACGTTTTTATCAACATGGGCGATTCGGTGTATGTGCAACACAGGACGGGATAGAGCGGCACTCAATGCCACAAAATTATGATAAATGATTTGGAAATGCGCACAAGCAGGCAACAGACCGACCGACCAGCAACACCAACAACAACCGGCCCACAACGCAGAACCGAACACATCCTTTTCCTGTAAAGTTGTTGCTGTTACTGTTATAACAGTGTGCTGTTGCTGTTACTGCCGCTGTTGTCATTGTAGTTGTTGTAGTTGCTGTTACCCTTAAGCCGGTTGGCAAAAAAAAACTTTTCGAGTTAAAGGAAATGTAATATATATATATATATCTTTTTTTCCTCTCTTAGGTTTCACACAAGACGACAGCACATTGAGTAGGATGAGGAAGTCGCTGCCTAAAATCACTGAACTAAAACTCTGAGAGGGTGCCGCATTCGGTTTCCGAAAACTATTTCTATTGCTACAAGTGCATGCGGTGCGCAACTACAATGTAAGAGACACACACACACATATACATTTACACAGCACATAGCATAAAAAGCTGGCACCAAGGCGAAGCCAACAAAATTCTGGGGGACAGGAAGCGCACATCATAAAATATTGATATTTGGCTGCTTTGATTTTTCAGCGCGCTGCTTAAGTAATGGCAGCTCTGGAGACGCCCCACTGCTAAGGTCTAGTCTGATCTGTTTTGGTTGGGTCGGGTATATGGCAAAGTCTGTTTTGTTGTGTATATGTGTGTGAGTGTGTGACACACAAGCGACGACAATTCACATTCTTGCCATCCGTTCTGCACTTTTTGTCGTTGCGCCGCAAAGCAGCAGCCTCAACTTTAGCTTCATCCACAACCTCAACCTCAAACTAAACCTTAACCTGAGCGGCAAACACCAAAGAGCGCAACAATCCACGAATTTAGTTTCCTTTTGGGGTTTGCCCAGCACAACTAAAATGCTAACTGTGTTTTTGTGTGTGTGAGTATGTGTATGGTAGACAAAGAACTAGATTTGAGAGGGAGTTCGTTTCGTAAAAGATGGCTTAGGGATAGGCAAAAGCTGTGCTTGGTTACATTCAGACGGCCACACGTCCAGACAGTTAAGGTATGGGAAAACCGCAGCTTGAGCACAACTTGGTTGCAATATACTATACCGACTATACCAGACTGGAATAATTTTGTACACAATCACATTGGGAGCAGGTTGCGCGCTTGACAAACAACAGCAATATTAAATGCTTAGAGAAAATGCGTATTTGAAATTAAGAAAGCATTCGTTTAAATCGATTTCGCTTTAAGAAAGAATAAAAAGGTATAAAGCTAAAAATAAGCAATTAACAATTCAAGGCTGCTTTGAAAAATTGAATTTGGTATTTGCTTACATAAAAACAATTTGCATTAAATTTAACAATATACATATTCAATATTACGTAGAATTGATTTATGGTAACAAAATCATGCAATTACATTTAAATTTATTTATTTTTGTTTCTTGAGTATTAAAAAACGTTTTATACTCCGAACTCACACAGATACAAAAGGGATATAATGATTTGTTGCAATTGTATATATAACAGGTAGAATCTACAATTTTAATCAGCATTAACAATCGGCCCAATTATGTTATTATTAAGCAGCCAGTGTTTTTTAAAGTTTTAAAATTGTTAAAGCTTTTTCCTCAAGAAATAGTACATAACAATTAAGAATGTCAGTACCAACAGGCACAGATATATTATTACTTGTGATTACAAACTGCATTTAAACTTTTTGAGCTTAACACAAATCATATTATAAATAAAAAGTACCATACCAACAAAATCCTACCTACCTGGTCTTTGAATGCTTGTAATAACCAATTATTGAGGTCAAACGTACAAACATATAAATAGCCATTTTATAGCATATATGCAACTGCCATCTTTCAATTATGTTTTAACAATTATATATGTTGCAGCTGCGCATAAATGTGCACTTAACAGACGGGGCATTAATCGAAACCAAAATTTCCATCCTCATTTAATGGACATATTTTAATGTTGTTAATACCAAATATAAAGCTATATATCTATATCTATATGCATGTTAATGTATCTCTGTAAACTAAAGTAAACTCGTACGTCTGAACTATATCTGGGCTGGTCGGCCAAATGGCAATATACAAAATCAATCGACAGAAGCAACAAGGCTAACCACATACACCACCACACAGAAATTCGATACTCTGTGGTGGCTATCAACAACATTTAATCAAAGCGCAAAGAACCCAAACTGCTGGCCAAGGCAAGCAGCTTGTCCTCTCGTGTATGTGTGTAAGTAAGTATATTTTGGAAATCAGCTCATTTCGACAACATTTCCGGCAACTAAACCATGTTAGGAATGAAAAATGAACTTGCCCCCTCTCTCTGTTCCCTCTCTGCACAAACAGGATGTGCAGGATGTATGTATGTGGGTCGCATTGGATAGTGGAAGGGAATGGGGTACGGGGGCGATAATATTGTATGGTAGTATGGCAAGGCCAACGTCGAATCTATAATATGACATAAAAATGAAAAGCAAATGACAAGGGTTCAGAGATTCTCCACTGCCTCGGGGGCTGCGGTTGCCATTGCTATCTTCTGGAGATATGCCAACTATTACAAATTGATTCTCTTCACATTGCCTGTTGTTGATTTCCGTTCGTATTGTGGTTCTATTTAAAATGCGTGGCTGCAACAAGAAGAGCAGCAGCATCGGCTTTAAAAGCTAATAAATTCCCCAAGCTCCAGCACTTGGTTAATGTTGAAAATTTTTTATTATTGGCTCTGTCAAAGGTTTTCTACATTTTATTGTTGGCCATAAACTCACAGAAGCAAGAACAATAACAACAACAACGAGCAGTCGCAATTAAAGACGTCTCGGGGGCATAGTAACGAAAATTGACTGAAACAGCGAATGTTGGTTTCTGTGTTGTGGCTGTTGCCGTTGCTGCTTTTGCTTTTACTGTCAGTTGTGTTCTGAGTGGTTCGTCCTGCACAACAAGTGACAAGCTGTAAAAATTATAGAGCGCTTGCAATAACCGAAATATGTGTGTGTGTGTGTGTGTGTGGCACAGTGTATCGCATCTTTGTTAGCTGCTTCTGCTACTGCTACTGCTGCTACTAGATAGGGTAGGTGAATTGGCCTCAGGGCCAACGATTTGCAGACTTGAACGTGACTCACTTTGCTAAATGGTGCGCAACACTAGCAAAAGGCAACTGGCATCAGGGTTTTTCATGTTTGCTATTTTGTTTTTTGTTTTGGCTTGGTTCTCGCCTCTGAAGACAGTTACGAAAAACAATGAAAACTTTTATATGTCAACTGCAAAGCTTTAATATCATTTTCATTGAGCATTTAAAATTTGTCAGCAAGTTGGGCACTCTAACCGATAAGTGCTGTTATAGCTGCTAAAACTGTGCGAATGAGATTTCTTCAAAAAAGATCGTTGTAAAAACAAATGTCGTCAATAAACTAGAAACATTATTCATTTGCCTCAGTTAGAAACCAACCAAAGCCATAAAAACGGGAAATAACTTTTAAAACACATTAAAAAAAACAACACAATAACACTTTGCAAGCTTATATACATTAGAACCTAAGTAAATTCCAATTTGCTTATACCACCTTTACTGCAAGTAGAAGTTTGTGATAGTGCATTTAAAATTCGGCATGCTTTTTGAAACTTTTTATCTGTTTCTTGTTTTGTTACTTGTACTATAAAATATGCAGTAACAGCAGTCGAAACAAAATGTTCAATTTGTTCTGTTGGTCTGCTCAACGCTTGTTGTTTTCCAAACTCTAATTAACCACATCAAGAAATCTATGGCAAATTTGCGTGAATGGCATGCCTCAGAGGGGGGGTGGAGTGGAGGTTGGGGAGTGTTGTCTGCGAGCGATCCAGATATAAATGCTCTAAGTACGTGTTTAATATGCCAGACAGATAGCAGATAGCATTGAAATTGTCTTTGAACACGTGTCAGCGCCAAAAAGCAGGCAATGCTAATTTTAAATTAACGTAATGGCCCCTATAAAAATTCATTGGAAATCGTCGAGTGTTTGCTTATTGTTACAGTTTAGATACACATTATTTTCGCTATCAATAAAAAAAACTTTTATATAACACCATTAAATCATTTTCTATTAAGCTTTCTTTGCTAGAATCGATCTAACTTGAATAAAAACTAATTGTAGATATAACAAAGTAGCGAGTATAGGAATGGTCAATGAACTTTGCAATTACATTCAAAAACTTAATAAAAATGTAAATTGCCATAAATAAGTAACATAGCACACGCTCACACTCGCATATACACACACCTACCAACAAATATATTTGTTTGGCAATTTTATTAAAAGCTTTCGAGCATTTAAAATGTAAAAACCTTTGGAAACGTGCTTCAAAGGCCAAATCGTCTCTCTATAATGGCGGGCAGTATATTTAAATTCATATTCAAACCATTTTTTTCACTGCTCTTGATGCTCTTTTTGTTTTTATTTTTCAGTCAACATTTTGGGCATGTGTACTTTAATTATGCATAACTATGTGTATTTAAAATGCTGCTGAAACTTTAAACGCATAAGGGCTAACACACATGCACCTTTTAAATATTTAAATATTTGCCCAAGAAGGTCAGCAAAAGAGATCAAATTAGAAGTTTAAAGTGCAGTCGAAGTGGAAACTTTAAATAACATTTGACTTGTCTATCCAATTTGCAGATTTTAACTTTCAACAAGAGAAAACTAATCAAATGCCAAACGCCTTGGCATCGTTTACTGAGCTATTGCCATAACCTTTTGCCATAATACAAACCATGCCCATAATAATATATATACAAGTATCTTAATATAACTAAGCCAACACACACACACACACACACACACACACACACACACTCACAGAAGACCTAACACCAAGCCAAAGAAAGAGATACACTGGGCGTATAAGCAATATCATTGATGAAAATTAAGCTGTAGCATCTCTCGATTGCTGGGCGTTTTAGGGGACATTTGTTCTAAGCTTTTTGTTTTGGCAAACAGCACTTCACATTTATTACGGGGCCAAAAGAGTGAGTCGCAGCGTCGCACGTTGTTCAATTACCGCCAAGAATAATGGAGGGCAGCCAAAACCGAAGCACGAAACACGATACGAAAATGAAAAACGTATAAAAACGTGAAAAAAATCGAAGAAAAAAGAAACCAACACAAACACAAACAGAAACACAAACACAGCAAGCAAATGATCTTCGATGGTTTCTCAATGGCTTTTGGTTTTATGTTGTGTCCAATTTCGAACAGAAAAATGCCAACCAAGGCGATTGAATGAAAAGCGCAAACCTTTTGCCCAAAACAAAACTAACTTGTTTTCCTTGTTGTTTTCCTTCACGCATACAGCAACTGGCCGCATGCCGCCCCATTGGCGTTGCCCCTTCACATCCAAATGCTTTGCATAATTCTTGGCATGCAAATTTTTCAATTGAACACAAAAGGAATAAAGCAAAACGCCCACAAACACATACACACGTACTCAAACACACACTGCTGTAAGGCAAGTCAGTTGCCCGGGAAATGGTTGGAAAAGTGTCGAAGCTGTTGCCACGTTGCCCATCACACCTCCCTCCACCTGATTTGGCACCCAGCTCGACAAAACTTTGTTCAATATTTTTGCATGCCTGCGCCGCCCAATTTTCAATATTTTTTTCTTGTTTTTTTTTTTGTGATTGTATACTCTTTAAAAGAGTCCGTTTGTTTTAGTGAATAGTACAAATGACTTTTCATATGAATATTTGAATTTTATTTTGAAACGTTAAAAAAAAGCAAAAATCATTTTAAAATGCTCTTCACAACACAAGTTTTTGCCTCGGTAAGGTTAGAAATAAAAGGTGTTATGATAGGGCATATTATATTTCGATTTTAAAAAGTGTTTATTCAATTTCTTGAACACTTTTTTTGTCTCTTATTTTTTGCACTTCTTTGAGTGCAAAGTGGAAAAAAAAAAACAAATTCTGTTTGTTGTTGAGGGGGGGTTGGGTGGTGCCTCGACGACGTTTGGGTTCGTGCGGCGTAATATTATTATTTGATAAAGATGCTAAAAGTAACGAAAACACATTTTCTCAGTTAAAAGGGGTCGTTAGGGAATGAAATATGCGCACGTACGCACAGGGGCTGTTGCCAAGTAGGGGACGGGCAGCACGGGGGCGGCCAGCAAAGTCGTATGACGTAAAACTGCATATATGCTTGTATGAGTGCTATGTGTGTGTGTGTGTATGTGGTGTGTTTGGGGTGGGCGTGGCCTCGCACAGCATGCGGCTTTATAGTCGATTTTTATCACAGCATTTGAATTATTATTTCAGGAAGCGCGCTATTTGCGCATCGCGCTTTTTGCGGATACAATATTTTCTTCTTCTGCTTTTTTTTTTTGTTTGCTTTTTTCTTTTCGTCGCTGCTTGCCTTTCATGTATTTGCATATGAATGCGGCTCGACGGCGGCAATATTTGTAGCCAGCTTTGAGGCGCCGTTGTTGCCTATGCGGTACGTGTGAAAATCAGTTTTAATGCTAAAATATTAAACGTGCGCTCGCCGACTGCGACAGAAAGGCTCACAGTGCTTGTTATTCCAACACAAACACACAAAAGAGATGGAGAGTATTCATATAACTAGTATGTTATATTCCTTCGCGATTCGTTTGGTCAGAGGCAGCAAACGAGCTGTATATTAAACCATTTTGTAGACCCTAAGAAAAATAAATTAAAATTTAATTAAAAGGAAAATAATATTACCCTAATAATTACACATTCTTTGCATTTTATTTGATACCAGTTTCTTAAAGCACAAGCACGTAACCAAAACAATTTAAAGCAAAGGCAAATATATGTTAAACAAACAGCAACAAATGTTGATTAATGTGAATCAATAAAATAACAAGAATTTAAACAGTATACAAATACTTGTCTATAAAAATTCTCAAATAGAAATTCAAACTCAATCGAGTGTCGCATTTGACATTTTAAAGATTCTTTTGGAATTTTTAGTGTTTGCCAAACAATTATCATATAAGTTGTTTTTTCAAATCAGACACACATTTAAAATGCTTTGCAGCCCTGATTCGACTCACAAATATTTTTTTTCTCTTTGACAAATTAATAATAAAAAGGTGAAGAATTGAGCTTGCGGAGTGTGGGTGGCAAACAAAAAGGAGTTATTATCTGGAGGTCTGGTTTCGCATCAAAAGGCATAACTGTTATTGTAAGAGATTTCATGTAAATATCGCATGTAAACGTCGTAAATAAGGCGCTTTTAGTGGCGCAACCGTGCTCGGTCTGCTGTATGGTCTGTGCAACACCTCGAAGGGATGGGGCGTTCACTGAGGTTTATTGTTTACCGAGCGCGCACAGAGAGTGTGAAAGATAAGGGGAGGCAGTGGCGCATAGGGGGCGTACGGGCGGCCGCACAGGACGAAGGTAAATAAAAATATTTTGTGCGTGAGTGCGGTTTTTAAGCTGCGTGAAATTTTTCGCCCCTTTTCACCGTAAATGTTATTGTTATTGTTGTTGTTGCTGTTGTTGTTGTTGTTGATTTTTTCATTCTTTTGTTGGCGGTATGTGCTGTATGGAAATTCTGGAATCTTGTTTTTATATGCATTGTCTGGGGCGCTTTATGTTTTGCTAGCAACGCCAAAGGCAAATTGACCTTTAAGGCATGCCTTTGCACTCTGAATTCGGTTTTTGTATTCAGTGTATTCTATCGTTTGCATTGCCTAAGGGTTTTTGTTTGTGCCATTGATTGAAGTTTATTTAAAATTATCAAATGTCAAAATGACAATTATTCCAGTCATGTTTGAAGTCAACAAATAAAATTCCTGTGGCTCAAAGTCAGCCAAATATGTATAAATGTATGTGTTTTGAGCAATTTGTGGCAGCAAATCGTAAAACTCTTATCTAAAGTTTAACTGTGCCATTTAGCTTTTTGGGTTAAATGTGAAAGTGCCATTCGTGCAAATTGGTCTAGACAAATTTTGCAAATTTGACATTTTGTTTTGCCAAACTAGTTTTTCACGCATCATTCAGCAATTGTATCTGCTATTTTGTTGTTGTTTACTTAAAAAATGATAAGATTGTAAATAATTGCACAGAGGAAAAGTTTTTATTTTGTTCAAAGAGTTGCATACTTTTTGGCATTATTTGTTAAATTCATTTGAGGGTCAACATTTGAAAGCAAAATGTTTTTGTAACAAGAAAAACCTTAAGTAAGGCAAAAAGGCAAAACAATTAAGCTAGAACTAGATAAAAACAATTTGTACACTTGACTGCACATTAATTTCAATGTTGAGCTATCATAATGTTTGACTTTTAACTTTTCTAATTGCATTTTTGTTGTTGGCATATTTAATAAATAAAATCGCTCCACTAAAAAAGCAGAATAGCAGAAAATTAACCAAGTGTATCTTGGTATTGGGCACAGTATACAAATGGTTATTTATTCACAACAGAGCAAAGAGCATAAACAAATAAATCATAATTGAAACGAACCGCCTCTCATAGACAATTTCTTAAGTGATTTCAGAAATGTTTCCTTCAGATAGTGGGTGGAATTACTTACAAAAATCGTAAATGCATATTGCCATGTTTAATGGGCAGAGGGATTGGAAACGGCCCAAGTAATACAAATTCATGAGTTTCAAATGAAATATTAAAAAGTACATTGAAGGACTCGCACTCGCACTCAGCATTTCACATTCGTTCAGCCAATTCAGGCATATTTCGTATTCCGTATTCAGTAAGTACTCAATTCTCTCAGCTACATTTTCGACAGATATTTCAGTTGTTTCCGTTTCCGCAGACGCTGTCAGCCCAACAGCCAAATAATTATGAGTGACAAAAGTTACACAAATAAACGTAAAAAAAACAAAAATGTTAACATTTTTCTCCAAGTCGACTGTTAAATACACTTTCTACAGTTTTGATTCATATTCCTATACAGCACATTTGTTGTTAGATTGTTAAAAGAAAGCTTTTTATTTTGTAAAAACCTGTCGCCTACGTTGTCACACATCCATGATATCCTTTGCGTCAATGTCTGTCAAAAAGATGAGTGCTTTTAAGGCGAGATTTACCCTCCAATATTTTGCCTACAACCCGCCCAAACAGCCCCGAAATCTCCCAGCTCTTCGAGTTATACGGCTCGTTGGCATTTTACAGTCGCTGACTCATTTATAAATTTATGAGCTCAACTGCCAGGGGAGTTATCGCGTTAAAATGCTGCGCTCTGCTCTGCTCGATTCTGTTGCAGCACAGAGATACGAAAATGAAGAAAAAATAAAAATGCCAGAAGAAAAATAAAAAGAAAACAAAAAAATAAAAAGAATAAAATAAAAATTAGCAATAAAAAGTAGAAAAGCGTGTTTGTTTGTTAACAACTGCAAAACGAGAAAAGAAGTAGCAATTTTTTTTTTCTTTTTTTTTTGTGAGGGAAGGAGGTAGTAAGAGGAGGGAGCAACGACGACATCAAATGGATTTCATGTCACGTTACACAAATGTGCCAAGGAATTAAAAATGAGTCGAGAAGCAGGCGCCACTGCCACTGGCAGCAACAGTTGCTGCCTTGTACTTGTACTTGCTGTTGTTTGTTGTAGTTGTTTGTTGCTGTTGTCCCATTAGCGTGCTGCAGCACGCTTAAATGCGAAAAGTGTGTTCATTACTTTGCCATGCCGTACCCAACCCACAGCACTCGCTCCCTGATCCCTGCTCCCTACACCCTCTGCTACGAAGTCTTAGCGCAATGAAAATTATTTTCATTTTGCTTTGGTGCACTCGCTTGCCCAAAAGCTAAATACTTACTTCTCGCCTGCCACCCAACTCTTTAGCTGCTCTCTCGCTCTTTCGCTTTTAGTTAACCTTTCGAAGAGGGCCGACTCGACGGTGCGAATTTCAATTATTTATTGCGCCATACACAAACGTTGTCTTAATGGCTGACTAAGGAGCCCGAATTGGCCCTAAAAGTCATAAACACTCCAGCTGGAAATTTCAATCTAACAAAGTGAGTATTATATTAGTTTTAATAAAGAACTCAGTACTCGAATTCAACTCAAGTCCTTTCTTATGTATGTGCTGCACGCATAGGAAAACGCTGCAAAGTTTTTCGTTTCAAGTACAAACTCTACGAAACTGTTCAAATAAAATTATTTCCTAAGTACTTAGTATAAGTAAAACGGCAGATTCATTTAAAAGTCTTTAACTTGCAAGGACGTGGCCAATTAGCTTTATAGTTTTGCAATTAAATTATTTGTTGTACGCAGTTTATACTATAAATCTTTATGTCATTACACGTTTTAAAAATCTTTTTGCTGTGTTGAATGTAAAATATAAATAGTCACATTATTTACTTTCTATCATGCAACTTTGTTTCTTTGAGCACTTAACTCAATCAAGGCAAACCAAGTCTAATGTCAGGTTCATGTTTATGGGTGCCTTACTTTAATCGACGCTTTTCATGCTCTGGCACACCCGAGTTTTACCTCCTACTTGCTGCACACTTTACTGTCAAAGTGTGGCGAAAATCTTTACCATTTTGATTGGCATCATTGATTGAAACAACACGAAGCGTTTAACGACAAAATGTCATAAAACTTGGTACCGAAAAATAAAAAAAAATACATAAAGGTAAAGTGTGCTAGTTTTCACTTAAGCTGACTCTTTGCATTTTTTTTCTCCCATTTTTGATATATTTTCCACAACGTTGCGAAATTATTGAATTTGTGAGTGATTGAGGCATGACAAAAGCCAGTTGCAACTAATTGGATTTTGGCCAGAAGCGGACAGGAAATGTTTTGACAATTGTGCAAATGAAGTGCGAGTCGCAAGGCGACGTGCCAATGTCCTGGACAAGGCTACTTTGTCAGTTCATTGCACCCCGAAGGCTACAAAGCAATACACACACACATTCGCAAACGCACACATGTACACACTTATTTGCTGAGACCTCAGCAATGACAGAGTCCTATGCGATGCGACAAAGGGGTAAGGGGTAGAGCAGAATGAATGGCAATGTTTTGCCGCATAATTCACATAAATTATGCAATTTATACGCAGCGTATGTTAAGCCTCGAATGGACAACAATGCAAATGATATGGCCAGGAGAGGTTAGTCAGTGACAGGTGGCTGGAGAGAGGGGAAAAGCAAGTGCCAAGAACTTGCTAAGAAGTATGTAACAAGTTGTCGACGCTGTGCTGTCGTCACATCCACATTTTTATATGCATATGTTGCACAAAGGATGAGGTTAAAAGGGTTGCACACAGCATTGTATACGACAGTATTACCCGGTCCACATGACAATTGTACTTATGGTGTGGATGGGGAGGAATAGAGTATTAAAGAGTGGTGGTGGCAAGTGGCTAGCACAAAAGTAAGTAAAGTGTGAGGTTTGTCTTTTATCTTTGTGCGATGTGGAACAGTTTAAAGCATCAGCAGTTTATTAAATAGTAAAGTTCCTGCCAGCCAATTGTATTTGAATAACACATTGAGAACTGCATTAGGCACAACCAAATAACCCAAACACACGCACACCTTGATGTATTTTATTTGCTTACCGTTTTTAAACCTTATTTTTCATCCATTATTTAAAGTGCACTGACTTTCCTACAATATTTGCTTAAAGCAAAATGCAAACGTTTTTCCCTACAGCTTTGGCAATCATTCTACTAGAAATATTCTTTTTAATAAACTTGTTGTACCATTTTAAATTCCTTGGACGCATTTAAAACCTTAACCTCGTTTTATTTAATCCCGCACAATGACGCCCAACTTTCGGGTCATATTACATAGATTTAGAAATTCTAATGACACAAACCCAGCAACAGCAGCAGCAGCAGCAGCAACAGCCAAGCAGACAATGAAGTCCCCTCAGCACAACACAGCCGAATCAGCAAAAGCAGCAGCCTGTTGACAGCAACAACAGCAACTGGAACACAAGCAACAATAAGGACAACCACACGTCGAGAACTGCTGTGTGTGTGTGTGTGTGTGTGTCTAAGTGTGTTGGTGGGGTCGTAAAGACCAGCTGTGGAGTTCAAAGGGGTCAGCAAAGGGGAGGTTAGAGAGTGGATACAGACGGCGAAACACTGCAATAAAAGTGCGGTGCAGATGCAGGCAATGCAGAAGGCGGGAATTTACATTTAGTTTATGAGTACACAAGCGACGACAATAGTGGAGAGCGTCGTGTTGCCCCATCTTGCCTCTCCGATTCTAGTTTCAGTTCCTGTTGCCTACCCCCATTTGAGTTCCACTTGCATCACAGCAGCAGCAGCAGCAGTTGCCGCAGCTGCTGTTGTTGTGGCGCGCCAAAAGGTCATACACAATGAAATGCACAAATGTCAACATTTAACGGTCAAAACGGTCGTACAGACAGTCAGATCAGATAGACCCAAACAGAGACACACACACACTCTTTGGAGCAGTAGCAATAGCAACATCAACAGCAGCAGCAATGGCAGGATGAACTGGAGAACATTGTGTGGCTGGCAGGAAGTTGCGAACGCTCCAAGTTTAAAGTTTATGGGCAAAGAAAAGTCCACAGACAATGGGGCCAATAGATGCAACAGTGACTATAGCAGCAGCAACAGGAGCTGCTTCTTTGGAGATTGTGTGGCATAAAACTGATCAGGTTGACAGCCAGCTAGAGCGCAAGAGGAAAGATGCCGCTGCAACTTTATGACATTTGCTGGGCACAATACTTGCAACAAAGTGCGGCTAGGCCATTACCAAAAGAAATAAAAGAAAGCCAAGACATTTCCCCAATAAGTTGAGACTAAGATACACTTTGTAGGGTATAACAACTATTTATATATTCACGAGAAATATATATTTATAAGTATAGCTCAAGCTCAAGCTTATTATGATAATTAAAATTGAGCATGAACAAGAAGATATCAATAAAGCCAGAGTTAAATGAACAATCATCATAAAATTAAGAATTATTTAAAAGTTAGAGCATTCAGGAAAGCTTAATAAAATTGTGTCCAAAATAGAAAGTTAAGCCCGCAGCGACAGTTCCACTCCCAGATGCAGTCACATTTTGTGACAATGTGTGTGTGTGTGAGTGCTAAAGGACCTTTGTGGCAGTTCAATCGTAATGAACTATGCACAAAAATGACCTCCAGGCGAATGCTGTTGGTGGACAAAAGCAGCACCAACAACAACAACAGGCACAAAACACAGTTAACAAGTTTTTCTCTGTGCTCGAGCAAATTACATTTACTGGGCAGTTTTTTTAGGTTTGCCCCAAAACTTGTTGTGGATGTTCATATGTTAGTTTCCTCTTTTTGTACACATTATGGTGAAAACCTTAGAAAAGTGCAGAAAGCTCCAAATTATGTCTAGCCAGGAAGCAAAGTTTTGCCTTTGTCATTTGTTTTAGCTGCGCATAAAGACCAGTAACTCTTTTTTCTCTCTACTTTTTCTATATTTTTTAATTTTTTTTTTTTTTGTGGAAACTAAGTTGCTTTGACTTAAAAATTACTTGACTGGAATAAATTTTAATAAATTAGTCCGGTATATATATGTGCAAAATAAGATTTAAAAGTTTTTAGAAAATTACTTGATAAAAGAATGCAAGTTTTTCAAAACATTTCCTTGGGAAGCAATTAAATTTGTTAGCAAAATTATAAGCTAAACCTTGTATATATAATATAGAGTATAATATAATTTATTGTTCACATTTGCAAACTGTAAATTAAATCAATTGACTTAAACACACAACTCTTTAAGTACTTTAAAGCCTGTAAGTATTAGTTACATTCTAGTTCCACACTCAAGCTCATTCAGTCAGATAATCTGTGAAAACTCTTGGCACGACTTGAGTCTACAATTTTGTGCCCAACCCAAAATGCTCCGACTGACAACAGAGAGTGCAATGCAAGCACGCAACACTCAGTTCAACAATAACCAACAACAAACAACACGCACTGCCAACTTGCTCCTTAATCAGCTATTACGTAAAACTGCAGCTGGGACCAAATGTTTTGACAATGCACCAGCACAGGACAGTTTGACACATGCCAGGCATATGCGGGGGACTGTGAGGGGCACACACACGTTTGTTTTGGCTTGTTGCAGCGGCAACTGCAGCAGCAAACGGCAATGATGACTTTGGTGGTTGGCACATTGCCGCAGTGCGTCAGCTGTAGCTGAAGTCTGGTCAACAACACTCTAGACTTGGATGTGAGGCTTGCAAAATTTGACACTCGCGTTGGCTGCGCAGCTGCAACATCAATTTGCATTCATGACCATCGACAATTGTTCTAATACTTTCAGCATTGCTTGCCAGACGCTGACAGTTTCTGTTGCAAACTGTACGGAACAGGGTGTATATATTCTTACCCATAATTATGGCAATTGGTAGTCAAGCTACGCCTAAAAGTATACAGCACACATGTGCTGTCGCAGCTGCTAGGAATACTCAGAAAAGTTAGAGAAAATGCGAACACCATCTGTGCTGCTGCCATCAGCTATCGTCGTTGTCGTCTTTTTTGGAATTTAATTAAACTTTACACAAGTAAACAAATGACAGTATGCAGCCGCTGTCTATGTTGACTTCGCTGCAAGCTATTTCTCCGTGTGTCTCTGTGTGTGTTTATACGTGGGCATATGAATGTGTGTGTATGTCACATGGCCCCAAACGAATGCAACCGAATGCAAGTGGCAAGTGAAGCGAGCATTTTATTAAAGAATAGTTGCGGCTGGAAAATTGTTGTGGGCTTAGGAGAACTGAAAGTTGCAACTTTTGCAGTTGTTGTACAACAACAATATTCTTCGTTTTGTTAATTATTGAAATAAGTTTGCTAGCTGAATAACCTCATATGTGTGGGTTGTAAGAGATATACTTTGTTATTTCTTGTTGATGTAGTTTGATGGGATCTATAAACTATGGCTATTTGGTGGAGTCGACTCAAATAAACAAATTAAACGTATATTTACAAGATTAAATTAAAATATTTTGTTAAATTGAGTTTAACGTAAACTGTAAGAAATAATCAATTACTTTCTAAGAGAGACATTATAAAGTTGGCTTAATTGTTACATGATATTTGTAGAGTTATGTTCATGTTAAAATGTTTTAGTTTTAGCCCCACAAGCTGTTCGACCCTCGCAATAATAGCGTTTTATGTTGTACGTGTGTTTGGCAATTGTTGCTTTTACGGCGACAAAGTGAATGAAACCCAAAAAAACAACGGTAGCAAATGCAAAAAAAAAATTATAAAACCGCGTGGCATTTATTGGTGTTAGTGCTGACATTGCAGCAGCAGCCGTACCGCATAGAACGCGTTGCATCCAAAGCTAATCCCCCCAGAATTATGCAACAAAAAATTAATTAAACACAATTTAGTTTTCTGTGCACCACCGTTGCGAAAAACCGCGTTGCGCGAAAATCGCTGCGGTTTTCTATATAGTTATATATATACATACTATATACATAAACACACACACTGCTAACAACGTGACACAAATTATTGTTATGCAAAGCGACGGTGGGCAGGCAATGGCAGGGCATTGAAGAAAAAAAACAACCACAAAAAGGAACAGCAGCCAGGACCAAGGCTTTGGGCCGCTTTTTGCGGCTACTTGACTTAATACCTGCAATAATTATTATAACGATGCAGAGAGAAATCTTTTAACGCTATAAAAAATGGAAGTAAAAGCACTGGCGGGCAATAAAATGGTTCGGATAAGCACTTGGACTTTGCATGGAGCAATTTATTTTCGCATATGGAAAACAATTTATGGTCTACGATTTTGTCATGGTTACATAAACGCCACAATTTCGCCATGTATTTCGCCAATGTATAAAAAGGTTAAGCTTTAAAATAATTTCAATGTACATATGTTAATTGAATAATAAATATTTTAAGCCTTCCAAATGGTTGCTGGTAAAATATACTTCAGTTTTATAAGGTTAAATAAAATATAATTGCAGTTGTAACATAGGATTATAAACATATGTTAATGTAATCTGTAATATTTAAAGCATAAAATAAAATTTGGGGAAGTAAATAATCTTTACAAAAAACATAAAATGGCATCAAAATCGTTTGTTGGAACATTTACGCATAGATCGTATTTAAGTGGCATTTGAATATGGCGCCATGTGGCTTTGGGCTAAATGTACACGCCTTTTCATTAAATTCAATTTAAAAAAATAAAAAATAAAGAAAAATTTTAGTGCCAAGCCATAAAAAACTGGCCAGGAACAGGGAAAATAACGAAAAAAAGGTCCCGGCCGACGTATCGCGAAGGTCATCAATTACAGGGCCCACAAGCCATGTCGTATGCATGGCTAACAACAACAGCATTAACAATAACAACAACAACAACAAAAGCAACAAAAACAAGCAAAAGCAGTTGCAAATAACTTGGCTGAAGTTCACATTATCCGGATATAAGCACAAGTGGGAAACAGCTCAGGGGTGCTTTGCTCTCTGGACTTGGTTGTCTGTCTGACTGGCTAGCTGGCTGGCTGGCGGGCAAATACAAAAATAAAATGCTCTGCAGATATTTCAAAAGCCATTGACACCCTTTCGGCACAGAGTGGCAGCAACAGCAATAGCGACAGCAGCGCGGCAGCTCGAGGCCTGCCTTTGAAAAGCTGAATGACCAAATAAATCATATCAAAGTGTCATATAAAAATCGTAATCAGATTTTGAAGCACACACATGCACTCTCACACATGCACAGGGACGCACACTTACACACACACACACACAAAATAAAAAGGAAGACAGAAGGCGCGGACAAAGAGACAACGAGACTGAGAGAAATATGTTTGCCATACTCATACGTCCCGTAAGCCAACTCCATTAAAAGTGCTTATAAATAAGGTGCTTGAAAGGCAAGTGCACAGAAAGACGCACATACTGAAAAACACATACACACACACACACACACACACATGCGAACCCAGCTTTACAGAGAATCTGAAGACGAAGGGGAAGGGGGTACACAATGGAGCATTAGGCCATAACCAACAAACGTTGCAGCAAATGTGATAGCCAAAAGCCGAAATCCGGAAACCACCACTCCCTGACCACAGCCCATTTTTGAGTGTGTGTAAATTGCAAAGACTATTTGACAAACGTCGGTCAAAAGCACAGGACACACAGTCGACGACCTGCTCTGGATTTTTGCTTAGCACTCACTCTCCATCTCTTTCTCTCTCTCTCTCTCACTCTTTCTATCGCTCTTCGCAGTGTGTGACGGCATCTCTTGAATCTGGACTCTTCTCGTTGTGCACAGTTAATAAAAAATAATGTGCTTCAATGCGGTTTATTCAATTTTATGGTCGACTTTTCAAAAAAGCGCCAGCTTCCGCTCACCCCACCAACCATTGGCCCCTACGTTATGCTTATACTTGGCCTTTATTAAAAAGAAAATAGAATATTCGGTTCGGTTCAGCTCAGAGTGCCATGTGGGCGTGCCCCCTTTTGCTATACAGTATCGTGAGCGGCTTGTGTCGAATCATATAAAACATACACACACACACATACACACACACACACACACACACACACACACACACACACATATATATCCAAACGCACACACCCGCTCACCCGGTTGCTCCATAATGCGATGTTGGTCGCTGATGTTGGCCGCCTTTTTTGAATATTTATGAGTTTGCTTTTAAAATTATAGATGCAGAGGAAGGCTGCTGAAAGCATGAGCCAATAAGGGCGCTACTGCCAGTAGGTGAGGATGGGGCGTAAGGGTTGCCCATATTGTCCACTTGCGACTACTGCTGCCTGAGTGCGTGCCAGTCTGTGTTTGGGGGAAAGTGCAAAAGACAATCTCTCTTGAGCTATTTATCAATGCTTTGGAGTCGGAGCCATGATGGAATTTCGCCTGGTGCTTTCTTATTGAAAGTTTCTGTCAGAGCGAGCGAGAGCGATGGATAGAGTGCTAACTCTATAAATTTAACAACAATTTTCATATGGAATTTAAGACAACACCCGTCTCTAATAAAGCAATAAAAGACAGTTATTGATATTGAGAAATACTAGAGACAAGAAATAATAAATAATGTTTGGTTGCATTAATGAAAAGGAATTTTGAAATTGTTCAGACGTTATGGGTATTTTAATTTTTATTTGCCTCCATCTATTCATTTTCCTCCAAGCCATCTAAATCATTTATTGCTGCACTAATAGTAATAGTACTGCGAATATCCAATTTGTTTGAGGCTAACCTTTTGGGTTTGCAGCTTTAAGCGTTTAATGTTATGTTCTAGTGGGTCTAGGGTTGCATTTGGTCTCATGTGGTCAGCCAACCAAAACTCCAATTGCAATTCGAGTTGAACGTCAATAATTGCCTTCAATTACATTTATTTATTTGCACGCAGCTTGCTCTCACTCTGTATGATGATGAAGCGAATGCTGAACGATGGTTGCTGATGAGGCAGATGACGCCAGTACCATAGTATCATCTCTTACTATGCCGAGGATATAGAGGCAAAGAAGTGGGTTTTTGGCTGGGGGTCGACATGTCGATTGGTTTCGCTTTGATTCGCATTTCATTTATGCATGGGACCTGGCCATGCCGACTATTTTATTTTTATTTATTTTTTATATACATATATATCAGCCCCTGCCCGCTTTATTATGATTATCATGTTTTATTCAACAATTGATGCGCAAATTGGCAGTTGTCTGGATCATTTACAACTCTACACACGTGGAGGGCAACAGCACGACAGTAGTCAATAAAGGAGATGGCAGAAGAGGCAATAAGGATGGCAATTCTAGTACGGCATAAATTATCCAAATATATATTCCAAAAAACTACAAACGTAACATTTTTATATAATAAGAGGGCTATTTTTATTATTTGTTGGTAAAATATAATTATTTTATCTTTTACCAATTGTGCTGCTACACTAGGAACTGTTTTTAATTTTTCAATTTGTAAGTGCATATAAATAAAAAAAGGGTAGTCAAAAATATTCGTTTGAGATTCAAAAGTACAAATCATTGATGATTGAGACGATTTTGTAAATGAGAACACACTCAATTGATTTCAATTTGACCGCGTATGTCGGGGCGTATGATTAATTTGCAATACAAACAGCAAAAGTACATAGAGAGCGGGAACAAGAGAGAGAGAGAGAGAGAGACAGTAACCGCAGACAAATGCGGGTTGTGTGCGGGGCATTGGGTGTTGGTAGCGCGTAAATTTGTAGAAAATACTTGATTTCCGTGCACGTAATTAAGTCCATTTGTATAATCCCCCCTTGGCCACGTACGGGTACCGCATCCCCTCTCATTGCAATTGCCCGCTCTCAGGGCAGCCACAATTGCGAGAAAGAGAGAGAGAGGGGGAGTAAGAGTAACTGGCAATGAAGTTAAGAGGTGACAATAAACTTATATGAAATTAATTGCGCATACTGCAGCAATCAGACAGAGAGAGTGCGAGGTAGAGAAACTTACGCACACACGCAGCCAGGTTGGTTATCGCCTGTCGTCTGACTGGGCAACTCATGCATTAATTAACAGTCAAGTGTCAGAGGCTGTCGCTGTGCAGTGGGAAGACTGCCGGGCAACTGGCAATTGGCAACTGGCCACTAGCAACGGGGTATCACACTTTCAACTAATTAAATAGCTTTTGATTTTTACCAGAACACACCCATACACACACACACACACACAGGTGAGAGCATTTAATATTAAATTGATCAAGAAGCGAGTGCCAGACGCGAACTCGTTTGGGCTTCAAACCGCCAACATATGTTCAATATTTGCAAAAATATTTTAATAAAAATTAAAAATGAATAGCAAAAGTAGCAACGATGTCCAGACAGGCGCCCATTGGGATATACTTTTTATTATAACCCAAGAAGCGCAAAGTAAGCAAAGTCAAAGCGATGCAGAAAATACCCTAATTATTTGTGTTGCATTTTAATGCTATTTCACTTAAAATAACGTTAATAACTTATTGAAAATAGATTTCAAGGTTTTGAAAATATACATTATGACCGTTGAATGTTTTTTTAAGAAGTCAGTAATTTTAAAAACCTTTGGAAAGAGTATAAAAACACAAACCGTACCAAACCAGCGGCTGCCAACCGCAGGGCGTTGTAAAAATTTGCGCATCGATTTGTGGCCAGACGACGACGACGACGACGACGACGGCGATAACGACAAGAGCCAAGGCTCCAAAGAGAGAGCCAGAACCCAGACAATGGCACGCAGCGACAATACGGCCAATGTCCAACAGGAACAGCAGGAGCCGCCTCATCATCGTACCGTGGGCCACAAATGCAAATGACAGAGGTCGTAATACAGCAACGCTTTGATTAGCGACCAATTTAAATGCAATCGTGTTGCCATAGCGACAAAGTACAAACGAACAGATGAAAACAGACGGTGCACACAAGGTGGCCATTAACATTAACACCAAGAATGGCTAAAGAGCTGCGTTAACTGCCTAATGTCCACGGTGCACAGGACATTGCACATGGACCGTGGACCATGCAGTTTGTCAAGAGAGGTCTGTAAAACATAAAAAAAAAACAAATAAAGCCAAAAAAACAAAAAAAAAATTATAAAGAGTCTGCATAAAAATGTTAATGTACGCCTACAGACAGTGCAATAGCGGGTAGCTAGAGAAGATTAAAAACAAATAGATACGAATGCATTTATGATAGGTCTATTAGGTTATAAAGACTAGCTAAACATTAAATTGAACAACAAACGACTTTTATTCTAGCAACATGATCATACTTGTTTGTCCTTTTGATTTTTTGTCTTTTTAATAAGTTTTTTAATTGACGCATATTAAAGTTAACATTCAAAATCATGTCAAAGATATATTTAGTGAACTGTTTGAGTAACCCACTTATTTACTCCCACACAAACACAATTTTGGCATATTTTTGCACAGTTTGGTTTGTATTTGGTTGATGCCCGGAAAGCCCAACGCGACGCGCCAGTTATTGTTTTGCCACTTCAGTTTCTATTGTTATTGTCAGGCAGAGACAGAGGCAGTAGCAGCGGCTGCGGCAGAAACGTTGGCGCCTGCAGCGACGACTCTGATGGCAACGACTTTATATCCGCTTGGGGTGCATGTTGTTTTGTTGTGTTTTTGTTGTTGCTTATGTGGCTAGGGCTGTTGCAACTGCATCGGCGATTATGCAATTTAATTTTGATTTAAGTGCGAAATGTGAGATGTGAAATGGCAGCTAGTATTGCAACTTTGTGGCTGCAACAGCAGCAACGCAATAATAGCAGTAATAACAACTGTTAATTCTATTGACTTTGCTAATGACGTAATTAAGCGCATTTGGCGTAAGCAGCAGTAAACGCTGGTTGCACAGCAACATTCTGTTCTCCATTGTAATTTTAATTAAGTCCATTTAATGACGGCCACAAAACGAATATCTCAACCCTCGCCGTGCCCTCTTTTATATATATATTTTTTGTTTTTGTTAAGATGCGAATTATTTTGACAGATTGTGCTCGCCTTGACGTTGGCGTTAGCGTCGGCATCGGCAACAGCGCCAGCGTCGTTTTGTTTTCTGTTGTGGCAAGTGTAAATTTATGCAAATTACATCAATAAAAACATTCCGTCTTCGGTTTTTTGAACAGCAGGCCCGTTATGATTTGGCCAAGATGGGCGGCCGCGTGTAGCTCATTTTCTATTAACAACTGCGTCCATAAAAACGACAACGGCAGCAACGATGGTTTTGGCATTGGCATTGGCAATGGCATTGGTGTTGCCACTGCTTTTGCTATTGCTATTGCTGTTGGTGTTGGTGTTGGTGTTAGCGTTTGCAAAGGCAACGAAGCGTCCAAGCAGAAAACCAACTATGGGACAGGCTCATTTGCATGTCCACCCTCCTCCTTGCGCGCCGAAAAAAAAACCCGACGTGCGTCTCTTGCCGTCAGCATCAAAGTCACAGTCACCATGTGGTTACGTCTGTGACAGCGTCGAGACTGACAAGCATTCTGGCACAGTGGTTATTCTTCATTATTTTTTGTATTTCTCCATCCTTTTCATCCTATGAAACAGGTGAAAGCAAATTGTTGTTAAATAAGCGGTTGATAATTTTAATTTTAAAACGTTTTTTCTTAATATTTATAATTTTTATATTGTTAGCAATTGATAAGAAATTGATAATTCACCGAACTTTATATTTTTTCATAATATATTTCAATCGATGTACACCAAATTGAATGCCAGTGTGCAGCTGTCGCATCAAGTTTCGCTTTTGGGCACGTTTTGTCTTGGCCCCAATTCAAGCTCCGCACAGAGGCTAATCAACGCCAAGCAAGTTGGACGGGAATCGTTAGACAGACCATAAACAGAGAGAGAAGAGCTGCTTGCAAAAGCAACTAAAGGGGAAGTGAGAAAGGTGGGAGTAAAGTATTTGGTTTTGTTTTTTTACTTGCCTGCCTGACTGCCTTTCGATGGATGGGGCAAGCAGACCGCTAAATTTTATTTAATTTTTGTTTAGCCGCGAAGAGTGGCGTATAAAATTTACTTTGGCTTCGACGATGATGACGATGACGATGACGATGACGAAGACGACGACGACAAAGACGATGAGGACGAGAACATAAAATAATGGAAATTGCCAAATGTGACAACCACAAAGCTGCGCAGGGGCAACGGCAAACGGCAAGCTCCAAAGCAGAGGATCGTATAATGCTCTCGTATAAATTTACAAAAATTCAACTTTAATGCGAGACGACGGCTGCTGCTGCTGCTGCTGTGACTGCGGCTGCAACCGCAAATAGAATTAACTTTTTTTTTTTTCATACACATTTTTTCTTTTTGGATACTACACATTTTTGGCTTTGAAGCCGCTTATAGTGCTGGTGCTGGTGCTGCTGCTTTTGCTGGCTTGGCTGTTGGTAATCGCCACACATTTAAGCGGGCAATTTGAAGTGCAATAGCGCAACGTTGCAAAGTCCGAAATTGGTGGGCGAATGGAAGCAGGGTGGGCGCACAGGATTGTCTGAAACTGAAGCTGAAACGGCGCTGTAAAACCTCGCATATGAACCGGCAACAGTTGCCAGGGCTGAGCACCAAATTGGCAGCACATTGGCGGCACTATGGCAAATGGCCACAATAAAAAAGCCGTTTGCTGCATTCTCATGCGCAACTTGGCGGCGAAATCAAAAAATATAAAACCCACAAGAAAAAAAAAAACAAACAACGACTGCAACAACAACACCAAAAGCAACAGCAGCTACTTACAAAAGTTTGTGCTATCGACGCGGCGACGTCGACTACCGCAAGGCATAAAGCAAGGCCATCTCATCCTTGATAGCCAACTACATGCCAGTCCTCACTGCTGCTACTCGTAAAATGGCCAAACGCATGGAAACAAACGAGCATTGAAATTGAATTTAACAGCAAACAGTTTTAAGTAGCAACCATAAAGGAAAGAGGGTGGGCCACAAGAAACCACAGCTCATAGTATATCTGACGAGCTGAAAGAGCGGGACGTGGGGAAGTGGACTATTCCTGTAGAGAAACGACTCAAGTCAGTGTAGAAGTTTGTATGCGCTAATGGAGATGGATGCGTACAAGTTGAGGCCACATTGCGTATGCGTCACAACGTATTGGAAATGGTAATTTTTCAATATTACGCATACAACATGTGGCCAAAGACAAGTATTATATAATAGGTGGAACATTAGGTGATTGTAAGTGTATAAAAGTATTTTTTTATAGAATATATTATTTGAATATTATGGTATCACTTGTAGTTCCTATACCGAATCCCTTTTTTTGCTATTGTGTAACTTTGTTCTCTAAACAATGTCAAAAATTTACTTTATACTACTTTAATAAATCTATGCCTTTAAGTAGACCTGTGTTAATCACACTTCTATATAAATCAATTCTAATCCAACTTTCAATCAATAGCTTTTAGCTAAAAGCCGTTAATAACATGCCAAAAGCATTCGCTTTTATCAGCTGACTTTACCTCAAGGGCATGGCGCAGCGAATGGACTGCACATATCAATTGTAGTGCATACTGGCCGCATATCAGCAACAGCATCATTTGCCATGTCTGCGACTTATCGCCCAAAGAAATGTGCAGCAAAACAGTTTGCAAAAGCTCGGTCCAACGGCAACAACAAGAACAACAGCAAACAAAGCAATGCAATAACAGTGAAGTTCGTACGTACGGCTTGTAGTATGAAACGATAGAAGCTTATGTGGCGGATAATACAAGGGGATTTCATTATTTCGGCACTTACGACCGAATAAGCACTAAGCAATTTGAACAACGAGGCCAGCAAAGCATAGCAAATCCTTTGGGGTAATGACAACGACAGCAGTTATAGACTTTAAACCTAAACATAACGCCTTTCAAGAAACCACTAAGAAACTAGAAAAGCAGCAACAGCAACAGCAACAGCAGTATCGGCAGACGTAACAGTCACAGCATCAGCATCAGCGGCAGCATCTTCGCCAAGTTCGAACAACGAGTAAATGAGCTGTCAAAGTTTTTAATGCAGCAACGTTGCTGGCTGCGATGCGGCTGCCAACGACGTCGATGGCAACGATGGCTATGGCGATGGCGATGGCGACGCCAGCAAATGGCAACGGGCACGAGCACGAGCTAGACAAGTAAATCTTATTGTGCAGAAAATGGCAAATTTCCCCAGACGGCCAACAGCAGCAGCAACCAGCAGATGAAGTAGCAGTCAGCAGCACCACGGTAGCTTAAATGCGGGTGGTTTGGCATGCCAACTGATGAGGTGGTTTTTCTGGGGTTGGTGTGGTGTGACTGCAACAGCAGTGGCAGTAGCAGCAGCAGCAGCAGCAGCAGCGGCACTTTGAAGTATTTTTTGTAGCATTAAGCAGACATTTGATTGAGAATGTATTGTATAATTTCCCGAGCGTATTTAGTGTCAGCATCAAGACGCCAAAAAGCGCAATGCCAAACATGAACAACAACAATGAGCTCACAGGCGACAAGTAAACGAAGCGAAACTTTCGCTTTGTTATTAAAGCATGATTGAAACTGAAAATTTCAACCATATCAGATACGATGTACATCAAAATATTAATTTGTAGCTGTCAGAATATTGTAGTATTATGTATGAAGATCAAATATGATTTCACTATGGCTACAAAATGTTTATACCCATTCAAATCCATTAATCGGTTAAAAGCCTTTTCTGTGTTCACTCCCATTGCGAGTCCTCTCGACGTTGCTTTGAATAAACGATACGTTTAAAATTATCTATCGATAAATTTTACTAGGCATTTAATTTCTAAAGCTGACTGCTTGACTGTTGTGCCTTCGTAATCTTTGTTGCCCTTGTCGCATGCAACAACCCCACTTCATCAACACTTCTAAGCATTTCGAAGCCCAAAAAACACATTCATCACTTTGAGCATGACGTCTTTGCGCTTTTATAACCTCTCAGCCCCGAGCCAGCCCCGCTCTTTCCGACCAACATTTCGTCTGCCTGCCATGTCACTTAATCAATTTCGCGTTAATCAGCGCAACGTCGCCGATGGCATCTTAAAGTAAACACGCAACAACATGAATACGAGGAAATGCTGCCCCTTGTCACAGACGCCATCTTTGAGATGCGTTTTCCGTCACGCTGTTCTTAGCATTCGCTTACTCATTCTTTCTTCTTTTCGTTTGCTTGCTCGCTCATTTATTGCTATAATTTTTATGTCAAAATATAAATTAAATTTTTGCTTCACACGCGATTGTCGTTTTGATGTCACATACACACACGAACACACACACACACACACTCAGACATGCCACACGCGTGGAGCTGTGGATAACGTGGAGCTGAGGGTAACTCTCTTTGGAAGCCTTTAGACTGCTTGGGAGTCACACAGTCACGTCTCAAATGCCAGGCGGCTGACACAGTTTGTTACTTTTGCAGGGAAACGCTTCCGACGATGACGAAGACGACGCCTGCAGTCGACGTTGACGATGTCGGCGGGTCCAAAAAGGTTGCCACACACACGCACACACACACACACATGCTTCACCCTTCATAAGCTGGCAGCCAGTGTTGGTAGGTGGTCGGATGAGATGCCATCATCATCATCGTCATCGTTGTTGCTATTGCTATTGCTATTGTTGTTGTTGTTGTTGTTGTTGTTGTTGTTGTTGTTGTTGTTGTTGTCGTAGTCGCGCACCTTGCGGTCTGCCATTTTGAGCAAGAAGTTCATTACTCATAAATGCTGCACATGGCAGCGTCTCCGGCAACCGTCAGCGATTCCCATTAAAACAACAAGAACAACAACAACTGCTATAGCTATAGCTACAAATAGGGAGAGTGGGGCACATTTCAGTTTCGCCTCGTTATAAGTAAAGAAATCTGCAGTGCGCTTTAAGTGTTATCGGCGACACGCACACAACCACCCAACTACCAAGCAACGTGCCACCAACCTTCCGAAAAAGTCAAAGCCATCGCATGTGCCACGCCCACAAAATGTGAGAACGTGAAGGACATTTTCATTTTATGACAACGTTTGGCTGCAAAAAAAAAAAATTTGTTCTCCGTAACCACCGAATGCTTCTACGTGTTTGCGGCTGAGTTCAAAGATTTATCAGCAATGACTTCGACGAGGCTGTCGTCGCTTCTGGTTATCCTCTTCTCTGTGTATGTGAGTGTGAGTGTGGTTATTTGAACAGATTTAATACCCATACACCCGCTTCAACACATGTGTGTGTCTGTGTGTGTATGCGTGTAACTTTAAGTGCTGCCCATAAAAAGGCGACTTTTAATCCGCTGAGCAGCAGCAAAGGTAACAAAAAAATCAAGAAATATCACCACATACACACACACACACACACACTCCTGTGTGTTCGTTCATCTCTGCAGACACCATGTTTGGTTCAAAAGAATTTCTGTAAGAGTGTCAACACAACTCTCTGAGCCTTTTTTGCGTATGCAAAGTTAAAAGTTGAGAAGTCGCTCGCCTCGTTTGGCAGCCCATCATCAAAATGGCATCTAAAGTGGCAAAATTGCAATTGCCAATTTGTGTTGCATGCATACATATGTGATGTTGATGCATGCCCCGGGAATGCGAATCATATTCAAGCAGAAACAGCAACAGTCGTCAAAAAAACTTGCAGCAGACAAAGAAATATGTGAAAAGAGTTGACTGTAGAGGTAGTTAAACATGAAACTAACTTACTCACAACCATATGTACAAACAAACATACTACGTACTTACAACCATAACTCCGGGGAAAAGCTTTTTGCTTAACAAGTCAGTCGAAATATCCTCGGGTATTATGATGCATTTTGTATGCGATGCAGTTCAACGTAAAATTGATTGACCTCAATTTTTTGCGAAAATTACACTTTTATAACGTTAAGTGCTTTCCTAAAGGTTCTTACAAATATTTACAATTATTCTCTCTTCACTGGAGCCGTATTCTGCTTGACAAGTCATTCAAATTATTTATACAAGGGATGCCAATAAGCTGCAGACCAATAACGCTTTGAGTAAATGGCACTTAATTATTCTAGTTAAATAGGTAAAAAACGAGTTTTAATAGTTTTAGAGAGGTAAAATTCTGGTTATTTAATAATAATCTCAGGCTTGCTGTTTACTCTTAAAGCTGCTTTCCTTTGAGTTTCCACAACTGTATTATATGCTTCCTTACCCACATTATGGAGAACAGTATGGATGTGAAAAACAAAATAAAAATAAAAGCCTAACCAAACAGCATTCATTGCTTGAGCTTGTGGGCCAACAATTACTTTTATATGGGGATAAATAATGCTGCTGGACTGCTACTCAATAGCATCGATAGCCTCTCAATGTTTGCCCAACTGGCGGCAATTTAACTTGACTTCGTCTGCTATTTGCGGGTATTGTGCCAATTGCGAGTTGTTCGAGTTGTGTCTACTCATAGTCATAGTCGAAGTAGTGGTAGCAGTATCAACCGCAATCATTTCATTTCCCTTTTTAATATACGCTGCACAAGCACATTAGAAAAAGAGAGAGAAAGAGAGACAAACAGTGAGAGGGAGTCAAGAGACCAAAGCGACAAGCAGAACCAGAAGCAGAACGAGAACGAGAACGAGAACGAGAACCAAAGCAATGGCTAACCAAACCACGTGCCAGACAGCAATGATTCCTTCAGCTGTGTAACCCAACAGGCCCCTATAACCGTTCCAATGCTCTTTATGCTCTATATGCTCGATCTCCCTGTGCAGTTTTTGGTCTGAAATGTTTGTATAAGTAGTCATTGGAGGCAACCTCTCACTCTTCCTTGAAGCTCGCATGCGAGAGTTTTGCTTCCGTTTCCGTTTACAGTGTTTGTGCAATTTTGCCTTTAGTATTAATGGGCTTAAATTGTATTGATGTGTAAACGCTGCTCACCATACCAAACCAAAATCATTTTCTCTCTTCCTCCTAGTTTTTCTCTCTCTCTCTCTTTCGGTCTCTCGCGCGTTCAACCAACTCGTTTGGAAAGTCTACGAAAATTTTCACGCCGCACACGCGCGAGCCTCAGCTAATTTTGCATGCAGCTCAGCGTTTCGGTTTATGCGTCACCCCGCATGCTTCTTCTCTAACCCCTTGTGCCTACATACATACCAAATGTCCATCTGTCCACTTTTTATTGAGCCTGTATAACAGCGACAACACCAACAACAACAACAACATAACAGAGCAGCAACGATACAGCCCCGCGGGAGGTAAAAACGCTTAGCACTCACATTGATTGGTTAGCGTAGTTTTATTTATGTTGCTGGTCAGTTTCAGTTCACTACAACAATTTTTTTTTATCAGAATTTGTAGGCCACAAAGTGCATATTAAGCTGCAAAAAAAAAAGTAAGTGAACAGAAAACAAACAAAAATAGTAAAGTTTGAAAGGGTCAGCAATGGGTTAAGAGCATGACTGCAGACCGGGTTAATAACCCAATGAGCTTGCAACAAACCGGCTGCCAAATGAACTGTATATACTGTAAAAACCTCGGCCCTTAGCTAAACGAAGTGCATTTTAAAGTACTGCACATTAATTATGATTCTCAAGAGCTCAACTCAGTTTTTAATAAGTAGCATATTAGCGAATAAAATAATATTAAAAAAGTATAAGAGAAATTTAGTTACAGAAATTTATTTGAGCATTTTAAACGCCAGTTTTTCTGAGGGATGAATGTAATGTAAGACAATTTTGTTGCACTAACCAGCACTGGGTGACTGCTACTGCTGCACTTTGCTGATAAACAACAACAACAACAAATTAGAAACTGCCAGCCACAAAAACTACAAGCAACAGCAGCAACAACAACAAATGTTCGCAATAAATAACAGCTTCCAACTGATAATCAACAGCGAACAAAATGAAGTCAACGTCTCGAGCAGTAAATAATTTTTGAAGTTGCCTGCCATTATGCTGGGGCTGCCCCTTTGCACCTTACTCAGCACGGCCAAATGCCGCCACCCCTGGAAATGTAATTTTCCTCGACATTTTCCGGCTGGCAATCATATCGCGCCAACGCCAGACAACAACAAACTGTCGAAGGGGCTGCAAGGAAAACTGACCGGAGACCAAACTCTTGAGGACACTGCGAAACGTCGAATTCAAGTGTGAAATGCGGCTGCGTTTGATTTAAAGCAACAACAGCAAACGATGGCCAGTTGAGTATCCCTGTTCAAGTCATTATGGCACGGAGGCGTGGAGGGTAAGAGACTTTTCTGCTTTTCACCCCAATCTCTGTTTTGCTCTGTCAAGGTTGATGCTGTCGACGCTGTTATGAAATCAGCTTAACGAGATTGGAAATCAGAAAGAGCACGAGTCCAGTGTTGAGTCCATTAACAATTTTCTTCAATATTTGGGGGTTGCAATGCATATAGGATAGCAGCCAAAAGCAATCCACTCCACTGTTCATAATGTCAGTTCGACTGGTCAAGCCAATTTGCAGGCAACAAATTGAGGCACCACCGAAGCAAAAGTACACTCCAACTTCTATTAGTTCTCATGAATTAAGCTACTAAAACTTTCCGCTGTGTTGCATTCTTTAACATAAATCCAAGTCGTCAGCAAACAATATCTAAACTTCTATTAAAGAAATGATATAGGGGAAACTTTGTGTATGTTTTGAGGGAGTTTCCGCGTGTTGCACAACTAAATCGAGAGGAAAATAAGTTAAGATAATATAAGAAATATGTATGTAATAACTATGAATTAAGTAAAAATCAGGTAACAAACATAAGAAAGTTTCAAGACACAATTGAAATAGGTTTTTTAAAAATGGGTCAATACAATATTTTAACTACTTAAGTTGTATCGATCAAATGAACATTAGGAAAAACCTGTAAAACCTTTCACTTTTAACTCAATAATGTCTAACGGTTATGGACTTTTCTATCTAGGACGGATTGTCTTACTTACATCCCTTCCAGTCTACACTTGTGCACCCTTTTAACAGCTGATGCGTGCGTTATTTATGCAATCACTTCGCTATATCGGGATGCACTTTCCGCGCCTTACTCATACGTATACATACATATTCAGATATATACATACATACTGGATAAATATATATATATATATATTCATTTCGCATGCGATACATGACGTTCCCATTGTTTCCATCAACGCTGATGCTGATGCTGCTGCTGTTACTGATGCACGCCAATAATTGATGATGAACAAATAAGATGGTTTCTTTTGGGCTTGGGCACGGGAATCCCAGTCGTTGATATCGACGTGTGTCGACTGTTTGGTAATGCAATTCCATCCAGACATGCGAGACAGCCAATCTATCCAATTCACAATACACACACGCACACACACACACACACACACACTTATATATGTATGTATATACGCATATTCATCAGTATGCAAGAGATGAAAGCCGCTTCGGTCTCATTCTCTTACTGTGCCTGCCTGCATCTCTGCCTTTTAGCGTGGCCAATAAACAAAAGTTATATCTTTTTAACCATTTCGTTGGGTAGGCTTTCGTGAAAATATTTGACAGACACGCATCAGAATTGCTGGATTACATAAAATTCACCTTCGCAAGGAGTTTCATTAATTTGTCAAAACGTTTGCATTAGAATGGCCATAAAATATTGCTTGGTCTGCATACTCAGGTGAATATAAGTGCATTTGAAGGCTACATTTTATTGAGAATGTTCTGAGAAGCAATGCCAAATGAACAGCTTACACGAAATATACTCATTTGAGCTAAAAAAGAACAATACTATTATTTAACATATTATGCTTTATGCCCAAAGTGTATTCAAACATCGATCATTTTACAGAAATGAATTTATTTTGTTGTTATTGTTTACATTGATCATATGAAAGTGGCTGCCTTGTACTTTGTTCAATGCATAACTTCCACTCTTTCGCCAGTTGATTGACTTTTTATTTCATGGTATTCATCGTTTTTTGCAAAAGTTTAAAAGCTGCCAAGCCTATAACTGCATGTGTGGATGTGTGTGTGTGTGGGGCTTTCGTCGCATCATTAGCGCCATCATTTTAAAATATTATTAATTCTTAATGGTCATAAATGCATATAACATTGACGGCACGAGGCCAGCCAAATGAGTTTCCTGCACAGACGTTCACAAAGAAAAAGGACGAAGGACGCACAACGAACAACAGAACGTTGTGCTTTCGCGACTGGCAACACGTGAGAGTATGGCAGGAATGGAAAACGGAAAATTTACAGAGTGCAACTAAAAAAAGCAAATATAAACAAAAACAGGAAAATAAAAAAAATCATAACAAAAATGGTATTCCAGACGACGTTCATCAACGTCAAACAGCGATCGATAAAATGCTTGCATGTGAATTATTTTAATGAGTTCCGTTTCGTTGGAAATGTAAAATATGAACGATAAACTAAATACATCCAGATAAAAATAATACAACAAAAAAGGAACTCGCTTACACAATAGCAAACGGCAAGTAAAAAGAAGCAGAATGCAACAAAAAAAAAAAAGACGAAGCGCTACGATTTGCTTAATGCAACTTAGTGGGGTTGCCCATGGAGTCATAGGTTACCAGGCTGCCCGCTCAACCAGAACGAGTCATTGCGGGTCGCGGAAGTCAGTTGTCAAGGTTTAAAAATTAATAACTTAAAGTCGAGTTTAATTCTTTGAGACTGCTTGTGGGATGTGTGCCACTTATGTTGATACATTTTCAATGCCAATAGTTGAAATTGAAACAGTAACAGAAAGATTATAAATATCCTAAGGCATTGCTCTAATGCGAAACTTAATTATGTGGTTAATGTTAATGGTTGATCCCATCTTGTTGGAGCGTTTAATATTTGTACCATCTATGTATGATACGAAGCTCACTGAACCAGCTGCATGTGGACGCCAAGCATTTTGACACAGTTATGCCTTACTTGCCACAAGTTGCGGCAATCATGCAAACTTAGCAACTTCATCAGTGCAGCAAATTGGACAAAGTTTAAATCATAGCGTGTGCACCTCTATCACGACACCCAACTACTAAAGATGTTCAGCAATATCGCATTGCAGCCTGGTAGTAAACAATTCTTTTTACGGCTACTCTTTCGCATTTTGATAGCCGCGAAACGAACGAAACACAAAGGAATTTAAAAAAGAGAGCGAGAAGCATGCAATAGCCGTTACTATATCAATATCTATATCTCTATGGAGAGGTCTATAGCAATCTCAATTTTTTTGTTAGGTTGTCGTACTTTGCTTTATGTAGCCCAACATCATTTCACTGCTTTCTTTCTTTCTTTCTTTAATTTTTTTTTTGGACGACACTTTTAGCGTCTCAATCAGATAGCGCAAACAGTGAAAGAAAGCCATTGAGTCGTTGGTGTGTTGAGGGGTTTAGGGGGAGAGCAACAAAAGTTGTCAATTGACGCCAAAAGTTGACGCCAGAACCCAAAGGCGAAGCGAATGAAATTGAAAAAAAAGGAAGGAAAAAGAAAATACAAGAAGTGAAAGAAAGGGAATAAGGTGCAAAATGCAATAACAGTTAAGTCATTGGCCCCAAGTGCTGGCAAATAACCCAACTCTCCCCAACTGTCAAGCCCTGACTCAAACTCAAACTCAAACTCGAACACTGGCTCGTTGGATTTAAGCATGGCACACGATTCGGCGATTGCAGCTACCAGCTAGACGGTTATAAATAACGCTTAATTGCAGCACAATGTTTATAGCTGCTGCCAATTTTGTCGACGTTGGAACGGGCAAGGAGAGAGTGAAAGGAACAGAAAGATGGTGTTGGACCAAAGCACAAGCAATATAACACTTTAGTTACTATGTTTATACAAACGAAGAATGAGATAAGAGCGGGAATCGGGGAGAGAGGTGTGTGTGAGTTACTCTTCGGGGGCATTATGAGTAGTTAATTTAGAGCAACAAAGTTGTTAACTGTTGTTGCTTCAGCAGCTGCTCTGGCAATGGCTTCTTGCTGCAAATTGCCCAATTTTAAATTAACAAATTCCATTTCAACATTTTAATTAGGTTTTAAAAATTTCATGCGACTGCCTGCCATACTTAGCGGGAATACGCTAGTTGGTAGTTGGTAGGTAACCTTACAGCCCAGTATAAACCGGCAGACCGACTTCCTCGAGAGCAGCTTGCGTATTAATATGCGCCATTTCCGTTTCCGATTAGCATAGCGAGCTAGCTAGAGCGCGAGCTAAGCAAATGGCGCCCCAAAATGGCGGCAGCTGCGCTACCAGCAACAACACAAACAACAGTAACAGTAACACACAAACAGGAAATGGCACACAACTGACTGTCTCTACAGTCGAGTGGAGAAAAGAGCTTCTCCTATGTGTATGTCTGTATGTGTGTGTGCGTAAATATATGTTTGTATTTACTGTAGGCAAATGTATTTCATTTTCCTTTAATTTTCATCATCATTGCGCGAAACTAGCACAGACAGTAACAACAACAGCAACAACAACAACAAGTACAATGGCCAGCAATGAGTAGAACGAAAATTTTTCACATTTAAAATCCAAAACGATAAAAAATATAAAGCAAAACTGGTCAACCAGTGAGGATATCGAATGGAAAACACTCTACAAATATTTTTATCTACAAAATGAGGTTTTATTTGGTTAAACGAACTACAAATGTCAAAAATTTTACATGGAAACCTTTCAAGAATGCGGTAAATAAACACTTAATAATTGATTTAATATTTGCGTTTACTTAAGCAATCGATCGTTTTAAGCTTAATAGCAATACCATCTGTCATGTAGTAACAATATAAATACCTTTTGTTCAAAACATAAGCTTTCTTAAATAAATAGCTGATATGTCCAAGGTAACCATTTCATTGGTAGTAGTGTATTAGAAAGCTTGTGAGCGCTTCTCGCGTTTCGCTTGTGCAAAAGCTGCAGTTAATTTGGTGCTTCAAATTTTAATGCCAGGCCAAGGCAATGGGCAACAAAAACAGCAACAGTAACAACAACAAAAACATTGAAAACGACCACGTTCAGCAAATGGTTGCTAGGACGTCTCTGGGCGCCGTTTTATAGTCAGACGCCAAGCCAAGCGCCAAGCGCCAAGCGACTACGTCCAATCTCTAAGCTGCTTCAACTTCAGCTTTGGCTTTAGTTGTTGTTGTTGCTGCTATCCTTGTTGTTGTCGTACAAAGGGTCTTTTGCATAAAATTCTCACATTACGCATACGCCGCGTTGTATTTACAGTTACTGAGCATTTTATTTTCCCCTCCCATACTCACCGCTCCACATTCACCGTACTCCACACACACTTTTCCTTTGCTTTCGTGTGTTTTTGTGTTTGTTTTTATAGATTTTATAGCATTGCCTCCGTTGCTGTTTTTATTATTTAAAGCAACAAATATTTTCAACTTAATTAAACTTAAAAATAAGAATAAAAACCAGAAACAGCAGCGCTTGCTTTCAAGATTCAAACATCTGCCGTTGCCATTCCTTAACTGCAATGCCATATAATTTTTTTGCATAAAACTCACGTTTAATGCCGCAAAGTGTGCAACGCTCTTTATGACCCCTTCGCCCGCCTTAACCATCGAAACAAACACACACAAGCTCACAACCATCCCCGTTGTATATAAACACAAATACATCACAAAGGTTTTGCAAAGGGTCCTCGACGTTCAATTTATGTCCCTGGGCAACAAAAATTTATTGTCAACTGATAAGCGGGCCGTGGCAAAGTAGCCCAAAAGGCGAAAATGTATTAAAAAAAAATAGCATTATCAAGCTGTAATGGAAATATAGAATTTTAGATACACTTTTAATCAACACGTTAAAAAAATTTTGCTTTCTGTTTTTCTAAATTGTTATTGAGAGCTACAGAAAAAAGACTTAAGCTAAGCTAAACTAAAAAATAATACCATTTTTATTTAAAGTATATAGACCAAGTTGCAAATTAATATTACAAATTTATCTGTCATATTTGACATATTAAAGAAGCTAAGAAAAACATTAAAGTATTTCTTAGTTCAACCACATTAAATAAGCTTAAGGAAACACATCGTAAGATGTGCGGTTTTCAAAACTAGTGACCAACTTATAATACCCTCAAGCTGTGGTAAGAATTAGATGAAAACTGAATGTTTGGCCGGTTCGTCAGTTTATTGATTTTGCTTTGGCACATAAATTTTGAATGGCAAAGAAAAACTTTCGTTTGCGTTGTCGGGCAACGTTTTTTTCTTTTCGGGCATTGGGTTTTTATGCAAATGCATAAAAAGTGTCATGATTGCCGTGTTTGTTTGCCTGGACATGAAGCAGGCCTTGCAGCAGGTTGTGGACATGTCTGACCCAGGACTGACCCATTGAGCTGGCCAGCTCAAAAATGTGTGTGTCTGGGTGTGCCCGTTGTATGGTCGTCGCCCATTCCATTTGTTTGTGCTGAGAGATTTGGCCCAAAAGTGCTCCATATTTGAGCATATGTCAGGTTTCCCCTGGTCTCTGAGTGCGTCTGTGGCCTGATAATTGAAATGACTCCCCAAGGACACGTTAGGAAACCGTCTCCGTCGTCGTCTAAGTCTTCAACTTTGTCTCGTGTAGTCATCATTGTCATTTGGTCTTGTCGTCTGTGCCTAAGACATATTTGCCTGTCTCTATTTATTTTATTTTATTTTTGAATTCCCGTACATTTCCATACGAGTTGTGTGAGCACGCATAAAGTAGTAGTTGGTGGGATGGAACTGTTTTGGGATACAAGAAATAGCTTCGCATACAAAAATAGATGTGAAATGAATTTAAGAAATATTTTTGCTAAGAAATACGTATATGCAAAGGAAAATGTTAGAAGATGCCACAAAAAAATGAAAATATACAACTGATTTGGTGTAGATTTTATTTTGTAGGTTTAAGAAATCAAAGTCAAAGTAATTTTTTTTTAATCTTAAAGACTGCTAGTCATGATTAACAGCTTAAACAATATCAATAAAAATATTAAAGCCACTTAAATGCAATGCAGTTTTTGTTTGTAACCAAAAAGCAATAGTTATATATTCTGCGTTATCTACAAATTTGCCCAATTTATGATTCCAGCTCGCGTTATCTTATATCTTACCTTCACCATATATTGCCACCCAACATACGAACAATTTTTCATTTCTGTTTCACACATAAAATATCCTTACACGCCCGGTTGCCTTTCAAACTACTACCCACACCCCATCTAGTCTGGGAGGACGCCTTGTCAACTGGTTTGAAAAATAGATTTTTACGGGCTTAGTTGCGCATCGTCAGCCACGACAACGAAGGCGACGGCGGCATCGTTGGCATTGCTGTCTCAATGTGGACAGCATTGCAGAAGATAGGAAAGCGGCTCGGAGATGATGAGGGGTAAACGTTAGCGAAATCCCGCGGGCGTTCCCTTTTGTGTCTCACTCGCGTCATTTAAAAGACATTTGCCTGTCATTTTATGCCGTGTTTGGCACAGTTTTCTATGGCAAAACTTTTCGCTTGCCAACAATAGGCAAGGGCCGAGGGGTGGCTGGGGACACGCGGCAGACGTTTCAGCTGTGCTGGTGATATAGCCATGGAATGACAGTGTCATTAGTTTGGCATTGGCAACACATTGCCAATACATTTGCAGCAGGTGTTGCACCAACGGAGTTGCAGCAAATTAAAATGAAAAAAAAAACACTGAATAAATATATGTGGAAAAAAGTACTAAAAATAAAAAAATAGATTCTAATGATCAATAAGCGATGCGAGGCCTAAAATTAGTTTAATTTAATTGGAAAATGCGCAGTGTTTGTGGCGCGATTTTGCGAAATGTATGCAAATTATAAAAGCCGACTACGGCAACAGCAGCCGGCGTTAATATACCAAATCGAATTGCATGGGCATTAAAAGCTTTAATTAGCGACGGGCTCATGCACAATGCACAAACTGCAAATCCTTGCACACAAAAATGTACACATAATTTATTTTAAGCCATTTGTACAATGCGGCTCAAGTGTAACTCTCTGAGCTCTACATGAAAATACATGCCCTGTCTCTCCCTTTCTCACACACTCTCTCTCTTTCTCCCTCGGCTTTGGGGGGCTTTTTGGCTTGGGCTTTGGGCTTTGGGCTTTGAGTTTTGGCTTTAGCTTTGGCTTTCACAAATGAACGCGAAATGCACGCGGCTAAACTTCAAAAGCGCAAGAATGCGCCATTAGAAAAATGCTTAAGCATCGAATGGGTTGTTAGGGAACGGTTTCGCATTTTGTTTAGTGGGCAGAGGGAGCTGGAGCGGCCTTCATAGCTTGGGGTATGGATTTTGCCAGCTTCGTTACATAACACAAAAGTTTTGTAAAGTGGCATTAACTTAATATGCGCAGTGCACAATGGCGTATACGCAATATAAAAACAGCATGGAACCGTATGTAGAAAGGGCAAAAGCAACTACATTTTTCTTAAACATGATATACCCCATGAAACTATAGCCGATCTGATCGTTTTTTAAATAAAATTTGGTAGAGAAGATAAAATAAAAATAGCTTGTGTGCTTCAGTATACCCTTGCCTCTGTAGAATCGCCCTAAATTTATGGTGAAGCCCACAAAACTGGAGCTTTGAAAACCATCAGTTTCTAAAAACTCAATACGCATGTGTGTCTGTGTGTGGGGGGGGGGGGGGGTTTGAATGTGGCTCTCATGTTTACGTTTAACTGTGCCACAGTTGCATACACACAAACATGGCTGAGTATGTATGGCAAGTTTTCACTTAAGCAATTTTTGCTTTTTTCCATAGCATACTTTCGTGCGTTTTTTTTTATAACTACTGCATAAAACTTAAATGCATCACCGAGTACAGTGAAAACCCCGTAATTGCTAACAATTATGAATTAAATATGTTGATGTTTTAGTAAATTAACATCTTACAGAGGTGTACAGTGTATTCAAAACAACTATGAAGAACGTCTTTTACTTTGCGAGCGATTACTGTATCAGTATTTAAAAGCATTTTTTTCCCTCTGCATAATGCTGCTGTTATTTTATTTTTACTGTTATGAGCGTTTAAGCAAAACTTTGCGCTCTTACCAAAATGACACTACAACAACAACAAAAAAAAAACAAGAACAAGCACAAAATGTTCGTTGGGTAAGCATAAAATTATTATCAACCCACGCGAGGACACATACAAACCAGGACACATCAGCAACAAAAACAACGCAATGCACGCAATGTTGTAAAACAAATATAAAGTTTTTTTTTATTCCAATGGACACTTGTGTTTTTTGCTCTTTTTCGGACGCAGTTTTGCATGGCGACGTTGCTAAATGAACCGAGCAAAAAAATTATCCAAAAAATACAACAACGAACGCAAAAAAATATACAAAAATAAAAAATTCATATCAAGATAAAATGGTTCAAGGAAGAACATAGCGTTAACAGCATGCTCTTTAAATAAAATAAAATAAAATTCATCACTTAAGAACCAGTAATTTTACTATAAAGTTACCTTTATTTTATATACTTTGTATAGGTTTTAAGCTATATTTCTACTTTCCATAAGTTGTAAGCTCTAAATGCTTGAAAAATGCATACTACTCTTAACGTTTTTTAGAGCAACGCGATAAATGTGTGTTTAAAAGCAGTCGGCAAAGTTGAGCGTTAAAAACATTTCAACACTTGGCGCACATGGTGTCACAACATCTACAACAGCAACACTCAAACAATAACAACAACATCAAATACAGCAACACATGAACGAAGCGAGGGGCAACCACAGTGACAACAACAAAAAACAAAAACAGCAAAAAAAACGAACCGCAAACTGTTTGGCGGTGCTTATTTTTTATGAGTGACCCGGTCCATTCTGGGCTGGGTATGGATCTGGCAGTGGGTCTGAAAGTCCACGTCCGTTTTTCGTCCTTGTCCGCATCATTGTGCAGTAATTTTCATAAATTGCGTCCCCGACTATTAGCGTTACTTCTAACGTCGCGTTGAAAGCATTACAGCAACAATTTTGTATTTTAAATTTGCTGGTCAACAACATCTTCTTAACTCAGATCAAAGATAAAAGCGAGCGCAGAAAGCGCACAAAAAAAGCAACCAAAACAAACCCAAACAAAAAAAGCTAAAGTCAAAAAAGCAAGAAACAACCTTTTGATATGCCCAAGAAGATAGCGAAACAAATTTATTTATCATGCAAATGTGACAAACCAGGCACACACACAAGTCGAGAGACCAAACTGGCAGAATGACAGCCAGGCATTCGCCGACTGTCAGTCAGTCAACCATTTATTCATGCATTCATGCATTACTTTAGTCGAGTCAGTTGAAGCGTGATTCGAACCGCGAGGCGGTATATCAAAATATTTCGCTTGTTAACTTTTTAAACGGCAAGAATGAGAAGTAAACTTAAGACGGAAACGTGCTTGACTTGAAAATATCCTTGACGATGATAATCGAACATAAAACATGTAAATGAACATTCCCCAACACCTTCAGATTGTACACTTTTGCCTGTTCTACGTACACTTTGATGATTTCATAATATACATTTCACGCACATCTATAGATACAGGGTAAAACAGGAAGTAACCGAACCCCACTGCAAACAAATGCAGACAAATGCTTAAATGTAGAGCACACAAACTGAAAGTAAGAGCGCCGCCAAACTGAAGTCTTCCAAGTTGCAAGTTGCAACTTGGAGTTGAAGCTGATGCTGTCGTTGCCCATGGCCTGAGTTGTCTGACAGAGCAGCCTGGGTGCAGTTTAAATTGAAACCCAGAAGGGAAAAACAAACTGGAATATTTAATGTGTTATGCAAAAATGCGTTCGGCGTACCGTTCAACGTTCGTTGGGGGAGTTGAATACCGTTGCATGATGTTGCAACGCAGCAAGCGGCAGCTACAGAGGCTGGCTGCAATACGTTTAAAATAACAGAAGCTTCTACGCTTACAACAACAACAATAGTCATAACAATAGCAACTGCAAAGAACAGCGAGGGAGATTAGAGAAGTTACTTGAAAGTTCACATTAACGCAAGTAACGCTTGGATAAGTAAACATAAATTCATTGATAACACCAATTAAGCTGCAAAACTTTAGTTTATTTTAGAAGCGAGATTTGAATCACTGCAGAAACAAAGAAAAGTCTTTAGTTTAAAGACACAAACACGGCTGTAACATCTTTTAGCTTAACAAATACATTTCTAAATTGAATATTTTTGTATGCATTCCAAAAAAAAATAAACGAGAATGTGATAGCTGCGACAGAATTTAATTAACTTTTGTGAGCTAATCAGTTTAATGTTTAATGAATTTCAATTACTTTTTAAGTATTTGACAAATGTTTACACTACCCTCGTTACAGTTACATGGACTGTCATAGTTTTGGCGGTTCTATCAGTCACTTTCGCGCTTGCCTTACCAATACCGCTTTCAGTACATTTTTTTCTGTTTCCATTCCTCTCCTTATGGAAGACTAGCAAGAATGGAACAACTTTTTGAGATATGCTGAAAAATACATGCCCTAACCGAATCTTATAAGTTATTTTTTAGAAATTATGGTAAAACAAAGTAAAGTTACTCAAATCAATGCTTATTGTTGTTGGAGTTGAAATTTGCTATGTTATGTTAGAGTATTAAAATGTGCCTTCCATTCCACTGATATCAGCTGAAACAACAATCAGACAACAATCACGAGGGACTCGTTGAGCAAGTTAAAAAAATACATACACTGGGATACAGCACTATCCCCTACCCAACCTTCATCGACCTAGCACATTTCTCTCTACGACTCCCTTTTTTCGTTTCTCCCCCTCTCTCTGTCTCTCTCTTTTTCTCTCTGTGTGCATGCATTAATAATGCACATGCAAAATTGGAAATAACTGATGGACGCCGTCAAAAAATGCTGCCGCCAAAGCTGCCACGCTCCCATCCAAGTGATGTACGCGGCGACATTTGCAGAAGAAGCAAAAAAGAAAATAAAAATCCGCACTCATACAAACATACATAGTGCTGGTTGTGGGATGAGGAGGCGTGGCAGGAAGTGCATTCCTGACATTAATAAATCGATGTATGAAATTCCTGCCGCCAGCCATGGAACTCCTCTATCCGCGGCATGCTGCAACAGCCTGTGGGTCACTTTTGGCCACCCATTTGACAAAAGCATGGCACAACACTCACACACGAACACTCAAACACGGCACTTTGCCGCACACACTCACACATATGCATTTTTAATTAATTTCATGCAATTTGTACGAGTCGAGGTTGGCAAAGTGGAATGTCGGAGCGGCGGGATGACGGAAAGGGCGGGATTGGTGGGAGTAGCTGTGCAATTTGCCAGGGTTAAGCCGATAAGTGCATTTTTAATGTAACCCAATGAATTTTCTATTACATTTTAATTTAAAAATAACAAAAAAAATAAGAGCAAAAGCAAACACACAACCAGAAACAACAAAAGTTCGCCAAGTAAAAAAGTTTTTAAATAGCAAAAGAGAGAGAGATAGAGAGAGAGAGGAGCAGATGGTCGCGCTTTTTGGTCAATGCAATTTGATTAAAGATTTAGATTAATCGTTTTATGGAGATTTAATGGCATATAAATCTCTTTGGCATCGCACTCCACCACTGCAAATCAATCATGTCTAAAGTTTCACCAGATTTTAATGAAAATTGTTTAACTATACAAAAAAAAAAAACTTAACTATCAATTAGGCTAATAGTATGGAAGAAGCATTGTGTTAGACTGAAACTAAATGATGGCCTGATGCTAGAAGGGAAAAATCAAATTGAATTCGCTAACGAGTCGGGCGATTTCTTTATACTGCACAATAAGCTCTAATAAATTAAAAAGGTGCAAAGTTTATCAATTACAAATATATTTTACGAATCGAAGTTGTTTTTATAGTTAAGTACAAAAGAAATCGTAAATCAAATCAATTTAAAACATTTGCTTGCAATGTAATGCTTGTGTACACAATTAATTTTATTTTAAGTAATATATTAGTAATTATTTTGCATAAACATATCGTAAATCTTTAGTTCTACAATCTTTTGGCAACCAGTATCTTTAGCCATACACAGGATTCGAATACATAAATGTTATCGTGAAGAAATTGACATAAAATTGTTGTCTTACGCTCATTACGTGTTATTACCAATTCATAAAAATCAAATGCTGATATATAGTATAATACATGTTTTTCTTTTCATGTCCTTTGGTCTTGGCGCCGCTTTGGCTGCAAAACAAATTCATCAAAAAAAGCGCATACTTTATTTACGGCCAAACAATTTTTATAACCAATTCTTATGAGATGGCAGCAGGACCACACCACACAGACTCCAACTTCCCCATCCCCAGCCCTATAAAAATAAATAAGCACCGCCCCAAACAACGGGCACACAAACATAAAAAATGATGTAAATTTTTTAAAAATGCCAACTTGTTTACAAATAAATAGCCCGGTTTCTGTGCAAATATTAGAGGAGACGCCAGTCCCAAAGCGAAAGCAGCTAAACAATAGCTAAAACAAAGCGAAGCGGCATAAGCAAAATAAGTAGATGAGGAAAACAAGAAGAAAAACGGAAATTTTAATCCCAGGAAAATGCCAACACTCTACTACAGTCGAGCTGCTCCTAAACAGACAGCTAAACCAAACTGAACTGAACGAAACAGAACAGAACAGAACAGAACAGAACACAGAGCTCCTATTTGCCCCACCCTCTACACAGATTTATCTCGCTTAATTTACCGTTATTTGGGCACCAGCTTTGCAACAACAATGCAAAGCGAGGGGGTATGAAGTCGAAGTAGTGGTAGTATAAGAAAATAAACGAAAACGAAACGAAAGGAAACGAAAACACAAAAAAAAAATATATATATATATATATATATATATATGTATAAAAATAAACCTTCGCATGGCCCATAAAATTTCATTAGCGTCATATTTTCAAATAATTTTCTTCTTATTTTGCGCTACCTCTAGCGTGACCTGAACACCCCTCCTTGCTACACCCCCTTCTCCCAGCACCAGCAACAACAATCTTCCAATCTACCTCCATTATAGAGTGTCCCTTGAGTCGGTGGTTTTGTAACTGCCACCTAACGCCTGTTGCCTGTTGCGGCTGAGTGGGCGTGTGCCAAGGTATAATCATAATTTGAAATTGCTCATTCGAATCTTAGATTGGATTAAGTGCGAATTAGAACATCAATAAGGCGGAGACGGAAGTGAAGTCACAAAACACTGTGCTTAGCGGCAACAGAAAGAGGGGCAGAAGGGAAGGGCGTAACGCAACATTGACGACAATGATGCAAAAAGGGATCAAAGCGGATTTGCCATCACATATTTGTTGTACGCCAGAGACTGGAAATAGTAGGTGTAAATGTGACAAAACCTTTAATTTGCTTTTGTGAGTGCGTATGTGTGTGTGTGTGCAGCTAAGGTGCTCAAGCAGGCGACTTAATGAGCATTGACTGTTAAATCGAAATGCGATGTCTGAAACTATAAAGCGTTAACATGTTTAATACCCTAATAATTGACATGCGTTAAAGGTAGCTCTGCTAACTGAGTGTCGCCGACTACTTTGGATGGGAATAGATTTTGTAAGTTTATTTAATCGCTTTTAAATGCAACAAAACCAAGAAACACAAGGGTTAAAGGAGTAGTTATGAGACAGTCAGTCGACAGAAGCTAACAAAGTGCCTAAGTGTGAAATAACTGAGTTTTCTCAATGGTTTTGCATTTAAAAAACTTCACTCACACTGTCCAATTGTCCGCAAAGCCACACAGCTCTATTTGACTCTCCCACTCTCTTAGTCTAGCTACAAAATGTTACAAACTGTAAAAGCAGTGCTGTGCTAACTTTTTTGGCTCATCAAGCTGGAAACATGCGACAAAAGCAGTTGGGCAGTGCGCATAGAGAAGTTCGTTATCAATGCACAGTGAAAGTTGGGCAACGGCATTACGCACATTGGCAAGAGAAGCCTTTAGGGTCCTTAGAGGATAACATAATGCAGCTCGACAAGCTTGAGTCAGCCAACTAACAAATTATTTCTGCATGTGTGCATCACTCAAAAGTCCACAGCTAAATATGTGTTCGTGTGTGAGAGGGTGCGAGTGTGTGAGTGTGTGCGTTTTGGGGGCGTAGAACTGGAACTGATGCCATCTCAAGTATGTGGTCAACAGCAACAGCAATAACAACAACAATGAAAGCAAAGCCATCAGCTCAACGCTGTTGTCTGGGTAATAAAGAACAATCCAGAGTAATTTCCGGTACAAGAAACTCAAAAATTGTTCAGCTTTTAGGTCTGTATAGCTCCATCGTTATTTGCCAACACTTCTTAGATCTATGTTAATGTGTATATGTGTATAGTGTATGGATGGGCGAGGCGAGTGTTAATGGAGCTGCACAATGGGGATGAAAACTTTACAGTTTTTAATGCCCTGCAGCGATTAGAGGAACGGAAGTAGTCGTGACTTAGTCTATATACAATATGTCATAGATTTCTAAAAGTTGTCTGACTTTTAAAGACGGTTGACAGAACTCAAGCGTTGTTAATAATATTGTTTAAAAATAATTCTGTAAAAAAATGTCATTTGAATTTTATTTCTTGTTAAACATTTCAAATTATTATTTTTGCATACATGTATTTTCATATTTGTTTCACATGTTTCATGTTCTAAAGAGCATTACTTTTGTCGTCTAGAACCTAAACAAAAGTTCTGTTTAATTTAGTCATTTTCGTAATGTTATGCATGTCTCCTAAAGCTTTGAGCTGATTTATTTTTCATTTAAAGTTAATTTATTAGAAAATAGCTAGTGAAGTTATTATCTAACCAAAGACTGTCTGCAGACCATATCAGCATTTTGGGTCTTAGCTAAAGGCCAACAAGCATTTTACGCCAGAGCCGAGGCGACTTTAAATGAAGTAGAAACTCTCTAGCCATAAAATTACGCGCATCGTTAGTGACGATTTGCACCGGACGAGAGAAGGGACAAAAGCCAAAAGGGCCGGACCATGGGTGAGGAAGGGGAAAAAGCCAAAGGCAAGAGGCAAGACTGAGACTGATGTAAATTAAGGGGCATATCCAAAATAATGTGGAAAATGTTCAACATGCAGCTGAGAAAATTACGTAAATTCATTCAATTCATTTAATTTATTTGGAATTCTGCTGAAATATCGAAGTCTGTGAATGTCCTTGATAAAGCAAAAGTCAAGGGTATGGCAACGCCCCAAAACCAAAAAAAAAATAAAATAAAAAATGGTGCAAAAGCTTTAAATTACCACAAACAAACACACACAAATACACACATCAGCAAACAACAAGCAACAACAACAAAGATCAATGTGTGTTTGTATTTGAGATTGTGTGTGTGTGTGTGTGTGTGTGTGTGTGTGTGTACCTATAATGAATTCAGTGATTTTATTGACTTTTGTGTTGTAATTTATTAGTAGAATTTTCTAGCTGGCAACGCCCATTTGATGGGGCGTTTGTACGTTTTTATTTTTTGGCAACACTAGCAACTTTCTCAAAAACCCAACGCAGCGCAACTGTGGCGATTTGCTCCCCTTTTGCCAGCCTTTGAGCAAGGCCAAAGAAATTAATTAACCCAACACTGCGGCAGTCAGCAGCCAGCAGTCAGCAGTCAGACTAGCAGCCAGACCCAAAGGAGCCGCAGCTGCACCACTCAATGCCATCTTTTGACCTCATATTTTAGTTTCTTATTTTTGTTCTATACATATATTTGTTGTTGCTCCTGCTTGCCTCTGGGGGAACCCCCGACCTGTGTGACCTTGTGCTTTTCTAAAGCAAAACATGTGTCATGGCACCACCCATATGCCTCCGGTGTGTATTGTTCAAGCTTCTCGCTTAATGTTTCTTCATTTTACTTATATTTGTATCAATCAAACGACTCACTAAGCAATGAGACTAGGTAGGAACGAGGGATATATTTGTAGATGGAAAGCATTGGAAGCAATGAAGGCAACGAAACTCAATTAAAATAAATACATATAAATTAATTGAAATCGTTGGCAAACAAAATGTAATTAGCTTACAGATATTGCGCGTTTTCGTTTTGTGGTAAAAGCAAAGAAATCTGATTTATGTAAACAGCAGGTAGTATTTGGATAATGGCAAGAAGTTTTCATTAACTAAAGGGTTGAATTAACTTCGATTATGTTTGAAAGGGTCAAAGTCAAAGTAAACAGAAGCTTCTTAAGCTAGATATCAAAATGTAGTAATAGACCTACAGTTTTTAAGAGTTATGCAAAGACCGCACCTTACTCAGATGTATTTGCTAACTTTTATTAACTTAATAGCAAATCGATATCATTTGCATTTACTTTCAATATTAAGACCCTTGCAGTGCAAAAATGTGTATTACAAATTTAATCTCTCCACATTTATCACTCGTCAATGTGGATGCCTTTGTGAAGTGAGTAAGACAAACGTTTGGTATCACCATAGCGATTTATTCACATTTACCACACCAAAAATGTCATTGCACATTATTTGAGCAACTTTTTGCAAATGCACTCTGCCAAATAGATATTGATGTGCGTTGCCAATCCGTCCCCACCCAGCGATTTTACCTCAATCGAAATAATCCGCAGTGCATTTGGCGCTTGGCACCTTGGCAATTTGTATGTTCGGAAATTCAACAACTCAACTCGCTCAACTTGTAAACAAAACCGAAACGACGAACATCAGTGTGAAAAAGGGTAAATCGCTAACATGCAATGCACATTTCTCAAATAGTCTATGGCAACACCCAGAAAGCTTTTGGCATTAATACACCGATTGCGAATATAGAAATGCAGCGAAAAACAAAGACACACAGACTAAAGTACAAAATACAGATATCAACTTGTAATTTGAGAGCAGCATACACAAATTGCCATCTGGCGTTGCTGAGAAATGCACTTTTAAGCTGCTGCTGTTGCTCTTGTCCCTAACTGCAGCTATTCGTCAGGATAGCTTCTCTTTTCTTTGTGTATCAATTCCCAATGGCATAGACAAGCAAGTAAGTCTCTGGACTAACAGATACCCTGTATATTGATCAATCTGCTCAAATAACTTGTACTGCACCTTTCCATATTGTTACTAGAGTGTCAAACTTTGGTGTGACTAGAATGTTTTTCCCCTTTTTTCATAGTTTGCTTCCATTTTTCAGTTGATTCTACAAACAACAGTTACTTAGGATTAGCGTATGGCATAAAGCGCAACTAAAAGCAAAAGCCATGGCACGTAGTAAGTCGAAAAATCCGAACGAAAATACCAAGACACAGAGTCTTAGTCTTGGTTATATGTATGTTAGCCCCTGATGATGTATGTATCTCCATATATATACATATTTGTAGCTGGCTGCATGTCTAAGTACATAACCAATAGCAACAGCAACAGCAACAGGCATAGAGTTGGTAAAAAGGTAGGTGGAAAAAAGCAGAGCACCTGCAGCGTTGACCTCAGCATCGACAGCTGGAGCAACAAGCAGCACTTAACAAATGGTAAAAGCATCAACAAGCTTCCGCATCCGCAAAGGAACGCGCCGGCAACGCACAGGCACAGATAAAATGTCTTAGCTGCTCTCTACATCTTCTCCCATTCCAACCCAACTTCAACCTGCTTTTCCACCTAGCCACTTCTTCGCTTTGTTGTTGAGCGATTATGCCAAGGAGCTGTTGCCGTTGCCGTTGCCTTTGCCGTTGCCATTGCCGGTTGCAGCCACTTGAATGGCATGGAGCACGTGTAAAGCGTCTGTAGTGCGTCGGTATGGGATTAGATGACGAGAGGCCAACGTAGTGAGAGGGAGGGTGTGGTAAGTGGAATGCGAGTGTGAACTAGCCCAGGCGACAAGCCAACACAATTGACATTGATGTTTGTGTGAGTGTATGTATGCGTATGGTGTACATTTGGTATGCATATTGAACTGTCAGTTCTTTGAATGCTGATAAATAACATGAAAAGTGAAAACAGATACGCCATTGAAATGCAATCTACATAACTTGTTTAAAGGAAAACAAGTACTTTACTATAGCTTGTAGCTTGTAAGAGCTAGAATTGGAAGCATAATTATATAAGTGAGTGTGTTAGGGTTAAACATAACAAAAAAATAACGACATTACGTATTTGAAGAAAATTGTTTAATTTATATTACAATAAAATGTGTTAAGCTCGCGTTTTTCTAAGAAACCATTAATACAACGAAATGGTTTAAAAAGAATATGACTAAGCTTTTCTAAATTAAAGCCACTAAAGTAAATGTACATTGACAATTTTGTGACCTGACAGCAAACGCTTACCTCTCGTCAGTTTAGAAGTGCAGCCAGCTCAAAGCTAATGCGGTTCGTATGTGGAATGAACTTAACATTAAGCACAAGAGAGTAAACGACAATAGAAACCGCTGGAAAACAAAGCATAGCGCACTCACACCACTTTGGAACCACTGTTAAAATATTCGCGCTTTGTTTTGTTATATAATGCATGTTTATGGTTACTCATCATTAATTTGTCGATGAAACTTATGGCAATATTCCCAGGCATTGTTTGCACAAGCTGAGAGCTTTTCTGAGCGTATGTGACGTATGTGTGCGCAGTTATGCGCTCGTATGTGTGTGTGTGTGTGAATTTTTAGTAGCATTTACTGCTCTGTGTTTTTGGGTGCGTGTTATTGTTTGCCAAGTTTTTGCATATTATCAACGGCAGCAGCCGAAACAGCAACGAAATGCGTTCATAAAATAATGTAATCTGTTTTAAAACAAACATGTCGTGAGCAATTTTGCGCGGCTAGGGACATATTAAAATGCTACTGCCTGACGCCACCTAAGAAAGCAAACAAGAAACGTCAGCCAAAGAGCCGTTAACAAGAGTAAGTTGACAAGAAAACATTCCAACAGGAGGAGATGGCAACAGAAACAACAACAACAACAACAACAGCAATAACGGTAACAAAGTCAGCACACAAAAATAACCAAAACCCAACTCTGAAGGAACTCCTGAACTGACTGCCTGGTGGAAACAAATTTTATGCCAAGATAAGTAAGACGGCGACTGGGACTGCGATGGCAACGGCAACGGCAACGGCAGCAACAGCGGCAATGGCAACGGCGCAGCGATAACAACTTTGCCGCAGCTTCAGCTTCAGCTGCAATTTGAGCAAAAAGCGCGAGCGGAAAAAGTTTTTTGAAAATTCATGATGAAAACTAAAAGTATATACATATATATAGGGAGACGCTACAGCAGAAAACGACGCTAACGGTAAACGCATTTTGTATGGTTGCTCGAGAAAGTTGTGCGCCATCAGGCAGCCGACCAGCAATTTGCGTATGGATATCGACAAGCTATTAAAGAGATAACTGAACGCACTATTAAATCAAAACAGAGCCAGCGAAGAGCAAAAACTTATAAAAGAGATTAAGAAAAGGAGAGAGAGAGAGAGAGAGAGAGAGGGTCGAGCAAACTTTAAAGCTTTTTCAGATTCAACACGCACAATTAGCAACAACCAAAATGTGCAACAAGAGCAAAAGTAAGCACCACAGCAACAACAACAAGAGCAGCAGAGAAGCAGCTAGCAAATATTGCTAGCGGCGACGGCAGCCATTTTGTGCCCTATATATATATGTATGTATGCACATACTGAGCATATATAGTTTTGCTAAAAGTTTTTAACAATAAATAAAAACGCTTAACACATGCACGCGGCCATATATGCATACTCCATATACTATGTTTGTATATTTGTATAGCTCTTGTGTTTTAGAATATTTCAAACTGTGCGCCATTTTAGCTGAATGGTTTGTAACGATGTTGGCAGCAGCTGCTATTAGCGCCATTTTGAACGTGCAACCCATTTTATGGCAACTCATTAGCTTTTAGCATTAATATTTTGTAAATATGTATAATAACTTTCACTTCTGGTATTTTGACCTTAGGTTTTCAGCTTTTTGTTAATTAATTGCGGTGAAAATCACTGCAACTATTGATGGAAATAATTGAAAGGTATTGGAAACAAAAAAATTTTGATTTAAAATATGTATTGACCTTATATTCATACAAATGTTAGATTGTAGCTTAAAGCCGTATTGACTGCTGACATTGACATGAATACAATTAAAGTTTAGCAGCCACTTAACTAATGCAATTACACTTGAAGTAGCATAGCACTCCACTTAAGCACAAACAATAAGCTCTTTGTTGCACATTCGTATGGACATGTGTCTGTCCGTGCTCTTCCTTTGCTTTTCTCGGCTGTGAAGTTAACTCTTTCGTGCAGCTGCTTTGTTCAAGCGTAACAGTAAGCAAGAAGTTTCCTATCTGCTTGCCACTACTTAAAATATGAGCACCCATTTCCTATGGTCAAGCAATTGAAAATGATTTGAGACAACAACAACGAAGAGCAGCAGTAGCAGTAGCAGAAGCAGCAGTAACATAAGCATCAGCAGCAATGGCAACAAAGTCAAAACAGACAAAATTTGTCGAAAATCCTGTGAACAAGCAAAGGACAAAGTGCTGCACACACTGCCAGGCAAAAAGGATTACGTCAAGCATATGTATTATATGGGTGGGTGATTTGCCCCAAGTTCCCAATTCTTGCCACCGACAAAAAAAACTTATACGTTTGTCGACTTACTTGGAGGAGACAAAATCGCACAGATTTCAATTTTCCGATACGAATTCGATGGCAATTGTCCTGGCCATCGTCATCCCCATAGCATCGTAATATGACATTTGAAGTGATTTTTATGTGAAACTTGCTGAAGCTTCCTACAAAGCTCCGGCAACGGAGAATTTTACGACCCAACGTTTGTCCTGTAGACGTGTCTGTGTGTGTGTTCTATTTTTGTCCTGCGACTGTTTGCGAAACTCATGCCATTCAAAGCGCAGCAGAGACAAAGGCCAACAACAACAGCAACAGTATGACCAAACAAAAAAAAATGAAAATGGAGAGAACATAACGCACAACACAAAAACACCCTTGAAAATTTCTAATCTCTTAATGGATGACAATCTGCGATTTAAATGGTTTGCACGAGCACTGGCCAAAAATTGGATCCCTTCAAAAAATAAAACTAATTCCATCAGAGTCGACTCGTCGCCATTGTTTGCCTAATGAAAGAATGCTGTTTTCTGGCAAGTTTTTTTTTTTTTAAAGGATTTTTTCGGACAGTAGTTTGATATCTGATTGAACAGACAGAGAGGGATAGAAAAAAATAGAAAAAAAGAGACAGTGAGTAAAGCGCAGAAAATGATTTGGGAAATTGACACAACATGTCAGGGATAATCATACAGCCAATATACCACTTACATGAACTTCTTTGAAGTACAGTCAGCCAGACAGACAGTTCATAAATCATTGTGTCTCTATAATCAGTAAATAAATCTCGCTAGTTGTCTCATTGGCTCTGGCAGACTAGCTTCAAATATTTATGATGATGGGGCTCAAAATCTGCGCAACTAATCAAATTATGTAAGTAAAACCTCAAAAGCGGCCGCCTTCCCTTAACATGAAAGCATCTTCGCATCTTCTTCGGCAAAAGTGCGGGTGCCGCGAGCGGACAGCGGAGGTAGGCTGAGGTCTGTTATGGTTCGTTCCAGACATGCTGGCGACGCAAACATGTCATCAATGTCGGTGTGGCGAGGAGGGGAGGGAGGGAGTAGCAAGTTCGGGTAATGGGGAATACGCACACGGAGCACACACACAAACAGACAACGTACTGCGTGGCACTTCAATACCCGCAGGATAATCTTGAATAATAAAGCTTCCATTCTATGCCAACAACAGAAAGCCGCTTCTCACAGACACCCAGCTCAGCCAGTCAAGCAACCAGGCGACGAGAAGGCACAGATTTAGTTATACAATGCGAATAAAAATTGCAATCAGCTTTATGGACAAACAAGTCGCGCTTAAGGCTTACAAATGGCAACCAGAGCTCTGAGGAAAAACGCATTAAGAAAAAAAAACTAAGAATATTATTACTAACAAAATAAAAGAATGAAAACCATAGTGATATTACATTTATTAAAACGCACGAAACAATAATTTAAAAGCTATAATATTATTATAATTTTTAATAAATTAATATTAGTTATATTCCTAGTAACCTTGTTTCACTATCGATTACATAATCACAACTATTTGTCGGCTGTACATTGACGACGTGATTTTGATGGCCCGTACAGTCATTTAAAATGCAGAGACACAAACACACTCACACACACACATACTTAGAGGCTGAAACGCGGACAAGCTGCGACATAGACTCAAACAAATAAAATTCAACACACTCAAACACATCCACACACATACACATAATGGTTGGGAACTAACTGTTTTTACACGTCTATGCGCCATTTTGTATGTCGACGCGCCATTTGAATATTTAACAGCGAGAGCCGGGCCAAAACAGGAACTCGTCTAGCTTTATTCCTATATGGTCTATAGAACTGTCTGATTGTGTGTCTGTCTGTCTGTCTATCTGTACGTTTGTCTGACTGTTTGGTCGCTTTTTAATTATAGCTTTTAAATGCTACCATCCTAACGTGTATTTTATTTATTTCACAGCTGCGGGTGGCTCATCAGACAATGTGCCGGAAAAACGCGCCCTGTTGTGAGGTTGCAAAGAGGGAAGCGAGCGTAAAAGAGTTGGGGTGGTTATGCAAACTTCCGTTTCCGCAACTCTGCCACCCACAAAGGCAGATCTACTCTCTATGTCCCCCTTTTGACTCGCTTCCACGATGCTCCCGATTAACCCATGCCATTTTTGAAGAGCTCTGTGAAAGCGCTAAAATTACTCGGGCGCTTTTAATTTGATATGCAAATACAGCAAAAAACGAAAGCAAAGTCGGCAAAGGTTGATGATGGAAATGTGAAAAGTGAAAAGCAGACGACACCCAAGCCACAGCCACACCCACAGCCCAGCCAATCCTTCAACTAGCTGTAGTTGTAGTAGTACTACTGGTAGTTGTATACACCAAAACCCAATTCAGACCCAAACACGTTGTCTATTTGCAGTTCAAAGACTCAAATGAAGTGCGGCGGAGCGCAGGCTGCTGCTTTATGATATAAATCTAAGGGTCTGAGTAATGAAAACCCTAACGTGCCAGTTGCCAGCTAGTTGTTGGCAATGATGATAACATAGCATAGCAAATGCCAATGATGGAAGTCATAACGGAAGCCATAGAGACGAAGCTGCTGTTGCCGGCCTGCCTGCCTGCCAGCGCTTTTTATGAGGTGGCTAAGTTGGCGATAGTCTAAGCTGACTTATCGTTGCCATGGTAATTAAAAATGGCGAACTTTAAGTGCGGCACAAGCTGTTGATAGGCTCCTTAAGTCGACAGATATCGTAAAGCTATAAGCAGGCGGCGCTAAAACGGAAGCAACAGCTCTCACAACCTGCCAAGCCACATCAACATCAGGCGGTTATGCATTTTATTGCAAGCATAAAGAACACATAAAAAACATTCTCCACATAAAAAGTATTGCTGAGGAATTTATTTTCAACTAAAAGCAATTATAGTTAAGTTGAATTAAAATTAACTTATGCGATCAACTTTCTAAAGCTTTGTTAAATTCTTGAAAATGCAACAAAATAATTTTTGACTGTAAACTTTTGTGTGGCAAGTTAAAGCTATTACGATATTCGCTTTGTTTATTTATTTAGTTAAAACTGTTGTAATTTGTTGTAAATGTTATAAAACTTCTTGTTACTTAAATTATTTAATACTATTAGCTATTTTTATTCCATTCGTCATTCCATTTGATATTCATTTGAACAATTTCATGCTGTTACTTGTACAAAAACCATGCGAAAAATGTCAACTTTAATTTTTTTCGTTCTAATCGGTTTTGAAGCCATGTTCAACACTCACTTTTATTTGCATCCTTGAAACACACTTTGAAACTGTCAATTGCTAAAACTAAATGTAATTCGATACGGCTTTTTGCCAGCATATCGAACAGAGAGTCAGCAAATTAATCGTTACACGCTCCGCACTAATCGCTTTATGAATGCAACAAATGCCAAATGCTAAATGCTAAATGCCAAATGCCTAACTGATGAGATCTGCACGCTCCGTGCATGTACTGTTAACATCGTCATCATCACACAGTTGGGAAGGTTGAGGAGGTGCTATACATATAGGCCCTGAATCGCACTTTCAATCGCTGTGCACTCAATCACATGCCGGAAATCAAACAAAGCGGATGTCCGTTCAAATGGTCGCTGGGCTTGTTGGGTGCGGTTTGACTGCCAGGGGTTGAACCGAGGTTGAGTAACCGCAATGTGAAATCGAAAGTCCGCTGATTAAAACTCAACTCGCAATCGAAACCAGCGAAACCAACATGATGAGCATCATCATTATCAGCATTCACATCGTCATTGTCGCCATCGTGTCGTCGACTCTACCGGAGACTTATGCATGTCAATCAGCAAATTAAGCGTGTGCCTCTGACTGGCACGTTACTCAGCTCTTCTTCTTATCGAGAATGAGCTTTAAGCACTTTGTCTTCATCGTTATCGCTGAACACTGCCCCACATTGCGTCATATTTGAAAGCACTTTGAATGTGTCGCATTTTGGCCCTGCAACATTTTGTTAACTTCAAACATTTATTGCATTCTGATGTGGTTGTCCAATGCCAGTGGCAATACACCCCTTAGGAATTCAGTATTCTGTATTCCGTAGACCCGTCATTGTGTATTTTTATTACCAAGACTCGCCATACTCAGCCAGACTCAAAACTGCCACTGACACTAAAGTCCGGCGCCAGTTTGCACATAAACACAGCAAAAACAGACCCGAACCCCTCAAGCACAAGACAGAGAAAAAAATGATACGAATTCTTAGCCATTGGTGGGCATCCCCATTGAGTAGTTTGACAAAGGCTACTATCCTTCCCTGCTTCTGTTTCTGTTCCCGTTCTGTTCCGGCGGCAGCTTCGGCCAGCACGTTCTTCTTGTCACTAACCCTTTCTACAAGTTCGCACTCTTAGTAGCACGTAAGTTGAAAGTAAAAGCAATAAAAATAAAAATATAAATTGGGACTACAGCACAAAAAAAACAAAACAATGTAAAGACAAGGTCCGACTAACTGGCAAGTGGTTTTGCATGTATGGGTGCGAGGCTGTTGTTGCCATTGGAGATGTGCGTGTAAACGTGATAATAATGTGAGTATGGAATAGACAAATAAACACATTTATATCTCCTAAGGATGACAAGAATTTTTAATGTCTTATGTGCAACTTTTCAGACCAAAAGATGTTCCTATAATAAAAAGAGTAAAACAACTTGTGAGATAATTTACTATATTTACAATTTCGATTTATGTAAATTCCCTCTGAGGAATAAAAAATGTCCACTTCTTATTGATTTCAATTCCAATTACTCACGAACTACGAGTGACACACATCTCTAGCTGGATAGATTGTAAAAGGTTTTGTTCGCATAGTTGGCTTGCCTTTATTGTTTATTCGTTTTCGATAAGGCAACGGAAATTGCGAAGGACCCCCACTTTGATGTTCCATGGATTTTCAGCACTAGAAGACAGAAATGAATTAAAGGCCCAAAACAGATAAAGGAGAGACAACGAAATGCGTAAAATCAAAATCGGACATATCTTAGCATGTGCAAGAGTTTGGGGGCCAAACACACAAGATATTGGAGTTTGTCGCTTTTATAGCCTTTGGTGAACTTTTTGATTTGAAAAACAATTACGAGTTTCTAAACAACAAGAAAATGGGATATCAAACCAGTCAAAAAGGCAAGAAAATATTGATAGTTAGTAGTGACTTGAACAAAAGACTAACGAGATGAAAAACAAACACAAACAAAAACAAGAGTTAAAGTTTGTGCTCTTTTAGATGACAATTCCGGAAGAGCTATTAAACGACTTTGATTTATGACAGATTTCAACTTGACTTTTTCAAAGCAAAATGATTTAAAAAAAAACTTTTTACAACGTATTATTATACAAATAGTGCAAAACTATTTTCAATGGCCTGTTGAAACCCTTTCCACCCCTCAAACAGCACCATTTGCTGAAAACAATACACTTTAAGCGCCACATAACACAAAACTAACCGACACAATTGCTATATTCTGAATGCGAAAAGGACATCCATTAGCACGCATATCCATTCCCTTCTGCCTTCATTTTGTTGCCTAACAACCTCATTCATGAACAGAATGCTGCTGCATAACGCTAATTACGCATTTTGTAACCATTTCTAAACACCGGCAACAGTGACACAGACGCATGCCGCAGACTTTTCAGCCTCATCTCTCCTGCCTACGCCACCTAACCCACCTGACCCTGTTGCAATTCTCCTGCTGGCACATTTCACTATGCTACATTCCACGGCGCAAAACAGCCAAGCCGGCAAATAAAAAACTTGCAACACAAAACAGACGGCAGACAACAGACGATGTGGCGACTTTGTAACATGAAAATCGCCAGGACAACAGCACGCGACGTTGCCACCTGCCTGCCAGACCTTTCCGTTTCCCTTCTCCTTTAACTGCTAGCCCCAGCACCCACCTGACTGTATAGCCAGCGCAACAATATTTCTGCTGCATAGACAGAGTATTTGAAAAAATTGGGGTACACTGAAAAGAAAAGATCAGTTTAGATGTTGCACACAATCAAATATTAAGAAGGAATTAAAAGCAGACAGAATTTAATCAAGTGCAACCCGATTTTAAAAAATCAGTTTAGCAAGCATTTTTTATTTCTATAAGTTTTTTATTGAGCCTTAAATGTTAAATGGTTTTCTAAAATCATTTAAATTTATTTTTTACATATGATTTTTATTTTATAGAAAGTTTTTTTTACATATTCCTAATGTTACTAAAGACTATATACAAGATTCAATGTTTTTCAGAGTGTTTTAACTTCGACTGTCGATTGTCGTCTACCGTTTGCTATTTGCCATTATAAAAAGCGAATGCGAAACCAAATTCCTGGCGAAAAACATGCAACGCATCCTGCGTGACCATGACTGTGACTCCGACTGCGACAGCGACTCCGATCTGCAACTGTGACTGGTAAATGTTTCAGTTGCTGCAGACAACCAGCCGAAGTATTTTTTAAGATTTAAAGCCCAAACAGCAGCAGCCCACAGTGAGGCCACTTTGCAAGATATTGCTGTTACTTTACTCGTTGCAGGCTTGTTTGGTTTCACTTTTTTTTATCCCAGCAGGGTATATTAGCACTATGCATCACTTTTATTAAAAGCTTAAAGTCTAATAGTTTGTAATATTATTAAATTTTTGCAATGGTTGCTTATGGTGTAAGGGCATCTAAGTTTCGCTAATGCCAACGAATGCTGCTCAGTATGATTTGGTTTTTTTGTTTTCTGTCGCCCGCTCACTTGAAGTAGTGTAATTGAAAAATTCTAGCAAAGTCAAGTCCAAAGTGAGAGTGACAGGCGGCAGGCAGCCGGCGGCAGGCGGAACGAAGGCGTCTCCAAAGTTACGCTGCAGAAAATTCGCCAATGTGCGTAGAATGATGCAGAGGCTGGGCGGGGCGGGGCAGGGAAGGCGCCACCAAGCGGCAAGCAGTGATGCAGTGAAACGTGGCCAAGTTGCAAGTCAAGTCGACGACTACTCCATGGGCGGCTGGGGATGAGCAGTGAGGGGGTCTGGTGCTGTAGCAGGTATTTTAAACGCCAGGCAACAACAATTCCCATTTCATGGCACATTATTTTGTGGCTTTTGTTTTGACTACCTTCGGGCACTTCCAATAGCAAGTTTGTAATGATAAGCGTGTGTGAGTGTGTGCTTTTGAGCCTGGCACGTGCTTTCCACTTTTGTCTTTTGGCTGTCTTACATCTTATATAAGGCTTTTTAATGCCTATTTATGAAAATTGCCGCTGGAGAGAAAAAAAAAACATGTTTTTTAAATGGTATTAAATATCATAAGGAATCCATGATCTATAAATAGATATTAACAATGCAATTTTTTATAAAAAAGGAAACAGCAAGAAAACTTGACAGCCAAATTTTACAGTTTCAATTTATTTGATATAAAAGATTATTGAAAGCTTCACTTGTTATTTTATTGTTTATAGATAAGATGCCCAAAAGATTATTAAAACAGCTTAGCAATTTTTAAGTCTTAATCGGATAAAAATGAGTTACTAAAATAACAAAACCATTTTTGTCAGCTTGACAAATAAAATAAATTGCTTCTAAAAGTCGACCAGAAACAAATACATAAAATGCTTTAAAGTAAGAAGATGCTCTAAAGAACTTAAGACCGTATTAAGGCAAGCATACAGAAATGTATATTTTATATTTATTAATAGCATATTTATATAGTCCGATAGACTGGTGTGAAATTTTTCCGCATGTAGAGTTGAAGGCACAAAGAAACTGCATCTAAAGTATAAATAACTAACTGCATGATTGTTTAAATAACTTTCCAACCTATTTTTAGTTAATTTTAATCATATCGAAACTAACTTATTTGTTGCTCGGTTTACTATTTGTTTTAGGTTTTACACAACACTAACATGCAAATATACTAACCATGGCAAAACATTCAATTAGTCAAAAACAACTCATTTGCTACAACTTTTATACATATTAAATTTATTATACCCTTTCCACATTAAAAATGCAACACAAAAGCATCCAATTTGCAATGTAAGCTTGGACTCTTTCATTTCATTTGTGAGCCTGACACGCCGCACACTCAAACACACACACACACACATATACAAACAGAGTGGTGTGTTGAACACTCCTGCCATGCCGGCAACTTTAAATTAGCTGATTAACTAAGTAGTAAAACAAACCATAAGCTAGATATAGGGTTGGCAAGAGCAATAAAGCAAAAGAGAGAGAGAAAGAGAGTGGAAAAAAGCTGGAGACAGACTCTCAGACCAATGCCATGTTCAATGTCTACGTGGGATTTGTGTCTGCCACTTCCACCACTGACAACAGCAATAGCAAGAGCAACACGAGCAGAAGCAACGGTTACAGGAACACCAAACGGAGGCAATCACAAAATACCGAAAATAATATTTTTTTGCGCTTCGCTGCATAAAACAAAACAAGCTTGCAAAAATACGAAGAAGAAAAAATACAAGCGAAACAACAGGAAAAAAAAATATTGCCTGGCTAAAAAATCAACAGCTCAACAAAAATAAAAAAAATATATATATAACTGCAGCAACAACAACAACAAGAAGAAGAAGAAGAAGAAGAGAAACGAAGCAACTGCAGCAAAACTGTTACCAGGCGGCCAAATGAAAAACGTATTTTATCTTTCTACTGGCGAGGCGAACGGAACGCAAAAGGCAGCCGCCGCGAAAGCTCAGGAGCAAGATGATAAAAGAGTAGACCATTTATCAAAAAATACTCACAGCGCCCAACGAACGACTACCAAAATATATGAACGCACACTGGCACAACACAAACCAGAAAACAGATAACATTTAGACTGCAGCTCTAACGGTGACATGTTGACTGTACCTGCCAACTAATTGGTTACGTTCTTTTGAAAGGCCTTTGCTGATTGACATAGCATTTGAGTGCGTTGATTTGTCCCACTGTGCGCTGCAGCAACTGTGGCAACGGCTGCTTGCTGTCTGTGCCCTTTAGCACTGACTTTTATGTTTTCGCCGCGCAGATATAAAACTACAAAACTAACTCATACACATAGAGGGCAAAGGACAGCAAGAGAGAAAGAGGGAGAGAGCGCAAGCGGAAAAGATAGATATGTGAGAAGTCAGTATTTGATACCCTTGCAATTTAAGTTTGAATTTTTGAAATTTAGACAGCATAAAAATCACAATTTTCTATTTTTTTAAAGAAGTACAATACAAGCCACATACAACTATAAATTCATGTGTGTTCGCTTTGAAACAAACCTTTAATTGCATAAATTAAACTAGAAAACCAATCATGTTCAAAACGAACTCTACATTTTTATCAACAAAAGAACAAATTGATCATTTTTACTTATGCATGTTATTTTAAAGGCATGTTGGGCTTTTAGCGAATTTGCTTTGTGGGATTTGCATTTATATTCTGTAAAAAAAAAAGGATTACAATTATGAATGAATAAATAACAAGTTTTAATGTACGATTAAAAAGCTCCAGCAACATGAATTTAGAATTCTTCATAAATATTACTCAAACTACAATTTCCAGGGTATCTTTGCTGTTCGTTCGCATTCGTTGATAGTTTCCATCAGATTCTTATTATATTTTTTCGCTATGCTGCATGGTCGAGCCAAAATATTTTGTACGCGTACAAAAATAACAGTAAATGTGGCTTGCTAACATTTTTGGTGTAGCCCATGTGGGATTGGAATCGGGATTGGGTGTGTAGGAGGAGGTCATGGCATGAGGGGTTGGGTAGGGATAAAATAAAGCAAAATATGAAATGAATGAATTTTTGTTACCCACTGACACGATTTATTTACGAGTGTCCTGGCATTGTATCCCTAACATGTGTAGCCTTAGCCATTGCCTGATTGTTGTTGTATTTCATGCTGTTGTTGTTCTTGCGAATCAACAATAACAATTTTTTATTATCCCTTCTACAACGTTGCCCGCCACTGTGTACATCATTATACAACAATTGAAATGTTGTTTGGCGTCGCCTCGCTTCGTTCTCATGCCATGCAATGAGGCTGGCGCCCAGGAGGTGAGCGGGAATCCAGTGGAGTTCTGGGCTTTAGCCAGAGCTTGTCTGAAACCACTGCCAAGGCACAGCCAAAAAACGTCACACACACAAGCATATCACTGAGGCCGCCTTTTTTTCAATTACCAGCAAAATATACGAGCTTTGCTTGCTGTCATGACCTTTGGAGAAGTTTCACATGTGGATTTGGATTTTAGTGGGTGTATATATACGAGTGTGTGTGTGTGTGTGTGGGTGTATCTGCGCACACTTCAGTTAGGTGGTATATATTAAAAATTTATGATACACACCGCTTTTCGGCCATTTCCTAATAAGAACTCCCTGAAATGTGTTCTTATAAATTTATTATTGCGTGTATGTAATCGAGTCCCGGAAGTTTCTTACCTAATTAGCGGTAAACTCATAAAACTTTGGTAGGAGCTTTGGAGCTGATGGGCAAAGCAACAAAGGGAAGTATGTCTAGAGATTTCTAAACCATGTTTCATAAATGTTGTGTTCAAGCGACTTTAGTTTCGAGTGAGTGTTTGCGACATAATCAACATTTAACTTGAATGCAAATATTTTTTTCTTTAGGCAAAACTTAACTAACCCTTTTACACTTGAATTGCTTCCCTAGCCGTGGAGCAGAACATTTAAATGACAAAAAATTGACGAAATATGAAAAGTTAATTTAAGTTTCGCTTACAAATGACAATGAAACAGAAATAAAATGAAATCTATAGTCATCTACAGTCCGGCACGCAAAAACAGTAACCATTCACATAAAGCTGGGTGACCCAAAAATATACATAAAAAGCATCTAACAAATATGATGCGGATTCAGACGACGCCTCGTCTGGAATGGCGAAAAATTTTGAAAAGGGTTGGCTGGCTGTCTTTCCCACAACCGCCCTCACCCAACTGCTGCCTAATAGATTCCGCATAAATTTATGCGCCCCCTTTTTTTGCTGAAATATGAGCGCGTCGAGTTCACGACATTTGTTTAGACAGTGAACTTCCAGCGTGGGCGGGGTTGAAGCCCGTCGGATAGCGGTTTGTGTCTTTCAACTCTATCTATTTGCACAAAATTAAACACCCAAAGCGTAGAGCAAATAAGTTTCTGATGCTGAGCCAAACAATTATCCCTTGTACAAATTCATTTGCCGCACTATTGTCTCATGCAATTAACGCCCAGCGCCATGCGAATGAAAATCCAATTTTTGATAAATGCTCACAGATAAGAGAGATGAAGCTGCTTTCAGAGATGGAGCGCCACTCGTAACTTTTGGCTGCTTTACGGCTTTTGGCATAATTGCTGTGTCATTGTCGAGTTGTCAAGAATCGCAAAATTTTGTTGAGCTGTAAGCCAAAAGGCGAATTTAGTTATAAAAAGCAAATTGCGTTCGCAAATTAGTTGCCATTTAAGAAAGGCAGCCAAAGTCCTTAAGAGCAGGGCCATAAACGTGCAATGCACAGATGGCTTATTGCAATCAACGAATTAATGATACACTGCCTTAAAAGCTAGCGGGCTCTCTTTTCAATTGGCATATGCGTGGGGCAAGGTTTTTAAAAGCAAATTATTATGTTAAAGGTTTAATAAAGCATAATATTGTGCCATAGTACGATTTTACAATACCTTGAAATTTAAAAAATAAGTTTACATTATAAGAAAATTTTTGGAGTAAAATTATATAACAAACGCATTAAGTAGTGGAACGAACAGCTTGAGAAAGTTATCATATCCGACTGTTGTAAAAATTGCACTCGAGACGTTGAAATTCCTTGGCTTGAATGTGACGAGACCATAAAATTTTGATTTGACAAATGCATGTTTGAGAGCGAACAGGGAATAAAGTAGAAAGATGCGAAAGAGAGAGAGAGAGAAAGAGAGACTCTAGGAGAGAATGGGGAGCTTATAAGAAAAAGGATCTGGAAATTCAGTGAGTGAGCTACCTGCCTTTTGAGTTTTTTGAGTTGTAAACAAAGTTTGTCGCGTTTCTACGCGTTGCAAAAAGTTAGCAGTTAATGCGACAAAGGGGATTTACGTAGCAAAGTTTTTGCGGCATTGCGCAATGCAGTTTCAGTATTACAGCCTCATCCACAACTACGCCTTTTCTCTTCCATCTTTGCCTCTACTCTCTGCTATATTAGCCCGGATAAAGGCAATGGCAACGGCATGGGCTGAGGCACAGGCACCGGTACAGGCAAAGGCAAAGGCTGTGCTTGTCAAGAGCTGCACATGATGAGAGGACTCCGCTGACAAGCGGCTTGGGAAGCAGCAAAACCCTCAACAGAATAAAGAAAACGCACGCACGTCACGCCGCTAGCATTGGCGCACTTAAAGGCCCCAAGGCTGTGGCACACACACACACACACACACACGCACACAGAGATGCAGGTGAGCGTGTAGGATACTACTACCGATCCCCGATTCCTCATTTGCAGCTGCGGTTTTGTGGCAAAGCTTTACAAAAGCCGCATTGTGTTACTTTAATGAAATGAATGGCCTTAAGGATGTCGGCCTCAATTGCAAAACTTTGTTCTTTCTACATTCTACTTTCCACTTTGTACTCTGTTGGCTGTTGCACAATCAAAAATTGAAGCTATTCAAAGATGCAACACATCCTTAGAGATGCCGCAACACACACATGACCTACAATCAATCTAAACATTGATGATATAGCACAAAGTGCTGCTAAAAGCTTAAGTTAGCAATTGATTTGGCAATTTGGCCTTGCATTTTTTATGCTTCAATTACAATCTTTTCAAACAATGCATTTTTCAAACAGGCAAAGAGGGAGTAGTTAAATTAAACTTGACTTAAAGACTAAACATCAATAAGCTTCTAAGCATTATTATCGTTTCACGTAAACTGAACTTTGGATAATAAATAAGATTAGATTTGCTTTACGCTTATATAAAATGTATCCTTTAAGCAATCAACTTTATGTTATTCAAATTTGACAAGCTCTTATAGAACTACTTTAAAGCTACATTCTTTCTTGAGTATTCAGTACGAATGCAAATCCCATCTAACTATAAATAAGGCAAAAGTATATTTACCGTATATATATATATAAGAACTATGCCCAAAACTCTGTAGCTTTCAATGCGTTTGAGTCTGTGACAAAATGACGCAGAAAAAGCAATTCGTTGCATATTTGCAGGCTTGTTTCAGACTGTAGTTACACTTATGATTGCCATGGCAATCCAATTGTAAATTCGCCAGCTTCTTTTGAATGTAACTCTATAGGGTGGCTTAGTTATGCGCTAGTGAATGCAAAATGGGGGTTGACATGGCAAACTTATGCCAAAAAGGAAGGAAACGTATGGCATGAGGGAAAATCAATAAGCATAGGAAAACATTTGTTATATTAAGGAAATGTGATATGTTTACTAGTACTTTGCCTAATAAGGTACAAATCTAGTGAGACATCAAATATATAGGAAATATAATGCTGTTTGGGACAAGATGCCACTAACATTTTGAATATTTCATTACAAATTATGTTCTTATTGTTCCTTTTTTTTATAATTTAAAAAAAAAATGTATTCAAAACTTTGAATTATTTTTATTACAACTTTCCATGGCTTACCTGTAAGTACCGTGCATAGTCATAGTCATCGTCTAGACTCAGAGGCTAGACCCACTTGTTTATGATTTTACCTTTATGACTTGCCCAGCTTGAAGACAGGAAACGGTTAAGTTGCGTGCAGCGCTGAAAACTGCTATAGCCATGGCCATTGCCTCCCCATTCCCATTCTCACATCTTAAATACATAACTCTATAAATCCCTATTTCCCACACCGTGCACTCAGCTCCTTTTGCCAAACAATGCGCTTTGACTGCGCCTTGCTAAATTTATAACTATGCGCTTTTTATTATTATATTTCTTTTTATTCTGCTCCTGCTGTTGCTGCTGCTGTTGCTGCCTTTTATTAAAAACCGTCAACAGCAATAGCAACAACAACACCAGCTAGAAATGGCCAAAGCTAGAAGGCAAGTAAGCCACAAAGTAGAAAAGTAAAATGCCAACTCCTTGCCAAGTATGAGAAAAAACCAGAACAGAGCTGAACTGAACAGAACAGAACCTAGTCCTTACGCAGCGGAGTTTAAGTGGCACAGAATCTGCGTTCGCTGCTCCTCCAAATGTCCCGTGATATATATATAAATATACATATACATTTGCATACGTATTGCGCAAAAAAATAAAAACAAAAACCATCTTATTCTCGTTCTTTCTCTCTCACACACTTTGCATTTACTCTTTGTGTGCAATTTTTATAACATGAATTGTTTTCTTTCCGAGTCTAGAAAACGACTTTGCGTTCTGTGACAAATTAAGTTGGCAGCAAATAAGAAATTTTTATATACCCCTTGCAATAAGTAAAACTCCTCAGAATGGTACAATGGCGAATAAAAAATTTATTACTCCATAATAAGAGTTTGTTGCTATCAGACATAATTAAAAGATTAAAACTTTTTTACTAACATTATCTTTGAAGCTATTGACTGTTTAGTGTCAATGCCATTTGGGGAATGGTCTTATTGCAATTTTAAAGTAAGAGTTATTTAAAAATGTATTTATACTATGTCAGTTTTGAAAATTTTTAAGCTTTAAAGATAGCCTAACTGCAATTGCTTCGCAATTTTTTTATTTAATGTCCTCGCGAAGTTTGCAGAAGTTAGAAGCTATAAAAAAATATATATATGTATATAATAATCGTGCGCTCTTGCTCAAAAAAAGTTGTGAGATTTTAATCAAATTTGGCAAAGTGTGTATAAATTGGCAAGCATAGAAAGTAGAGCACACCTCCCTCCAATTTCCATAGCCCGTTCCATCCCATGCCATTTTCACTCTACCCATTCTCACTCGAGCGACCCTTTATGCATATGTCGTAATTTGCACAAGCCAATTTGCATGTACAGATATACCTACATACTATATTCATACATAGACATTTACATGCATGTGTGTGTTCATTTTTTATTTTTCTTAGCATTTGCCTTTGCCTTTGCCTTTGAACTTTGATCAAATTTTAACCCCTCCGCAGCGTAAAGCGTAAAGCTCGGCGTGAGCAATGCCAAGTTTTCGTAGCATACTTTTTTGGGCACTGTAGCGTTGGCTGTGCTGAGACAAATGATAAGATGACAGCGCATGTAGCAAACGCACCAGCGGCAGCAACAGTAAGGGCAATGGAAGTGGCAAAGTAAAAAAAAAAAACAAAAAAATTGAAGCTCATTTTTTTAATATTTTTGGGCAGACAGTTGGTAAACAGAAGCTAAGTAAGGATAGCGTCTGACGGAGTTTGAGTTACACCACCTGGTGAAATTCTTGTGGCAACCCCTGCCAACGACTCAAAATTTAGACGTGCCAACGATTTGCTGTAGGTTAAGATGGCGGCGGGGTGTCCCAGAGGAGCGTATGTGTATGTGTGTTTGTGCGACACGTAGCCTTTGACATTGGCCTCGCTAATGAGCGAGCACTTTGACAAGACGCCTTGGCAGTGAACTTGTGTGCGGGAAGGTGCTAGCTAATGCCGGTGAGATACACTTGCTCACATACAGTTGCTGCTCAATGGAATTCGGGAGCCTTGAAGGGTATGGCAAAAACATGAAAAGGAGCCTGACTGCGCAAAGTTCTGCAGTGTAAATGGCGTTCTTGGAATTTTCACATGCATAACTTTTTTGTAGTCAAAGTGATTTTCTAACGAATTGCCAATTTAGAATGTTTTACCCTATGACTGCCTTTTTTCCAATGATAGCATTAAAATATTTAAAGGTAAATATTTTTGATGTAGTATTAAAAGTGAAGCTAAATTAGGTGTTACCTAAGGAGTTTCACTAAAAAATATATCTTAAAGTTTATCAAATATTAAAAAAAACATTACGGAACGCGGCTTAAAAGAAATGCAAAAGTATGAAAATTATAATGCCAAAACTTAATCGCAAGCTGTTCAAATTGGTTTCAATATTCGGCATGAGCTAAGCCATTTACGTAAGTTTACCAATTCTGTTTAGTTAACTCACATTGAATGGCTGCAACCCTCATTTTAATTATTCCGGTATTTGTAGAAGGGTCGAAAAAAAAATCGTTTCTCTGCCAGCTGTCACACTTAACTTTTACCTCTTCTCACTTCACACACTCCCATGCATAACAATTGGCGGCCTGCTCCCCTTTAATATAACTAACGCATAAATAATAAGGCAGCTGTCCAATGCTCAATGCTAGAATCAGACCATCAGTTTCAAAATTTGAAACAAGAGCAAAAATCGATGAAATTACTTTTTATGCCAATATATATATATATTTGTATGTGTATATAATTGTGAAAACAAATCGCCAAAACCCTGCTCGGCTTTAACCCATTAGTGCTAAGCTATAAATTGTTGAGTCGGCTAATGGGTTGGGTTTGGTGGGGATTTGTGCCACCGTCCCTTGATTGGCTTTATAAACATTGTTTGAAAAGTTTTTGTTAGTTGCTTTCTCGCTCTTGCTCTCTCTCTCTCTTACTTTCTTTGTATTCGTCAATATTTTGTTCAAAATACTCTACTCATCAAAAATTAATGCAAAAATAAATAATAAAATAATACACCGTTAAATAATCCGAAAACCAACACCATTAATAAAGTGAAGGCACAACGAAGGACACAAAGTGGAAAAAGAGATGCTGGAGAACGCTACTCGACTCGTTTCGCGAGCCATCCACTCGCCAACAAAATGAAATATTGGCAAATAAAACGATTTTGACGCTGAATTTAAAACAAGTGGCACGTAGCAGACGACGACGACGACGACGCCACCACGGCCAACCCCCCCAGAAAACAAAAAAAAAAAAAACACAAAAAACTGCTAGCCTCAAATTCAAAATCGCATTTATTATACTTACATACCAATGGAGGAGGAGGGACAGTCATTCCGTTATCCACCCAACAACTCCACCCCTTAAGCGTGCGTTTGTCAAATATTTATTCTTCGGATTGGATCGCTGGATTTACTTATTAGCATGCGCGGGGCAGTGCCACTGCTGGACTCCAAGAGCTACTCACTAACGAATATAAGAGTCTGTCTGGCTCAATGGCTCACTAGCTAGCTAGCTGGATTGAGTTTGCTCTTGGGTAGGGGTGGGGGCATTCGCACAGCACGGAAATAGGCTAAAGAGCGCGTGAAAAAGTTGACATTGAGGGCACACCGGAAGACAGGAAGACACCTGGAGTGTTTGACGTGCCCGAACACAGGACACAAAATGCTGCAAGCTAAAAGTTTCGGATGCTTGGGATGAATACGCTGTCAATCGTCGCTGACACAAAGCAAAATCAATTGTGGAGGGGCAGCGCGAAACGAAATTACCAATTAGTTAAATGGCTAAATGAATGAGTGCGAGGATAAGGATGACTTTGGGACTTGAGGGCTTCAATGACTTGCAACAGGGTGTCCGCACTCTCTCTCTCTCTCTCTCTCCCTACCTCAATCACACATTCTCTTTTGAGCTCTCTTTTACACTGTCGCAATGCTTATTTAATTATGGAACCATCTGTGCGCGTTGCAGGTTGCTTTGATTTTACGCTTTTTTGAGCATTTCCACATGCCCCCTCTAACCAAAATCTTGCTCTTTCTCTCTCTCTCTCTCTCTTTGGCAGTCGGATTATTTGCTTTTCTTTCACTTTTTTTCTTGTTTTTTTATTTTAATGTTACCGCCTTCGTTGCGATTTTCTTATTCGTGTTTGGTTCGTTAATTTCATTGTTTTCGCATAATTCTCAACTGAACCCAAAGTACCTTTTTTCCGTCGGAGTGTGAATATCGCACACAACAGTAAAAAAGCACGTTTGAAAATTGCAACAAATTTATTTCACAAAATGGAAAGCATACAACTAGCAAAACGACAGCATCGTTTCGTTTCCAAAAAACTTATATTTTTATCAATTATTTTTTTATAAATTGAATTCTTTATTTCTGTGTAATTTCCATTGTACATATTCTCATTCATCAATGTCACAAAATTAAGCGATTAGCGCTTTGGAAAATGCTTAAAAAGAAAAGCCAAATAAATAAATGCGCTTATTGGGAAGTCAACAGGCTGCGACAGGCAAATTAAATTTACCAACTGACACCTCAATTGAATTTTGCTGCGGGTACAGGAAACGACGAGGCAAAGGCAGTAAAAGGTAGGGCAGGGGAAAAGTGAGTGAGTAGAGGAAACGGAAGACAGACAATGGCATATTTTGATATACTATATGTCAGGTAAGATCAAGGCCAGACATTTGATTTGTTATGTGGCTGGCTTGATTGACACAATGGCTAAGGTAATTTTCAATCGAATGTCAATCAAAGGCTCTTAACTTGTTAGCTTTGTGTGCGAGAGCGACAGAATCGACATTAACAGGCCACACAACCTATTTGTATTTCTATACATTGGCAAATTTTTGACACAGGTTCGACAACAAACGGTGCCAAATACACGTTAACTAACAAAATGCCGCTGGTAATTTGTTAAAGCGTTTCTTAGCGGATATCACGTGCGCACGTAAACCCCCAGACCTTAAGGCATATACATATAGCTAGCTTCTAACGCTAGAGGGCGCCAGCATTAAAATCAACGCCGCATCGTTTCAAGACGATTTGACACGTTGATTGATCCGCTCATTGGCGCACAAAATGAAACCCTAAAGTCCTGACTGAGCCCTGACACGACGTAAATCTGCAGGAGGTGTTCTCCTTCTATTATTCTTCCTCCTCTTAATATCCCAACAGCCAAAGCCACACCCATTGGCAACATCTTCGTCGTTTCGTCTACGATGTGGCATTAAACAAAGTAACAACTTAATGGAAAAATAACCAAAAAATGAAATTGTCACAAGTGCTTAACCAGCTTATACTCTGTACAGAGCTTTATACTTTACTATTTCAAATTGTTTACTTTGGTTCTCTATCAATCTTAATGTTCATCGACGAATTGGAGACCTTAAGTTTGCGCAGAAGTAAAATCGATACATCTCAACGTAAAAAAACAAATAAAAATTTGTAATTCACATAACCGAACAACACCTTATTCGAAAACCCATTTGTAGTCGTTACAGGGTGCTGAAAGACGCCATCATTAGTGGCAGTAAAACGCCCTTTTTACGGGCGCGTCAGCGTCAGCGACAGCGACAGCTACGCATGCAAAAAAATGATTATAAAAATGCGCTGCGAAACTTCCCTGTCGCGTCATGTGCAAAATTATTGTGTAATTAACGGCAAACTGCAAAAAGATAATGATAAAGATATAGACAAACAAATGGGGCGCTATAAAAACAGCAGCGACGATACCAGACGATTAGCTAAACGATTGCAGGAACTGGTTGCGTGCAAGTATTTTACTTATCGCTGGGTGTGTTAAACCTGATAATTAATAGATAAATCAAATTATTTTTTGCATATGAATTTAACTGAAAAGTAACTGCAAAAAGTTTGAAAGTATTACTTGGAATTGAGTGTTCTATATATAATTTTGTCAGTGCTTGAATATAAATGTAGTTCTTTTAACTTTATAGTTTTGTTGTTATTTCTGGCTTTGTACATATGTGCCGTATGTGCATCATGTGTTGCCATGAGGAAAAAAAAAACTCCTACAAATTGTACAATTGTACGAGCACAATGGCAACATTTAAATTGGTAAAATACAAATACAAAATCAAAGCAGATGCAAATTGAAAAATAGTCAGAAAAAGTGGCAACATGCTTAATGGCTAGAATGGCCTGGCTGGGCAGTTTAAAACAGGCCTTCATTACACAACCAATTGACAGTCACATGCCACAAACAAAACCAATAACACACACACACAAACACACACAGAGACAGACAGTATCGAGACAAAAACGTGGCTAACCACAGCAAGAGAGAGAGAGAGAGAGAGAGAGAGAGAGAGGAAAGGAGATAGGTACTACTCTACTACTTACGCTCTCTCTCTTTCCCTCTCTTTCTGTTTTTGGCATTAGGAGCAGAGAAGAGTAGCCAAAAATGAACTTTGTCAATTAATTGCTCGGCTTTGCCATCGAATGGCGAATATTAAAATGCGAATTTCGACCCGCAAAATGCTAACAAAATGCATCGACGCACACACACACACACACACATACATACACATGAGCACTTACTGCACTTGTGTGCATATGTATGTGCTTGTGTGTGTCTGTGTGTTCGTAAATTAGCAATGTAAATATACCAATTTAAAATGCCGTACAATAAATATGAATACAAAAGCGGTGCACAAAAAACAAACGACGATATCAGCGGCAAATAATTGAATTTACCCACAGTAAAACAGCGGGTGTGTGTGAGGGAACAAGAGGGCAAATGCCCGCAGCAGCACTCACACTCGAACACACTTACACAATTGCACACTCGGGCAAATAGACAGACAGACAAATAGACAAGCCGACATATTGTGTGCCTTTGTACGAATCTAATAAACCGAATTCGGCATACAGACATTTGTACATTTGTATGTATGTATGTATATATATGCAAAAATAACTTCAACTCGATGCCTGTTTGATGTGTTTGCATGTGTGCGTGTATTTGCATATGTGTGCGTGTCTCGCGCTTATGCAAAAGAAATCACACTATGCAACAAATATAAAAATTTAGTTTGCTCGATAAACATGTTAACTTATTTTGTTTATTGTTTGTTGTTTCGATAAAAATAAAACGTTTTGTGATTCAATTCAAAACAATTTGGCTTATTCACCAACAAGTCAGGTTGATATGTATAATATTTATTTTATTATACATTTTCTTAAATCTAACTTTAGTTTCTTGAAAGGATAAGCTAAACATTAGTCCTAAGCTACATATTAAACAATTGAACATTTCTAATATGCTTTGTTTGATAGTTTTTAGTGGCATTGTTAAATAAACTTTGCTGCAGAGTGTAATATTTGAGGGCCGTTTGATTATACCATAGCTATAGAGCCAATACTCATGAAATATTGAAAAGCTGCGGGTCTGTTGGCGGCGTAGAAGGGAGCGCTTGGTGTTGTAATGGTGTCTGGGGGCGTGGCTTTTAACGGGGGCGTAGGTGTGTGTGTGTCTGTGCGTGTCACGCAGCGCACACGAATGATGAAATATGCATGAAATTGACTTTTATGTCAAGCCAAAATCACGGCATCTGCATAAAAGAGCTAAAATGTGCCACCTCACCCACTCCTTTAAAACTCACCGCTTCACTTACATTGTTGTTATTGCTTGTAGGGGTTATGTAACTTTAATTGAAATGTAAACTGAAAGCCGCACGCGACTTAAATGTGAAAAGCGACATTTTAATGTATTAAACAATGGAAGAACCCATACTGGCAGACATTTTGCCATACTCACGTTCGTACCCTACCTCTTAATAGGGTACCAACCAGACCGCCATAAGCCGATCCAATAAAATGGCAGGTTAAATAGCAAAATGTGGAAAAATATTTTTGTTTTGCATGTTAGTGCGTTTTAATTGCGTCAAAAAGTCAAATGAATACGAGCTCAAATTGGTTGAATTCGCTGGCCTCGCCATTTACATATATGAATGTGTTTATGGGTTGTGTTTAGGCACTTGAATAATGCATATCAAATGAGTTGGGTTAAATGTGTTGTGTGTTTTTGAGGTTTGTTTGTTTCATTTCATGCAATTGTTACAACGAGTAAAAGGTTAATTGTACTTAATTGGAGTTTTTCTTCTTGTATAAAGTGGCTTGAAATACGATCATAACAAGATCATAAACAATATCATTTACTTTATAGTTTATTAATAGGCAATTAATTATTCTATTAATAAAGTCTATTGTTATGCATCTGGGCTTTCAAAGCTATATCTAAACTCAGGCAGAATAAAAAATTATTGTAGCATACGTTTAAGGGCAAATAGTTGAGACCTCAAAACACATTCTTTATACCAAATCCAAGCACCTAAGCAACAACAAAAGCAATAAAACTCAATGCTTTGCGTATGGAAAGAAGGATACGAGTTTGAATGCGAAGTTTTCTATACACTGAGCTTGCTAATGCTATTTATTTGCATATGTATGTGTGTAGATAGATATTTATGCACATACTGTAACAAAGTACTATATGTTGTATGGTATATACAACTTACATAAGACTCAGTGCAAAGTTGCAAGCCTTTTTCGCACAGCCAGTACAATGTCGCCAGTGTCATTATAGTTGTTGCTTTTGTTGTCGCCGCTAGATAATAAATGACCGGCCATTAAATTGCAATTAAAAGCTCATATGTGCGCATAAACTTTACGGCAGCCAACCAACCAACCAGACATTGAGACAGACAAACAAATAGACAGAGAGGCAGAGTAACAGACAGACGGTGCAGCCACGCCTACCCAACGGAATTTGCCTATGGCCAACGGCCCATCGCATAATAATGAAAGCCAGAAGCATTCGCTAGCAGGATAATAGCCCGTATAATAGTAAATTTAACAGTTGGTTGCTCGGGCATTTTACACTGCTGTAGCTCAGGCCTCAATAGTCAGCAGTCGCTGCTGGTAAACAAATTACGCGCCAGAGCCCCCACTCCTAGCAAAAATCCATGCCAAATGACCAGGCGGCCACTTTTCTTACATAATTGACATAACGTATACGTAATATTCAGTCGCCTAGCCGTACAGCTTTGCAGTTCTTCTGTCTGTGTGTATTTGTGTGTGTGTGTGTAGTCAATTAGAAAATGTGCATTCTACATAATTAAGATTTATACACACATTGAACAACAGTCAATACCAACTGTAGTCGTATAGCAACAATATATACAAAGCTAAGTGGCCCAAAATGTTGAGGGTACGGCAGCAACGAACTGAAAATACCCCACTTTTGATAGTCTTGTGAAACTGGAAATAGGCTTAACTGCTTAAAGAAAAAAGTATATGCTTATACAAATTGGTTAAATTTAGTGTATTATATCTATAACAATTTAACATTCATCTGAATATTTTATATTCTAAAAAATCTGTAACAGACAAAAATAAGCATCTGATATAACTAAGTATGTCACATATATGAAATAATTTAGTTTTGTGGCTTGCCAAGCAGCTCATTCAACGTTCTCTGCAACACGATGAGCAATTTTTGAAGAAACAAAACACCAAATGCAAAAATGCAGCACAAAAAAAGGAGGGGGGGAAACGGTTAGCGCATTTTGTGCACACTGCCGACTGGATGCAAATTTCCATTAGCCATGCAAACGCAAAACTAGCCGCCATTTATCTGTCTAACTGTGGCAGTATGCAGGGCTCGGAGTCGGAATGGGGAAGGGCGCAACGGATAGTCATCGGCCTGGCAATAGTTAAAATTTACTGCCCAGTTACCAAACAGCAGCAGAAGCGGCAGCGGCAACAGCAACAGCAATAGCAAGTTGCAAGTTCGCAATATGCATACGCATTTTATGCGATGCAGCAAACGACGACGTTGACTGAGAGAGTTGGGCCATTTTAATGGAAATTTTTATTGAAAGCCAACAAAGCGCTCAATGGCCCAGCTAATGGCGTTAGTTCGCCAACTGGAAGAGCCACAGTAAAGTAGCTTAAAACTTAAAATGAAAACAGCTGCCACAAGGCCTTCCAACTATCTATCTATTGCGTTCTTTCTTCTCTCTCTTTGTCTGCATTGGCCCTTTTTATAATTTTTTGATTGCAGCCATTTTTGATATTTTGTCTGCCGCAAGCTCTGCTAAAAGAGTGCAATAAGTTTTCTTGAATATATTATATATATGCCTTGGGACAAAATATGACAGCAGAACTGATGCTAATATTGGAAAAAAGAAATGAAATCAATTTCTATTTATGAAACTAGAACTTGCATACATAATTAATATTCTGGTGCATTCTTTATGTTATAAAAACAATTTACATAAACTTATGTCCCATTTTTGTTGTACAACTATTAGCAAAATTTTATAATTTTAGTTTGAACTAAAAGCAATTTTAAAATTATTAACTTATATTTGAACAATGACCAATACAAATCAAACAAAACAATAATATAACTAACTCTTTACCAAATAAATTTCAATCATAGACGGACAGATAATCAAAAAACATAAAACTATAATTGAATGTTGAAAATTTATGTAGTCAATTTACAAATAATAATACTATTTGATGGAAATCGCAAAATTAAATATTGAATTATGCTAATTCAAATAATGTTGTATTTAAAATTGAGCTCAGTTCGGAAAAGCAAACTTATTACAAATTGCCCTATAAATAAAATGAATAGTTCAGTTTAAAGAATTTGTTAACAATTCAGATAACTATAATGCTACGAACCGCTCGTAAAATAACTTCAACGCTTAAGGAATTTCTCTGCTCATTTACTGTCCCATTTCTTCTTGCGAATTACATAAATATATATATATATATATATATATATTTATTAATAACGCCCTTTGACTTTTTGCCAAGCGAGAAGAGAAAAGGAATTCAGGCAATAAGTGGGCGCTTTTCATTTTTGCACAATTCATTGCCAAAGGCAAAACAAATAGCTCAAAGTAAATCGTTGCTATACGGTTGGGCTAAGGAAGTGCGGCATTTGGGGTTTCGAGGGGTAGGCAAGTTTGAAAAAGTATTTGCTGCTCATAATTACATAAAATGCGCACGCATTAAAAATTAATAACTAACTGCTGGCTCCATCCGCAGCTATTTGTGGGTGGTAGAGCAAGGAGAACGTGGTCGTGGCAATCGTACAAATAAAAGCCCAGATTTAATAAAGTGCACTATCATGGCAGAACAATGAAAATGGCATTATGTTATAGTTCAGAGAAATGCCAACAAAGGCAGCTTATTAAGTATACGCAGAATGGGATGCAAGTAAAAAATGCTGCGATTAAATGATGAAATATTAATCGGAGATTATGGAAACGTGCACAAAAACAAAAGACGAAGTATATAAACTATTTGAATTTATTTCATATCAAATGGTAATAAAGTAAAAACCTCAAAAAATGTTTTTGGTTAGATTTAACTTAAACTTATCAATTAATTTAAATATGTATGTACAACAATAAAATATTCTCTACCAACAACATGTGTTAAGCTTAGCCAAAAAAACCTCAAAATATTCTTTCAGTTGATGTCCCAATAACAACAAAACCCCAACTAAATCTGCTGCATTGTTTTATATGCATGCCATAATATGTTTGTTTTTGAGTACTTGCACAAATGATAAAAATAAATTCTATATTGTTAAGCTTAGACACTTGAAAAGACCAATGCACAGCAGATGCCCAAAAAGCAAATGAAAACAAAATAAACAACAAAATATGCAGAATGTGTCCCCAACGCTGCAGACGTCTCCAGTGCCATTTGAAAATATTGCACCATTTCCATAAATCGGAGAGAAGCTGACGCAAAAACTCTTTACATCGATGAGCAAAAGTAAAATGCAAAAGCAAAAGCCTCACCAATAACAAAAGGCTGGCAAACTGCTGTTAAACTGTTGTTTAAACGCATTGCCAGCGAACGGGAGCGGTGCGGCAGAATTGATAGGACTGGAATATAGAATGGGTGCAACGGGGTATTGTATATGGCAACTGCAAATTGGAGGAGTTTTGTGGGCCATTGTGAGACGGCACCCATGAACCACAAGCCGCACACCCACAACGCAGCACTCAGGCCACAACAACCACACATACACACACACACACACACGCACACACATATGGAAAAGCATAAAGAGAGATCTCGCACACAGATGTGAGCATGTATTGGGTATTGTAAAATCCCTTTGATTTTTTGCCGCACCGTTGCAAACAGCAATTTGGCAAATCCTTTCACAATCAAAATCAACCGCAGATGAAATTTTACCCAAAATTGCTAGGCAAAAAGGGCGTGAGTTTCAACTGTGCTTTGCGAAACTTCATAACTATGCTCGAACAGCCAACTTTTAGCCAACTATAGAAGATTAAATACTCTAGCTGACAAGGAATTTTAGATTAGAAATATATGATTTAAATCGATCTGATTGAGAAACATGCAACTATTTATTTTGTAACCATTAACTTATATTGTTAAAAGTTCAAATAGGATTTCCTTTTTGTTGGCTTATTTAAGTATAAAGTAATGTAAAAATGAGAACAATAAATATGTGTGTATGTATTTTCATTCCACATTCGCACATTTTTTCCTGTTTTGTGTAAAGTGTAAATATCCATTCATTAAAACTGCTGCATGTTACTTAATCGATAATGCTTCTTAAGCATACACTCGTATGCAATATTTTAATTTAACTTATACATTCATCTTATAACGAAATTATGATATCCTTAGCAAGGGTATTAAAGGTAAAAGGCGAATAAGAAATAAAAAAAACTACAACACCAGAGTTTTTCCACAACATTCAAAAAATCATTCGACAGTGAAACAGCAAATTAGCATTAAGTGTAGTCGCATTCCAAGTCTGACACTGACTCCGAATTTTTTAACCCACGACTCGATGGCATGGCAGTTGTTCGTTTTGGCTGTAGTAACAGCAGGTGCTTAAACATTTTACGAGCAACTGTATTCAATTGGGTTGCAGTTGCTAAGGGCATGCTGCTTGGTTGGATGTTCGTTTGCATTACGCATACGCCGCGTGTTAACTGCGCTTAAAAGTCAGGCCAATAAGTTGCAGCTTGTAAATTGCCTCATCTTGTTGACTCGCTGTTGTTGTTGTTGTTGTTGTTATTGTTACTGTTGCCTTTGTTGCTGTTTGTGTAATGAAAACTTTTACAACGCCATATGCAGGCTATTAAATAACAGCTCACACACACGCACGCACATTTACAGACACACACTCACACACACGCCTTGGAATATGCAATCAAGCTCATTTATACTCATTAAGCGCTTATGCGCAAAGCGCATATAAGAAGAACAAAATTAACAGGAGAGGAAGAGCACAAGAAACGGTTGTTGTGCTTATGGTAAAAGTGAAACAGTTAGAAAAATGTAAACAATTTTTTAACATTCCGCAGTTTTAACTCTAAATCACAATTATTAATCAGCCAAATGGTATTCAATTGAATATTTATTGATTCAAATAACTTCGCCCCATTTAACCTTTGGGCGCCTTGGCCCTTCAGATACGTCCCTGTTACCAGCAATGCGTATGTGCTTGGAGTTTTTTTTCTTTGTACCCAACATTGCTGCTTAACTTGCTTTGCCTGCTAATATGTTTCTGATGTCTTCCAGAAGGGGGCGCTGCGTGTGCCTGAACGTTAGCAACACTTTTTTACTTAATGGCATGCGTCTCAGTCGAAGGCTAAAGCTAAAGCCGACGCTGAAAGGGAGACTGAGACTGAGACTGAGAATGTAACTGAGTCTTGGGGTGCTTGGGCTTGGGCTTGGGATCTATATGCTGATTACTTTGCTGCTGCTGTTGCTATTCGGATTATGAATTTACAGCTACTAGCTGCAACGGCAGCTTAAGTAATTAACAAATTAAAATATGTATAGAGCGCAAAATAGAGGGAAAATGTTCTTCCCTGCTCTTCCCTTCTTTGTATTGTTGCGTTCTCTTCTGTTCTGGGCAGTGTGCTGCACTTGGTTGACAAGGATAATGGTAAGGAAGCGCAAGTTACACCGATTTAAAGTCGACTTGCATAAAAGAGCAAGCATTAAAAGCATGCTGATGGGCATTGCCATTAAAAATGTAACGTATACGCACTGTGGCAATAATGAAATCTAACTGAAGATAACAATTTAAAACAGTGCAAGCAAAGGATATAAGTCGATTATATTGCAATTCATTGTTGTAGTCGTTATTCAAGTCAAAATTAAATTACTTTTGCAAAACATTTTAGCTCTCATTGTATTTTATACGTTTTTGATTTTACAATTACCCATTACCCCATGTTAAACTTTCAAAATATTTAGTGACAGCTGTTCACACCCTAATATCCGAAATCCGTGCCCAGCGGCAAATGTCAATCCCCTGTTCCTGTAACCAGCGTATGACCAAAAATCTGTTGCATCAAATGAGCCCCCATAAATAATTTCCTACTCATTTCAATGCTAACCAAAATGCGGACATCAAATTTGACACGCAGACTGCGAAGGATGCTATTCTCCCCCTTCCCACAACTGTTGCAAAATGCACAGTTTTTCACACCCGGTACATTGCCTGCCACACAATAGTTACACTCTGCTTGTGTGTGCGTTTGGCCGGCAACAAATCGCATAAATCATACGCCCAGTTGTACGCGAAAGCTTTCTTTGTGCCAGGCGTTAATTGTAAATAAATAACATATTAAAATTTCCAGTCAATAAGTTTAAGCCGTAATTAAAAGTAATAATGTGCGCAAAACCAAAACAAAATAAGCGTTCCAGTACCTGCTGGCAGAATGCCCAAACGGCAGTCAGGACAACATCCACAATTGGGTATGGCTCCTGCTGCTCTAGCTCTTACTATTGCTATTGCTGTTGCTTGTGCTTGTGCTGCCAACGGCAGGCGTCGCAAAACTTTTTGCGAAAAAGGTCAATTAAACTGCATTAAGTTTAATAACTTTTGTGCAAACGAACGAACGAACGTACGAACGAGTAAACCAAAGGAGGAACGAAACGAAACAGTTACGAAATGTCTGCAGAGCCAGCCGCAAGCATATTAAAGTACACGCAAAAGGCTTTTGGCCAGCGGATTATGTACAAAACAGATAAGGGGGCCTCCACAAACATGTTACGGAGTAGAACGGAGTAGAGAACGCAACATATTGTGCGGCTTGCCACACGCTGTGTTATATTTAAAAGCATACTCAACTTTTCTATACTCTACAAATACAAAAATGTGTAAATTCTTCTCTTAAAAAGACTGTGTGTATATTTTTTTGAAATGATAAATTTTTATAACAATTGGTTTGGCATACCCAAGTCCAACATAGGTTTGCTTGCTGGGTAGAACAACAAAAGCATACATACATAGGTAGGTAGCAACACCTGTTTATGGTTTTTCGTCACAACATTTTACAACTGTTGGGCCAAAAGAAGGTTGAAAACAATCACACACACACACACGTATACACATGAAATGGTCGTCTGTTGTGTCGTTTGGTCGAGGCCAAAAGTTTTTGTAGCCAACTAATTTTTTTCCTGTCAGATGCACAGACGACAACAACAACAACAACAACAGAAAGAAAAAAAGGCGACGACAACGATGGCGTCTTGGCGGGAAAGTCGCCAAAAATAAAATGCGATAGAGATAGTGGAGAGAAAGCGATGGAGCAAGTTAAGCTGAAGGTTAAATTAAATGTAAGCAGCGCAGGATATGCGAAGGATGTGCGTGTCCTCGATGTTTGTGAACTTGTGTGTTTGTGTGTGTGTGTTTGTTGCCTTTTGCTTACGCCTGATTATGCGTTTGCATGCACACAAAGGCAAAAGTCAAACAGGAGACAAACTTCCACAGCAGACCAACAACAAACAACCGGCAACAACAACATCAACAACAACAACAGCAACAAACAGCAACAGTTACGTTCGGTTTTGGCTACCTTTTTTATTATTATTATTTTTATTTTTTATTTGTTTACGTGCGCTTTTGATGGGGTTGACAGCAGGTGTTTGCATTTGTGTGTGTGTGTGTGGGTGTGTGTGTGTGTTGAAAAATTTGTTGGTATTTTATGCTGCTGCAGATCAGAATGAAAAACCGAAAAACTGCCGACCAAGCAATTGTCCGCCTTTTCCTATCCCAATCACCTCCCCCCCACCACCATACAGCCGGATGCGCTGCGTGTGCCTCATGCGTGCCATAAAAATAATGTCGGCTCACAGGACCATTATGTGCTGTGTCACGCCCTTCACGCATTCCATCAGAGACTCCGAAAGGTATTACTATGCATAACGATTATCCAACCAACTTTGAGTACATTGGCGAAAAGAAAAAAACTTTTCAATACAGCTTAAATTGTATATATTTTAGTTGTTATTCAATGGTTTAATTAAGCTATCCACAAACAAGGGATAAAAGATATTTAGTTGTTATTTTTTTACACAATTTACAAAATGCATAATTCTCATATTGATTTCTTAAATGTTTTTGGATTTGGATAGAACAATCTTATTTAAAAGTACAATTGCGTCAGAAATTTACATTTAATATAACAATATTTAATATTGAACAACATTTTCTTTGATGCCAATATAAATAGTATAAAAATTCTTTTCGTAGTTATTCTTTATTATCAATTTACAATTTATTTAAACCATCCTCAGCCTAAGCTTGAAAAATACCTTTCTCTAAATGATTAAAACGTCTCACAGCTCTGATGATATACGTAACTATTGAAGTAATTAAAATACACTTTTGTAAATGGCACATGTAATCAAATTTAACCGAATGGCATGTGATTAACATATACAGCTTAAGGCATTTACGGCAAAAAACAAAAACAAAGGTGCCATGCCAACTGTGTAATCCACACTCTCTTCATTTTGCATTTTATTTTGCCATTTCAGCTGCGTTTTTTCTTTGAATTATAAAACCCCCTGCACCAGACAGACAGACAAACAGACCCTCAGACACACTACTGCATATCAAATTGTCTATCGCATATGGCAAGGTAACAGAGTATTAAGAATTCTCAGTACCAGCAGAGAGCATTTGACCAGCTATAACAGTTCAGTTCAGTCTGGAACCGGGTTTTGGCTCTGAGTCTGCGTCCAGTCCCTACTCGATGCCATGGCAACCCAAGCCGCTTAACGCAGCCAACTGCCAAATGTAAATATACTCCAACCCCAGTCCAACAAACCTACAGAAAAAAAAATACTTATATAAAACTTTCTTAATAATACAAAAAAAAAAAAAAAAAAATCAACAACAACAACAACCGCCAGAAAGAAGTCCATTCAAGGCGCGGCAGAGCCGCAAGCGGAATGCGCATTGTTTTCAGCTTTTCAGCGCCGAAACAGCAACAGCAACAACAACAACAACAATGCAAACACCAAGTGGATAAATGAAGAATGGAACTTGGGCGCCTGGGAGCGAAACGCGGTGTGAGGAACTTAAAAACTTTGCCCATATCCCGCAGCTATGAACAACAGCAATCAATTTTCACATGCCGGCGAACAAATGTGCCGCACCAGGAGGTCCGTCGCGCCGTTTGGTTGGAAAGGGGCGGGGGGGTGGTGTAACTGTCCCAATGGGTAGTTTAAAATTATAATGCGATGGCAGAGAGCGCGTGTGAAAAGTACCGTCGTACCGACCATCAAATACTAAACAAACAAACGCTGGACACACGTCCAGTCCAGTCCAGTCGAGTCGAGTCCATTCACTGACTACTTCTACTCCAACTGTACAATATTTGCCAAGCGCTTCACATTACGTCCAGGTCCATCAAATTCATGAAACGCCCACACCATTAACATCAACGTCGCTGCCACTGCTCTCTCTCTCTCTCTCTCTCTCTCTTTTTCACCACGTTGCGATGCGTCGCGTCGCCTCGCTGATTAATTTCTCGTTTTTGCGCCATTTTCTATTTGTCTTGGTCTCGGTAATTACAACAAGTTGTGAGCTTCGTGCCGCGTGGCACAAGATAAACACCAGCCAGTAGAGATTGCTGGCCAGAAGTGATTCTCAGCTGGCTGAATGCTTCCGGTAATTGAATCAAATGAAGCAGCATTAGTAAGTATTAGCTTCTTATGCTCGTCGCTTCTTCACTTCACTTCTCTTCTCATTTTTGCTCTTCTTGAAGCTTTTACTTCTCTCCGCTTCTTTCGTATCAACACAGCATAACTGTGTTTGTTTTTGTAAATTAATTTTTAATTTAATATACGTGTGATAGGGTCCGACATTTGCTAGTTTTCCCCCACAGACACAAAAGCAAAGTGAAGAAAAATGTCGGAAAAAAATAACAATCAGTTATGTTCGACTTTTATATACTCTGTAAGTTTTGGTAACTATTTAAGATTAATTTATTTCGCAAAATACTGAAAACATTTTATTTCAAATACCTGTTTTATATACTTAACCTAACGTTATTATGTAAGTTTGTTAAGTTGACCTTGCTTTTCCCTTGCTGTAATTATTTAATGAACATTCTTAATAAAGTCAAGCAAACTTTGTTTAAGAAAATGTACTATATTAAAACTTTAACTGTTTAACCAATACATAAGTAGTAAAGTTAAGTTTGATTTTAATAACTACCTGTTTTCTTAAGAAAAGCAAAGGAAGAATACACATTATTTCGGTTAATAAACCTCATAACAATATTTTATTGTTACAAAGCCAACTTTACACTAAACTAAACAGTGGCCTGCTAGTATATGAAGAACGTAAATAGACAAAGAAATATTAAAAAAAAAAATAGAATAAGGGAAAATAAGAGGGCAATTTCAGTTGGTCAGCAGATTTCGGTGGTTTTTGTTGTTAGACGGCTGCCGAAAATAAAAGTAGAATAGCAGCAAAGCACAAAGCAAAACGATGGGTAAAGCAGGAAAGCGAAGGGAAAGAATGGAGACCATAGACGACAGAGAAATACGTTTTCCAAGATAAACGGAAACAAGCCAAGATGGAATTAATTTTCCGCTTTGAACAAACAAGCGGATGTAAATAAAAAAGTACCAGCGAACGTTTTCTACGTCAAAGTCACTCGACGGGGCGAAAGGGAAGGTGGTTGGCAGGGAGTTGGACCCAAAGGAGAAGGGCAGCCGCAATGGCTTAGACTTTAGCATTTTGAAAAAGCTCACTTTGTTGTTGTTTTTGTGTAGTTTATAGGGGCGGAGGTTTGGTTAGGCAAGGGCGCTACGTCTGCCAAGTTTACTCCAAGAGGCTGGCCCAAGTTATGTGCTGTTAATGACTGTACAAGAAGTTTAATTGTATGCCCAGCCTTAAGCTGGCAATGGACAAAGCAACAGAACAGAAAAACCCCAGAGAAAGGGACAGCAAACGCACACAAAGGTAAGCGAGTAAGGGGTTCGGCTAGAAGCAAGGAGGGAGGCACACACACACGCATATTGACAAATTGCAATTTAAATAGACAGCAATAAGTTAAACAGACGCATTTGGACACTGAGTGAAACATTGGAGAAGAAGTTGGGGAATTCAAGAGACAGGCATAAAGCACGCAACGTCTAATTAGTTTAGCAGCCCTGGTGGGTTTGTTCACTCATCTGATGTTAGTGATGAGACAATAGTTTGACTATCGACTAGAAGCAATGGTATTTGTTTCAGTAGCTCGGAGAGTTTTGATGTTGTGGCTTGAATCGAATAATTTAACATGCATTTTTGTTCTTCCACCAACAGTTCTTTATAACATGACAGTCTTAAATATCGTTTTATCATCAAACTTGTATAATAATCGAGAGCTGTCAGTTGTTGTCTCATCTCTAGCTTGTAAATGCATTAGGACATTATTTTTCTGGCTAACTTACTTAGATATATATTATATTGTATATTTTATCATGGTACACACAATAGTTGCCATCTCTCTGCGTTGATTTTGGTTGTTGTTGTTTGTGTACCAAATATTGATGAAACATTTACGCACATACGCACACAATTAAACACGTTTACTCACGCAGCACACAAAGTGACTCGCACACAGATACAATAAACACACACACACACACACACACAAGCACACGCACAGACAGGGCATATACAAATGTCTGTATAAGTAGTAATTGATGGGTTTCCTTTTATAACAACATCAATCATACGCACTGTGTTCTTGCAGTTCTTGCCCGGCATTTTGCGCCCAGGTTAAATAATGCTTACACACATACATACTGTATCTAGCTAGCATTTGGAATGTATTTATTTGGCAGAGCTTCTTTTCCAACATATCAAATATATATGCACAATACATACATAAATACACACATTTGTGTATGTGTTAAGCTACTTTCTAATCGAATCACGCCTTGACATTGGTGTTGCTACTGTTATTGTTGTTGTTGTCGTTGTCCTGTTGTGTCATTGTTGATAATGATGCTGCTGCTGTTGTTGTTGTTGCTGTTGTGTCTGCAGTCAAACTCTGTCGCTTTATCCAGCACAAAATATTAACCCAAATCATGCCACACACACCCATATAGATGATACGAAAACGTGGCGCTATGAACATAAAATTCAAAGCCTGTGCAGGCAGCCAAAAAATACACGAACGTACAAAAGTAGGAACGAATTTTTCGCGTAGTTCCAGAAAAATATCCTCAGAACCTTCCATAAGTGACATACCTGTGAAAAAAAAACAAATGTTATGATATGCCAATTGTTTTAGAAAATACAAAAAATTGCCTCTTAAATACAACAAATATTCTCACTCTTAACTATGCTTACCTGTATAAAATAATGTCAAGCAATAGGGTGTCAATACAAACTGATCGAGCAACAATTTTTTCAAAATTGTTTTCTTTAATGTTCCAGGAAAGGCGCCATCTAGCCATTTATACCTAAGACGAATATCACGCAAGTCGAAAGGAGGCAAAATAAAACGAAAAAGAGACAATAAATACATATATATGATATAAGATGGCCAAGCAATTGTAATAGAGTAAAGTGATTTGGGTTAGTGTAACTATGTGATTTGTATGTAGTGTTTGGCTCTTGTGTATCTTTGTATATGTCTGTAGACTGTGTATCGTTCGGTGCTTTCATCCGACACTTACATATCTGACATAATTGCGTGCACATATACATATGCCTCATTTAATAGTGCGTAGCGTGCTTGATTGGAGCTTTAGAGCATAAAAGCTCCATGCTCTTTTGCCGGTGCTGCTTAAGAGAGAGAGAGAGAGAGAGAGAGGGAGAGCGAGAGTGACGGCATACACGTGCTGTGGGCAGCTTTTGCAAATAGTAAACAAATTGATAAAAAAAAAAAAACAACAACAACGAAACGAAACGAAAGAAGCGACAAAACCAAAACATACGACATTTACAATGAGAGATGGAACGTTAAGTAAGTATGAGTGCATGTGTGTGTATGATTTAATTGGGGTGCTATTTACATACATACATATTCATATGTCTCTATGATTTTGTTAGTCAAATGCATTTAAGTTCAAAAGCTTGTATTAGATTTTGCCATTCGAGGTCAAAGACGAACCAAGTAAAGAGCGACGGGGCATATAGTGCTGTGCCCATCACCGCATAACGTCCTATTGTTGCATAATCGATATCCTCACGCTTCTCTGGCGCCTGCAAGACACACAAATCTAATTAGCCCAACTCTTACTGCTTTTACACTGCTGAAGAATGATTTTATGCAATTGACTCACTCACCGGCAGCCAGCGCTTCGAGATGTATTGCTGTGAAAATTCCGCACCCACATACAAGCTGCCATAGATGGCGCTGTTGGACAAAAAGGGATAGCGTCTAAAGATGCCTCGAGCGCCAGCAATTAGGCGTGACATTGTCAGGCAATGAAAGCAGCACCACAGACACCAAAACCAACAATAACAAACCACAACAACAACAAGGTTTGCTTAATTTTGATTTATTTCAGTTATTTTTTAACTGTTACAATTGAGCTTGTCCGTCTGGAAAGACAGCTGCCAGCCCGTACAAAGCTTCACAACAGAATGAAGCCCATGCCGCTCAGCTGTTGTAAAAGCTGCCTCAGCTTATCAGCGAGAGAAACAAAGGAAGAGAGAGAGATAGAGAGAGCGGGCTTTAGATATTATATTTCTGGTTATTTTTAATGAACTCTTTAAATCCGCTACACAGGCTTTTAAAGTCAATGAGCTTTGGCTAAGTGGTTATTTTCTTATTTATTTTCAATTTGTTAAATGATATGAAAATATAATCTTTTCTAACACTTATTTACAAATCAATTGATTCACTATCTGTATAATATTTGACGTTCTTTTATGAACTGATAAAGAGATAAGATTTGTTCAATAAAATAACAATTTATCTGTTAAGTGGATTTAATAGTTGCACCTATGGCAACAAAAGCTCGAGTAGAACTAGTTGTTCAAGTATCATATATTTTACTTCGTATTAAAAACATATAACATTTTCATTTTGTTTTTTTAAACTTAACACTCGATTATGTAGTATAAAAGTGTAAAGTTTAAGCTAGTTAATTTTAATTGCCAGCCTATAATGTATTCTTGTTTTATTATTCAATGACATTGACTCAATCAGCTCGTCTTACTCATTCCGTTTCGATTCCAATCAGGAAGACACTTTGAAAAAACTTTTAACCATAAAAATGCAATAAGTGTACTAACCATATAGGCAATCCCTTTGCTAACGGCATATTCACGCACGACTAACAAGCGCAGCAGGAAGAGAATATACCGTTACCAAGAGTGTAAGAGCGAGAGAGAGGGAGAGGGAGAGGGAAAGGTGCCCAAAAGATGTGAACGCACTTGGGTAAAACTTTGATTGAATGCCAAAGAAACTGTTTGGAATGTAAGGTGTGAACAACAACAAAAAACTGAAACCAATTTAAAAAGTTTGCCTAACCATATGGAGAGTGTGCCTGGTAAAATGGAATGCAAACAAACAACAAGCGCAGAGAAAAGAAAAAAACTAAAGCAGGCGACGCTGCTAAAAACACACATCAACAACTACAACAACAACAAAAACAATAACAAAGCGAGATAGAGAACGAACTTTAAAAACACACACAACAATTCACACGACAACAACAATTGAACACACAATTCACAAAGATAGACAGGATGAACTTTGGTGCTTTGGCCAGAAGCTTGAGCAACAGTCTAGGATTCGGTGTGGGCTCCAAGAAGCGTCTTGCGACGACAATCGAAAGTTCCTCAAACCCAACAACTGAGCGTCCAACAACATCCAACACTAGCAGCCGAGATCCCGCCGAGGAGGATCGTTTGGCCCAGGCTGTGGCACAGATCAATCAACGCCGTCAGCCGTATAAGCAAACCGTGGAGCTAATTCTCGACAAGGTCAGTGAACTGGAGCACACGCTATACGAGGATCAGCAGCACGAGTTCCAGCTGCGCATGGCTATCGAAAGACAAACGGAGCGTATCCATGAGCTGAACTTCTCTCTGGATACGGAGAAACAGCGAAATGCTCGACTTGTGCAATTGCTGCGCGGTGTCGACACCGATTCCAGCAGCGAGAGTGAGCCCGATACGCATTTGTTGAATGGCATGCAATTATATTCCAAGGTTGATCTTCATGGTTCCATAAGTCCATTGCTAATGCAGCAGCGGTGAGTGCAGCAGATCCCCTGGCAAAACTTCCAAAATTTTGTTTATCTCTTACCGATTCCAGATATGAAGAGCTGAGTGCCTCGCATCGTCAAACACACCGGCAACTGGCCAAAAAGGATAAGACTATAAAAATGCTCAAGTGTGATTTGGAAGTGTTGCGTGGCAAGTATGATTCCATGTACGATGATTATCGCAGCGAGCAGCGGCGTCTGGAGACACTCTGTGCCCGTTATCTGCACTTGCAGCAGAAGAAGAAGCAACAGATCCTTATTCTTAAAGAGACACTGGGCTATGCCAGCGAATGCATATTCCATGCTCAAGTGACTGTCGAGAATTGTGCTCGGGGTGCCAAAATTAATGAGCATCATTTAACTACATTTAATCAGAATATGGAGCTTTTTATGCGCGCGCTGCGCAACTGTTGCTGCCTGCGCAAGCTGCGAAAGCTCAGTCGGGAGCAAAGCCTTGAGGAGGGCGAGGATATGGCGCCATCTGTTAGCAGTAGCTCGAACTATCGTGAGCCGCAATCGTCTGCACAAAAGAAGCAACGATTGCGGAAAAGTCACAAGCATTGAAACCTTTTTCAAAATTCAATTCATTTTTAGTTTGTACTTCTTTCTGTGTTGTATAGGAAAAATGCACAAAAAAGAGAGTTTAGTTGATAAAGAAAGGGTAAGAAAAGAGCAAAAAATATGTTAAGAAAGATAATTAAAAACAAATTAAATGTAAATATACTAAACAATTATCTTTTTTTTAACCTTTTTTAAATTTGACAAACTTGCTTAGGTGGAAAGGAATAGAAACTATTCTCACAGTAACCGTTTGGGGTTTATCAAACTACACTGAACAGAAAGTTAATAAAAATTCAAGCTGAAAACTCAATAAAATGCCAGGATTGAAAAAGATTAATGTGAGTCGTGCGAAAGCGCCCTCCACTGCAGTGCAAAAAGCTCGTACCGCCAGTGGAGAAGGATTAAAAACAAGTGTGGTTGAACTAGCAGGTAGCAATGAAAAAGTAGCTGCGACTGTAAGCCAAAAGAACATTGAATCCGATTCCGATTCAGAGGAAAAACATTTGGAGACACAGCCGGCATCTGATGTGACCATTTATAATGAGTATGAAATGGGACCAGCATTTGGTTGCAAGTTTCCAACACAGTTTATACGATATATGATTGAACGTGTCCTAATTTCACAGTTTAAGGGTAAGTTCTTACTATCATAAAATATTTCTCCTTTTAATGGCTTTTCCCTATCGTATCAGGCAAAACTTATCAGCCTGGTGATGCCACAAAGTGGGTGCGTGAAGTGGCCGATAATGTTAACATGAAAATGCAAGGATGCTGCCGCCAACATCGTTTCAAGCATGTCGTTAATGTTGTTATATACCAGCAGACTGGTGCTGGATTCTTTTATGGTTTTCGTGCTGTTTGGGATCTTCTTTCTGATGATTATATACGTTACACTTTCGATGCTGGCCCCCTAATATGTATAGTCAGTGTTTTTGGATGTTATCAATATTAGAATTCAATTATTTGTAAAGAACCGCATAACAACCTGTTGAATTCAAATTTCAGCTGGAGCGCGCGTAACCAAAACACTAAACAGCTGACAGCCGCCGGTACAATCTATCGATACTATCGATTGCGGCGTTATCATCATCCCTAATAAAATTAATGCGCACATGTTTTGTTGTTTTCATTTATACAAAGCTGATTTTCGAGTGAAATTGTAAATAAAATATAAGCTGGCCCGGATTATACTACTGACAAAATGAAAGTGAAAATGATAAGTCGCAACCCGGACAACTATGTCCGGGAAACCAAACTACAGCAGCACAAAAGTAAGACACTAAGAAAACCGCTAAAGCCCGCAATGTAGAATATTTGTGAATCTTTCAGTACCACGCAACTATGATCCGGCGTTGCATCCGCTCGAAGGACCAAGGGAATACGTGCGCGCTCTTAATGCCACAAAACTGGATCGTGTGTTCGCCAAGCCATTTGTGTGTAATCTAAGCGGTCATCGCGATGGCGTCGCCTGCTTTGGCAAGCATCCCAAACTGCTGTCGACCCTGGCCACAGGCGCCTACGATGGTGAGGTGCGCATCTGGGATTTGGCTAATCGCACAAGCATGCGCAATTTTGTGGCACATGATGGTTTCGTACGTGGCATAGCGTACACAAGCAAAGGCGAGCGTTTGCTAACCGTCGGCGATGATAAAACAATAAAGGTGTGGAGCGCACAGGCGCCTGAGGTTGGCGAGGAGGAGGAGCCGATTAACACAATATTGAGCCGTCATATACTGCATGGTATATCGCACAATCGCAGGAACAACAGCTTTGCCACCTGCGGCGAGGTTTGTGCCATCTGGGATGATGAGCACAACGATCCCATAAAGACCCTGAAATGGGGCGTGGATACTCTGCACACAATATCATTTAATCCTGTTGAAGAAAATGTGCTTGCCTGCTGCGCCAGCGATCGTAGCATTATTCTGTACGATCAGCGCGAGGCACAGCCGTTGCGCAAAGTAGTTCTGACCATGAAGAGTAATAAACTTGCCTGGAATCCCATGGAGGCATTTAACTTTACAGTCGCCAACGAGGACTGCAAGTGAGTGGTGAAGTCAACCACTTTAAGCTTAAATAGTAAATCATTCTTGTTTCTTGCAGTCTCTATACATTTGACACGCGCAAACTGCAGGCACCGTTGAAGATTCACTTTGATCACGTTTCGGCTGTAACCGATGTGGACTATGCGCCCACAGGACAAGAATTCGTTTCATCCAGCTATGACAAGACTGTTCGCATCTATCATGCCCATCAGAGTCACTCCCGTGACATCTACCACACCAAGCGAATGCAACATGTGGTTTGTGTCGCTTGGTCCCTGGATAATCGGTACATCTTCTCTGGTTCGGATGAAATGAATGTGCGCATGTGGAAGGCCAATGCGTCGGAGAAACTAGGCGTAATACGGCCACGTGAACGTGCCAATTTCAACTATCAGCAGGCGCTCAAGGAGAAGTATGCAGCGCATCCGCAAATTAAGCGAATTGCGCGCCATCGACAGGTGCCGCGACATGTCCTCAATGCGCAGCGGAAAATGCGTGCTGTCAAGAACAAGGAGCTGGTCAAAGAGGCCAATGTGCGCAAGCACTCTAAGAAGGGCAAGGTGCCCTATGTCAGCGAGAAGCAGAAACATGTGCTGCGCGAGGATGTCTAAAAACATATATTTTAAGTGTCTTTCTAGTGTTACCGATATGCAAATACAATTCAAATGTACAAATAATGCGTACGTGTAATCGATACGTGCTGTCGATAGTGATAACAGCACAAGTGTGATTATCTAGCGTATTTTTTGTTTATAAAAGGTGGACAGCCCTCAAAAAATGGAGTCAGTTGATAGTTCAGTTGTTACGGCAGCGGTAGCCCGTTTCGTTTGGTCGTTAGGTTTTTAGTTTCGTTTTCGTTATTTCACATTTGTTTATACACCAACCTTTCCAGGCGAACGACGCTTTCGAGTTGCCACCAACGCTGCTAAACACGTTTAACAAGTTTCTTTAGAACATAAACAGAACACAGCTGTGGTAGACAAAATGGATGCAATAAGCGATTTTTTGGAGCCGTACAGTGAAACAATTGGCGAAATAGCCGGTACAATAACAACCTTACAATTTCTGTCTGGTATCGCACTTTTAAATGACATTCGTAAAAAGGGATGCAGCGATATTTATCCAGTCGGAACGTTTTTGGGCGGTATTGTGCTGTAAGTATTAATTACCCATCTCCATAACAAAACAAAGATGCCATTTAACGATTGATACACACAAATATAAACAAAACACACTCACACACACAAGTGTGCTCATCAATTAAAAAACAAAAAAAAAACTGCATATGTATGGAATTGATTAAATTTGTGAGTTTTTTTTTCTTGTTTGAATTGTCGCCATGACGTTGCCAAATGCCGCTTGAGATTAACAGCTAGGTAAAAGAGGGACCAGAGAGTGGAAGAGAATAAACGAAATAGTATATCTGCATAGTTCAAGGCCAAATCAAAACGGTTCCACATACATACAGACATACATATGTATCTAGCTACAATAGATTTAATGTGTGTAAGTGAATAAGCGGCAATCTCAATGACAATTGACGGTTACATAAAGCTAAAACCCGAAATTCCCAAGTGTCAACAAGAAATTTAAAACAATTATTGTTAGCACACACTACTTATCGCCATTGGCAGCAACCAACACGTTCATCTTATCATTATAATTCTCGTAAATTCGCTTGGTATGCCACCGCCGGCACTTGGGCTAGTCGCTTGTCTCTAGTCTCTAGTACATAAAGCTAATCATTTAACTTGGCCAAACCCATTTCACAAGTCTACTTCCACGTGCTGAATTTCCTTAATGAAAAATTCTAATGCAAATCTGCCTCGTTTCCTTCCCCAAAGCCCAATCGCTCTAGGACACGCAAGAAATCGCGTTATGCGCAACAGTTGCGTGCTAAGCCTTATAATGGGGGGTTGCGTGAGTCCTTTGTATATTGGGGTCACCTATGTCTATATGCATGTATGTATGAGAAAGCCATTTGGAATTCTATATACGTAGCATGCAAATGTTTAATTAGCTAGAAAACCTGTTTTATGAATAGTTATTACATTTGTTGGATCAACTTCTAATTCTTTAGCATAGCAGCTGCTTGTTTATAATAAATTTACAACACATTGCTTAGTTACAGTAATAACTTGAAATAAGTAATAAACAAATTTCTTAAAAGAATGCAATTTGGGTAAACTTCCTGAAACTTGTTAGTATGTTTTTTTAAATATATATTTCATATTTTTCTCCACAAAATATTTTTTGATAAGCCAGCTTATTGAAGTTCAATGATAAGAACTATGTTTGTATTATTAAATATATGATATACTGTTATCTATCAATGAGCTAGGCGCAATTTAAGTTTCAATCGTGAAATATTGAATATGACCAACAAAATAATCTTACATATATTACTAACTATAAATAAAAAAACTTTGGCTATTTAGATCTCTATTGTTCTTAATACCCGTTTATTTAACTAATAGTAATCTTATGCTAATAATAACACTAAAAGTATTTTATGGATTTATAATTTTTAGGATCATTTCGATTTGATATACATTTAAAGAAATATATGAAACTTTTTTATTGATTTCCATGAACTTATTCCATATAAGAATTAAACATTCAGAACAACTCAACATAGCAAAATATAATTATTAACTCAAGTTATTCAATCTTCTCTTATATTTCAACAGCACTGTTCTCAGTTTAAAACTGGGTCAAGTGATGGGCGATCAGCCAATGGTAACAGTCAATATAATTGGATTTGCCATCAATACCGTATTCATGGTTGGCTTTTACTACTATGCCTCCAATGAGAACAAGACGAAAATTTGGGCACAAATCGGTTACGTCTCCTTGTTCCTAATGTCCTGCATTGCGTATGCCAACTTCGAGGATCCCAGCAAAATCGAATTCCGTCTAGGCATGCTCATAACAAGCATCCTTGTGTGGCTGATCGGTTCACCACTGCTTAACATTCCCAACATTATTAAGAAGAAGAGCACAGAGGGCATGCCCTTCCCCATCATATTAGCTGGACAAATGGTTGCCACTGCCTGGACCGTATATGCGTTTTCGATTCGCAATCACGTCATGGTGGTAAGTAAGAAATACGATCTTAACGTTCAAAATGTTTTCTAACTACAACTTTTTGTTATTTTAGTACCAGAACTTGTTGCTGTGGTGCTTGGGCGGCATTCAGCTAGTAATGTTTGCCATTTATCCCAGTACGCCGGCCAAGAAATCACCCAGTGGCAAGAAGGCCAGCAAAAAGAACAACTAAATGGAATAGTTCAAATACTTCAGATACTAACAAAAACAAACCAGAAAACTTTGCAAAACAAAGCTATTGATATTCGACGGAGCCATTATTGTAGTTAGGATAAAAACGGGCAACAAAAGTCAAAATAATTACTAATACTAATAATAATTAGTACTATTTTTTATCTACATAAACAATATATGTATTTTTTTACCTTAGAAAAAATCTCGCTTTCAGTAACATTTTTAACTAAGGATTTAAATAAGCTAAGCTTTTACTTTATAAAACCAAGCAAGTGTTGATGATTTTGACTTGAGTTTTATATAAGGATATGTTCCAGATCCTTGAAATGCTTGCAGAGTTTCTTAAAGTATGCCTATACTAAACCTATATATATATTGTTGTAATTAATTAATAACTTTGTACAAAGCATAGTAAAACTATTTGCAAATTTTGACAATAATTCAAATCTTCCAAAAGCATATTTATATTATATGTATATATATCTAAATGTATATATTTGTTTATATGTATATTATTAAATCAATAAACGTGTTACAAATCAGAATTATATTCGTTATTCTCCTTTTTTTGGTGGGATTCCTTACTCCAATGGCACTGTGGAGTTGTAATGTGCGCCCAATTGATAAATATGGCGATGATAGCATATCACGAGCGGAGCACCGCCAAGTTCCTCCAGGGAAAGCAGTGTAGAGGCTCCCACCGCTTGAATGACTTCGATGGGTACACACAGCAGTGAGGACAGCGCCTTAAGCTCAATGTGTCCGCCCCAGGCGTGCGTTTTGGCAATGTCTTGGCAGTAGGCTTCAAACTGTTCATCATTAAGTATATCACCCGTATCCGGATGCGTCATGTAGCAAATGAGCTCATCCTTGTTGGCTCGCACATAGTTCGCAGTCTCGGTGCGCAGCTCTGAGACGCTGCGATCGGGCAGGCCATGCAACTGCAGCTGGTGACGCACTGCATGGTAGAGGCAGTCGCCGTCGGAGGCAATTGAGTGTAGCGCCAGCTGGCGACTACTCAACTTGGCTGCGATTTGTTGCAGTTCGATTAGCTTTGGCGATGGCTCGTTGGCTGCACTTTGCAGTTCAGCGCGTATTTCCTGCGCTCGTTCACGAGCCTCGCGCTCTTTTTTTTCGCGACGCTTCTGCGCCTTGGAGACACGCTGTTGCGTTGGATGGACTGCATCATCTTCGTTGTTGTTATCACTGTCGGCAGTTGGCTCCTTTTCGGCTCCTGACGGCTGAATGGTAGTCCCTGCTGATGTGAGTGCGGGCACAGCTGCATTCTGCAACTCTAACTGGTGGCGTTTCTCCAGTTCACCCTCTAAGCGTGTCATCTCTTCGAGAAACTCTTTGCGTTTGTTTTTGTTGTTCTTGGGCGCATTTTTTTTCATGGCCTGCAATTTGGCTTGAAGTTCCTTGCGCTCGCGACGATGTCGACTGGACACATCTTCTAGAGTGGCCTCGCCAAGGCGTGTCTCTAATTCACTAATTGCCTCAACGCACGACATTTTTGATTTACGACAAATAAATGTATTTACTTTATAAAAGATGTGTTTTCCGGTGCTCAGCTGTTGTCGTTATGTTAAACGTGAACGCAAAATGCTCAATGGTAACGCAAAACGCTGAAAGTTAACATAGCGCGAACCAAGTCATTTTGTAAATAAATGTTAAGACGTAACGTAACGCAAATATGCAAATATTGAAATTAGAAATTAGAAAAATCTTTTCAAACCGCACTTATTTATGCAACTTTTATTTTTAACGATACGTATTATTTATAATATTAACAATCTGAGGTCATCTTTAACATTGTGCTATTTACTCACAGTTAGAAAGATACAATTCAGGAAAACATTACAAACGTAACTTAGTTTATAACATTTATGCTATAAACAGTTTAATATTTTCCATATTTTACTACAAAATAGTTATAAAGTTTGTCAAGCATATACCTTGTGTGTGCTCACAACTTAAGATCATAGCTAAAAAAAAATATTATTTAATTCAATAAACTAAAAACTATCAGATAAAAGAATTATTAAAAGTTGTTTATAAATTTTAAAAACAGACCAGAGATAACTATTATTATACAGACATCTTAAAAATACCTATGTATTATGTGAGAATAACCAAAAACAACATGAAAAGATCATACAATGACCATTTTTTTTTTTTTGTTATCATATTATTTACACGGCCAACAACTGAGACGATTTATAAGTATAGTCTTACTACTTAATAACAAAAAAGTATGTATACATATATATGTATATATTATATATACGTATTACGTGTGCCCATACTATTTTGACGTTTTTGAATTGCCATATCCAGTGGCTATTATACAATATACTTAGCAGCTCTATATGTAATTTTTATATTTCTAATGTGATTTTGTTCTCCAGTCGAAAAATTAAATGTAATAAAAACGTATTTTATAAACGGAAGCACAGACTACTACAGTAACACAACAAAACCCCAATCAGTCTAAAGGCTCTTCGTAATGTTGTGGAACAGACGACGACCCCACCACGACTCCAAATCAAATGGCTTGAAATCATTCAGTGCCGGACTGGGAGGCTCGACCCAAACGGCAGGAGCTGCAGATGCGGCAACCGGCATATTGGCTATGATGCTGTCCACTGGACTTGGCGTTGCCATACTGCTCGAGCTGCTGTTGTTGTTGTTTGCATCGGCCTTGCCCTTGAGCTTTGTTGTGCTGGAATCATATGGATTTTTTGCGACCAAAATGTTCCAGGCTGCAAAAAAAGCATTAAATTGAAATTAAAATTCAAGTTAAGGACATTGACATACAGTCGTTTATGTAGCGGATTATCTCCTCATGCTGCGGCGTTATCACCTCATCCTCTATGAGCTTTGTGGGCGCAATGCGTTTCGAAGCGAAACTCTGCTGAAACACCGGACGCGGTATGCTGAGAGAAAAGTAAATCGCATTATTAACATAAGAATGTAAGATGCACAAACACAAACAGACACATACACATGTGTACATGTAGGTTAAGCGAGCACTTATGCAAACATGCGACACGCACATGTGGAATACGTAGGCAAACGTAATGGAAAATCTTTGGAGCACTTTTTTGTGACGTAACGGGCAGAAAGTCAATGTGCCACTGCTGGCGATAACCGACAATGACCCACGTGTTGTCTACTCAGTTACTCAATTTACATGACAGTGTTATATATAAAGGTCGTGCCACAGACTTTTTCTGATAAAAAAAACATATATATATATATAATGCTCAGATAAGCTATAACGCTTGCAGCGTTCATCTAACGTTTGCATAAGCAGCTCCCTACACAGTTGTGTGTTGTTGTACGTTCACTTACTTCTTGTTCTTCTCGGGACTGTTCAGATCAAAGCTGGTGCTGAGACTACCATACTTTTTGCCGCTCTCCTTGATGCTCTCAAACTTTTCAAAGTTTTGCGGCAGACCTGTGGGTATTGTTTGTTTGTTTGTTATTGTTTCAATGTAAATTCGGTAAGCCGGCAAAATGTACAAAGCAAATGAGAGAATATTCGAGAGAGCAAGCGCTGTTTGAGAGTTAAGCAGCGCTGCTACAGTCGACAGTGGCGGCATGTTGTGACATAACAGCAACACTTTTTGCAGGCAACCGCTGTTCCCTTAGGAGGGCTAAGGGCTTATTTTTATTCTTCTTATATTCTTTGTTGTACTATTATTATTATTAATAAATAATATTTGATTCTTACCGCGACGTGTTTTAGCAACAATTTTGCTGGGTCCCTTATTTACCGTGTACATGACAATTTTATTTTATTTGCTGTTTTTTTGGTTTTTGCTTTTGATTGTTTGATCTATTTTAACCAATATATGTATTTCTTTCTTAGCAAATCCTATGATTTAGTGAATTTATGTAAATCCAACTGTTGACAAGGTATTCGTCTGCTGTCTCATTTCAATTTCATTTGCTGTTTAAGCAATTACACAATATTCACAGTTAGCTTTGATATTAATATTTCTCACAGTATTTTCGCTGTTTCTTGTGCTTTTACTATAGTCAAAATCAATCACATGAATTTATTGCCAATTTTATAATGAATGCTAAAAGGGTAACCGACTGAATTGTTTTCCTCGCCGTCGCGTAACACAATTGTAACGTATCCCTTACTGCAATGGCTCTACACTCAGCTCGCTCGCGCACTCACACACACACACACACACACACGTGCACTTCTTCGAACATATGGTGCGCGTCCAGTGTGTACACGCTAAGTGCAAGGCTAAATATTCTACCTGCGCGGCGAGCAATTTTAAAATTCATAAAATGGGGATTATTCGCTTTTCAACGGAAATTCATAAAATTATAAGCCCATTTGTATTACAGTTACCTGCACAAAACGGCAGCTGCAACGACAATTAACTAGAAATTTGCACAATTTATGACGGCGCCCATAAAACTTTCACATACATATTGTATATAAAAGTCAGGAAACATATATTTGAAGTATTAGTTGCAAGTCAGCATAAGTCAACTGCACTTGACAGCGTTTGTTCAACAAAGCTTAAAGCACTTTAAAACTCCCCGAAACATGTCAAACATTGAAACAAATCAAATTCTGCAACGTCTTAACAGCCTGAAAATTGTTGAGACGCCCCGCCAATCACAACGTGAAGCTAGTAAACGTGAATGCCATTCGGAGGACATGACAAAGTCGGTTGTACCAGCTACACCCTGTTCTGGTGCATCAACATTTTTAACGGACCTAAAGAAGCGCCGAAAAATCAAAATGCATCGTGTCTTTAACTACGAAATGGACAAGCAGTTTATTAAGGCACGAAAATCGCTAGACTTTTAGCGTAACTAGCTTATAGATGTAATCACATTTTAGTAATAACCGCTTTTGATTTCAAATCAACGTTTTCCAAATACAAATAAAATGTAGTATTAATACTTAAATTACGTGTTACTTTTTTAGGTCATTAGAAGTGATTTTGGGCACACTGGCTATTTATTAATTGCAAACAATTATCAACAAGCTTTTTTATATTGCTAAGGTTCTAAATAGAATAAGAATATAGGCAGTAAATTTAAAATTTCCAATATGAGGATAGCCAAAGCATTTACGGTCACACTTAACACAACGATGATAAAATCAGCCCTGGTTACACCAAAACAGCTGTTCCGTTGGGCATAGTTTGTTGTCCGTCTCCAGTTTGTAATAAATTTAAAAAAAAAAATCAAAGGAAATAATCTTAATATTATGGAAGAGGTTTCAGGAACGCAAGAGACAAGCACAAAAATCAGCGAAGCGCCCGGCGAGGTAGACAAACCGGCTCAAATACCTTCGCCAGAGTTTTTGCAACGCAAAATCTACTTCCTAAGTATGTTATTTTGCAAAGCTGGCAAAAGTTGTTATTAATTTGTTTATGTATGGATTTTAGTGGATCAACTGAAGGAAATGCATGCTGAGCTACCAGAGTAAGTAAGCACTTAAAAAGCAATTGGAGTCTATTGAAATCCATAACTATCCTACTCTAGAATCCTGCAGACGCGCATTTCATATGACCTGCTCACAGAACTAGCAAATTGTGTATTGAACGAAAGCATTTTTGATATAGTCAAAGCGCTTATGGAACTGCAGCATGTTACAGAGAAGCATTTGATACAAATGCGAGCACAGGTGGAAAATGAATATGAAATTGAGGTTGCCGATTGGCGCGGCAAAATTAAGGATCCAGAAGAGCTGCAGCACATACTAGGACTTATGAAAATCAAACATACCAAAAAGCTAGTGGAAACGGACAAGAAAATCGTTGAAGTGCTAGATCAAAAAGTAAGATATCAATAAAATAGAAGGACACTTAAAAAATACATTTACTATATTCAGGTTTACGACCAACAATCGATGCTTCAGAAGGCAGGCGTACCTGGTTTTTACAACACAGAAAATCCTAAGGAAATTAAAATACAAATGTTTTTGCTGGATTTCATTTTACGTCTGAGCCGACTCAAATATGAGCCCAGCAAGTAGCTAGAAACAATTCAAGCACAAGCCTATAAAAGACTGCTGCCTTTTTTTTATAAATTGGCATTGTTATTTATGATAGAAATATTTTTGTATGTATGTATGTATATACCAATAAAAATTGCAAATCATAACGTACTGTAAAACACTCAAAGCTTTTGTTAAAAGCTCAAACGAAGAGCGCACGCTCAACTATCTTGGCAACATTTGTATGTTGGACAAAGAGTACGCTATCAATGCAAAGACTATAAATATGTAAAAGTGTATAGTCTTTGTACGCTATCAATGGGTATGTTGCAAGCAACAAAACCACACACAGGCAAAAGTGTCTCTTGCTCTCACTCTCTCTCTCTCTCGCATAGCATGAACAGAATATAATCAAAACAGTAAATGATGCGTTGAAGTGGCGGCTATAAAATCAGAGGAAACTCGTTAAAAGTCAACAGTTGCTCGACTTTCGTTAAGCAAAACACAACCAAGATAACTTTCTATAATCAAAACAAAAAAATTTAATATGTCGCTGACCATTACCAAAGACGTCTCCACTCCTGAACTCAAGGATTTGGTAAGCATACAAACAATTCCAATAAATTGTGAACAGAGTTTAAAATTATTTCAAACTGCGATATCTAAGTATTTTTAAATTAAACGCAATTAAGCTTCCGAGTGCTTTGAACCGATTCAAGGCCACTACTTAGACAAATTTAAGCTTCTATTGTCGTGTTGTTTTGCTTCGGTTTTATGGCTCATCATCATATTTTCTTCGTAGCTATTTGTTTTGGCCAACGTTAGTTGCCGAACAACTGTTCTAGCTACAACAGCCTAAAAAAATGTTTGCGCGTTTATTTCGTAACTTTAAGGCAAGTTAAAAGTGATAGAATACAATTATTCAAAGGTCTATGCATATTGTGTGCAAGTGCTAACAAAAATCCATAAAATTAATTTGCCTAAATCGCTTAGCGCTACTTTCGTTTTTGTAATTTTACACAATACAAATTGACCTTGATTATGCAGCAGTGACGTCGACGTCGACGCCGATGTCAACGTAACAGCAATGCGTTGCTTTTGCCGCAAACAGCTGAGCAGCGCTGAGAGCAGTGTGTGTTGCGAATGCAAGTCAAAAGAGCATAAAACGTGCCGAGAGTTTTGCATTAGTTATCGGCGAAACGCAGACGACGCCAAAGAACTTTGAAAAGTGACGCGTTCAAGATGCGCTGTTTGCCCGGTTTTGGCTACGGTCTCACCTTTCTCTTTCTGGTGTGCTAAGTGCATTGAACCTTAGGTGTTTGTACATATAAAAATATATAATACGTACTCATTCGTGTTCTTGCTTTTGTTTTTTTCCCCTTTGCAGACCACTGTGCGCAATGAGCAAAAGGAACTTAACATTTGCCCCGTGCATCGTTTGAATGTAAGACATGAGACAGCTACCTTTGGTATGGGCTGCTTCTGGGGTGCTGAGTCCCTGTATGGCGCTACTCGTGGCATATTGCGCACCACTGTGGGATATGCTGGCGGCAGCACGGAATTGCCAACGTACCGTAAAATGTAAGCTTTTTACAATGGGACATTAATTGGCCTAACAAGCAAAATTTCTGCTCTCTTTCTTTTGGCGTTACTAACAAATCGACTCTATGCAGGGGTGATCACACAGAGGTGCTGGAGATTGACTATGACCCCACGGTGGTAAGCTTCAAGGAATTGCTGGACTTGTTTTGGAACAATCACGAGTACGGATTGACCAAGCCCATGAAGCGTCAATATGCCTCGCTGATACTCTATCACGATGAGGAGCAAAAGAGAATTGCGACAGCATCCAAGTTGGAGGAGCAAGTGCGTCGCGCACCCGAAGTGATTACCACTAATATTGCGCCAAAGGAGAACTTCTATGCAGCTGAAGAGTAAGTTAAGATAATTCAAAAACTTCCGGCTTATACTAATCGACGCCTTTGCACACAGCTACCATCAAAAGTACAGATTGCAGGGTCACAAGGATCTGGCGGCATCACTCAATCTCAACCAGAAATTGCTACAAACCAGCTATGTGGCCACCAAACTGAATGGTTACCTAGCCGGCGTTGGCGGCATCGATCAGTTCAGATCGGAGGTGGATACCATGGGATTGACACCAACCCAGCGGCAATACTGCAACTACCATATTGAGCAGAACGAGGGTCAGGGACTGTACTGCTGACCAGGCTATATAGATGTTAAGCGTAAATCGTATACATAGGGCGGGTACACATATAATACGAATAATTTTAATCACAACCTGAAATTTACTCTTCTGTTTTGTGCAAAACAAAATGTGTATTACTTAGTTTAAGTCAAATATTATAATACAAAATAAATACGGATATTTTTTAAAATTCCATCTTGTTATTTGAGGCGCACCTTTTTACTTGGCTAAAGTGCTTGAGTATACCAAGTTTATTATATATATTTAAGATATGACTTTATTTGCACTTAAGCGCAATGTGCTTAAAATAAATGACCAGCAAAGCAAGCAATAAATCTAGCAGACTTTAAAGCTAGAATTTCTACTATTTAAGTGTGAAAAAATCTGAAATAGCTGTCTTCCATAATTGTTACTCATGTTCTAATAAAGATTTAACAACTGAACACGAAGAGTTCAATAAAAAAGATTGAATTTTAATTGTTCATACGTAAGAATTGGATAAACCTAATTGCCTTGTATAAAGTCAGACAGTATAACCATTATAATCTGGTTTATGCTCACTTTAAATTTGCAAAAATGTATTAGCTTAAACATGAATGAATGCAATCTGGTTTAAGTTTTGCAATCGGGAGCCTAGATCTAATCGAAACCGAGGAAAAATAAAACCGCTTGCTCATGGTCCTTTAGTAGACGATTTTCCACTCGAGTAAAATCTTGCAATTCACGGTCATAAATGCGAACCGAATGACTAGCAAATCGGAATCAATATTTCAAAATATTTTACAGATAAGGGCAATAGTAAAAATATTTTCAAGTTAATGAACATATATCTACCAAAATCGACCATATCTGTTTAAAATGACTCGAACAAACAAAAAAACAATGAAACGATTAAAGGTAATATGTATAAATGCACACGCCGTCAATATCAAGCCTCCCCACCGCACCGCACCAAACCCAATCCGATCCGATTCAAAACAAAGCTCACAGTGCTTTACTATATGTGCATAACTTAAGTAGACGCTCTCACCAAACGCCTCCTCTCTCACTCTCTTTTACGCTCTGTTTAAGGTAGCGTCTGGTAAAGCAACCGGCCGCGTGTATTGCTCAGCGGTGATGATAACGACAAAGCGAATTGCCAGCGAAAATTTAAAGTTGTTTTTTGTTTACAACAAATGTACGATTTAAAATGAAGTTCGTTAAATGATTTGAACATGTTGGAAGGCAATAATTTGAATGAAAGTTGGTCAGCTGTTAGCCACAGGCGGCTAGTATCTGATTTTTCAAGAATCAAAAAAATCGGAATTGCCATTCGATTGCTGTAAGCTTTTGCGATTTGAACGGTCTGTACCAGTGCGATCATATTTATTTTTGACAGTCTTGTGGTTAAGTCCCAGAACCTGCTGTTGACCAAATTTCAAACAAATCGAGTTATCCGTTTGCCTGTGGCGATTTTTACAAAATTTTACATTATAAGTTTCCATTGAGACAAAAAGTTCCGAAGCGAGCTTTGGTCACTTGATAGAAACGAGACGCGTGATAAATGCTACAGTTGTTGTACAGAATGTTGTTGTGAATTGCTGGGAATGAATAGAGGGGAATATGTACAAGTCATGCTTTGGGGAAAAGGTCAACGGTGCTTGGTATTATTGCAAATAAAATGATTTGCATAAAGTTTGGGTTATCGCGTGTCAGAAAAATACTATTAAAGGTATAATGGCAATTTATATAAAATAAATGCGCTGATTAGAAGCATTTAAATAAGTTTGTGAAAGTCATTAAGCTGATAAATCAATGCTCAAGTCAAGTGCAGTGAACTGTTCCAAGGATTATATTACCAAAAATATATTCAAGAGATAAAGTTTAGCTTAAGATTAGCGACAGTTTTGTTGACTTAGTCAAACTTAATCCTGTCATAAAATTATTAAAGCCGGCTTACGCTCGGGTCGAGAACAATAAAGTTATTGATTTGCAGATACTTATCTTCAAGGTTACGGTAATAAAGGAATGGTAATAATTTGTGGGAAATCTTATCAGTATCAGAAAAAAAACCCAAAACAAAGGTTAGATAAATCATTTGCAGATATGAGCAACGGCCATTGCTCTAAGCAATTGTTAAAGGTATTTATCTCTCAGACAAGCTATTAGAGATTAATGTAACTGTCGTTAAAGCATAATTATGATGGGCATTTGTTTTCTCTGCAGAAACTTTCCAAATTGTTCCCTCCATCCGAAATTAAATGCCCGCTACCTACGCTTACCGATTATGTGCAAGAAAAGCTTTTATCGATAGAGCTTTACAAACACTCCAGTACACCCCACATTTTTAGCAAAGTTTCAGTGAAATTTGTTTTAAAAGGTTTGTGTATTAGCTAAATAAATTATCATTGCATACTTTCAAACATTTTCTTATAAAATATACTTAAAACTAATGCATAACTAAACGGAAGCACAAAGTTATTTGATTGTTCGATCGATCACACCTGACACCACTCAAATTCTTATCGTTAGGCGACGCATTGGCCGCCTTTGTTCTGCCTCCCAACGTTGACGACGCAGTTGCATCAAATCATTTGCCCGCCGCTCCCTGCGCAACTCTCGACTTCTGGGTGACAACTGGAGTTGGGTTTCGGGCATCGGCATGCGTCGACAGATGACAAACTCTTCCGTATCTGCTGCCTTTGCCAACAGATTGAGCTTGCGTATGCGCACAATACGCTTTGGTGTTACTATCAGTGGCTCCTCATTCCCAACAGCCGGCACCTGCTCCTCTTCATTGGTGTCTAGCAATAGCTCTTTGAACATATCGTCCATGGCTGTGTAGTATAAGGTTGCGTTCGAAGAGGACATTGTGCTGTGAACCTGATGCTTGGCTGGCAAAAACTAAACTGTGATTGACGCGAGACGGGTCCAAGAAGTAGTGTTCATCCCTTGAGTTTTGCGTCTACCTGACCGACCCGAACCGAAGTCAAAACTATACATACAAAAGGATATGTGAAATTATTTACCTAACAGCTGCTAACAGATGAGGGTTTACCCAGCGGGACGTCCCTCACTCGCTCTCTCTCTCTCTCTGTATCTTTCTCTCGATTCCTCTCTTTTGCTCTCCTTTGTCGCGATGGCTAATTGAGTTCCCCGAAAAAATTCACATTTCCTATGAATCATATAGCGTTGCTTATCGACCAAGTTAGCCTTAAAACAAAACCAGCAATACCCTATTATTTGGCCATACCCACTATTCTGCTCACGTCAAACAAATCGACAATCGACAGATAACGACTTGGCTCAACAAATAAACGATTAGATTAGTTATTTGTGTGACTATTATTACTATGATTTTTTTTTAGCTAACATAACTTAGGCTATTATAAATTCTTTAAGCGTATTAGAAATTTTAATATTCCTTGTTGAAATAATCGCGTATGCTTCTCTTCACAACCGGCATCATTCTCTGCATCGATTTCTGTGCATCGCCATCGTCCTTGTTGTGGTAGACGGTGAAGTAAACAATCACACCAATAATCACCAGCAGCACTATGAAGGAGCATATAAGGCTTAGGATCATCTTACAGGCGCATTCGCAGCAACTGAAATAGTTCAAGAAACATAAGAATAGTGAAATCGTTTATATTTAACGCTTAACTATAAGAAACTTTTGCAAACAATAAACAAGCATTATACAATTTTGGCTCTGACTAATGCCACAAAATTCCAAAATATGATAAATATAAAAACAATATGCAGCTGTAGTTTAATAAATCAAAATTTTGCTAATGCCTATTGTTTTATGAGTACTACAATTATCAAAGTATGGTATGCGTGATAAACACATATAAATAATATATTTAGGTTTAGTCACAAACATATGTATAATATAAAACTTACCAGCAAACCATTTTGCCTGGGCACTTGATGCATGCCCACAAAGCGTTGCACATTTTGATTAGTGTGTTCGTTCGTAATATTCCTCTCTCTCTCTATATATAAGTAAATATAGTATATATAATATATACTATAAAGCGTCGCTGTAAAGTATTCCAAAGCGATCTGCCGATGGCCAAAACAAAATAACAACTGAAATGCTCGTTGCTCACAAATAAGGTTGTAGCATTTAGGCGTGAAAAGCTTTTATCATATCGGGTCGCAGTAAATACAATCAAACTGATAACACAACATCAGTAATTAACGCCAAAACTGGGCGAAAATGAAAAAAAAAAGCGTAGGTTCGACCCCAAAACTTTGTTGCCATATAGGTTGACTGAACTTGCAACTAAGTTAAAACTTTGGTTCCTTTCATACAAACCAAGTTTAAAAAAACAGTTTGCACAGATGCAGATTCAACAAATGTTTGCTTAACATAACCTTTTTCTCAACCATATCTAAAGAAATGATAAAACATTTATTAAATTTTTTCTAATGACGACAGTCAATCAATGGCTGTGACAAATTGAAAAACTTTAGTCTGTTAATACAAACCAAGTTTTAAAACAGTTGCAGATTCAACAAAATGTTTGCTTAACATAACCTTAGGGTTGAATTTTCTTAACCATATCTAAAGAAATGATAAAGATTTATTAAATTTTTTATTTTTTTTTGAAATGACAGTTGCAAAAATAAAATATAAACATATATATATAAATCAATCAATGGCTGTGACAAATTGGTTTCAGCCATCTTAGATAACACTATTAATGATAAATGTATCACGATGGCCAAAACATACCCTACTATAGGTAGTGTATTGTTTGGGGATTTACACAAGCACAGGAAGTTATTATCAACAATTGTATAAATAAAGATCACACACCTTACTTATTATTTGCCTTTGAAAGTTTTAGAAGTCAATCAAATTATTGTAGATTAGATAATGAGACAGGAATGGTGCTTTAAAATCAAGTTTTTTAAGCAAAAAAATGAATATTAGGTCAAGAAATTAAACAAAATAATTGGTTAATATTTAAGTACATGTTTTGGCTAACGCATTAAGCGCATAATATTTTAATGCATTATCAATGCTTATAACTTATTAGATACATTGCCAATAATAATAATGATAACGCTTATAGTTGTGACTCATTGCAATTGTCGGAGCAACAATGTCACTCATGCCGAATACTAATTACCCTGACTTTAACAGCTTCAAGTATATTTTCTTTAGCTTTAATTATAACATAACATTGCTAACGAGCCCCATGAGGGTAACGGATATGACCTCGATTTTTACTTGATATCACATAACTTTAAAAAATAAAATGGATTTTATCGTAAACGGGTTGCCGAGCTTATTTTACTTTTCGGCTGATATACGATATCCCAATTGCTGATATAGACAAATTAGCGTTTTTCTTGAACTGCCTTGACTTGGCCAATTGCATTTACAACGTAAGCAGTTGTTTTTTTGGTTCAGTGCCAGTTGCAGTCCGCTTGCTAAACGATGGACAATCAAACGCGTCTCAGTATTTACATTGTTTTCTGCATGTTAATTGAGGCGGCAATCATCAACGCCTGGTTGTTATCACAGGCTGGCCTCAACGAGTCCAGTTACAACGTTCGCCACTTGTCCACACACTTTTCGCGAGTGTTTCTGAGCATAAGTGTGGCACACAATGATTTCCCCACGCTGATCGAGGCACAGTGGCCCGTTGCCTATTTGCCCATGCGTACAGCGATCTTTCCAAACAGCGAGGTGCATGCGAGTCAAGCTGACGTTGAGCTGGATTGTACGCTTTTGCAGCAGGCGCATTGGTCACAGGTGGACAGCCTAAGTCGTCTGTGGGTCATGGATGTTGGTTGGCCCAATAGCGATTGTTCTCCCAAGCTACTCGTCTTTGATCTGATACGCAATAATGCCGAGCTATTGCGCATCGATTGTGCACAGCATGTTGCCGCGAATGCCACAGAGAGTCTGGTGGTGCAGCTGGGTCCCAGGCCAAGCAGCTGCGAGCTGGAGCGACATATCTTCTTTATATTGGATGGTCAGCCTCACATTGTGGCCTATGATATAGTGGAACAGACCTGGCATCGTCGAGAATTAATAAGCAACAAATATGAGAATATGACGCAGACCTTTCCCATCAAACCAATAGATTTTACCTTTGGACTGCAGGGCGAGCTCATTGTCTCAGATCAAGATGGTGCGCTTTACAGTTCCATACACAGATTGCAATTGATAAGCTCCATTCCATCCGCCACTACAACAATCCCTTCGTCGCAACAGATTCAACTTACCCGTCTGGGCAGCTTGTTGGGATCAAGTCGTAGCATGATGATGGACTACTCGGGAGCACTATTCTATGTAGTGCCCAAATTTGGCGCCGTTGTCCGCTGCGCTAAGCTAGCAAATTTGACTGCTGAGGGCAATGAGATTATTTATCTAACTTCAAAAAATATACAGCAAATATTCATTGGAGCAGAGGGTGCCGTTTGGGTGTTGAGTGATCGTGTGCTTACACCACAAGATATTTGCTATCCGGGTTTAATAAATTGACTATAAAATTTTAACAGCTGTCTTTGAATAACACAACATTTGTTTATCGACTTTCAATCTTGAGCCCGCCGAACCGTGGAATCGATATGCGCTTATAAAGCCGACTATCGATTGCATTGGCAAACACCAAAATAAATTCAACATAAAATAAAGAAAAGAAACAATCAATGAAGAATGTAAAACAGTTATAGGAATTTTCTTACTTATTTTTTGTTAGTTAAAATTTACACTTTCTTGGTTTACCACCGAGCTTGCTTAATATATATGTATCATTTTGCAATACTGGCAATACATGAACTAATTGGATTTTATTCGATAGCTCATGGTAATTTGGCTGCTCATCTCTAACTGCCTATGAGTCGTTTTGCAAGCCGAAAACAAAAGAAAGTTTTTTGTTTGCTGACAGGCATTTCTTTTTGACTCCCCGTAATTGTATGTAGTGCATATTTAAATCATACACACACTGTCATTTCATCATTCAATCAACCATCGTACTGACGTTCTACACATTGCGCTTATTTAAAGCAACGTCCTTCAACTACGGCATCGAAGTGGGCGTCTTTAAACGCTGAGGAGGCGGCGGCTAACGAACGCACACCGCTCATGGACGTAACGTCGGCGGCGCCAGCGAACGCTGATGGGGGCATGAGCGGCACGTCAGAGCGTTTGGAGCGCCCTCCAAGGCGGCAACAGCAGCAACAACAACAACGTAACAACTATGGCACCAACAATCCAGATGCCACGGATGGGGTAAGATTACTTGCTGCAGTTCTAACTGTGTGCAATTAATAATTCTTAATCGGTGTATTACAGGCTGTGCTTACGGTGCCCAGTGTCGTCATACGTGAATCTAGCTCTCGTCCATCAAGACTGAATGCAGGCGGACATGATGGTGGACCTAGTTCTGGTCCTGGTCCATCGCAACACGAAATAGAGGAAGAGCAAGGCTTGAAATATGGAGCTCAACATGTCATAAAACTATTTGTGCCCGTCTCTCTGTGTATGCTAGTCGTTGTGGCCACAATAAACTCTATTAGCTTCTACAACAGCACGGATGTCTATCTGTAAGTATTTCGCCATCAGATCAGTAATGCAGCATTAATAATATGATGTAAATCTTTGGCAGACTGTACACGCCCTTTCACGAACTCTCGCCGGATCCGAGTGTCAAGTTTTGGAACGCATTAGCCAACTCATTGATCCTTATGAGCGTTGTTGTAGTTATGACCATTCTGCTGATTGTTTTGTACAAGAAACGTTGCTATCGCGTCATACACGGTTGGCTTATATTGTCTTCGTTCATGCTTCTGTTCATATTTACCTATTTATACCTCGAGGAGTTGTTGCGTGCTTATAACATTCCCATGGACTATCCAACGGCTGTGCTTATCATGTGGAACTTTGGTGTGGCCGGCATGATGGCCATACATTGGCAGGGTCCATTGAGATTGCAGCAGGGCTACTTAATATTTGTTGCTGCTCTGATGGCCTTGGTGTTTATTAAGTATCTGCCAGAATGGACTGCCTGGGCTGTGCTGGCAGCCATCTCAATTTGGGGTATGTTTTCTATTTAAATCGTATTATAAAATTAAGCTTAATTGGTGTATACTTAACACAGATCTCATAGCCGTCTTGTCGCCACGCGGACCGCTGCGCATTTTGGTGGAAACCGCACAGGAGCGCAATGAGCAAATCTTCCCTGCTTTAATCTACTCCTGTAAGCATGCAAAACAGAGGGGGAATTCATGATTAGTCGCAGTTTAATAATTATCAATTACCTTGCAGCTACGGTCATTTATACTTATATGGGCACACACTATACTCCAGAGCAAACACTGCCCACAGCCACATCCTCGCCGTCATCAAGTAATTCCACAACGACTACACGAGTCACACAAAACTCGCTGGCCTCCCCGGATCCAGCTGCCGGTGCAAGCAGCTCACGTTCAGGTAATACGCGCGACAATCAACGTCAGCAGGACAATCACGCGGCTGCTGAAGGTATGCCACTTGTGACATTTAAAAGAAATTTGCACGGAAACGGTACATATGCATTTATTTTTTTATGATTTCTTATACCTAATCTCTGAAACGCTTTATTTAGCTTATGTTTTGTGGTGTCGTAGTTTCTTGTGTTGGGTACTTTATATTGAGCTTGGAGCTGCAGGTTCTGCAATTAACATAGTTATAATACTATTTAAGCATGTTGTTTTTAAGTTCAAATTTTAAGTACCAATTTGCTTGGCATTCTTGTCTAGCTGTATATTCTTGGTGTCAGACGCTGCTAGTATTCTGTCCCATGTATTTCAAGGATTAACAAACAATAAGATTAAATACTTGTTCTCTTTATTTCAGAAGAGGCGGCTGGATTTACGCAGGAGTGGTCCGCCAATCTAAGCGATCGTGTGGCGCGTCGACAAATTGAGGTTCAAAGCACGCAGAGCGGCAATGGTCGCACCAATGAATACCGTACTGTAACAGCACCGGATCCAGTCCAGCCGGAGGCTCAGGAGGAACGTAAGTTTATAAAGTCAAAAACTTTATTATGCCATACGCTGACCCTATACTTTTTGCAGGTGGTATTAAGCTTGGTCTGGGCGATTTTATATTTTACTCCGTGCTGGTGGGTAAAGCATCTAGCTATGGTGACTGGACGACCACAATTGCCTGTTTTGTGGCAATATTGATTGGACTTTGCCTCACACTGCTGCTTTTGGCCATTTGGCGCAAGGCATTGCCAGCGCTCCCTATTTCCATAACTTTTGGCCTAATATTTTGCTTTGCCACGAGCGCCGTGGTGAAGCCCTTTATGGAGAACCTATCGGCTAAGCAGGTGTTTATATAAAAGACATGTAAATTAATGAATTAATCTATGTCCTAGTATTCTGTGTAATCGTTGTCCAAAATCTCGTTTTACATTTCTTTAATTAACAAAAAGTATATTAACAAACAAACAAGAATGCAGTTTATGTTGTCTTAAGCTTGACTATTGTTTTATCCACTAAGTTTATAAGCCAACCTGGCTCTAGGCCATGGAACAGTTGTCGAGCATCTTTGGCAGCTGTCAGCATCTCATAATCGGAATCATCCTCTATGCGCGGCAGTAAATAACCGTATTTTTGTGCCAGAACCAAACGTTCCTTACTTATCTCCTCGGGATTGGCCAAATAACCGCGATTCTTGGCATCGGTGTAGTATTCTACAGCATCCTGTGGCGGCAGCATGCGTTGTGGTATCGGTATACCCTTTTCAAACCATTTCTTAGGATTAGCTAATATGTGAAGGCTACGTGGATCATAGTAAGCTGTACGTATGACACCACCATTGCGTTCAACAGCTGCGATGACCGCCTCACTGGCGTGCTGCACTTCAATGTTAATCTTTGCCTTGAAATTGTCCAGCCCGTCGTCCGTCAGCTGGAATCCATATTGCAGTTCTGCAGGCTTAAGCGACAACAGACCCGAATTGCACAGCGTCGAGATGTCAATCGGTTGGCTGACATCAATGCGGTTTGTGTCGATAAGCACTTGCAATTGCAGCATTGAAATGGGCGGATATTGACGGCGCATGTGGTGTCCCTTGTAGTAAGGCTCATAGGGGAAGCGCAGGTAGAAAGGCTGGTTGCCCGTTTCGTAACCAAGGCGCATAAAATTTTGTCGCTGCCCAGATCCCTTGTTGCCGGCACCATGCTTATCACCGCCGTGCTGAGCGCGTCCGCGTTTATCCTATAAAATAAAAAGTCAGTTGCGGTTGCTGTCAGATGTGTTATTCAACCGGCGGCGAACTACTAACATTTTGTTTGGAGTTGGGATTAGGTCGCAGGTTGCCAATTTGTACACGTGGCAAGGTGCGCAATAGCTTTAAAGCCTTGTCTGAGCTTTCACGCAAGTGAGCCATTTAAAGTTTAATTTATTAACAAATCAAACTTTATAAATAAAACACACGAGAAAAAATATATTTCCAGCACTTGCCTGCCAACACTGTTAGCTAACACTGAACGACAGCGCTGCCCAATTTAATGCAACTTCCATCCCTGGTATTTATAAGGCGATCGTTTTAATTTGGTTTTTAATAAGTGTTTCTAAATTTATCTTAATAAAAATAACTACGTCGTTTAAAGTTTATAAAATAAGTGTAATGTTTCAAAAGTCATTGGTATTTAATCTTCTTACTTACGTACTCTTTCTTTCTTTTTGTTTAATCTGGTATTGAGTCTCATACTGTTTTTAACAAAATGTAACAATTTTGCTTGTCAGCGAAACACAGCTGACACAATAGTGTGGCCATACCGTTTCTAATGTTTAGTCGAATTAGATTTTTGTTGAAAGGCTCGAATTTTGAAGAAAAAATTATTGACCTGTTTCAAATAAACTGTTGGATTTCCATATAATAAAAAAAATATATATATATATATATATTTTTTTTTTTTTTGGGCATACGGAACATGGAATATAAATAATTATTTCATGTGGCTTATAGCACTTTAAGCGTTGCCATATGTCAGGCTTGTTTTAAATTTTTCAGCCCTAGTAGGACAGATTCAATATTAACAAATCGTTTCTATAAATTAAAATAATCAGCTTGTTTGTTATTTAAAGAAAAGAGTAAAGCTAAACTGCCAGCATGAGCTGCGACACGTGTCAAGGCGACAGCGATGGAGCAACAAAATGCTTCTTAAAGGCGTTGAATACAATTAAACAACATTTTTTAAGTAATACTCCAGTTTCTGCAAAGCTTGCCCCAAAAGTAACGCTTGTTGTTTCTCTTATTACTTTTAGTGATGCAAGGGCTATGCGTGGAAAATGCTAAAACCATAAGTCATCTAAACCAGCATAACGAGAAACTACAAAATGCCGTGCATTTGTTAAGCCAGCGCTCAAAGTCAAGCCCCAAGCGCCGCAAACTCTCGCCAAAGAAGGCACAGCGACGCCGTAGCAGCATTCAACCGGCAGATAATATATCATCACAGATGCCTGACAGTCAGGACTCGCTTAATATGAACATACTTCTGCAATCAGACGAAGAAGGTGAAATAATAATGGAAACAGAGCCCACACTAAGCCCTTACAAACCCTGGAGTTCACGTCGCAAGTTAGACATTAGAAACTGTGAAAATGTGCAGCCGTCAAGCACAATAGCAGCACCCACAACTGACTCCAACAACGGCTGGCTAGGAAAAGTGCCCATAGACAAATTACCAATGGGCAGAACAAAAATGTCGCTAACACTGCGCAGCAACTCTCCCAGATTAAAACAAACCAGACTGAAGTTTGATGCTAGCCAAGACAACAATGGAATGGGCAAGGATAAAGATACAATTGAAGCCAGTCCAAATTTGTATTCATCGCTGAAGCATGCCAAGCGATCGCGCTCGCTTTTACAAAGGTGAGAAGCTATTCAGCTAACGCTTATAATCTCTGTGGTAAGAACAATAACCTTTGTCAAGTTTGCAGAGACGACAACAGAAGCGCCTTAAACACCAAGGCCGGCTCAAGTAATAATAATCAGCATATATTTGATTTGGAAGATGACGAGTCGTTTTTTGATCTATGCCCAGATCCGTCAACACCAAGGCCGTCTTCTAATGTTGTGTTGCCATCATTAAGCGGCACTTCAAATACTTCTAGTGTGGTCATGCTTACTCCTGCTACGCAGGATATTGTGTTTATTGATGATAGCATTACTGAAGCCAACATTTTGAATACTATGGACTTTATGGAGGAGGCCATCAAGCAGGATGACAAAGTGTCAATGACAAAACTACAGGAGTTTGAAGCAGAACTTATCAGAAAGCGTCAAATTGAGGCTGCCAAAGTGTTAACTAATAGATTTTCCTCTGCAAAACCTGTCCCTATTAAGCATGAGCCTCTGACAGAGGAACAAAATGATTTTGGCAATGAATCAACAAAACTGCCAGAAGATTTTGATATTGAAGATGATGAACAGGAACAGGAAAATGAAATCTTTCCGCAGCCCATTGTTGTAAAACAGGAAAAAGAAAAGACCGTCAGAGAACGCTACAATATTGACTGCGTGCAATGCGAAAAGGTGTGTTGTCTATTTAACTATTTTTTAACTTAATATTTAGTAATATAAATCGTTTATTTCTTTCGCAGTTTATCATTTTTATGGGCTCAAATATGAGCGACGAAAAGATACGAAACTATTTGAACAATTGCAGGCATCACGACGAGCGTGAGTTAGATAACAAAACGCCCGAAGGTTTTTGGAATCCGCATATGATATCGTTTACAGATGATGATCCACGCAACGAAGTGTTTGTTGATCGACGCTTTGTTGATCAAAAAAAGAAATAACAAAGACTTGTGGTTGCATTTTAGCAAACTACATGCTTTATTTTCAAAAAGACTTATCATAATAGTTAAATTGTAAATTACAAATTGCCTCGCTTAGCCTGCTCGATCTCAATGGCCGTAAAGAGCGACTTGAAGTTTCCAGCGCCAAAACCCTAGAAATAAAGTGACAATATTCAATTAAAATGTTCAGGCTGATAGAATAATTTTGCCTTTACTAACATTATGATTATAACGCTGAATGACCTCCAGGAAAAGAGTCGGTCTATCCTGGCAATTCTTCGTGAATATTTGCAACAGGTAACCATTCTCATCAAAATCAACAAGAATATTCAGTTTCTTTAATATTTCCATGTCTTCCTTGATTTTAGTGCGACTATGCGATAGCTGCTCCTGCAGTATATGATAGTATGATGAGGGTATGGTCAAGAATTCCGTGCCACGTGCCCGCAAGTTTGTCACAGCTGCAATAATATCACTCGTATTGAGCGCAATATGCTGCACACCCGCACCGCCATAATAGTCAACATATTCCTGGATCTGTGACTTCTTTTTACCATTAGCCGGCTCATTGATGGGCATCTTGACCGTCTCTTCAAAGTTGGCCATCACAATGGAGCGCAACGCTGAATATTCCGTATGGATCTGCGAATCGTCAACAGACCAAAAACGATGGAACTGCAAAATGCGTTCATACCAAGCGGCCACACCCTCCATTTCCAAATCTGGCTGATTGCCCACCACATGGTCAATGAAGTTCAATTTTGTTGGAGGCAAATGCTTCAGAAGCACATCCTCTACACTGCGCTGAAAGCCAGGCAAAAAGTCACCCATGTAACCATTGCGCTCGACAAACGTGTGCGTTGTGTCGCCGTACTAAACAAAATGGACAATTATGTAAGTTTAAAGTTAATCGCAATCGAGCCAATAAATTTGTTTGTAAAATTGTAATGAAATTTCGTATGAATTTTACTTACTGTCTTAATAGTGGCGAATCTCACATAACCATGTGAATCGCTCTCCTCCCAGATGTCGCGAATAACTTCAGCACCTCGGGATACCGCAAGGTTAAAGATTGCATTCAAATCCTCCACTTCGAAGGCCACATCCTTGACACCATCGCCGTGACGCATCAAGTGCATGCCATGCTCCTTGTCATCGGGCGTGTACGCCGATACAAACACAAAGACAATCTTATTCTGGCGCACAGCATATTTGGCAAAGCGTCTCTCTCCCGTCTCCAATCCCTGATAGCCAAGTGGTTCAAAGCCCAAACGGGTTGTATAATAACTGGCCGCCTGCTTGGCGTTTCCAACGTAGAACGTTAAATGATCAAAGCTTAAGAATTTTCCGGCTTCTGGCTATACGAAACAGAAAGAAATATATAACATAATGAATTGCAATTGAAATAGTTAAGGTCTAAACTTACTTTTGTTCCTTTGTCAGTATAGCTTGTCTATGGTGAAAATTGAAAGACAAAACAAGTAATTAGCATATAGAAACTTTATTATTTTTTTTGTTCACTTAACAAATGAATGCACATATATGTAATATTTGAGATATACTCGTGTATTATCACATTACACAGGCTTAACGTTCATCATACCATTATCACTCAGACTCAATTTATGCAAAACTCCTTCTCACACGCGTTATGTTATTTGATTTGTTCAAGAACCTAGCTTCGTTCCGTTGATCTTCACACGTTGACTATGGCTGAGCCATGCTGAGATTTTGCTTTATATAGGCCCGAGCCGATTAAACTGTTGATCAGGTGAAAATCCTGTACTACCAACAGCTCATTTAAATATATGTCAAACTAGTATTTTGTTTACGTGTATTTCAAGAGCTTTATATACATTAAGAATCTGGTTGCTATTGTTGTTGTTTTTATTTGTGATATTTGCATATTTAAATAGAAATTGCAGAATTTATTTATTGGAACAAGCTTTTGCTACCTGTTATCATTGCCTGTAAGCAAAAATTTCATTCATATATTTTCAAGTTTATATCTTTTTGGCTTGTTTCCAACTTAGTGTATCTTAATACACATTTACATGCTCTATTAAATGCGATATAAATATATATAAACCAGCTAATTATGCATAGCACCTAAACTGTGTACGATATAAAGTATTCTTCTTTGAAGAATTTTTTATAACATTTTGCCGGTTGGCCCTTAAATATTCATGAATTCAACAGGTTTATTAAAACCAAAAAAAAAAAGGCGCCACGCGCTCGTTGCCAAGTTGCTTTGCGAGCCCCCAAAACGGTCTATTTAAAATGCATAGTGGAGCATGTAGAGTGTTGTCGTTTTATTTATGAATAATTTGTATAGGTATTTAATTGAAAAACAATACTTTAAACGGGTTTCGAACAGCTGACAATGTTTGTGTTATTGTTTTTAAAACTTTGCTATGCAATAATGCAAAGTTGTTTTTATCTTTTGACTTTGACCCAAGTAATTAGATTATGCTATGATTATATCGAGACGAAAATGATTAAGTAAAAATCATATCAAAAAGATTTATGAGCAAGATATTACATGTATTTGATTGAGGAAAACTTTCGCAATGTTTTCGTTCATCTTTAACAAGATTAGTTACATTTATCGTTGGCATAGTTTTTTATAACAGCTAAAACAACAAAAATTTGGCACATGTGACAATGGTTACCCTCCCTAACGCCTTACCACCCCCCTGCTCCGTTGAAAATCACAGAACTATGATCAGGCTGTCGCATTGGATGCGGCCCTAATAAGCCAATCATAATAAATGTCAAGCATCGTATTGGCTTCATGCCAATGGCCACTTGTGTGCCCCATCCCACAGCCGATAGCCCTTCGACGTCTCATCCTAACCATTAAATCTGCCATGTCAGTTCATCACTAGCTAGTCGCCAGCAGTTGGGGCTAATCATTAATGCTTAACTTGCTTGAGTTCATGCGTTGCTCATACGCCATGTAGGTTTTTGTGTTTGGCTTCTGTAAATAGTATTTTTAGCAGTGCCATATACTTACATCGATTTAAATGGCGCTGGGCAAACACTTAATTTATTCGAAGGGGCAAATACTAAAGATAAAGATTGCTAAATAAACGAAAAATATTGATAGATCATGTTTTTTTCAAGTTTTAGCTGTACTAACCTCTTGATGTAAGTCATGCAAGAAAAGAAGCAAATATTCTTTGGTGTGACTGAATTTAATGAGTGAATTTCGGTATATTAAAACATAATAGCTTGAAACTGAAAATTGTATGAATTATATTTTATAGCTTAAAAAGCATAAGAAATACGATTTCTACAGTTTCTTAAAAATTCTTTCATTAAATCAAAATATTACTATCAGCTAGCTAGAAAGATTTATTCTCCTTTTGATTGTTCAGTAAGATAACCAAAGAGCTTTTTGTTGATTCTTTAAAAGGACCATCAATTTTATTGTTGTAAATTGTTAATTCTTTAGCAAAATTTAATTGATTACTGAACAAATTTGAAATATGCACAAAAATGGCTAATATCTTTACTTTTGACAAGGGCTTACTGCTTAAAACGAAGCCATTGCTAATATTCCTTCACTTCTTACCGAATGCCATTGCATAGAAATATTTCCGGTAAAAGTATTAAACGATTTCGTTACAAAATATTACACCTTAATTTGATTTGCCTGAAAAAGTCAATTACTACCGTTATGATAGGTCAGCACACCTGACAAACACAACGCCGTTAATCAAATCAAATCTTTTCTGCACAAACCCAACAGAATATTTCACTTAAGCGATTCTCATTCCTCAGTTTGCCTCAACCTAAACAAACATTTTTGCTTTTAATATCTGTGACTTGGTTGTCCTTGACGAAGGTTTTTTGCGCCGTTGCGCAGGTTTCCTTGGGTTTGATGTGGGTAGCCTGTTGCTTATTATGATTGGGATATTATGTTACTCATGCTCCCGTTATAATGTCTGGCTACGCTCTCTTTGCGCTTTCTCTCTCTTTCTCTCTTATTAGTCATGGTGAGGGCATTGCCAGCAGCAAGCAAATCAAGTTGCAGGGGTTGTTGTCTCATTTTGGGCTTGGAGGGTGCAAAGTGCTATAGTTTGCCACAAGACAAAGGACAAAGGACTAAGGATGTGCGGAGTTGTGTTGCCATAGCCGCAAGCTGACGGCGCCGCAACGTCGCTGTTTGCGTCACGCTTTCAGTTCTCATCTGAGTCTCGTGCACTGCGCTTCGAAAACAACATCAACAAAAAAATCGGAAATACAAAAATTGTTTACTTAATTTAAAAAGCGGCGCAATAACAGCAAAAACTACTTATGTATGTATTGTTTTTTTGTTGCGCTCTATTATTAAAAAAAAAAGCAAAAAAGCAAACGAACTTGAACTGTCGCTAGTTTTGTAACGAAATAGTTTGAAAAAAAAACTGAAAATCATTTGTCGCCATCTATTTAGCTATTATGTTGTGTTTTTTTCTCCTTTATTTAAATATTGACAAATTTGTGCCGAATACTTTGACCGGCGTGCGATTAAAATCTCTATATGTGTAGCCCACAAACTCTCTATGACCAAAGGCAAAAATGTAGAAAAAAATTTTTGCATTGAGAGCGTTTTAATGTAGTCGCATTTTTTTTAAATAGTTTTTATTATGTGTATATATCCAGAGCGATTTGCTGATTGATTGTTTGGCGTGAAAATAATCATAAATTTAACTGTATGCTTGATTTTGAAAGTTGCCATGACACTTAAAAAATTTAATGCTACAACGGACGCCAGCTGCTTTGTGCGCTGTGCCAGTGCTTCTAAAACTGTTAGTTAAGCAGACAAGGTTGTGCAGCAGCTGTGAAAGTCGCGCGCGTTTCACAAGCGTTCTATCTATCTATCTCACCTACTTAAAACGGTTACTTGTATGCAAATTCGCAAAAATAATTGAAGTTTGCGTGTCGTACATCAATGAGGACTACTTGATTGCCATTTCCGTTAACTCACCCAACATTGTTGGTGCCTCCCCGTGGTATAACACCGCATGACTCTCCCTTAAGCCTTGACACAGATCCTTAAGCATTTTAATTAAGTCATTCCACTTGAGTGTCATCATATTGCAGATATTTTTATACACTCTCGTCTCGCAAACACATTTCAAATGGAAAGCCCAAGGCTTTTGGGAACAACCACAAAAGAAAACAATAACCGCCCACAGTTTTTAGGCCAGAATCAACATTAAATAGTCTATGTGTGTAATACTAGAAAGTAAAGATCATAAAATTTCGCTTTCAAAATATCAAAACGAACAAAAACTGCAGACGCCTGTCAAGATTAACGATGCGCCAGAGAAGGGGCTGCGGGGTGCACGAACAGGTTGCAGTGGCAGCAACAACACCAAGGGGGGTGGGAAAGCATCCGCATATCGTTGCTGTGAATTTTATGTTATTTTTGAAAACACAAACAAATTATGAGGCACATTTTACCTCGTTGTCTATTTAATGGGTCTTTGCTGCTTCTCATAGGGCTTCTAGGTGGAGCATAAATAATAAGAAATATTTCAGAGGAATGTTGTTGTACTGCGTGTTCTGCATCATTTTCAACAAATTATGCATAGATTATTAAGTGTCATACTATTAATGGGCCATGCTATGTTTTATTTTTTTTACTCTCCATATCTTAATGGGATTGATTAAACGACTGTTGATAGGCAAATCAGTAAATGCATTCAATATGTGATGTGCTTGGATCTTAAAGGAAACGAATGATTATGAGCATGAGTAATTAAAATCATACACTAAATACCTGTTACAATTTATTGTCTGCGGTAAGATAGACACAATCGTTTATAATACTTATAAAAACTACTTGTAAGCAGTAAAGTATTTCCTAGAAATAATCAAATGTTTTGATAATAAGTTGTTTTTTACAATTACATTATCAGTAAGGAGCTGCCCTTTAAAATCAGCCAAACTGGCGTCGCTAGCAATCATTTGCACACTGATGTCTCAACGTAAACAGTTTGCCCTTTAACAGTGCGCCCAACAGCTGCGTCGACGCCAACGTTACGTTAACGCCAACGTCACGACGCATCGTTTCGTAAACGAATGCTAGTGCGAGTGCGAGTCGATTGTGTTTGCTTTTGTACTTCAGAGTGAATTTGCATAGGCAGCGAAACAGACGATTCGATCGGGCAGGCCTGCACGCAGACAAAAGTTTTTTTTCCTTATGCGAAAACACGGCGCGACGCGCGCATTGGCGGCACGCATTATTTTCCCGCTTTTGTTGTTGTTGTTGACGTATTTTGAGAAATGAATTTTTCTTTTTAAATATTTCGTTGGTGAAAAATGATTTTTTTGTAACTTTAATTTATGAGTGGTGGAACGCGCTGAGTGAGTCTCCAAATTGCTGGATAATAAATTAGGCAAAGCATACCAAAGATATTTCTATTTGAAATGTAAATTCCTACATAATTTATCCGTTACTAAAGAGATGCAAGATGAGAATGTGTAACATGAATTGATGTGATATGTGAAAATATGATGAAAGAAAATACTTAAAGTGTAAATTAAAATTAAGAAGTAAAATTCGATATACCTGCATTCGCAACTAGACGAAATTCTACTTGACAAATCATTTTACAAATTCTAATCTTCAATTGCAAAATATTTACAAACCATTCAGCTGTAAAGTGTATAGGAGAAATCATAACTACTCAGTCGGAAAACTACTAATCCATAAAAAAAAATATAAAATGCATTCTTTAAGTATTAAGTACTTGACGTGTATAATATGACCGCATTTTAAATAAATCTTTCAGCCTACATGCTCTCTGGCACTTAGCACAGCTTACGTATCATATCAAATTACAAGAACAAACAAAAACATAATAATAACGCAGCCGACAAATTCGATACGACGACGATAAAATCCAACTATTTTATTGTGACATAAATGCAAAACATAATGAGAAATATTCAACCAAATTCTATGGGATGCAGCACAAGTTCTTGCAGCTCGTGTGATAGCTGTTGTTCCTGCCAAAGATTACGTAAAACAAAGCAACGTTATAAAAATATTGCTGAGAGCATAACATTCCCGCATTTATGTTTGCTGTTGTTGTCGCTCTGTCTCACCTCCGCACTGGCAGCGCCGCAAAGCTCCTGCATACTCTGTGATAAGGAAGATTTGAGAGCGAGAGAGCCAACCATAAGTGACAGCTACGAAGAGTTCACATTTGATCATCAGGTGTCGAGGCAGGACGCCATTCAAGCGCTGCGCAAGTACAATGAGTGTGAGATAATAAATTGTGTACAAGTTGTGCTCTTTATTTAAAACTAACTGATGGCTCTCTTTAACTTCTATAGCAATTGGCAACGCTCAAAACGCCTGCAATTCAATGAAATGCACGGCAACAGTGCTGAAATATTGCTTGGGGCCACAGTTCCTGAATGATCATTGCTGGTGTGAGCTGCAGCATCGAGAAGGTAAGTTCTTTACTCTGCCAGATAAAAAATGCTACTATTTATGGCATACACACAAACACATGGCGCTTAACAATAATAAACAAAACTGTTTGCTCAGCAAATTCTCACATGTAAACAAAAGAGTTGGAAAATCTTGTAAATGAAAACGTTGGCGAGTGCCACTAACCCACTTGGGAGCTACTTAAGTTAAGCTTGATTAGTTCATTACATTACAACAGCAATTTCATTGGCTAATAAGCGACAGGCACGCAATGCATAGAGTGTGTACTGCAGCTCAAAGACGATGCAAGAGCTAAGCGAACCACTTAACTGTCCCATAATTGGATGAGCTTTATTTCTCTCTCGCTCTCTTTGCTCGCTCTCTTCATTAGCACGTGGCCATTGCGGAAATTGTTACTCGTAAAAGTTGTGGTCCAAATGTATTAACCGCAGCTACGCTTCATTGCATTAATTTGCATACAGCTAGTATAGTGATGTCTCGTTAAAAGGGCTAAGAACTTGACGGCAACTAAAGCTATAGTAATTCAAGCTAAGCGCCACTGTAGTAAAACCAACATTCCAAGTGTCCAATCGGAGAGTTTTCTCTGCTGTTTTTGTTGTTATTTTTAAATGTTTGCGTTGATGTGCATTGGCGTCTGATTGTTCATTGCTGTGGGTTCGGCACTCCGTTCGTATTTTCTACACTTGAATGGTTTTTCTTCAAGGCGTGCACAATTTTCCGTTTCGCATTTTGTTCCAAATGCACTCGCAGTCGAATTGTTTTGTGTGTTTTAGTAAATACGCTCATTAAATTTAAATTTCTATAGCTCTGCGTGTGTTTGTTTGTTTTTATATAGACTAGATATGTAGAGGTTCTAATTGGGCTTGTTTTTATGGCCAAATGGTTATACAGTCCACAATACTTGAAGGTTATAATCTTAAGGAAAAGTCTTACGTTCACACAGACAAAGCCTGGACTTGAAAATTGTTTGATAACTCGTATCAATTCTAGGAATAAGAGTTACTCAAATCTAATCAATTTATTTGCTATACTATAGCGTTAAGTTTCTTTTTCCTGTCAAATAAATGAACTTAATTTATCACTTTCAAGTGCTTTTATTTGTTATGAAAACCCTTTCAAAGTGGTATCATAAAGTTGTGCAACTAAAGTCAAAAACCACAGAACACAAACTATATGCTATATGAACTCTAACCTGAAATGTTTTCTTCTTATCAGTATTTTTTCGCTTTTCAAGCAACAAAATTAGCATTAATTCAACAACAAAATCAACTGTTCACTAGCCAAGATTCTCTTAGTTAAATTTATATAATCATTGCATATAAATATAAATATTTATGGAACTGAAATATTTTGCCACCTTGATTGACTTTGATTTTGTTTAGTATGCAAAGCCTTCAGCTATGACAATAACAACAAACAGTCAAAGCAATTCAATCGAATACGTGCCTAAAATATTCAATGCCAAAACACCTGCCTCATCATCAATTTGCAGTTCTATGAATGAAAACTCTTTAGTTATTTTTTACCAATCGGTGGGTGGCTAAAACAAAGTTTTTTTATGTGTATGTTGTAACGACTTTTTACTATATCTGTGGTCGGACGGCTTGTAACGCCAATTGGCTATTTCCATAATTTTGGGCAATTAAATTTAAGACTTTTTGCGCGTTTTTAACACACAATAAGCTGTTAACAATTGGCATATACAAGATACAAGCTCATATATCATTTTTGTTTCTTTTTATTTATATGATCACTGCATTGTTGACTTTAATCGTTGTCGACGTTTGATGAATCACGAAATGTTTAATTATATTCAGGAAGTTAACACATAAATATCTTATTAAAAATAAAGTAAGAAACTTTTTTTTTATATAAACTATGGAACACTTAAGAAGGCTTAATAAAATCTTAAATAAACATAATAAATAATAGGGGTTAAAAGAAAGTGGATAATTTAGGGTGATCTTTAAGTCCGGTGTCGCTTTATTTGTATTTTTCTGAATTACTGAGAAAAAAATGTTTAAAGCCTATATAAAGTTAAAAGTTACTTCAAAAAGAGATCTTTCGAACAGAATTTCCAAAACTTTTTAACATTAATATGTAGTTATATTGTTAGGCTATCTAAACAAAATCTTGTTTACCTTAATACAGATTCAATAAATAGTTGCTGTTTTCAAAAATTGCCATCAATCATAATTTAGTTTTTCTATACCATATATATATATGTGTGATCTGTATATTGTCATGTCCTCGCATCGTGTCAGCTGTCTCAAAAGGTTAATCGCGCAATTTTCATCACACACAGTGATTGAACATTAATATGGTGTGTAGTGAGGCTTATGTCGATTTGCATTTAATTTAAAATAATTACATAATTGCCTAAATATTTGTGACACGCAGCGGCAAAACAATGATTTGGCTGGTGGGGCCATTATTCCAATTTTGAAATGGAACTTTATAAAAACCAACATGTTTAGTTTTTATAAACAAATGTATAAACAATGTGCTGAGTTCGACGTGGCCGCCAATGGAAGAATATTTAGTTATTGGCTCGGTTTATGTATTGTTTGGCAAATTATTTGTTGATTTTTGGCGCTGCTGCTAATAAACATATTCTATTTTATTGCTTTCCGTTTCTACTTAAACCCGAAGCAGCATAAAACAACAAACTATCTGCAATAAATTTAAGTGCTTTTACTTAAAGTTTTATTCCATAAAGCATACAACTAATAAATATGTAGAGCAAAATGCCTTCTTTGGCACAGTTTTTTATATTTTGTTGATTGACAGCGACAGCTGATCATACTAAATCGAGTCAATATCAAGTCCATATGTCAGTTTAAAATCCCTAGATTTGGTTAAAATATTTTAACAACAGCCGCACAAATTGTATTGACTGCTTGTTGTAATAAGAAAATGTTGTAAAAATTGCATTATCATACGCAAATCTTGACTTACTTAATATGGAATTCATACAGATTGTGCAAATAAGGAACAGGTATTAATCATTTGTTTGTTGTTTTGTTTCTTACAGAGGGTCTGCCCTATGTGCCGCATATATGTTACGTGGGAGAGAAAGCGTACAAACCTTCGGTGGGTTCCTGTTTCTTCTTCGAGGAGGTTAAGGAATGCTGCTGCGCCTCGGCTTTGGTGCGAGAGTGTAAGTAAAATGGGTTGAGTTTGAACAAAACATGCCCAAATGTGATCGTAAAATACTTTAATTTGTGTATACAATAAATCTATGCTAAATGCTGATGCCTTTGCAGCAAGCAACACGCAACACTCACGCACACCCATCTGAAGATTTTAACAAAGCGATGCTAATTTCATGGTGTATATAGTCACGGTCGCTGCTGTGTTTGATAAACAAACCTTAGAATGGCAGCAAGATCATTATTTGCTAACGCAGTCAAAATCAAATCATGATAATTAGATTTAGTTTATAATGCTAACTAAAATAACTCAACGTTTTGCAGGCAACAAATAGCTTTAAATCATAAAGCATTAGCATTAAGATACACTTTATGTAGATTGTTCTTTTTTCAAAGTTTACAATTAGTTTGCCTGCCTAGGCAAATAAACATAACACTTTGGATTAATGAAGTGCGCGCTCATAAATACAAATGGGAAAACTTGCAAACTAAATAAACTTTTAAGATATTTAACATTGAAAGCACATGCCACACATTAACAGCCGCCGATTTATATAGTTTTGAGTATTATTCATCTGAAACTTGAGCATCACTCATTTTCGAAACTCATATAATTTCGCTCAAGGTGACCCCTGCGGCATAAGATTGAACATAAACTATTTAAAAATCTATACCATTTAATTTATAAACTATTTTTCTAATCCCACAGGGCGACATATATCGGGCGCTTCACTCAGCACACCGAGAAGCATATTGAGCACTTTATTGGCTTTACTGAGTTTACTGCATTGGCTGAGCAGAAGGCGTTGAATTTGTTAAAGTTGACATTGGGGCGGGGCCGGGGAAATGGCATACTATACATAGTAGTAAAACATAGTCAGAGTCGTCTAATCATCGAGCGGTGCAACGCGGCGTAAATGTAGAAATCAATAAGTGTACTTAGTTCAAACTAACTTGGTAAGCATTATATATATAAATATATTTAAGCGTTAATAAATATAAATTTGTATAGCTAAATATCTGTTTTTATGTGTGTGTGTGTGTGTGTGTTTTGGGCTTATTATAATCATTGTATGCAGAATAGTGTACAAAATATGCATATATGGTAAGGTTCCATTTTACATTAATATATGTTTGAATTACTTAAGCGCTAACTACAACTGAGCATGCTGTGTGCTATGTATAACACAATTGGAATCGGTTGGAGCAGAAACAAAAACAAGGTATAAACAAATTAAAAAACAATGCACAATGGATATTAGTATCTTAGTATGCCTATATGAAAATGGCAAAGGTCGATGCTTAAATACTATTTGGGGTTTGCTCACTAATTGCTAAACGGTCCACTAAACCTCGAGTTCAGCAAGTCGGCCTTAAGTCTACACCTCTCTTGGCTTTATAAGCTGGTGCGATTGTTCAGCGTGCGTTGCAATGCATTCACACAGGACAGCACATCCTCATAATCCTTGGACCACTCACGCAAATTGCGCTCCAGTGTCTCCAGTCGTGTTTGCCCCAGCCGCATGCCCCCATGCTTGATTGCAGCATAACAGGAGCAGGCCAGCAGCTTGAAGCATTGTCGTCGCACTGCATTGTGTGAGTTGCTCTCCCAGTTGGGTGTGCTTGCCACACACTGCCAGGCCATGCTTACATAGTCCACCAGCGCATCCCAGTGTGTGGATTCGTGCAGACGCTTCGCTTGCGTCTGCAACACACGCTTAAATTCGTTCAGATGTATGGCTGCCTTTGAATAAGCGGCGGCATCTGTTTTCTTGCACAAACGCGACGTGGGCAGAGATTTGAATATCAGTCGTTTGGCATAATGCAGTTCCTGCTCCAGCAAGCTGCAAATGTATAAACAAAATATACTTGTTCAATGACTTTACTATGCAGCAGTATTTTGGTGACTCACCTTATGTCTGGCGTGGGCAGTTGCGAGCGTATATTATCCTCGGCGCTTTGTGTTGCTGTCGGCGTCTCCTGTTTTATATTGCACATTATCAAGTCGATGAGTTGTTGCTGTGAAAGGCCCTGCAACAACGCTGGCAGCGGCACCTCGCTGTTTGTTTGTGCTACCGGTCGATCATCCATTTTCAGTTTCTTCACTATTGGAGTGCCTGGCCACAGCTGCTGCTTGGTGGTGGTCAATTTAATCGGTGAGTACGTATCAATTGGCGTCGGTTCGGGCGGCGTACTACCCATGGTTAGGCGTTTGCGCGGTGAACTGCGTAATATCATGCCACTGGTCAGTTGCAAATTTTTCGTGGGCGTACGCTGAAAGGGACTGCGTATTGGGTTGATGCTAGCGCTGACGGCGCCATTGGCCTTGTCTGGTGAAAAGGTCGTTGTGAAACGACGTCGTCCACGTTGACGTATGATCAGCTCATCAGGCGAGGGCAGCGGCGAGAAGCTAAAATCCTGTGCATGTGCATTGTCCACACGCAGTCCCAGGCCTGCACCACCGCCTCCACCATTAGGTGTATTGACTGTAGCTGCCGGCGTGGGCTCATCAGGAGTGCGACGATTGGCATTTGTTGGTGTATTCGCAACGCGAAGTGCCTCCAGACGATCAGGTATCTCAGCTAGGGCCATGCGCGTCTGTAGTGTGGGAGTCGTTGTCGTCATTGTATTGATGTAGCCTATGAAGCTGCAATGTTTGAGCACTACGGATTAGCTAATGTGCGTTGACTTTAATAACTTTTATTGCATTTGTAATAGCATGCTTTTTACTGGGCCGTTTACCTTGCTGGTTGCTAGACTATTTATATTTTGTTTAGTTTTGTTTGCCAAAATTGCGCCAATTCATATGGCACGCAGGGCTACCAAACAATATAGAGTTGTCTGTGCACACTAACAATAACGATCTGGTAAGCCTACGCAAGCCCATATGATTTGCGGTCTGGCATCACCCTTCTGTTCCCTTAACTTCTTCGTCCGCATTGTTAGCATGTGCAGAGCGGCATTTAAGTTTTAAATAAGTAAAATAGTTTTAAAATTTGAAGATCTTTGTTTAAGCATCAATCAACATGTGCATACAGACGCAAACTGTTGCTATATGGCTTAAAATAAATCATGGCAACATATTTGGCTTTGGCGATTAAAAATCGCTAGCCACCAAAACCACGTGGCTTGGATCGCACTTGAGAGTTCTTAAAATCTGAATTAAATTTGGACAAATCAAAGGAAATGATTCTCGATTGAGGTAATCTTTCTTAACAACACTTTGTAACAACTCAAGCGTGGATAGAGTCTTGTACATAAAAGTAATTGTGCTGAGCTCAGTATTACTTAAACATGCACTCAAATCTAACAAGTTGTTAAAAAAAATTGGTTCTTATAAAAGTATTATTTAAGAAATTAACTATTATTTAACAAATTAACTAATAATACTTTTACTTTCCTTTTTTTTTTAGTTATAACCCCTTACGATAGATGTTGGAGATTGTACATACATAACCTCCAACTAAATGTAAGTTCTCAAAACTTTATCACATCCATTTAATGCTATTCAATGAGGATAACTTCATACTCTCAGCAGAATTATAATGTTGAAATCTATTTAACATGCATCACCATCTGATTATAAATTTGACAATATATTTTTACGAATTGAAACATAAAACTAAACTGTTGTAACTCTCTTTCAGGCTTGGTATGCACTGAAATCGTAGGAAATGGAAATCGCACTTTTCTAAAACACAAAGTAAGGGTTTACCTATATGACCAGTCAATACTATTTATTTAATGAGGATAACTTCATACACTATGCATAAATATAATGTTGAAATCTATTTAACATGCATCACCATCTGATTTAAAACTTGTCTATACACATATTTTTACATATTTAAACATGAAATTAATTTGGTGTATCTCTCTTGCAGGCTCGTTATGCACTTCAGAGCGTAGGAAATGCAATTCGGAAGCTTCTATAACATAAAGTAAGGCTCTACTCTTCATTATGTTTAGTGAGAATTTTTTATTTAATGAGGATAAAATCATACTCTTGGCAGAAATATAATGTTGAAATCTATTTAACATGCATCACCATCTGATTTAATAAATACAAACATATTTGTACCCCAAAAACACAGAAAACTAATTTACTTTTAATATTTTTCTAGCGCTTTATGAACTGTGTTTGGATCAGCGTAAATTATGTTGGATAGTTTAATTTCTATAACATGTAAGTTCTGCATTTCTTATATGATTATAAAATGGATTTTAATGAGGAAAACATCATACCCTTGGCAGATATATAATGTTGAAATCTATTTAACATGCATCACCATCTGATTAATCACATAAACTTTAGCTTTGTTTATTAATAAAGATAAAACTAATGCAAACAATTCTTGCTTCATTTCAGATCCATCGTATCCGAAAATCATATGATTGTTGAAAAAATTATTTGTATATTATAGTTATATTTCGATATTTTATTATCTATATCAATAATGTATACAAATAAACTTAAAAACAACTTAATTTATTTTTGTTAACACTTCCAAACAACTGCTTTTCAACGAATCCACAGCAACAACAACAGCAAAAATATGATTTCTCTTCTGTTCACTTGACTCCAACTAAAGCTAGCATTCAACTCGGGCACCACATTTTCGTAAGTAACCTCCTTGTTGGATGATGGACCGCTCTGAGTGAAATCTCGCTTCTTTTTAAAGCTCTCGTAGTACCAATCCATGCCATCCTTACGCTCCAGCACAGGCTCTAACACCGAATCAGTGCGCTTCTGTGCCTGTCTGGCAATCAGCTGCTGCTCACTGGCCAAGCTTTCATTATCCAGACTGGGTGTTGTGCGTTGATACTCCTCAGCTGTCGGCTGCGACAGCTGTTGTTGGTGTTGTGTATAGACCTTGGTAATGGTCGAACGGCCGCCGGGAGTGCGTACATTTGCTCCTGATCCTGTTCCTCGGGCTGGTGCAGCTGTCACCTGGCCGCTGCTACTAGGCGTAGCCTTGTATTCCGTGGGCGCCTCCGATGTTGTCGTAACCCAGGAATGACTTTTGATTTGTGCCACATGTTCCTCAGCTGGCGGTATTAATAGTATAGTCTCTGCTGTGGTCGTTTGATAAAGTTTTGGTGGACGCAGTAGCGTCACTGATTGTGCCTCCAGATCGTCATCGTCGTACTGTGATTCATCAGCCTGTTGCTCGCTAGAACCACTGCTCTGAGGCGTTTCTTTTGTTGTCGTTGTAGAACTTCTTGTTGTCAAGCTGCTTGCTGTTGTTGTTGTGGTTGTGGTTGATATTGGCCTTGTGCTCTGCACCACAGACATTTGGGTGGTGACATCAGGTGTCATTTCAGTGACATAATAGGTGGCCGTCTCGCTGCTCTCTGCACTGCTGGTCGGATTGGGATTAGCTTGCGTCTGTGATTGCGATTGTGACTGCGTTTGTGCCTGCTCCTGCCGCACCGCAATAGGCACAAAGTGACGCTCCATTTTTGGCTTGCTGGTAACATTTACAGGCTCAACCAGGCCACGACGCTGTTGGGGATCATGCACAGGCATAAAACCGCCCACATGAGCGGGCACAATCGGACGAAATCCGCCGCGTTCAATGCTTGCCGGTTCACGAAATGTAGTGCGAAAAACGCCAACAGTTGTCGCCGATCCGCTTTCATTACTCAGTGCCTCCTCTGCCGAGTTGGTGGCGATTTCGCTTTCGCCATACCGATTCCTTGCACTAGGCACATTTTGTTGCTGTTGCTGCTGCTGTTGTTCCCGCAGATACTTTTCAAACTCAGCGCTATTCGGCTGATACATTCTCGTCTTGCTGCGTCCACTTGAAGGCAAATTGATGCTCGCCATGCGATGTGTGGCTGGCATTGTATCCTCCTGATCTGCGCGCTGTTTACGCCCCCGCTCACCAAAGCCAAAGAAACGGCCCAGACTTAGACTGGGTATGGGATAGCCAAAGAAGGTGAAGGGTGATCCAACGCCAGCAGCAGGTTGTGGTCGCCTATTGAAGTACTTGGTGTGCAGCAACGTATTGTTGAGATCAATGTTGCCGCTGGCCGCTGACGTTGGACGTGGACGCTGTGAGCTGGTGCCCACTGCATTGCTGGCATCTGGCACATCTGTAGAGTCCACATATTGATCGTAAAAGTATTCGCTATCGCCGACCATTGGCCGTTCGCCATTTGCGTCACACTCATCATTGAAATCCTCTGGCAGATCACGCTGAAAAACATCTCCATGTTCATTTAGTAGTGGCAAATGATTGCCATCGGTGCGTTCATTATTCTCTCCTCCATTAAATAGCTCCAGATCGGCACACAGACTACGCTCCATGCGAGCAGCGCGTAGAAGACGACCATCCTTGCATTTTGGACCGGGATAGGGAAAGTTAGTTTCCTGCAGCCAAACAGAGAGCCATTGCATCTCACAATTGCAGTCAATGGGATTACCTAAAAGGAACGCAATATATTTATTAATATTGTACTTTTATTACAATTGCAATAGTAGCTACGGTTGCTAAAGCCTTATACATATGTTTATGTTTCATTTAAACCTCTTATTACCTTCATTTATATCTGTGCTAGTTTCTTTTGTGACCCTAAAGCCACTTTTGGGAGCCAATATCTATTTGCGTTGCATTACTTTACAGTGATCGTCAAAATATTTAATTATTTTTGGCCCTTATCAGATATACGATTTTTCGAAATAAAATGGGTAATTATGTACGTATGTTGACCATTGCGGCAATATTATCGTTCTTGAAATACTTTATTACCAATGCTACCTACTCTTCGCGTGTTCGTTTCTCCATGATTGCGAATTGTTTGAATTGCAGTGCGCGCTTAGATCAATTTGTGGTAATGGCAAAACAATAAAGAAAAGAAGAAGACTAGCCCAGCCCGTAAAAGGACACATATGTAGCTGTTTTAACCGAATTAGTTGCTTTAGATATTCATAAAGACATGTGATTATAAAGATTTTGTTATGAATAAAGTATACCCTAATTTATGATATTATTTTTGTTTTTGCTTGCACAAAATTGGGCAAGCTAAATTAAATACTTATTTCATTTGCTTACCATCCACATCGAGTATGGCAATGTTGCCTCTAAGATTCCTAAACGTTCGCTCCTTAATGGTTCTCAATTGATTATTGCGCATGGATAAGACGCGTAATCTGGGCATAGTCTCAAATGGGGAGCCCTGAGAAAGAGCTAGATAAGTGAATGGAATCTGTAATAAACCTATTGAGTTTAACTCACCTGTATACGGCATATCTGATTGTTATCCATTTTAAGTTCAACCAACCAATTGAGCGCTTTAAGTGGCATTGTAGAGACTAGTTTGACACCATTTGTAGACAGATCCAGTACCTCCAGGTTGCGCATGCTTCGCAATCCAATGTTCTCCATGTTGCGAAAATGATTGTTAGATAAATTCAGAAAGACCAACGAACTGGCATGATGAAAACTTTCTGGTGATATAAAGCGCAGTTTATTGTACTGGAAATGTGAGGCCAGCAATGAAGGTAGTTCCTCGAAAACGTGATCCTTGAGTTCCACCAGCTTATTATCGGCCAGCACAAACTCCTGCAACTCCGGCAGGCCTTTAAGGGCACCTGGCTGCACACTGCCTATTTCATTGCTGCTGAGATCCAGATACTGCAACTTGGGTAAGTTTTTAAATGTGCCTTGTTGCAGTTCCACAATGAGGTTATTGGACAAACGTATTTCGACCACATTGCGCCAGGCATTGACCACATCTGAATGTACCCGGGAGATCTGATTGTAGCTAAGATCCACATCACGTAGACTATGCAAGTTGCCCAGCCCCACAGAGATGTCCAGCAGCGCATTGCCGGACAGATCCAGATACTCCAGAGATCGCTGATTATCAAAGGCGGTGGGTGAGATGCTGCGTATAAGATTGCGGGATAAATCCAGCTGTTCCAGCCGGCTGTTGTTCGAGAAGAAATTGTCCGTGACGGATTCGAGTTGGTTGGACTGCAAATTGAGATTGCGTAGCTCTGCCAGAGGCAATAGCGAACGCTCATCTGCTTGGCTCAATTGATTGTCCTGCAGATGAAGCAGTTCCAGCCGCTGGATACCTATGAAAGTGGTGTCCTCCAGCAGACGCAGCTGATTCTGAGCCAGACTCAGCACACGCAACTCTGGTGCTGCCTGGAAGCCGTGTCGTGGCAGCTGCTCAATGCGATTCTGACTAAGATCCAACATGCGAAGATTGGGCAGCTGCAGGGATTTGCTGCCAGCAGCGGGCAAAGCAGTTATCCTATTGCCACGCAACGAAATGCGTTCCACAATTTGTGGCAGGCCTGGAATAACAACAGTCAATTGATTAAAACTGGCATCCACCTCGAAGAGACGTTCCAAATGTATAAATGTGCCGGGATGTATGTGGCTCAGCTGATTGGAGGATATGTTAAGTGTCTCCAGCAGTGCATTATGCCGAAAGCTGTTTGCAGCCAAATCAACTAAACCATTCTCGCTTAGATCCAGACGTCGCAATGATGGCAAACCTGCCAAGAGTTGGGCATCTACCCGGACAAATTGATTCTGTGCCAGATCCAAACCCTTCAGACCGGGTAAATTCCAAAAGGGCAATGACAAATCCGAACTAAGACTATTGTTGCGCATGCGTAGCTCCCGCAGGGCTGGCATAGCCATCAACGCATCACGCTCGATGCGTCGCAGCTGATTGTTATTCAGATGCAGTTGCTCCAGTGTGCCATGGCCACGCAAAGCGCCATAGGGCAGCTCACTCAATTGATTGCCGCTCATGTCCAGGAAACGCAGCGTGGGCAAAGCATCTAAAAGAGCACGCAGTGCCTCCACATGAGCAATCTCATTGTTATATATGTGTACGGATTCGACTCCACTGCCGGAAGCTTGCAACAGCGACTCCGGATGTATGCGGCGTATTAGATTGTTGTGCAGATAAATGGTCTTTAGTTGTGGCGTGCCCAGAAAGGCGCCGTATTGCAGCTCAGTTATGCGATTGTCATTAAGATGCAGCTCGGAGAGATTTGGTAAATCCACAAAGGAACCATCCTCGATGACATTGATGATGTTGTGATCCAAGCGCAGTTTCTTTAAATGCTCCAGATCCTTGACAATGCGTCCGATCATGCCCACATCGCTTATCTGATTATGTGAGAGTTTCAGACTGACCAAGTTGGGCAGCCGGGTCAAAGCACGCAAATGTATCCAATTCAGACCATTGCGACTAAGATCTAGATTCTTTAAAGAGATCAAGCCATCGAATAGGCCAGCCTCCAGGCGTGTTAGCCCAGTACCACCAGTGATGTGAATGTGCTGTAACTTGGGCAGATGCCGGAAACTATGTGGCTGCAACTCTGTCAAGGATGCACTCTGCACACTCATATAGGTCAAACTGAGCAGGCCGGAGAAGTCGGGCAGATGCTTTAGTTCATCACTTTGTATGGTAATGGCCAGCATGTTGATCATGCCGTTCAAACTCTCTGCTGGAATGCTACGCAACTGTGGCTCCACTATGAAAATCTCCACTAGAGTGTTCTCCAGCTCGTTGAGCCAACCATTGGAGACACGCTCGATGCTGTTGTACCTTAACATTAGACGCACAATCTGCAGATTGCCAAAGAAGCGACCTGGTAGCGCCGGCAACTGATTATTCTCCAGCACGAGCTCATCTATTTGGGTCTTGATATTTCGCTCCACGGACTTAAGTCCATCCATAATCTGTGGCAAATTGCTGTGCGAGCACCTGCAGCAGAAAACAATGATAAGTATTTGTTTATTGAGAAATAGACTTGAAGTAACCTCACCATATTTGAATCTCCTTGCCACGCAACGAACAGCGACAAGGCAGTATTGCCTCTGAGGGTGGACAGCTATCCGCTTGCACGAGGTTCGTCCAGGTGGCATACAACAGCAGGATGGGTAGCAATAACATTCTGACATTCACTTAGTTCATGGGAATAGTGCAGCCTGATTGGCACATAGCTTAAACCGATAGAACGAGGTAGAAACAAAAGTTAGTCTTAAATCCTCGATTCCCTTCCATTAATCTTTTAAATTTATACAATAGCATTTAAACATTTCGGAAAAATTTATTTCTTAAAGCTTAAAATTTAACACCCATACTTTCATGAGACTTTGTAATCGTTCGAAACAAACAACATCAAAATGGATTTAAGCCATTACAAAAAGCTGATTATTTGTAGCCATTACTATCTTAAGCATTTATACAATGTATGTAATACTTTTATTTGATAATAAATATCACTGCAATCAAATAAACAAATTTTATGATAATACAGGTGCACAGCTAAGTGAACTTGTCCCCAAATACAGGCAGGCAACAATGATAACAGGTATTTGGCAATCATAAATCAAACACGAGTTGCAAAAAATAGTAGGCCATTGATCGTCAGATTTGGCCCACACTGTACAGGAGAGATAGTTTAAACGTAAGACCCCATTCGAAGGAACCTTAAATTAATGGTAACAGACCCAACTGCAATCTATATCAATGGAATTATCAGGAATGGAATAAATCAAATTGTTCAGATTGTGATAAGTTGGTAGGAGAACGCTCTTTCTATTTTTCACTCTGTCGCACACTCTTTTCCGCTGGCTATATAAGCAGGTAGCACAGCTTTTTGTGTTAGAGACCCAAGAGTCAACAATGCGCGCTTTTCTCTACGTTTTTTCACTTGTGCTGGCCCTTGGGCTGGCGTCTACTGTTCCCGAGCTACATCTGCGTGGAATGGTAAAATCCGATGAGCGCATACGTTCCCATGGATACCCGGCTGAGACTCATCAGGTTGTCACCGAGGACGGTTATGTGCTGACCCTCTTCCGCATACCCTACTCGCATAAGCTGAAAAACCAGCATTTGGATCGTCCCCCAGTCTTGTTGCAGCATGGTTTGTTTAGTAACTCGGATTGTTGGCTCTCCTCTGGACCGGATAACTCATTGGCCTATCTGCTGGCCGATGCTGGTTACGATGTCTGGCTAGGCAATGCCCGTGGCAATATCTACTCCAGGGCCAACACAAAGATCTCATTGAACAGTCCCCAATTCTGGCACTTTGATTGGCATGAGATTGGCACCATCGACATCGCAGCTATGATCGATTACATTCTGGATGAGACGAAGCAACCTCAGTTACACTATGCGGGTCATTCACAGGGTACGACTGTCTATCTGGTATTGCTCTCGGAGCGTCCGGAGTACAATGAGAAGATCAAGTCGGGTCATTTGTTGGCACCGTGTGCCTTCTTTGAACATGGCAAATCCGCGATCTTTAAATATTTGGATCCATTGGTGGGCACACCAGGTGGTGTTTGGAATCAATTGCTTGTTGATACCGAATTAATACCGCACAACAATTTAATCAATCGCATTGTGGACAATGGCTGTGGAAGTGGCAGTCCCTACGATTCAATCTGCAAAAATGGTTTCCTATTGTTTGCGAATGGCGGCTATGAAAATACCAATCTGGTAAGTGTCAAAGCATCTTGTATATTGTGTATTTTACTTGCTTAAATTCCCTATTCAATGTAGACTTCCATGCAAGTTTTGATTGAAACCCATCCGGCTGGCTCCTCTAGCAATCAGGGCATTCACTATCTACAACTGAGCGCTTCGAATGAATTCCGTCAATACGATTGGGGTACCAAGAAGAATCGTGTTCTTTATGGCCAGGAACTGCCACCCGATTATGATCTGAGTAAAATTACCGCCAACACGCATTCCTACTCTAGCCACAATGATGCCCTCTGCGGTCCACAGGATGTTGATACATTGGTATCTAAGTTTACTCATCTGACCGAGGATCATCGTGTACCTGTGCAAAGTTTCAACCATTTGGACTTTATTGTGGCGAATAATATGAAGGAGTTTGTCAACGATTTGATTGTTGAACGTATCAACAAGTACGAAAGTCGTTAAATACTTCAAATAAAGCAAGTAAACATGCAAAAAGACCTAACTTTTTTGAAACAAATGCTTGTCATATGGTTAACTTTTATTTATAAACAAGTAAAAGTTCATTAAAAATTTGTTAGTTCAAAAACTATAAAACAAAATCTAGCATCTCATTTCCCAGTCTTATGACAGGAAGTTATACTACACGGCTTGTGCAACAATCCAATATCTACAATCCAGGGCTATAGCCACAAAGTATATCTAGTCTCAATGCAGCTGCGCAACTTCGACAAAAAAAAAAAAAAACAAAAAAGAAACTTTTTGCGCCGAGAAGCGTAACATGGCTTTTCAACAAAATTTTGTAATCATTTAACAGCGAATCAAAAACGTTAAAAAAGAAGTAGCAGCTAGTAGCAGGGAGTGAAACGGTTTGAAGATCTGCTGTCTGTCTGTCTGTCTGTCTGTCTGCCCCTTTAGATACTCTACTCTCTATACGCATGCGCGCCGAGTTTACATCAAACGAACCTTGAAATTATTGTCGTTTTCATCATTGTCTGTAATTTCTTTGGCTTCCAGCTGCCGCTGAGAGCTCTTAGAGCTATAAGAGCTGGTTTATTTTGTACACCTTGGAGCTACTTTATGAATCTATGGATCTTCTGCCGCAACTAAGTGTGACTCGAGGGTCTGGCAGTAGCTTGAATGCAAGCGAACATCTTTGGCGACAGTTTCACCACTTTTTTTTTTATTGTGGAGTTTTTTACTTTGCTCTGATTTCTTTTGAGTCCCAACTAATTAAATACATAACTGTTAGTTCTTTGAATTTGCCTGTACATTAAAACGGTATTTAAAGGGAGTGCAGAAAAATCACAACATAAAGATTTGCAACAGCAGATAATAATAAAGTTGTTGTAATTACTAAACTTTATTTGTGCAAAAATTAACATAGACTAGAACTTCTCTTCAACAAAGTTTTCTGCATGAAAATTAATTTTCCAAAACAAATTTGGTTAAAACAAGGTTTTTTTCTTTCTTTTAAACAAATTATTAATAGATAAGGCAAGCATAGCGCCATCTAGCGTTAAGTGGAAGCCAATATAATTATTCCGTGTTCTTTTTCAAAGCATAAAATATATGATTCTTACTTTGGAGTTAGAGTATCCAAAATATCCGTACTAGTTTTTTTGCTTATTTTTTATAATAATTAATAACAGCCTAAACACTTGTTATTGTTTCGAAAAAACTTTTTATTCAATTGCACATTTAATAGGTTTTCATAAGCTGTAAAATAAACATAGATTTCTTTTCTTGTTTATTAATCTCTGCTCACTTCACTTTCAAGCTCACTTTTGCTTTTCTTATGAATTTTCTATAACTGTTTGGAAAACGCACTAACCATTTTTTGGTGGATTTGTTTGTTATGAGAAGCCGACTAGACGAACCGTCTCGATTGGAATGCGCGTTGAAACTGTTTTCAAAACATTACACGAAGTCCGCAAGATTACTCAAGATTTCTACAAATGTTTTGAGCATACAACATTGGAATGCGGGGGAGTAGCGCCACAAAGCGAATGCTTCCTGCCTGTGCAATATCGGAGCACAGTTGGCGCCACACTTGGCTGATTCTCACTCAGCAGGCAACTTGGCCAAGTAACTTGGCTCAAAGCATTTGTGTGTGGATCGCATGTGGATTCAAGCAAAGAACTGAACTGTGACCAGGTCTCTGGGGTCGTCGTTGGCTGATGTTTGGGTACTGTGTGTGCCTGGTCATGTAGCTGTCGGTGCGAGGTTGTTTATGAAAAGATTATATATATATATTGAAATTGCAAGTGAAATTAGCGAATTATGTGAGGAAATTGCTTGTTGCGATGCGAAGGCCACACCAAACTTGACTTTAAACAGAAGTTAATTGTGATTTGAATAAATTAAATGGATGTGATAAGTTTCTAAACACTTGCCATAGAGAATAGTTGGCGGCATATTAAACTCTTTGACTTTTTGTTTATATATTTGCAATCTATATCAAGCATTTAAAACTTTCTGTCTGTAACAAAACATAACACAAATTACCCTGTTATTAATATAATTATAGGGTATGGTCATATGTTTCAATTTTTTTTTTTTTGCAAAGTTTAGCATTTACGACAGACACCGATTCGAAAATATACTGCTTATAAAGTATAAGGCACATTTAGCCTTTCTCAAAACCATTTCAGGAAAGCTAAAGTGGAATCTCTTATCTACTTTACTCTCCTTTCCTTTCTTTCTCATCTTAACATTCTAATATTCGAAATTTCTCTCAAAAGTATGTTTAGCTATGATTTAATTTATAGTATTTGAAATAAACATTTTATTGTAGTAAGCTTTTAATTAAGAATCTGATTAGTAGTTTCGTTCTCTAAAGTGATCAACAAATAGATTATATTAAAACTATTTAAAGTCTACATTTTGAGACTGTATTACAATTTCGTTGTGGCAAACTAAGCTTTAAGTTTCACTTTCATTTCTAGACATACTTATTCGTTTCCTTGCCCGATATCTTACGATATCTTTTGAGCTCTCTATGCTCGGCTCACTTTTACTAAATTCAATTAAAGGCCTCATAAAGCGCGCGATTCACATATATTTTTCTGTTTGTTTGTTTGTTTGTTTTTCTTGTTGTTGTTTTTTTCATATTTTTTAACGTCATAATTATTATTGTCTCTCTTTCTTTTTGGTTACTTACATAATCTTAAGCGGTTTCGTCGCCAGCTTAGGTGCCGCCTGGCTGAACATGGATCTGGAATTCGTACTGGGCATGGCTATCAAGTCTTTAAATCATAACAGACTTCCCTGAATGTGAAAACTGTCAAGCAATTTTCCACAATCTTTTTAAAATGCCAACAAATAGCAGATGCTTTGATAACCCTTTAAAAAACAAATATTGATTACATTATGCATTACGCGTTCTAAAATTAATGCATTATCAGATCGCATAGCGCATGTTTTACTAATTGAGCTTTTAGATTTATGAATCTGTTATTCGTTTAGAGGCTTTTGGCCTTAGTTTTCACTTAATTATATCAATGCTCGTGGCTCTTGTCCATGCCATTGAAAGATTCACTTTTATTGTTTATTGTTTTGAAGGTTAATTCAATTTTGCATCTGTTTTGTAGGGGAGTGGACAGTTAGCAGCTAGAAATAACCTAATACTAGGGGGTCGAACAAAAAGATACCTTGCCATAGTGTATTAATGCTATCTTTAGGAGGGAATCCTCAGTCTGGTTGCAATGCACTAATAGAACACCCTGTATGAAAATATGTTTCCATGTATTTTTTTGCATAACCAAGTCAAATACATGAAAGACATAAGACATGCCCCTCATAAGGAAACCTACCAAAATAAGTTTGTTTTTGTTGCTATAATGTTATATTTTTTTCGTCAGTTTGTTGTTGTTGTCAATTGGCGGGCCTCCTCTCAGCAGCCGCTTTTTTTTCGCTTTCGCTTTTATTAAATTATAAATGGCAAAACCGAGCAAATCTTTTGCCATGGTGACAACTACAGCAACAACTACGAGTATAACTATAACGTCTCATAATGAATAAAAAAAATTGAGTGTTTGCCAACAACAACAACAACAGCCTCACCGACAAGTAGCGAACTGAGATCCGAATGCTCACGCGATATATACGAGAATATAGTGTAGTGTATATAGTGAACATACTTGACTCGTTTACTCAAATGTTTTGCTAAATTTCGAAATCAGTTCAAAATTGTAACTCGTTGCGACGCGTCGCGCCTTGGATTACCTCCAACTCAATCGCATCCCTAAACTCCTTCAATTGAAATAATGTGGCGCAAGTGTCTGAGCAGTCTGGTGTCCAGTCAACGCCACGTGCAGCCAGTCCTTAGGCTGATGCACCACAAGGCGCCCGCAAGCAGACCACCAAAAATTCTAATCACGGGTCAGTGGCCACATCTCATTTTGTCGGCACGTGCGAGGGTCATATTAATAGATACCAAGGCCGAATCCATTTGACAGCTATTAATAACAGATTTCCAAGTGATTTGTGTTTTTCTTTTCGTGTGCTAGCTTAGCTATTTTCTTTGACGTGTTTCTTGTGTGCTCCTTTTCCGACTGACAGGTGGCCTGGGTCAGTTGGGCATTGAATGCGCCAAGCTATTGCGTTCCCAATATGGCAGCGAAAGTGTTATACTCTCGGATATTATCAAACCCAGTCAGGCGGTGCTGGAGAATGGTCCCTACATATTCGCAGACATTCTGGATTTTAAGGGTCTGCAAAAGATAGTCGTAGATCATCGCATTGATTGGCTAATACACTTCTCGGCACTGCTCAGTGCAGTGGGTGAGCAAAATGTGCCATTAGCTGTGAGGTAAAGCTTATCAATCTGCTCATAATTGACATATTACATAATTTTGCGTTTTCAGAGTCAACATTGAGGGCGTTCACAATGTTATTGAGCTGGCCAAACAGTATAAGCTGCGCATTTTTGTGCCAAGCACAATTGGCGCCTTTGGGCCTGATAGTCCCCGCAATCCCACACCGAATGTAACGGTATGTGTAGCTTGTTTTTTTTTTTGCTCCTTGGGTAGTTTGTTCGATATTTGTAATTGGGTTTCATTCCTTTAGATACAAAGGCCGCGCACTATTTATGGCGTTTCCAAGGTGCATGCCGAGCTGATTGGTGAATATTATTATCACAAATTCGGTCTGGATTTCAGATGTCTCCGTTTTCCCGGCGTCATTTCGAGCGACCCGCCAGGTGGCGGCACCACAGGTAAGTTCGCAGATACTTTCGCCAAATTGCTGGTGAACAATATTAAAGTCAATTGTTTGTAGTTTATGCTAACTAATGCCATGACAATGTAGAGTAAAAGTTCAAATGATTGCTGCTTAACATAATTCAGGCCATTGATTAAGTTATTTTCGTGCTTTGTTGTCCGTAAAACGAGAGTTTTCAAACTTAACTTTTTCTAAAAGGCATTTAGCTGCATTTACGAATAACTATAACTATAACTAATAAATAAAGTTTATTTGAATTTGTTTTGCTTACAGATTATGCTGTTGCTGTATTCCATGAGGCACTGCGTCATGGCAAATATACGTGCTACCTTAAGCCAGACACACGCCTGCCCATGATGTACATTGAGGATTGCCTACGGTGTGTTTCAAAGCTAGAAAACTAAACACAAAACAACACCATTTAACAAGTTCATATTCATTTACAGCGCTCTGCTTGAGTTTATGCGCGCACCCAATGAGCAACTGAAGCGACGTGTTTACAATGTAACAGCCATGTCCTTTACGCCCGAGGAGCTGGTAGGTCAACTGAGCAAACATGTGCCACACTTGCATGTTATTTATAAGCCGGATAGTAGACAGCAAATCGCCGATGCTTGGCCAGAGGTATTTGATGATTCGGAGGCGCGTAAGGATTGGCACTGGCAGCACAAATATGATTTGAATAATCTGGTTGATTTTATGGTCAAGGATGTGCAGGAGAACTATATTAATGTATCGAATGGAAATTGATTGATTCACTGCAAACTGCCAATTCACAACAACAAATAGTATTCCACACAATCCAATGGATTCTGATGGCATTTAAATGCATTTAATCGTTTTAACTCTTTGGGACAAATAAACCCAAATAACTTTTATGTTTAACATATGTGGTGTGTGTGTGTTTTTTTTACAGGTTTAAAGCTTTTATTACACATTATTCATTAAGTCTAAGCACCTTTTGGGATTTCAATACACGTAAATCCATGTTTTGTTAAGTTTTGAGCCTTACATTCTACTTACGACTATGTTATACAACAATGCATTATGGTTAGACAAGGTTCTCTTAATGTAGATAAGTATATATTTAATTGTTAGTTGATATTATCGCTTTCATATATCAAACTCTTCGATCGCTTCAACGCAACTTAATAGCGGCAGCGGCTTGAAATGATGCAGACAACCGCCATGTGTGGCTATATATAAATCAGCTGTATCATCTGTGAATTTGGATTCACTTTTAGCATCTTGTTTATCATTAATGGACTCTAAATGTTGTCGCTGCTGCATCTGCTGCTTTTCTTGTGGACCGTCTGTAAACGAGCAGAGAGCAAAGAGTTTTTTTCTCTATCAGTTTCACTTTCGTTTTGTATTTCTTTTCTGTATGAATTTCTTATTTCGAATTAATTTCAAGACCTTTCACAAATGGGTGAATAGTTGCAACAAAGGGCGGAATATACTTGAAAGGGGTGAGGGGATGAAAAAATGTCACTAAATCATGTTGACAAAGAGTATTAGTTAAAGGACCTTATATGAATGGCTGTCCTCAACAGGCAAAAAAGATTCAGTGGGTCACATCGGTCAATTTTAATAATATTAAAAGGGTCATGAAGTCTTTGTGATGTTATCTAAGAAACAGAGCTCTTAACAGAAAATTTTACGTTATCAAATCTGTATTAAGTTCATTAATGTTGTCTCAGAAGGTGGGTAAAAAGTGGACGAGTGGTAAGCGATAATTGCACGAACTATTCACTACCACTGGGTATATACAATTTGCTTTGAAACACAACTGATGAGACTAAACCAATTAAAAGTAACAAATTTTAAAAAAGAGGAAACGTTTTTAAATATATGTTCAGTACACAAATTGAGAAGAACTAAAGACCATTCAATTTTGAGCAGAATATTCAGTAATACAGTTTCGTATAGCCTCAATGAATGTGTTGCAAACACACTTTGTGAAAGGCCTTTTGATTGCAAAAATGTTTGCCAAATTTGATAATATTGTACTTAATGCTATATTAGACATAACTAGAGATTATTGCTTAAATGTTAGTTTGTTTTGATTGCAACGTTTAAGTAATTGTTAGTAATAATTTGATTTCGTTTTTCAATTTAAGTACATAATAGATTCGAATCCGATTTTAAGCCAGTTTTCTTAATACAAATAGTTTTCGTATGTTTTGCTATTTTTTTCTTTGTTTGTACAATGCGGCGATGTATAATGTATATAATATTGATTGATTAATTGATACGCTTGCCATTTAAATGTGTATATTTTTAACAATTGCTTTGGCTCATTTCGATTGCTAATTTGATTTTCTTCATTAAGTATACGCGACGTTGGCACGCCGAATGTTTTAATTCTGATTGTACTTGTGTGTGTATGTGTGTGTTCTTTCGTAGGTGTAGCTGTGTGAGTAATATGCAAATTTTTGGATGTACATTTTAAAAATAAAAGTAAAATCGGCGGCAAATGGAAAATATTTCTATTTGGATAAATGACAGAGAGACGTGTCGGTGAACTGCTTGGTTTTGTATGTGTGTGTTTGTGTTCTTGTGTGAGGCTGTGCTATGTACATACAAACATGTATACATGGATGTATTGGTGATATGCATGTTTTTAGATCATGTGCGACATCATGCAACGACTCACATCACGGTTAGCGCGATGCAAATGACCTTGATAATGTTGATGGATGTGTGGATACACCTGCTGCTGTGGTTCTTGGTCCTGCTGCATTAGTGGTTGTTGCTGTTGTAGTTGTGGTTGTTGCTGTTGGTGCTGCTGCTGGTTTTGTTGCATATCATAGTCGTAGTCCATAAGGCAGGCCTGCGTTCCAATTGCTTGTGTGGCAGGCAGCGAGAAGAAATCTACAAAGCAAACAATGCATATTAGTATTTATACAAGTAATTGGAAATATATTTGGCACTCATAAATATTGTTCTTCAAAAACTTTGCATTTTGGTATTTTCCATTATTACATTAACTGAATGCTGACGCCAAAAATGTTCAGTCAACTGCGCAGCCAGCGCTGATAGTGTCCCAATTACTGTTCATTTATAAATAGCCGGTAAATAATGTAAGCAGCGTTGACAGAGACAGCGACAGCGACAGCGCTGTCATCGGTTATCGGTTCTCTGCCTCTCGCCCTCTTCTCCCAAAAAGCCGGGCCGGTATATTGACTTGCTTTTGTTTGTATTTGCGCTGTTGTCAGCGATAACATTTGGAGAATGTTTATTAAGCACGTTGATTAGCAGTATACAAGTGAAAGCCCCCAGATGTACAACAAAACAAACAACATCAGGAAAAGCCAATAACTAATATAATTAAAAAAAGACAATTTCTTTCCTGAGCAACGAATGCCACCAATAAGTTTTGATCGTATTAGTAGAACTTGTATATTGGATTATTTTTTAAATAATAAAAACATAGAATTTTTCACGCGGTTGTCCTGTAATAACTGTATATAAAAATACATACATACAACTGTAAAAATACAGTTACAAAACTCCAACGAGCTTAAAATATATCTAAAAGACTTAAAAGGTATGATCTCATCAATAAATTCAGAAAAGTTAAATATTTAATAACAACAATGCGTATATGCGTGTGTGTGTATAAAATAAAGCAACAGGCTTGCAGCTTTATACATACATACATATTATGCCGGTCACGCAACTCTTAACGCTTGCGGTTAACAGTTGTTTGATGTTATACACAAACTAATACATACGTTTGTAGGCAATACAAGTTAATTAAGCTATTTCAACTTACAAAGTGCACGCCAATACAGCATTCAACCATTTTGTAACGAAATGTAAATACACTTTGCAAAAAGTTTTTACGTATTTTACTTTGCTCCTTTACTCACTGAGCTTTTGCGAAGAGCTTTTGGTGTACCTTACTTGACCTATGTGTATATCTAAATTTTGTATGTATATACATATGTGTGTATTTTCTCAATTTTAGAGTAAACAAATATTTACTGGAAACTATTTATAGTTTACACAAACTAGAATAACTTTTGAACTAAGTGTATTACAGGTGCGACACTTGTTGCTCTAACATTTATCTTATATTGTTGCTGTCAAAAAAGAATCAACATAGATAAAACCAAAAGTACTACCAATTCTGATAAGGATGACCCAGAAAATAAAACAAAAGAGCCAAAAACAACTGAAGCCCGCACAAAAGCGTTGCCAACAAGTTTCAAAATGCGATTTTGTAACACACAATTTACGAAATGTTTTCCCCTCCCGCTTACGGCAATTAAAAATCGCAAATTTTGTTGCTGTGCAGCGTGCGTGCGGTGTGAAAAAAGTCAAGGCCAACCGCAAAATTAAAATTACACATTTAAGTCAACGTTTTAATTTACAAGTATTATAATTATGCGCATAATTACCGTTACAATACTGTGCAACCAGATCGGCATCATCAAAACGGCAACGCTTGACGGACGTCAAGCTATCCATCTCCATCTCCAACGTTTCATGTCCTATTGCAAAACAGCGCTTTTTGCAGCGCGCCGTGGCGCCAGCCGAGGCAGCGACGTCAGCGTCGCCGCTAGCGCCGACATCACTCACTTGCATCTGCATTACTTGTGCACTGTGGTTGTTGTTGTTGCAACTATTGTTGTTATTGTCCGAAGCGGCAGACACATTGTTTACAAGCGCATATCCATAGTACCCGTTCGAGGCGGACGCAATATGAGAGACGATACGTGCATTGAATGGATCCACAATCGATGAATTGCGCGCCGGCGTTCCAGTTTCGAAATTGACAGCATCGGATTCCCCATGTGCCCAACACTCAAAATTTGTCAAGACCATCGCTAATGCTAGCGTTGTTGTGTATGGCGCGCAATGGAAATTTACCAAGAATACTATTTGTACTGTCACAGTCACAAATCCAAAAGCGGAACAATAACAAAAACGCGTTGTGTATTGAACGGCGCTCGCTATTCGACTGTACGTGCGCTGATGCCGGCAACGTTTGTTCAACTGCAACGAGCCGCTTTCAGTTGGTTGATTACTTCAAAATAGCAGCATTGGCAAAACGGTGAACAACATTTAATTAACACACGCGCGCATACCACTACCAAATGAAACGACGCGAACGCGGACGCTGACGCCAATTGTTAAAAATAAATACAATTGGCAATAACTATCGATACATTTTTCTTAGCGATGTACAATAGTTTTATGGTTCGGTGGATATCTTTTGCATATCGATGTCACACTCGATACTTCATAAGTTGGTCCAATTTAAAATACATTTTAGATAAGATGTATAAAAGGTTTTCCGATATTAAAATAAAGCTACACGGATGACCTTATCAATTTAATGTGACAACCAAAAGTTGATAACTATCGAAACGTTGCCACCAAGATAAAAGCATTCGATTTGTATTGGGCAGCCTATCATGTGATTGTCACGTCAAAGAAACAGAAGACAACAAATAGCTGGAAATAAAATAATTGTCCAAACTTAATTAAAATATTTCAAGTAAAACGCAGCAATGAACAAAGGCAAAAAGGGCAATGGCGGTGGCGGTGATGGTGGCCAACACAAGCTCTCTAAACAGCAATCGCATGTAAGTACCTGTAAACAGTTCGTGAGCCCCATTTTGCCGGCTGTATATATTCATATATGTATGTGTATTCGATGATCCCACCTTTGTTTTTAGGATTCACAGGATTACAGCGCCTTCAAGGTGGTCCTTTTCTACTGTTCGCTAATCGTGTTCCTGCCAGTACTTACGTTTTTCGCTCTCAAAGGTTTTGTGCTGGAGCGATTCTTCACCATGTCGGATATGAGGGTGAATATCGGCTCGGCTGTTGGTGCTGTTGTTGCATTGCATATTGCACTTGGGCTTTATATCTATCGTGCCTACTTTGGCGGATTCAAATCAAAGTCCCAGTCCAAACAGGACTAACAGGGAGCTACGAGGGAGCACCAAACTGCGACTGTTACATTTATTTACCATTTCCAATTCCAATTGCATCGTTTTTTGTTTTACGCTTCTAAGCATTAGTAACATTAGCGTTAAGTAAACTAACTACAAATACCCACAATGCAATGTTTATCATATGAGTGTGAGTGAAAGTTACCCCATATATATGTACATACAAACGTTAGTACATGAATCGTGCGTATATGTATGTGCCGTGTGTAATCATTTAATTGCATAATTTTCGATAACAAAAAAAAAACCACGCGCTGCATGTTGTAAGTTAATTAGGGGCCTATCCATCAATTGTCAAGTGTCTAGTGTCAAAAACTGTAAATTAAATATATATAAATATTCTGCACTAATAGCGAAATAGACAGATATGCGTAGCCTATTCAATGTTGTGCGCAAGTATGGTTGGACGAATGCTATAAAAAAATTAATTCCAAGGCAGAGGCAGTATATATACAATTTGGGCGCTTACTTTGAGCTTAGCGATGTGGTAAGTAGCTAGCCAGATGAAGTAATTAAGCATTAAATTCATATGCTGCTGTTTGTTTACGATTTCAAAGTCCCCTATGTATGTAAGAAATAAGCTGTTAACAGTTTTATTCCAATTGGAAAACAAACGAGTAAATTATTTTGAAGCAATCGCTTAACATTAGCGATGAGCGATATTATCTGTTTAAAAAAAAGAAGAAGCAGAACTGTGAACGCTGTAAGGTGAATTTTAAATGACCAGCAAGACTGTGGCAACGCCAGAGTAGTTTTTGTTTGTGTTCGTTTTCTTATCCAAGTTTTTTGTAGTTATTTACACAAAAAAATGCTAGAATGTTTAGTCTTAGTATTCATCTAAACGGAAACGCTTCAACGGACTGCCGTAAAAAGCTCAATACATATGCACACATCTATACATCTGCTACAGTGGCACAAGCAAAGACGTGCCTGCAACCACCTGTTAGAAGAATACTTAAAGACATAAACTTTCTTCCACGTATTTGTATCAGTAGCAAACATGCTGCAGCTGTATAAACTACCACAATGCTTGTGGCCCCTTTGCGTACATACGGTACTCATAGCCACTTTGTTCACTAGGGCAACAACAGCCACATCATCGTCCGACTATTTAGTGGGTCGCAATAAGGTAGCAGCAACTAACCATATGGAAAATCTATATAACATTTGATTTCACAACCGCTCTTTCAGACTGTTTACAATCCAAGTAAACTTACCGATACTCAGTTTCTAGAGTATAGCAATCTGTCGGATGGACAACATCTGCGCGAAGCAATAAAGAACATACTTATTCCCCGAGTAGTGGGCACACCTAATCATGGAATTGTGCGTCAATATATTGTGCAAAGCCTTCGGGATCTCAACTGGCATGTGGAGCTGGATAGTTTTCACGACAAGGCGCCCATATTCGGCACCCTGCACTTTAGCAACATAATAGCCACGTTGAATCCCAAAGCTGAGCGCTACTTGGTCTTGGCCTGTCACTACGACAGCAAGTACATGAAGGATGTGGAGTTTTTGGGCGCTACAGATTCAGCAGTGCCCTGTGCAATGCTTCTTAATTTGGCAAAGGTACTGCAGGAGCAGCTGGAACCATTGCAAACTTCCAAACTAAGTCTGATGCTGCTGTTCTTCGATGGCGAGGAAGCGTTCAAAGAATGGGGACCACAGGATTCCATATATGGTGCTCGCCACTTGGCCCAGTTGTGGCAGAAGGAGAACAAGCTGGATCGCATTGATATGCTGGTGCTGCTCGATTTGCTGGGCGCACCCGATCCAGCCTTCTACAGCTTCTTTGCCAACACAGAGCTGTGGCATATGCGTCTAGCCGATCTGGAGACACATCTGGCGGACAAGGATCTGCTCGAGCGCTACATGAGCAGCGGCGTGGCAAAACGCGACCCAAGACGTTACTTCCAGCCACAGGCGCTGCGCAACAGCCAAGTGGAAGACGATCATCTACCCTTTCTGCGGCGCAATGTACCCGTTCTACATCTAATTCCCATGCCCTTTCCAGGCGTATGGCACACAACGAATGATAACGAAAGTGTGATCGATTATGCGACAACGAACAATTTGGCGCTGATAATACGACTGTTTACTCTCGAGTATCTGTTGGGCGGCAAAAAGTAGCGTGAAATCCCCCCGTTAACTATCGTATATATATACTTATATAAAGCCTTATCAAATTGACCTGTCTGATACGCGGTATCGTTGCTGTGGCAACTAATACAATAAAATGTTAATTGTTCAGCTTTTTTAGTGTGTGTTTAGATATCTTTCTGTTGATTTTGATATCTGTTTTAAACTGACTTAACTGTTTGACGCGGATTAGATATTATATTGTTTAAAAAATTTGTAATTAATCTTAAATATAATACGTTTATTTGTTTAACTTATTTAGTAATGATATTTACACATTTGCTAAAAACTAATTAAGCGTCTCATGTAAAAAATGTTAGCTCCAATTGATTATATATGGCAAATACTGCATTTACGCTATATTCAGTTAATGGATAGCTAACAGGATCCATTCCAAAGCAGCACCAATAAATTCTCAATAGCATAAGCATTGTAGTAATTGTTTAAATAAGGCTTAACTCTAGCTAAAATCGTAAGCATCATCTTAGAACTATGTGACTAAAAGATTAAGGATGTTCATCGGGTGCTGTCGTCGCTGCTTCTGGCAACGATATGCTGGACGGAGAGGCAGGCAACGGTGATGCAGTCGTTTCCTCCTCTATTTTCAACTCATTTTTTTGATCCTTCAGAAGCTGCTTGGCACTCAGCTCCTTGGGCTTCTCCACAATAACAGCGCTCAGCTCTCCGCAGGATTTGGTTTTGCATGGTTTTGTTGTATCGCTGCCGCTGGGAGAACCGCCAACCTCACGTAAATCGGAACGTGAATCCCGACAACACACCTTCTCAATGCAATCGGCAGCCTGACACTGCATCAGGCACTCCAGCGAAGCAGAGGCATTCTTATTGGTTGCCGGATAAAACTCTGGCTGAATGGTGACCGCTGTGATGCCTTGCTCCTGGAAGAAGGCGCGCACATGCTCAATAATTTGCTGATAAAGCTTGGGATTCTGGAATTGTATGTGTATGGTGGCCACATAGCTGTGTGCGGACAGCTGCCAGATGTGTAGATCATGATAGCTAACAATTTCTGGAAATTTGCTGACTAGCGTCTGTTCGAATATCTCGAGATCAATGCAACCGGGTATTGTTTGTAACAGAATCAGACAAGATTCTTTCACTGCAGAAAAAGAAACATGTTAAATTAGAACAGTATAACAGTGTGCAGAGTGTTATATATACTTACTGTATGGATAACTTAACGAAACCAATAGGACACATGAGAATATTGATAGAACTGGATCAATGAACTTTGCCGTATGCTGCTCATCCTCAGCCACATAGACAATGGCCGCGCAAACGATAACAAACAGGGTGCTTGATACATCACGCAGCATTTCCACAGCACCCTGTCGCTTAGTTGTGAAATAAACATTGCCCACCTCCTTCTCCAGATCCTGGCGCAGTTGGCGATCGTTGCGTGATTTGCTCAAAGTGCGTTGCATAGGCTTAAGTGCCAAATCGGAATGACTGGACATGGAACGTTCAAGCACAACGTTGCCACCCGGCGTCAAATGTAGAAAGCTGCCCTGATGTAACGTATAGCCACCGATTAGCAAATACGTCAACCCATTCAATATTAGACCCACACAGCCAAGCATCAGAACATGCATGGGCAAATGCATTGTATCCTGATGATCGATATGCACCAGCGTCTGCAAAGCCTCCACTATCAGCGAGAAAGACAGGGAGGCCAATATAATGAACACAATCAGCATGGTGAGAATGTCAATGCGTGCCCAGCCGAAGGTATTACGAAGCTTTTGCTCTCTCGACTTGCACTTAGCCAATTGTTGCTCTTCGGTGTCGCTCACCGTTAGCACTACAGCAATCTTGTCATCCGAAGAGCCATTTGTCAAAGTGGGCGATGCAAATGGTTTTCGTTGCTGTTCCGTTTCGTTCTGTTTGCTGTGCTGTAAGAATGGAAGAGTGGGCAAAGAAAAGGATTAGAAATGGCAAAGCTTTCAATTGGAAGTTACATGTCATAATGACTTGCACGCTTAATCATTAAATAATTTTTGATTTGTATGTATATTTATCACTGTTGATCAGTTCATTAAGTACGTGAACCTGCTCTAAAAATCTCGTCACCAATTTGTTGTCAAAGCATTTTAACGCTTCGCTTAACTCAGTCGAAAGGTCTGTCAATTACATAATACTATAATTCACAAAGCTCTCCAACTGTTTTTGTCAATTTTTGTTTGTGCGTGCTTTTCAGTCACAAGTCTTGTGTAGGCTTTACTTTTTTGTGGATCATTTTGCGGTATTTTTATTTTGGTCAAAACGTGCTTGGCAAGCGTGCTCGTATCTATATGGAAAGACAAACAAATTTAGCTATTTTTTGCATGGTTTGTTTGAATTGTATAAATAAATTTCTGCATAATTAGTTGATATTTGGCCATAGGCAAAGCTTTGGGGCATATTAGATATGAATTTATTATAATAAGTGTTGAATATTTAATGTATTACTAGGTCAGCTAATATATACTGTGTTAAAAGTGATAGATATAAGTTGAACGATTTTATGTTTATCAGAGAAAACAAGGAAAAAAAGCATTATCACAATCCCTGTCAGACACACATCTTAATTACTTTGTGAGTAATTTTGCAAACAGGTGAACTAAACAAGCTGTTAACAACTAACTTTGTTATCAGTGAGCGATAACGATAAACAACCAAGACCATTTCACATACAATTAAGTCAATTATTTGACTATCATTTGAAGAAGAATCTTTCTTCAAGCCCTCGTTAAGCCCTCGGAATGCAGGAACCAAAAAATTCGTTATATATTTATGAAGCTTCAAAGTCAAGAAATAAAATAAAATCGAAACCAAACCTGTTTATCATGATCAATAACAGAAATGCATACAGTTCAATGTACTGCATTTTTGGTTTGGTTTAGTTATTTTTTTGCTTATCAGTTGGGTATTGAAAAGTTGTTGACTGTCAAGCCATAATATTGATCCACTTACCTTAATGGTCAAAATGCAACCGGCCAGTGCCAAAATGTTGCACAACATGTGATAGGAGGCCATGAGTAGCGTTAAGGCATGCGTCAAATGGCTGAGGACCAGTTGGAGCACAAAATAGCATACGGATAGGATCAATACCACATACAATGGTATGGGCTGGCAGCGTTGTAGGACCTCTTTGATAGCCATCTTTGTTAACGTCTTCTATGGTTGGGTAGACAGAGAAATGATGTAAATTAGTTGTACACACATATGAGAGAGATAATACGGAAATGAATTGCAAACGAAGTTTGATTAATTTATTGATTAAACCAATTCACAGCTGCCGTATTGATAATTGGCAATGTGTCAAGCAAGTGCAAGTGTTTTAATAAGCTTCCAGTATTGCCCTAAACAATTAAAGCAATTATATAGTTTTACTTATAGATAATGCATTTAGGCAAAACAGGGTCAAGTTTAAGTGTCTATTGAACCGCATTAACCATAATAATAGTTTAGTTTTGTGGTCAGTAGCGGTTCAGGCCTTTCCAGACCATCTGCCCTTCTGCCCATCTGCCTACCTGTCTACCTGCCTTGCATGCAAATGAAGATGCTTAACAAACCCATCCAACTACCTAGCCTAACCACCCACTTACCCAATCGACTGTCAGTTGAATTTGATCGGCAATGCTGACATTGACGTAATAGTACGTGAGAATTGCCATAAGGTTAGTTGTTTGAAAATCCAAGGTTAGCCCTTTTACAGATGGATTACAGCTGTCACAAACGGCTTTAATGGATCGGATAAACCGTATAGTGATTTATTCGTAGGGCTAATCCATACATATGTAATTATTTATGAGGCATTAATGACATTAAAAAAACAAATAAGTGTATGGAATTTGTTATCTTATCTTGTATCCCAGGCTTTAGATAATCTTGAAAAGATATAACGAACCAACTATTCAGATTCACGATAACGTTTCTAACCAAATCGGATATATCTTTGATCTATTTGATATTCTAAACAGGTTGCTAAGCAGGTGGGTGCCACGTTATCCCAACCTTATGTATCTGTCAAAGGCAAAGCAGTTGATTGCATTTTAAACACCTTACACGTGGGCATCGCGAATCGGTTAAGATTGTTTTGTTACAATATTAAAACACAAATCGATTACGACTTAAAACTGCCATTGACCAACTTTTTCACACAGTAATATTCTCAAAAAAATTAACTTAATGTACAAACACCCAATTAAATTGGTATCCAGTTAAGAGAGCTTGATTTGTATACTATCCATAGAATAATACTATTTGCTGGTTGGTTTGTGTCTATATTGCCCGCCGGCTAAATGTTCATTTCCTCAATTAGATTTCGCTTTCATTGAATAAAGCGCTATCCAAACTGTCTCTGTCAGGGAGTATTGTATATATATATGTATATGTATGTGTGTAGACTGCACGTAATACTAGTAGTAAATCTGTTAAACAAAACTGTTTAACGAATTAACGAAAGAATTTGAAGAATTTCAATTTGAAGCATTGAGAGACTTGCACTGAGAGAAAAACCTATATAATCCAACTCTAAGAATGTTTTTCATCTAAAATTCCAATTGCGTAAAGCTCTCGACCTTGTTAAAATACAGCCCAAAAAAAGTAGAAAAACAACACAAAATACAATAGATATATTTAACGAAAATATGTTAAATTTGTAGGGGATTGAAGAGGGGAGGTGTTTAATTAAGTAGCAAACAGGCCAGGGACCATAACATAGCAAGTTTTTTGATTTATTTTTATTTGGTGTACATAAAAAATAAAATTTGTATGCAAAACATGTCTTTGCCCAAAAGTTAACGAACGTAAACAAAAATGCAATTGATAAAAACAAAAAAACAAAAACAAAAAATAATGTATACAAATGTCACTGAGCCGAACCAAGTTGATGGAATGATAAAGTGATTTGTTTTATTGATACAATTTATCAGCAAAGTGCCAATCTTTAAAGACAGATTTATGAAGTTAACAAAAGTTTTCGAAAAGGCAAAAGAAAATTGATTTGAACAATTGTGTTTTGTCAATAATAAAAAACAAAGATGTTTTTCATGTTTTGTTGTCACTATAAATCACATCAATATCTGTTTATCTATACGATTTGATTAACATTAACATTAACGTTAAGATCCGATTTGTTTACTATTTTATATAGTTTAGCAATTCAGCTGTTTGTTTTTCGTTTTTTCTTTCTTGTTTTTCAGTTTGCAACTGCACCTGTCATGAAATCCAATATAACTAAAGTTTATTATAAAGCTAAACGACATGTTTTCTGAGCCCTTTTTTTTTGTTGGTTTCCTTTAGTTACTTTCAACACAATTATTTAATTAAATATCAAACAAATTGAAATACAATGAAATTGTTTGTAATATGCCAATTCTATTAGTTGCGAAATTTAAATAAATTATATTTAATGTAATTCCATTCAGATTGCAAGTAAATTGGCCAAATGCAGTTTTGCATGAAATTTCCAATTTTCAACAATAATAAGTTGTTGTTGTTTTATACAAAGCCCGTTTCGTAATTTGCATTGAATGGCTGATAACATTTTGTTGGATACAAAGTCTAGACCTAAATTAGCATTAATTTTGGAAACTCTGTATGCCATGACGCAGAATCTTGAATGTATTTTTACAGTGCAAATTTTGCTGTATTTTTGGTACCATGCTACCACCAAATAATCACTCGCTAAACGATTCCATTCAATATTTGCTAACCAATCACTTGACTTGGCCAATATCACAGATACGCAAATAAAATTCCTTCGATTTATTGGATCTTAACAAATGTAAGTTACTTGCTTAACAAAAAAACAAAAAGTTTAACGGACTTGTTTTGATTTGGGGTGGCGAGCCAACAATAAACAGTTCGTTCGCTTCAAATGTTTAAAACAAACTTAGAAAAAGAGAGATGGCTGCCACAATTAACATTGCTGTGCGTAAAAATAGAAGCGTGTTTGTGGATCTTGCGAATACAATAATAAATGATCACATTTTTGATACGTACAAAAAACTATATTTATATATATTTGTATGATGATGAAGACGAATATCGCTTGACACTTGGAATAATAATTGTTTTGCAGCGTTAATTCAAATTAGTTTTTGAGCGTTAATTTTCACAAGCACAAACAAACACGCGACGACGACGACGACACCTGTCGGCTATTTTTTGCAATATATGCCAAATGCGCTCTGACGACGTTGACGGCTGTGCGGCTCAAACTCTAATGAAACGCTGCCATCAAAAGCAAACGCAGATCAAGCGCAACAGCAACAGCAACAATGATGATGATGATGATAATGCCATGGAAAGCAGAAAACGTACCGAAATAAATACAAATCAGGCAGGCAGGCAACCGAATTGAAAGTGAGAGCGTCCAAACAGCGAGAGAATCAACCGCTGAGAGAGAGAGATAGACAGTGTGAGAGAGCGCGTATGGGGGTGTAGGGTTTTGAGTGCGTGCGCTAGGTAGACAGGCATTATCAGTAGGTGGGAACAATGCCAGACATATAAAGATAGGCAGGGAGGTGAAGTGTGAGTGAACAGGCGCGCGCAGGTTGCGGCTGGTCGTTGTATCTGCACAGCTTGGCGAATTTTTGCCTCGATTTTGGTTTACACGTTTTGCTTATCGTGAAGATCGAACTTTAATGAGTGCATGCCGATAGAGGATAGAAAAATTTCGTATTAATATGCCACATAAACTTGAAACATATGTTAATCGTTTTGTTATCTTTGCGGCCCAAAACTCCCATTATAATTAAGTTTAGTTATTCCAAACAAACTATTTGTGTCCAGGAGCGCATTGTCACATTTTATTTTTAGTTCAAATACTAAGCTCGTTGGTTTATGGTATTTCTTATCGGTTTTTCACTGTTGATAAAGTTATTTTTTTCCAACTAAGTATATACACACTTACATATTATGCGGTTTATTTACATACATACATATACGATATAGTAGTCGCGACGACAGTACAACACCAACTGCACTACTTTTGGTTTACAAATGTTTTTAAAATTCTTTCACAGCCATGCTAAATTCAATTTGCCAAGGCACAGGCAATAAACACGCACGTTAGATAAAAGCAACTAGTGTAGTATTACTAGCAAAAGTGTAGCGAATTGGGTAGTAAATATTATAGACTAGTTTTAGATATGTCTATTTTTATAACATGCAAATATGGTAAATAAATGCAATTGTTAGCGAAAATCGAAAATTTTGAGTTGTGACACTTTTGTTAAAAGCGTGCGTTACGAACTGCATGCAAGATAAGACGCAACAAAACATTTGAATTTAGCTAAGCTTATTTGATGATCTGGCAACGCTGTTTATAGTATTTTTTATTTTCGTTAGTATTTTTGTGAATGTATGTGAAAATAAATTCGGTCACACTGCCGTGCTGCTGACATCTAAGGCTGTGTTTTCATTCTTGCGACCACCGGACGTGAAATCTGTGTGGAAAACATTAAAAATATATTAGAAATTACCTACAACCAGTTGGTGTATTGTGCACCGCTTAATTATGGCTGCAATTGTACTAACCAGAAACATGCAGCTGGCAAGTAAGTCCATTTGCAAGCATTAAAAAAAACTGAGTGCCTCGCAAAAATTATGTAATGTTCGTTGCTGTTTTGCTGATCTGTATTCAATCTTTCATACGCAGAGCATCATGGCACCGGTGTCGTTGGTGTGCTGTGCCTGCGCAGCTACAGTGCTGCCGCCGCTCCACCTGATGCGGATGCGCCGCGTCCACTGAAGACAACAAATGTTGCTGCCATGAAGCGCGGCACAGGCGGACGCAGCAGTTTCAATGGAATCGTTGCCACTGTGTTCGGTGCCACTGGCTTTGTGGGACGCTATGTGTGCAATAAGCTGGGCAAGTCGGGCACCCAAATGATATTGCCATATCGCGGCGATGAGTCTGATGCGATCCGTCTTAAGGTCTGCGGTGATCTGGGACAAGTGCTGTTCCATTTCTACAATCTGGAAGATTCACGCTCTATCCGCGAGGCTGTCAAGCACTCGAATGTAGTTATTAATTTGGTTGGACGTGACTACGAGACCAAGAACTTCAGGTTCAAGGATGTGAATGTGGTTGGCGCCGCTCGTCTGGCCAGGTGAGCGACAATTAACTTATTTATCTGAGCTGCATTCAAGGTTTGAGATATATTTTATAGCATTTGCCGTGATGCCGGCGTGGAGCGTTTCATTCATCTCTCCTCGTTAAATGTGGAAGCCAATCCTAAAGCGAATTACATCTCTGGCGGTAGTCAATGGCTAAAGTCCAAGTACGAGGGTGAGCTGCAGGTACGCGATGCCTTCCCCAACGCAACGATTATTCGTCCAGCGGATATCTATGGATCAGAGGATCGCTTCTTGCGCTATTATGCACACATTTGGCGTCGTCAGTTCCGCTCCATGCCACTGTGGCATAAAGGAGAGCGCACTGTCAAGCAGCCTGTTTTCGTTTCGGATGTGGCACAAGCCATTATCAATGCCGCTAAGGATCCAGACACCGCTGGACGCGTGTACCAAGCTGTGGGGTAAGTTGTGTGCGTACATTATATAAATATTTGCTTATGAGTTGAGTTTTAAACTTACAGACCCAAACGTTATCAGCTGAGCGAGCTTGTCGACTGGTTCCATCGTCTGATGCGAAAGGATCAAAAACTTTGGGGCTATCAGCGTTACGATATGCGCTGGGACCCCACCTTTAAACTAAAGGCCAAGTTGACCAGTTTCATTTGCCCCGGCGCACCCGTTGGTGGACTGCATGTGGATCGCATTGAGCGTGAGACCATCACCGACAAGGTGTTGCCTGGTGTGCCCACGCTAGAGGATTTGGGTGTGCATCTGACCACTATGGAGGAGCAGGTGCCATGGGAGCTGCGTCCATTTCGCGCCGCGTTGTACTATGATGCGGAATTGGGTGAATTTGAGGCAGCTTCGCCGCCAAAAACGATTGAAGCGCGCGATGAGCTTCGTTTGTTTGCCTAAACCTTGTTAATTGGAAATACTTAGTGCGTCTATCACTTTAAATAAATTGTCTATAAATTAAACAAAAAAAGAATAATTTGAATAGTTTAATAAAACTTAGGTATAAATTTTCTTTTTGTGAGAATGTTATGTTTGAAGCTCATCAAACAACGTCTGCCAACACTGTTTTGTACGCGGCAACATTATGCAATACTTGAATGGTGTTGCCAGATCTGCGTTTCGCTGTGCAGCCCTAAAACAAATCAAAACAAAGCCACATTTCGACACATACAGGCAACACTTGCGACAATTTTTGAGGTAATTCTTATTTCCTAGCGGCAAAAGCTTTTGCAGTTTTCCTTCAACCTTACGCCTGTGCAAGCTGTGCGACGCGGAAAATCCGCACGGCAAAAGCGGCTGAAAATTCGATTTAAGTGCCAACTTCTTAAAGGCAAAGTACCAGTGAAAAAAGTGCACGCGCTAAGTACCAAAATCGGCATTTGTGTGCAAATTAATGTGTGTGTGAGTGCATTTAAGAGTGTGAGTTTATGTGATGCGGCGCGCTAACACAAAAATGACAATAGCATATAGACAAATGTGAATCCCGAATATACACTATCATCGAAAGTGTTTGAATACTGAAAAGTGAATAAAGTAACGAAATTAAAGAAACGTTACATTTAAATAACATTTGTGTACACACATATAAATTGAATTGAATTTCATAACAGATAAATCGATCAAAGCGTCCCTATACGAAAAGCCCTGGGAAACCGAAAGCCTCGTCATTGTACCAACACGGTGTGTGCGAGGGGGCGTTGGGTGTCGGTGCTGTAACAGCAAAAGTCATCTGCTGGGGTGAGCAGCAGCAAATAGGAGCAGGCGTCAGCATCAGCTGTGACGCTTGCAGCAGCAGGAGCATCAAAAAAGCTCTGCACAGTCAAACATCAATATAATATAAGCAGTAAAGCCAAATTCAACACACAGCAGCAGTGCCAGCATAATCATTCACATCATAATTATAAAATAAGTTTGTGTGTGTGTGTGTGCAAAAGCAAAAGCAGAAGCCTCGCGCTATTCTTAGACTATTTGCGCAAGTGTCCACCTATTGAGAAACAGAATCGTAAACAGCGACGTCAAGGACCACGCCTTTGATAAATAGTCGCCCATTACAAGAAAAGCAGCAGCAGCAGCATATTTGTCGCTACCGGCGTCGCAGCAGCAGCGCGAATACTACGTCAACAGTTGCAATTTCGAGTATAAAACCAAAATTTATGCTTTATATCGTCACGTCGAGAGTAGTGGCACGTCGAGTCAAGTGCAACAGCAACAGCAGCTGAGAGTCGGTGAAAGAGAATTGCGATACAAAATGCTTTTTGCCGCTGCTGCAGCCGCTGCCAGCAGCAATAAGAGCGTTCGTGTGGGGGCTGCAGCACTTTCGCCGCCGCCTCTGCCACCGACATCGCTTCCAGCTGCTCTGCTGCAGGATCATCATCAGTTGACCATCAAGAACTGTTCTCAATCGCAGCCGGGCGAGCGCATTTCTGGTAAGTGCCGTTTTCTTTTTTTTTTTGTAAGTAAAGCTTTTTGTTCTCTCTCTAATACGTTCGCTCTCTCCCGCTCACATGCTTGCCGTTACTCAGTAGCTATGACGCTCTTAAGTTTGTCGCTACGTCTTTGCCGACGCAAGCATTCTGTTTATTTTGGTTTTTGTGCGGCATTTTCATGTTATTTATTTATACATTTCTGCTTAGGTTCATACATAAATAAATAAATATTTGTGCGTGAATGTTTGATGCAAAAAGTAGCCACAAGTTTGTTGACTCTTACGTAAGTGGCGATGCATCTTTTTATTTATTTATTTTGTTTAGCCTTCGCCTTCGCCTTGGCAATTAGAATTCTTTTGCGTCAAATTCGAATTTATGAACAGTTATTGCAGTGCTCGAAATAGCTATGCATTAGATTTACAGTGTTTTCCTGCCAAAATAAAAAGAAACAGACAAAACTTTCCATTGCAGAGCATATGCCAAAGCAATACGAATGAACAACCCAAAACGAAACATTCAAAGACCAAAATTAGTGTGAAACACGTGCAGAGCGGAACAGAAAGACAGAATGAGAGCCAGAGACGCTGTTTAAATATTGCTTAACCGGTAATCAGTAGCGTAGTAAGCAAATAAAAAGGGTTTGGGCCGCACTTGCGGGCGTTAAAAATAGACGAAATTTGTGAACAAGACGACTAATGAATTCGGGAACGCCCTAATGCCCTTTAGGTATGAAGTCCGCTCCTGCTCACCGAAAGCTGTGACACACTCACACAACAAAACTTTATCTCTATGTTTGCTTTAATGCTCTGTTCCACGCCAGTTTTTGTTGTGCCAGTCTTCGGCAGCTTGCAACAAAACATTCTGTCTCTGGCTTTGAAGGCCAATGACGGAAAAGCCCAAAACATAAGCACATGAATAAGAAGTTCGCTTGCAAAATGTATTATTATCAAATTTTGGCTGTTATCCGGTACCCTATAATTCACTGCAAAACAGTTTTATCTCCAAGCTGTGTATACAATTTCAAAGATATGCAAATGACAAAAAGATTTGTATGTGAATTACATTGATAGAATAACAGATACTATTAAAAAAAACAGAATGTCAAACGTACACACACAAAGCTGTAATCAATAGGCCTAGGCCTTGATATACCGCTCTTTTTCCCACCTTCCCACACAAAAATTTTTTTTTATGTCGTAACATATAAGCTTTCACTTCTCAATTGCTCTTTGGTGGTTATTATATGCGATTTTCTATGGGTTTTTAAACGGGTGTAGTTGAGGGGCTACCAAAACTGGTAAGGTATATTCTTCTAGATTCGTCCAATCGTTATGTCAGTGAACCTTACAAATTCTTATCTTTTTCAATTAAAATGCTCCGTTGCTATGCGAAAAAGAGAAAGAGAGAAGAAAACTTGAAACAATTATACATATAGCAATTGTTTTCGAAACTGCGCTTTGGATTTATACACACTATCAAGAAAGTTTATTGATTAACACTACGTATCATTTAAGTAAATAGAGATCCCGTAAAGCGACTAAAAAATATTCCGTTTATAGTTAAATATTTCCAATGCCACACAAAACATGCAAAATTGCTAAATTCACAGTTCAAATTAAGGTATATAAGAAAAATTCACTATACAAATTAGTATTACTTAGCTACTTTAAGATTTTTGTTAAAGTAAATATGGGAAATAAACGATATAGATCTAGTTAACATTCAAAATCGTAACAAGCCAAACATTAAAAACACATTTGGCCAACAAAAAAAAAATTATTTAGTTTGAATATTCAAAATTCACAGTTGCTTTAGTGAAAAAAAAAAAAATATAAATGGATGAGTAATTGCATAGTTTAATATGTAAGTACAGCGATAATTAGCCAATTACACAAATTCAACTCGTTGTGCATTGCAATTAAAGAACAGTTGTAAAAGAGCATTCTCACATCGGTGAGCTTTTTAGCAACACTTATCATGTGAGCAAGAGAGAACAAGAAATGAAGAGTGTGTGTTACAAAGAGAGCCAAAGCGCGTGAGCACGGAAATGGGAAAGCAAAGCATAAACTGCGATTAATGCCGACTGTTGCCGGCAGCGGCGGCGGCTAACCAAATTCTGTCGTCATTTCTAAAACCCACGTTGCGGCGATCGGAATAGCGCCCGCTCACCCATAGGAAAATAAATTGTAAAGCTTCTAGAAACCTAACCACGTTAAGGGCACAATCAGAAAACTAATCGAATTGATTGAATTTATTTTTGATTGTAGGTACAGCCAAGTCGGTCACAAGTGCTGTTGCTGCGCCAGCTAAAGTCGAGCTAATGGAGGCCATGAAGAAATTAGATGCCGGTCTGGTAGCGCTGTTTGCTACCGCCGCTGATCCTTCAATGGATCAGCTAAAGAAGCAGCAACAACATCTGAACAAAGTGGACCAACTGTGGTCGGAGCAGGAACTACCGGAACAGGAGCTGCCAGCATGCAATGCGACCCAAGATCAGGCAACACCTGAACTTTTTAAGCAGGTCAATGCCTTGCAGCTGCATTTGGAGGCCCTAACCCTGCAGGCGGAGGGCACCAAGCGCATGGAACTGCTGCTGAACGAAGTGCGGCCCATTTTTACCGTTGAGTGTCAGCTGTCTAAGGAATTGATTAAGTCAGTGCCACGCGGTCCAATGTTTCACATCATGCAATTTGAATCGGAGAAATTCCAAAGTCTGACCCAGTGCACACGTTTCGGACAGACACAGCTGCGTCAGGTGGAGCTGGCCGAGCTGGACGGTGATAAGGGAATGGGCAGCATTCATTTTACGATTTGGTGGCGCGAGCCAGGCACTTGCCTCAATGAAATGCTGGGCATGGGCTGTTTGCCTTTGGCGGAACTGTACCAGGCATCGCTGCTGGAGCAGTGCAAGTGTATTGCAATCAAGCGACGTGATCTTCATTTGGCTAGCCTTTATCTTAAGATCAGTTTGCGTGCCGATCAACAGCTAATGTTGTGCAAGGCCTTAACCAACGGTCAATTGCCAGCTGAGGATGGCAGCAACAACAACAGCAGCAGCAGCAGCAGCAGCAGCAGCAGCAGCAGCAGCAGTGACAAGAATAACAAGATCAATCATGATGCAGGTGCCGCAGGTGAATATATATGACTAAAATCGTGTGGGTACAACAAACAACAGCTACAACAACAGCCACAACATCAGCTACAACATATACACAAGTACATCATCATCGACAACAACAACAATATTTTGTACCCAGATGTTACAAAACTAATGAATCTGCTTGATCATCTGCTCGCTACCGTTATTACAGTGCTGCCCATCTTGTTGATATTAATAAAATTTTTCATTTTATTTGCAAACGAACAAAAAACTATTTTTTCGTCTTTTTCTGTTAATTCTTATACACAAAAATACATATGTATATTTATTTATTTACCTTTTCTGCGACAGCTACACAAAAAATTGTATTTTTATACCTATGTATATCATTGTGTGCTTATTTATTATGATAAATTTTAAGTTGCTGCACAGTGGGACGAAAGCTTTAATAGATTCGTTTAAAAGGTCCTTAAGTCTATTACCACAAATTTGTAGTCAATTTATATTGGTTTTCTATACAGAGATGTTTAAACCTGTTTTTTTTTTCCCCTAGTTTTCGAATAGTTTTCGTTCCACTGTGCTTTATCAGTATTCTTAGTTTTGGCCCAGCCAAAATCAATTTCCACTCTGGCCTTCGCTGTGGTCTATACAATCTGCTATAAAATCTAGTTATGCAGCACATGAGATGAGCTCATATCTTTATCGCTAATTTCTGGTTCCAAACGCGCTTGTTTTATTGATTGACGTCGTTAGTCTAAGATGCCGTAATACGTCTCGTTGCAGTGCGATAACGGCGCTTTCTAATGTTGATTACGCACACGCCAAGGGGTGGGGGATCAAGGTGCAGTAGCTAGCCTACATATACATATATATGTTTGTATGTATGTATCGTAAAGTTTTGTTAATCGTTTTTGTTGTATTTTTCGTACATCGCAGGCACTAACAACGACAACAACAGCGAGTCAAAGGCAGATGCAAAACTGCCACCAGCAGCACATAACAACAAAGCTTCATTGGAAATCGTCAATTTTATGGCTGAGACGACCAAAGTGCGTCTGCTCCGTGGCTACATCTATGCCAGCGAGATGCGTCACGTAATAGCAAGCGATGCCAGCAAGTGCAAGGAATTGGTGCTGCAACCATTCTGGCAACCACAGCCGCTGAGCGTGCAAATGAGCGCAGAGGGCACATTTCAGCTGCAGGAACAGTTTGCCATCATTAACGATGAGAAGTTTTTGCATAGCGTGGAGCGACAGCAGTTGATGCTTGAAGTGCGTCCGCTTGGTGGTCAAGTGCATTTACCATTGCATCAATTCTACATTGCGTACAGGGATGACAGCATTACCAATCATCTATGCAAGGGCAAGGTAGGAAGTCACTTTTTAATACAATTTAAAATATACAGTAACAATTTGTGTAACTGTAATTCTTATTGTCCCTAGAGCGTTGCCACCTAGTTCTATATAGCCTATGCAGCAACCAATGATCACTAATATGATTTTTTCTTTAATATTTGCAGCTTCCTGTCATTTCCATTGATGGTTGGACGCCCATTGTACACTTAGAGACCCAACAACAGCTGGGCGAGCTCAAAGTCCTACTGGCCATTGGCAGTGAGTCGCAGATAGCGCAGCTAAAGCAACTGCGTGGCTTCGATACGGACAACAACCAGCAGCCGGTGCGACGCACAACAGATCTCTTGGACATGCTGCAGAATGCTCTCAGTGCTCCAGCAGCAGCAGCAGCAGGGGCAGGAGCGGCAGCAGCAGTAGTATCATCTGCTGATGTATTACCAGCAACAAGCAGTCCATTTAGCTTCAGTTTGCATATTGTTGGCGCCTCGGGGCTGCCTCTAAATCCGGGTTACGGCAAGTGTGGCAAAAAGCAAGCCAAACGCCAAGCGGCTGCCAAACGTTTTCCGCCTAATGAGCCGCCGAATACATATGTGACTTTCCAGGCATTTAGCTGCAATGGACAAACGTACAAGTCGCATGAAGGTTTGGTCTATGCCACTCCCATTGTGGAACAATCGACAACACCGCAGTGGCACTGCAAGTTCCAAGTTGATGTTGGTGCCGATTACCTTACCAATGTAAGTTAAACTTTTAAATGTTCTACTTTATATGGTGGTCACTATCTTTGTTTTTCATTGCAGCCTCAGAAACTGTTTATTCTTAAAGTGTGGAAGAAAACAGCTTTGGGTGCGGGCACAAGCAGTGAGCCCACGCCACTGGAGGATGCCATAATAGGTTTTGCTGCCTTGAATCTCAATCAAAGCTGCGCCGGCGGCTTGCCCAGCGGTTGGCACAACATTGTCGACTTCAATGGACGTGTGACAGGTGGCTTGGAGGTGCACGTTCAAGCACTGGAATCCGGCACTAGTGTCTCAGGCAGTGTGGACAGCGCCATAGATCAGTTGGAGCAATCGCCAGAGCTGCGTCACTTGCAGCTCGGACAAGCCATCAAGCGCAAGTTTACGGAACTTGAGCAAATCTCGAATAGATTGCGCACTCGCCTTGTGGACTTGACGGGCGAGACGCTGCAATCGCCGCAATACGATGTAAATGCGGCACTAGACACATGGCAGCCAGAGGAACTGCAGCAGTGGCATGAGGATGATGACTTGGTGGCTGATTTTGAGCGAGCATTACGCACTCCAACACCACCCCCAGAGGAGTCGAACTCTGTGGCAGAGTGCACAAATCCCACCGCACAAAGTCGAGCCGATCCCGGCAAGGAATAGCGCCGGCTAAGGCTCAATTATCTGGCACATCAGTTTAGTCAACAAAATATAAACAACCAACACACTTTTTTCACACTCTCTCGATGTCTATGAAAAACAGGCTCAAACGTAGTTATATGATCTTTAGATAACCATCTATACTCTATATATATATACAATTATATAAACATATTTTTATCATGTGCTGTACTTAAAATTGGCAAATTATTTGCCACAAATTACAATTCACCTTTTAAATGGCTGTCGATAAGCATAAAAATCAAAGTCGATCACTTGGCGATCGCTTTATTTTAATTTGCCAAGATATGAAAAAGCAGATATTGAATATTGTTTAAGTAAACTGTGTTATTGAGCATACTCGACAGCAAATACCCGGCATAAAAGTGTTAAAAACCCATTTTGGCACAATTTGCCATATATGTATTAGTTTTGAAACTGTGTTAATCACCTAAGTATTTAGTCACTATTACTTAATAAAGAAATTAAATGATATGCAACCTAATATAAAAAGCGATTTTGTGATCATAAATTTTTAATGAGGTTGCATAAATATTTACATATTGATAAACTTTCTGATACCTTAAGGGATTAGTTTAAACAATCAATATTTGTTTTCACTCTCGTTAACTGACTATCATTTAAAAGACGAAAACAACATTACCCACAATCTGATGATATTTGCAAACCGTTGAAGATTACTCATTTGTTGACAAGCAAATCGAATTTCACCAACAAACAAAATTAAAATCGCTTCCACAATATGAATCATAACCAAAAATACAAGCAAAATAGTATATACATATATTTTAAGCTAGCGCAGTTGAATGCACCTTTATCTTTGATAGGTAAATCATTCCGAAACTTTCGATTAAAAATAACAAATGCGTTGTTTTTTTTTTTAAATACATATTGAAAAATATTTTTAATATAAAAATGATTACATTCTTAGCTTAAAACTACAGTGTATGTGTGTATTTTATCTCGCGGGGTAGCTGCCACCCTACCAAACTTTACAGTTTTCTCATTTTAATGCTAGAAAATCAAAACATGTGTGACGTGATTGATATACATGTGTATCTATATGATTTAGCTACAATATGTCTATTTGAATATGTATATGTTTGTTATTATGGTAAAGTCAATTTAAGTTGATTGTATGTATGTTTGGCTGAAATGTTGGACGCGTATTGAATACAGTAAGAGATCTCGAATTGCGAATCATATTTTCTGTATTCCAAATGCGACCATTATTTCAGTTTAGTTTTGTTCATGAAAATTGGTTATTAGTTGTAAAAAAAAAACTGTATCAAATAATCGTATATATATAGAAAAATCGGTTAAACCCACTGCCAAGGCATTTTAGCTTGTTGCTTACAAAATACATAGTTATGCTTATGTTTTCTACTATAAGTATATATATATATGTATATGTATCTGATGAGTAGGTTAAAATTGTTGTATTGTATTGTATGAGCTGGAATACGTTTGGCTGCTTATTAACACTGCTCCACGTTCTGTTTCGATTTATGTTTATATGTATGGAACGTTTCATGTTCTGTTTCCTGTTGATTGATTGGACTTCTGTGCATATTGTTGATTAAAGCGTATGGTTTATGGCGTCTTTCAGTCAATGACAACGCGGGTAAGAAGAATACCCCGCTTGCTCAGCCATAAGCTATAAATGTTAAACAAAACATTCAATTAGTTTAACTCAAGTTGTGAATCATGTAAATTAACTTTACCCAAAGCCGGCGCCCAGCAGCAGCGACAGGACATTAGTAACAAGCAATGAGTACAGAATTTCGCGGGAGAACAAAGAGTTGGCGCCCAGACGCTTCAAGCGTATAGAATAGCCCGTATTCTTTTTCTTTTCATTCTCTTCGGCCGAATTGGAGCGTTCAAATGTCCAATCTCTGAAATAAAAATCAAAACGAACGCAAACAAATTAGATTAGTTCAGTACAAATACCATAAATGTGACAAAATCATTGCTTACTTTGGTGGTTGTTCCTCGGCGCTCCGATTCCAGTTCTGCAGCCAATCTCCATTATCTGTTTTTTGTTTATCGCCAGCCTGATTTGGTTTGTGCATATATAATTAGTTCAAGTGGCAGTCAAGGCAAAGTCATTTGTTTATCTTCACTCACCTTAGTCCAATAATTGATGTACACATTTCGCAGCTCATCGTCCGGGCACAGTTCAGATTGTGGACTGTTTGGCGGACTTTTGGGGCTGTCATGGGGCGTATCGCGTCTCGAACTGGCCAAGGATACGACACGACTGGACTGATTTGATTCACGTTGCGCTTCGCGCAACAAACGCAGATATTCCTCACCGTTGCTAAATGGCAGCGGTGTAATTCTATCGGGACTCTTAATGCCAGCCATTGCTGCTGTTGTGCTCAGTTCAATCCAAGATTCTGTAACGTAAGCAAAGCAACAATATTAATAAAATTGTATAATGCCGAGGACACAACATAAAACATAAAAAACTCCTTAAAAACGTGCGCTTGATATTAATAAATTTAGCTTTAAAGTGCTCAGCACTGTTGCTGTTGTTAACAGAAACAGTTTTTTTCTTTAACAGTTGCTGAGAGACCAAATAAAAGCTGCAGCATTGTTTTTTTCTTTGTTTTGCAAACATGGCAAAAACAACATTTAATTATTGTTATATCGTTTTTAGATTTGTTTCGGCACTTAAGATGTTGGAGCTCTTTTTTTTATTTAACAGTTCCATTTACATTAACAGCTGCGCGTAGGCAGTTGATGCATCCGTTGTTATTGTTTGTTTTGGTTTTTTTTTAGCTACTGGCAACACTGTGCCTTAATAGTTCTAACTCGAGCTATTTTTAACAGTTGCGCATAAACAGAACTTCCAAAATGCCGCCCCCATTTGTTATTGTTTGTTTACAGTACGTTTGTTTGTATGCGTGTGTGTGTGTGTGTAAGCGTGCGCCACATTGATAAGACAAACACAATTAAAAAAGGCAACACAATTTCCGTTTCGGGTTTATTGCTGATGCATGTTTTGTTTTGTCTATGGCTATCACCCAATTTCATTTTCAACCAACAACAGACGACGAACATCGAAGATTGCAAGTTACATGGGAGATTTTAAGAGCGAGAGAGAAAGAGTGCATCAGCTGATAATCGAGAAATAACTACATGTATATAAATATATATTGGCTTTGATTACAATCAATTTCGCCACGGGCCACAAAATTTACACTCACGTGGCAGACCGACCATCCTTATATTTTGAAAACCAAATGAATACTAAAAATGCGTAGACCAACTTTCACATGCCACAGCAAAATTAAAATCATATTTTGTACAGGTAGCAAAACAAAAATCCAAAAACCCAAAAAAATAATAAAGCTGACCCACAAACAGGTATCATTACTGCAAATCAGTGGACGTGTAATAAGGGTTGCAAATCAAACATGGCTTGCTGACTCACAGCACGTAGGCAAATGGCCTGACTCCTCTCTCTTGCAGTCTATCTCTTTCTCCTTGTATATGTACTGTGTGTGTGTGTGTGTATGTATATATATATATATATATATATATATATGTGTGTGTGTGTGTGTGTGTGTGTGTGTGTGAGAGTGCAGCTGTTAAACCCTGATGCGAGTCTGCCAACCGCACAGCCCAATGAACCGCCTTTTGTTTACTACATACATTGGTATTGAGGCTCAGATTCACTTGCTTTTATCATACATATACATGATGTATATGGGCTGTTTTATTTTTTTTATTAAATCGTATGAACATTCAAATACAAACGATTTTGATAATGAACTTAGCGTCACACACAAACTGCTTGTAGTCTAAAGTCGCAGTTTCTGGACTATGTGAAAAAGCAACAAGAACAACAAAGCGAAAAAAACAACCAACAAGTGCCAAAAGGCAAATGCCCTCCTACAATTGCCTTTAAACGAATTCTTCCATACATACATACATACATACATGTGCTTAGTTGCGGTAAAGTCAAAATAAGCCGTGTGACGTCAATTAGGAAAAATAAGATAAAACAACGAATATACAATTCACATACACGTACACACACACACACACACACTCATATATCTATAATGAAATGCAATTGGAAATAAAGAAAGCATGCGAGACACGTAGTATGTATGAATGGAGCTACTCCCGACTGTATGCGATTCTTCTTTGTCTGCGGCGAAGTTGCCAGCTTTTGTTATTGTCATCGTCAGACGGCTGCTGCGCAAGAGAGAGAGACACGCACTCACACGAAAACAAAACAAAACAAGAATGGCAATAACAAAGTGGAGCCTTGAACAGTGTACATATGTATGTATGCATGTTACTTATATGTATGTATGGACAAGTGCAATGGAGATACGGACAGTTACGCCGACATACGTAAATACAATTACAAACATCTATTTTTAACTAGACACAAACAAAAATAATAACAACGCGTCATAGAAAAACCAGTGCATTGTTATTATTATTGACAAATACCTACACACGCACACACATATATATACATACTCACAAATACACTCTTTTTCATATGTGAATATGTGTGTGCGAATGCGATCGCAAACTTACCACCCAGTAAATCTTCTGTCGATTTTGGTGTCGTAGACATGTTTTTTTTTTCTGTTATTGTACGCTACGTTCGTACAGCAGTCGAAATTCTTTTATTAGTTATTTTTTGTACGTAACTCGACGTCTAAAGATAACTTGTTTGTTGTTATTGCGGTGTACGTATAAATTTATGCAGATTAAACTAAACTTTTCGCTACCGCGGCCCTTGTATTGCACATATGTGTGTACGAATATGTGTTTGTATGTCGTATTTCGTGTTAGTGTATGTGTGCGAATCTACGTTTTACTTTTTACAGTTCCTGTTCCGTCCGCACTGGTTGCTTGTTTTGTGCTTTTAGCTAAAGTTACCAGCTGTCACTATGCTTCTATGCATATACGTTTAAATAATTACAGGCGTTTTCATTTAGTAATGTGTAAGTGTTATACACAATTTTCTTTTACGCACGCTTCTAAAAACCTAATGCGTAGTTCTTTTAAAGCTGCTGCTGGATGCAGCAAAAAACACAAACGATTCGTTGAAAAACACGAAGATGACTGCTTACAAGCACAACAATACTGCGACCAGACGAAAACAAAAAACCGAAACACTGCAAAGAAGAAGAGCGAACTTAACGCGTACATAGCGTTGCCGGATTAACAAAGAGTGCAGCCCTGTTTTAAACTTTTATTAACGTGTTTTTAAAAATAAATCAAAAGTTTGCAAATCGCTTTTAGCCACATTACGCACAAAATAAAAATTATTTCCTTGCACAATGTTGCTAGGTGAAATATACAAATCCTTCTGAGGATCATACTGAGCACGTCCTAACAATTTTAGAAACTCGTGACGTTCACGTAAACGAAATTCGCGGGAGGCCAAGATCTCAGGGCATTTAAGAATTTGAGCATGGCTCAGTCCCATATCGTTGTGTGCATAGCTGAAACGCTCGACAATGTCATCAGGTGCTGTAAATAAAAGTTAATTAGTTTTGAGTACTGATTTAAAAATCATTTTGACATACGTATCATCATCAGACGTGGCTTATGAACAATAAGAGACTTGAGCTCATTGTGATTAAAGCCCATTTCCTCGCGTAATGTAAAAACCGATTTGCACAAATGCTCCATGTTGTAGGTAATCAGTCGTGGTTCCTTGGTGGCCAGCAAGCGCAGATCGTGCCCGCTTAGTCCAAATTCCTTTTGAAAGTAGCCCAGGCGGCGATCAATGCGTTCCGTTGAGAACATTAACCAATATGGATTTTGTGAAAAAATGCGTGAGCGTGCTTCATCCGAGAAACGTTTACTGCGCAGGTACTCCACACGCGTCTGCAAATCATCCAAATCCACCTTGAATAACAGCGGATTCTTGGTAATCATCGAGCCAAAGACATCTGGTGATATGCCCTGATCCGCCAAAAATGTTAAATATGGCTTTACGTTTTTGTCAAAATCCAGTTGTAATACAAACTGTCCCAGACCCTTGCGCCGCTCAATGCTATGCAGATCGACACCCAGGTTTAGCAGCTGCTGCAGTGTTCTGGAACTGTTAACATAAGCAGCAAGATTAAAGGTGGGAACGTGAGCCTCCCGTTTACCAAAATTTAAGGCAATCGCATTTTGGCGCTCTTCGCTTTTTGGATCGGACAGCGGTTGAACATCTTCTGCTGGTTCTTGTGACGAAAGCACATTGAATTCACTTGGAACCTTTCGCAGGGCACGTAAATGTCGCAATTGTTTAACAATTACATATTTGCTTATTGTTAAATTTGTTGAATTTTGTATTTTATTTATGTTACGTATCCAAGAGCAAAGCATGGTAACAGCTGACTGCTAGAGCTGCCAGAAAGTCTAAAGGGAGCAAAATAACTGCGAGCAAGCGGACAACCTCTTTGTGGCTGCATGCGGTTTTAATCAAAGTGCTGACAAATATCAAGAAATATCGATTATATCGATTAATGTACCTACCTGCTCTATCAGACATTCCGATCTTGTGTTTTTCATTTTGTATTTTAGTGATAGCTTTAATAAATAACAGACAACAGGATTGTTCTTGTTTTGTAAAATATATTTTATATACAAAATAAACTTGTGAATCTGCAAGAATGGACAAGCTGCGTCGTGTTTTAAGTGGCGATGACACCACACCAGAAGAAGAAAGCAGCATCATTACCCAGGTGAAACCATATTAATCCATATGTAATATACATATGTATATTAAACGGTTCATATGCATATTTCTTTAAAAACTGCAACTATGCGCCAAACATTTGGCTTTCGATTATTGTAAATGCGGGCTACCATTACCTAGCCACCGCCTTCACTCGCCTCCGCTTTGATCACCAGACTCTGATCTGTGACTCAACGCATTATCAACGATCGTTTTTGTTTTAATTATATATTTTTTAAATGCAGATTAATGATATGTCAACATTAAGCTGGAGCACCCGTATCAAGGCATTTTGTATATGCTTCGTGCTAGGCATACTGTTATCATTTCTCGGCTCAATTGCGCTCTTCTTGCATCGCGGCATCGTCGTTTTTGCCGTTTTCTACACCCTGGGCAATCTAGTCTCCATGGCCAGGTGAGTTGTCATCTAAATTTAGCAAGTGCTGGCGCTAATTGTTGACATCAATTTGCAGCACGTGTTTCCTTATGGGCCCCCTCAAGCAGGTGAAGAAGATGTTCGCCGAGACGCGTTTAATTGCCACAAGTATTGTGATTGTTGCCATTGTCATGACATTTGTCTCAGCTATTGCGGTAAAGTATTGAAATTAGTGGCTCATTGCATTTGTTTTGTATAATTTTTATTTGAAAAATTGATCTGGACTTTTGTTTTTGTTTGTCTATTTGTTTTAGTTAAAAAAAGCCGGCCTCACGCTTATATTCATTATCATACAATCCCTGGCCATGACCTGGTATTCGCTATCCTATATACCATATGCACGAGATGCGGTCAGAAGCACAGTTTCTGCATGCTTTGAGGTTTAGCCATACTAGTGGCTAGTGTTCTTAATAATTTTTTGATTTTAGATTTTTTGTACAGAACTTGTTTCTTGTTTATATGTATATTCAATTGATAAAATTGCAACCTTATCAATGTAATAGTATGTATTATTATTAATGATTTACTTATGTAGCTCTTAAGTTTCCTACATGGGCAATTATTAAAAAAATGTATTAATCTAGTTTTAGAGCTCCTCTTGCAACATACACACACAAGCATTTGTATTTTCTTTCTATTCCTCTGTTTATGCTTATTAACAAATTCTTGTTGGTTTAATATAATTTATACATACATATACACAATATAAATTTAATTTAATCAGTACAGTTTGCATTAGTTGTATGTGCATGTTTTTCTTCTTTAAGAATCGCCCCTTTTTGTTGTTTTGTTTATTTCATTGTTTAGTTTAAAAGTTGGTTTTTTTTTGGTTTTGCTAATATGGCCTCATTTGAGTTTCTTCCCTTTCGCTGGCGACAATTTACCTAGAAAAACAAAGAACAGCATTCATGAAATAGTTCAGCACAGTATAAAAGAATTTAAACTATTTTAATTTTAATATCGTAGTGCGTTGTGCTAGGCCCATCAGTGGAAATACTTTGTGGCACATGTGCTTAACACGCAAGTTTGCAATTCCAGAGAGAGAAATGAGAAATGAAATGAGTTGTTGTAGTTGCAGCTTTACACAGGTGCCAAAAAAACAAAATGTATACGTAATCCAAATGTTTGCAACCTAACGAGTGCTATTGAAATTACTGCTCGATGTACCTTTTGTTGCTGAATCCAGTGCATTGTCGCCTTGTCTTTTGTTGTTTGTAGGAGTTGCTGCAGCGTCTTTCAGTTTAAATTGCTGTTGCGAAAAAGGAATCAATGATTAGTTAATGAATCAGTTAATGGCTTTTCTTTTGGAAGGCACTTACCTGCCAGTAGACAGCAACGTAAACGAAGGACACCGATATTAACACTTGTACGGTCAGCCAGATCACAATGTTGATGGCTTGCGTGCGCTCAAACAATTCCTTGCCATTCTTAATACAAAGTATGGCTTCAGAGACCATAATGGCGCCGTAAACCCAACACTGGGTGCCGACGCGTTTGCAGCGTGTGTCGGTGACGTATACGTAATATTGCCTAAAAACATACAGTTATTTAATACTCTTACTTAAAGTTAATGCGTAAGCAAAACTTACCTAACTGATGGCGCTACAAAGAGTCCAATAAATACTAAACGTCCAATTACAATAAAATGATCAGGCGGCATTTCGAAAATGTGCTTCAAGAAGAAGGTATTCAGCTCGGTGACCTGCCAGAATATGACCAATTGGATGACGGCAGCAAATCGCATCGCTGTTGACTTGGGATCCAGCCAACGTATGGCTGACCAACTTTCAGGTGTAAACTGAAGCATGGCACGCTTGATTTTCCCCGTCGTTGTTGAGATATCCTTAATGCTAGCCCATTTGTATTCGCGCATCTCGAGCATCTGACAAATCTTGAGGCCCACCCAAATGCCCAAGCCATTGCAGATGATGACATCCAGGATAAGCGCATCCCACCAGCATTCAATGAAGTTGGGCAGTAGATGCGCAAACGTTATTTCCGTTATCTCCCACATCACTGAGATGGCCCAGAGAATGCCCATGTGGCGTATAAGTATAGCCTTGAAGGCCCAGCCAAGGAAATGACCCCAGGCAAACACATCCAAGTGACCCTTGACGCGATCCCAGCTAATGTCCGAACAGTTTACACCATATTCCTGTGAGAAACATTTTGATTATTCATTTATTGAGGCATTGAACTTGAGGAACTTACCTTCTCCATGTCTATGTGAAAGTTTTTCAGCTTTGGATCCAGCCAATAGAACATACTTCGTATGGTTGCATAGTTTTGAAACATGAGGAACTGTAGCAGGAGCAAATACAATACGGAGCAGCCAAATATGATGCGCCACACGGCTGGATGTGGCCTTGTGAATGGTCCATTTGGAAATGCAATAACCGATACAATCAAAAAGAAAAACACAATGCATAACAATCCCGCCCAAACGTTATCATCCAAATTCGCTTCGTTCCTGTAAATAAAAAAAATAAATAAATTGTAATAATTAGCTAATCTCTGATACACTTTGAAACGAAGTGTTGTTGACCTTCTGTACACAAAAATTCGAATCGATTAAGCGCGTTTAGTTTATCAGAAACGAGATTTATTTCGGGACCATGAGCAGGCGAACTCTCTGCTCATCAATGGCCCCCGTTGACATATTTGGCAGAGCGTGTTGAGTGCGTAACATCTAGAGATGATCTTCAAAAAGCACGAATCTACATATACTATACAATGTCAACCAAAACAAAACAATCGAAGCATATTTAAAATTCATTAGGCTTTTGGCATTTATAAAATTTGTTTGTTATAGCGTCCGTGTCACGGGCTCATCTCTAGGTTCTTATCGTGACAATTCTCAATAAAATTTCGAAAATTGCTTAAATAGTCAATCAAGGTTGTGACTGGCACATGTCGAAAAAGAGCAACATTTGCTTTATTTTTTGTTATTTTGACGGTCAAGACTTGGCCAAAGTAAATGCTAATGCCTACCCCGAGACCATAACAGCCAAAAATAGAAAGATCGATATGCCTGTACGTGCACCCAGCGCTAACTAATCCTCCACATACGACATACCTGACAAAAGCGAAATACATGCCAGCCAGAATGGAAACCGCTAGCAGGGTGATGGTGTGCGGCTTATAAAAGAAATCCAAGGAAATGTCATCGACGGGCCGCTCATTGACAATGACGAAAGTTTGTGCGATTTCCTCTTTGCGCCGGTTGCCATTGTCGCTGCGTTTTGTTGGTGTTGCTGGTGCACTGGCTGCGCCAGATTTGTATTTTGGAGATATGATGCTCGGATCGCCGCTGCGCTCTTGATCCTCGGCGTCGCCTGATGTTGGCGTGCCGCGTGAATTGGAGCGTTTCTTCATGTTTGTGTCCCAAATTGAATTATCAGTGTTGCTTTGCGTCTTTGATGGCGTGATAGGGGAGGTGATGTTTTTGGTGCTATTGCTGCGGGTGATAGTGTTTTTGAGTTAGCACGCGGGCAGGGCAACGGGTTGCGCAACATTCGTTCCAAAGTTTATGGGATGCTTTCTTGTCCAAGACGCTGTGTTGTTTGATCTATTAAGGGCAGAGACGGCGCTTAATGTCTTTATCAATTGTTCGACTCAATTGGTTAGTGTTTTATCTAATGATTTTGTCTCTGATTTGGTTGCTTTGTTATTAATTAATAAGCATGCTGCGCGGCGTCAGAGAGTGTAAGAGAGAGCAAAAAACTTGCTTATCTGACACTTGCCGGGCAGCAACTACGACAAACTGCGATTTGTTGTGACGGCATAGCGTTGCCACATGCCTTTGCGTTGCCAGGCTGCATGTTTCGTCTCAGTTGTTTTAGGTATGCAGCTCACACATGAAGGTAGTAATATTATGTTTTTATTTATATAAAAATTATAAATAAAAAGTGCTCAATCGTAATATTATTTTGCTAAGTAAAAATGACAGTGTTAAGTGCGTTTTAAAAAGTTTTTTTTTAATTGCAAACATATGTTATGAACAGTTTTGCTAGCGTTGCCCATAGGCTAAGTGGCATTGGAAAACAGCTGATACACTTGTTGTTTTGCTAAACTCGCGTTATTAAGTTGTGTTTATCTGTAATTTATCATGCTGGATAAAGTTAAAAATGTCATTGTGGTGCTCTCTGGCAAAGGTGGAGTAGGAAAATCAACAGTAAGCACACAATTAGCATTGGCATTACGCGCAACGGGCCACAAGGTAAGAAAAACCACAAGAACTTGAATCAGACCATACTTAACATACAAATGTGCATATTTCATCATTGCCAGGTTGGTCTACTGGACATAGATCTATGTGGTCCAAGTGTTCCATATTTGCTGGGACTCGAGGGTCGTGATATTTTCCAATGCGACGATGGCTGGGTTCCTATTTATACAGATGAAAGCAAAACTCTAGCCGTCATGTCCATTGGGTTTCTGCTTCAGAATCGCACTGATCCCGTCATCTGGCGTGGCCCCAAAAAAACCATGATGATTAAGCAGTTTCTCACCGACGTCAAATGGGAGGAGCTTGACTATTTAATCATTGACACACCGCCCGGCACATCCGATGAGCACATCACAGTCATGGAATGCATGCGTGAAGTGCCCTGCAATGGTGCAATTATTGTAACAACTCCACAAGGCGTCGCTTTGGATGATGTACGCAAGGAGATAACATTTTGCAAGAAGACGGGCATCAAGCTGCTGGGCATTGTCGAGAATATGAGCGGGTAAGTTCGAAACTATAATCTATTTAAATTCAAAACTCTTTGCTTTTTTAATCTATAGCCTCTACCTTTAAAGTTTTCTGTATATATAACCAAATCCATTCGCAATTTGAGCTATTTTCTTATACCAATACGATTTGTAGCTATGATTAGAAATGTATTTATGTGTCTTACATCCGCTCTGTGCTAGAAAAACTCTTATTTTCTTTTCGACACCATCCAAGAATAACGAGTCTTGTTTTTTTTGTTACGTTAATGTCTCTTGTTTTTTTACAGCTTTGTTTGTCCCCACTGCACAGAATGCACAAACATATTCTCATCGAATGGCGGCGCAGAACTGGCGAATTTAGCACAGGTTCCACATTTGGGCACACTGCCCATCGATCCACGTGTAGGCGTTTTGGCTGGCAGCACCGCTTCGGCATTGGATGAGCTGCCCGATTCCAGCACCGCACAAATCTTGCGTGGCATTGTTGAACATTTGGATGCGTTAACTGCAGTGCCAACAAGTGCATAAACCAATTTATAGACGCATAGTGTTTTTCAGTTTGTTTTTTTTTTTTTCGTTTATATATTTTATTGCAGTTAAACCGATCAAAAATTGTGGCATGATAATGTTACTACTATATAAAAAAAAACTTTGGTATATTTGCATTAGCGTTCATTTTTTGTTATTTTCTTTTGCTTTCGTTATAATGAAATTATGTTTGTTTGTATGTAAATAAAATAAGAAACGCTTAAGAGGAATGTGTATGCGATGCGTATTCATATTGTTGTTGTTGTTGTTGTTATTTTTTTCTTCATGTTTTTCTGATACTTATAACTAATACTATATACTTTGTTTTTACCTAATTAAGATGGATTTTATTTTCTCTTATGTTTGTTTTGTTTTGTTGTTTTGTGTTTTTGTTTTACTCAGGATGATATCAATTAATTGCCATATTATCACAATGCATAACTTAATTAATAATAAATATTGTATTTGTTTGCTAGTTAATAGATACATAGATAGATAGTTTGATTTCAATTTTGTGCAAAATATCAGATTCTGCTGGAGCATTGTTATGAGGCGAGAGTAATTGATGAACTTTTTTGCAAAAAATAACTATTAGCATAAAGTTTCAAAAACTAAATAATTCTAAAATACATTTGCACAGTCCACAGAGGTTTCCCCACTTCCTAATTTGCATCCTTTTGCAGCTACAAGCTGAGATCCAATTGGAGATTCCCAAAAAGGAAGGATCTTTCGCTGCATCCATAGGGAAAAACTCGACTGTGTCTCGAATCTAATCAATTACTCCCAATGTCTTGTGTTGTATTTTCTGTTTCTGATATGGCTGATCGATGCGTACAATAAGCAAATCGGATGTTGTTGTATTGGTTTTCTCGCTTATGTTTGTATGATCGCTTAGATTTGATTCCGAGCACTGAACTGAGGAATATGGCGACTTCCTCAGACGGAAGTATGCCAGTGCTAGCAGGATAACCATTGCTACGAGTATAAAGATGCCAACAATCATCCAGATAAGTTGCTTATTGCTTTGATGCACTGCATCACTGTGATTCTCATTGGCAAAACGATAATCGGCATCGTCAATAGTGGCGTCGCGATGCCAGCTCGTAGATTCTGGCATGTGAACTTCCGGCGCTGAAGTGGCCACCGATTTTGGTGGAGCTACAGATGACGAGCTTATCAAGCTGATGATACTTATGCTGCTGCTATCAAATTCTGTGTTATCCATATCGATTTGTTCAGTTGTATCCTCTTGCGTACTCAAAGTGGTATAGTCTGTTGTTGTTGTTGTCGTTGTGGTTTCTTCAAGCTCAGTTTCATCGGAAATGCTGCTGCTTGAGATTGTTGTGCTTGTGAACTCTGCAGTAAGTTGATCTTCCAGTGGATTTCCATTGGTTGTATTCTCATCTAAAGTGGTTTCTGTTGCATTTTCAAGCGTTTCCATTGTTGAGATCTCAGTGCTGGTGGAGCTGCTCAATGGAATGGCACCTTCCGTGGACACACTTTCTGTTCTCTCTGCCGTTGTGTTTGTCGTAGCTGCTGGCTCTGGATCCGGACAACTGGGACAGCATTCGCCTGGTTTTCTAACGGCATTGTCACAATCGGGCTTCTTGCATAAGGGTGTTGTGCATTGCTTATTGCCATCCTTGCAAGTGCACTTCTCACAGCCATCGCCTTGCGTCCAGGTATCACCATTTAACATGGCCCGATTGTCATCCGTCAAACAGTTGCCGGGTGGACTCAGTTCCATGGGATTACACACATAGGTGCAGCGTGGCAAATTGCAGCTGTTGCATTTAATGCAGCTATCTAGCCAATATATGCTACCAGCTGCCGCATCACATGCTGGCTCTGGGCCACATGCATATGTGCTGCAACAGTTGCCGGGCTTTCCATTGCCTTGGCTCAGTTCGAGCAGCACCTGATCCGGTTTGCATTTTGGCTTCTTGGCGCATTTGTTGCAGCTGCAACTGTGACTCTCTGTGGCGCCACAGCACAGCTCCTGGAGATCAATGTAGCCGGATGCTATATCACGTTTGTCTCTATTCTCATTGTTCAGCGGCAACGTTTGCACCAACTGAAAATGATAATCGCTTTCAGATTTGTCGCTCTCCTCATCGCTGCGAATGCTGCTGTCATCGGGGCACTCCACTTCCACTTCCGCTGTTTCCGGTTTCTCTGGACACTTGAACCAACTGCAATCGTCCACATCTGTTTCAAGATCAAAAAATAATGTGTGTAATTAGTAACTAGTTGTTGCAATAATGCGTATTGTATGTGGATGGCATGTGGATGGCAAGTTCAATTCAATTGTCTAAGGTTAGTTAACTAACCTTTAATCTTTAACCATGCTGGTTGTGTTGAATATGACGCCGCATTATTCAATAGAGGCTTAGGTAAATTTATAAAAATTGCAATTTGATTAGCAATAGATTGTGTGTGTTTGTAGACAGTTGACGAAAAACGAAAGAGAACATAGCAAGTGCCAGGGACAGCCCCTTTAAAAACAAACAGATATTTCTATATATATACATATTTTTTGGGATACAAAGTACAGAGAGGCAAACTCTCGTTTATCGTTTATTTATTGTTATTGATTTTTGACATTTTATCATTGAATTAGTCAATGAAGGGAGGAAGGGTGTGAGGGGGGCGTGCCAATGCAAACGAGACCAAGAGAAATGTGAGTGCCAGAAACAATAAACAAAAAAACAAATATTTTTATTTTGTTTTTGATTTTCATTTTGTATTTAATGCAAGAATTTCTTTTCGATTGATCGATGCCAACGATCAATATCACGTTCGTTAATTAATATTACAATGGCTATTGTTATTATTACAGAATGCGACGCAATTGATAAGAAAACTTTCCTTAAAAATATTATCGAGGCTATTGGTTTTTTGTTTTTTTTTTTTGTATTTTTTTTGTTGTATTTTATGAAATTGACGTCATATAAGCGCATATAGGTGAAGCGCAAACGCATTCAATTGAACATAATTTAAAATAGATATAAGTTACGCTATCAGAGAAGTCGGATCTATATAGAAGAACACACACATATAGTTATGACAATGGGCTAGATATGTATATTTATTGCATGCGAGTGGAGGAAGGGCGATCAGAAAAGTCACGACATTTGGCGTGATCTATGCGCAAGAGATCTATGTAGAATTGTAGGGCAGACAGTAAATATTTGAGTATAGTGAAATCAATCAAGCTCAGCTCAAGATCTGCAAAACGTACAATTTCATTCTGAAACGAATTGCGCTGGAAAAGCGCTGAACAAACGTAAAATTTGTTAATGTTTAAGTCAGCATTAAATGGGTTTTTTTTTTGTATTATTTTGATATGCTTTCTTTATATTTTGTATTATTTTGTTAGCTGTTGTTGGGTTTGTTGACCCGATTGGTCAGCATAAAAATGCCAAGATACGCAGTTAAAGCAGTTAAATAAAAGCAAACAAAATAACAGACAGAGAGAGAAAGAGATAGAAAGAGAGAGACACGTTCAAAAGGTCTTACTACATTCAATGCAAATTAACTAGACACATATCCGTCTTCACAAGTGGGTCGACTGCTCTCATTAGCGTTTGTAATGATGCGGGAGTTGGCATCCACGATAACGAATCTGCGAAATGTGCCATGTACATATAAACATACTGGATACATATAAATACTTATATGCGGATACTACAAGTGCTAATTGCGTCACCTATTTATATTTTCTGTTTTTTGTTTTTTGTATACCCCGTTTGGCAGAGAAGTGCTTCATATACAATGGGTATCAAATCTGTATATTGTGGGACAGTTTCGAAGTTCGATTGGGATTTATGTGGTTTTTGATGTTTACAACAACACATGAAAATCAGTTTAGTAGTTTGAAAGAAGTTCATTAATAATCAAACGCACAGATGATTAATACTTAACACTGATAAGCTTCATTTAGTTTAATTTTATGGCCTATGACCAATTATTTCACAATTTTATCTATGAATCATTTAATTTGACAATAATTATCTAATAAATTTGCACTTTTTATGAAACAGAATTGATGAGAAAATACTAAAAACTATCTTTTAGATATGATGTTTTTTATTCGCCTGTATATTTATTACAAAAAACGAAAAGTAGCAAAACTCTTGTGTTTCCAGAATTATTTTTACACATTTTTAAAACGTTTTGTGTGTAATTTCTATATTCCCTATATATACAAAAAAAGTAGCTGTCATTTGATAGTTTTTAAATCTTTTCTTGGATCCTTTTTTAATCTTCAACAACATATTTTTAAGATGGCAAACCCAAACAGTTCAGTTTATGGATAAATGAGGTAGATTGCTGTACAGGGTAACTGTTAGTCAAAAATATACTTTCCATTAGCGCTTTCTTGCTTTGTTGTTAAACAACACAGACACTGACAAACACACACACACACATTAAGCAAACATTTCATAATTCGTTTTTTTTTTTGTACGTTTTTGATTGATCTACAGTCGAAGGTTGCATGCAAAAGTGCAATTCGTTTTCGAGTCTGTTTTCCAGTTTCCAAATGAAATAAGCCACAAGCTACATACACATAGCGTCATCGGCATTTTAAAACAAAATAAATAAAATTTAGTAGTACAATTAGCTGGCAGAATGGTTGACACGCTGCCTCTCAGTCAGCTTGTCATTGCCTGACATGCAAAGTTACTTAAAGGCAGTCAGAAAAAACCACAACAACAACACAACTTAAAATTGAATACTTAAAACAAGAAGAGGAGGTCGTCGTCGTATCTTAACTACAACATTGTGCTAAGGTCAAGAGAGAGAGAATCGACAAGTTACAGCAACAACAAGCAGTTGGATAATAATAGAAGTTTCAGTTAAGAGTTGGGTTTAATCACCAACTGTTCTTAAACGATGCTTGGCTTGTCAAAATATTTTATTTTCTCTTAAAAAGACACTCACGTCAATCACGCAGTATATTTGTAAATTTGCTCATAATAAATTGCATGTTTTTTTTTTGTTTTGTTTGAAAAGACAATTAACTTGATTTGATTTACTACTGACTGAACTTTAAGCACACATTTTATGTGGGTTTTTAAGCATTTGCTAAGCTTTGTTACAACCTTTTTTTTTCTCATACTGTGTTTTTATAGCAAGGAATTAAGAATTAAGAGTTAACTCCTTATAAAGACTGTTTAAATTCTTCTTCTGTTTCTATTCTTAGACATATTTATTGACAAAACTCATTTGAAAATGTAGAAAAGGAAAAAAGAAATGCAAACAAACCAAAGTCTACTTGAAGAAAGTCTCTTGATATTGAAGACTCTTCGATCAAGACTGCTTATGGCTGTTATTTGTTTACTTAAACTGCTAAAACTTTCGCCACACTTATTTACTAATGATATGGCAAACAAACTGATTACAAAATCCCACAGCAATAAGCAGCCATACTACACACACACACACACACACACTCGAATGTGTGTGTGATTGATCAATCACAGTTACACACAGCAAGCATAGAGCGTCACGGTCGTAATGGAAATACATTTTGTTCCGCCTGGCGACCAATTAGTTGTTCGTTTCCCCGCCGAATGATATTCCGTATTTATTGTCCTTGACCATTAAGGCATTATAAGTTAAGCTCATATTTATTTTTGCTTTCTTGCTTGTTCTATCTCAAGCACTCGATGTGTGAAACACACACATTTATGTACGTCAGTTACGTGTGCGTGTGTGTGTGATTGTGTTTATGGCTAAGTCTCGCAATTCGTTGGAAATTGCGTAAATAAAACATATTTTTCATGCGTTCAGTCGACAGGCGTATTTAAGCTTATCTTAATTATAGATCAATTATAATATATGTATACAAAAGTACATGCTTATATAATCGTATAATGGTACGACTAGTAGCCAAAAAAAAAGCATTCATTCGCGTTATTAATTATGCGTCAAAACAAACGCTGTGTTAGCTACCTTTTTTTTTGTGGAAAGTGAGGAGCGCAGCTTAAAAGAATCTGACCAACGCTGCACAGTGGCACGAAATTGTGAGTAAAGGGTTGATTATTTAAGCACTTAACAGTATTTTGTATTTATTGTATCAATTTATTGAAATTTAATTGAATGTTATATATAAGCAAGATTTTAGATAGCCTCTAGAATTTGAAATGAGTATTAAAATAATCAATGAAAAAGCTTTTTTTCCTCTCATTGTTGTAAATTTATATGAATTTTTTATTATTAATTTTAATGTTTGGTACACAATTCAAAAAGTAATAATATTTGTAATACTTGGTATCAAGCAACAGTAAAATAAATAAAATATTTAAGGATCTGTTGCATACTAATTGTTAGCTTTCCCTTTATTCGTTTAAGTTTCTGCTTAACAAAATGCTATAAAAGCTATGCTATAAATGCTATAAAAGCTAAAAAACGATAATATTTTATATTACTTTAAAAAAATCAAGGCTGCACAGTAGGCAATAAAATTTACTCCAAAAAACACTAAACAATGACCACTGTGCGAGTGCGTCTCGGATTGCTTTTTGCTATTTTGTATGCCGGCAACGTGCTTCTGAACTTTGGACTGGTAATGTTTAGTTATATTTTGCTCAAATTGCACAATTACAATTAAATTATGAGGCAAAGCGGCGCAAAGCGTCTGATTAATGCCCGTAAATGTGATATATTATTATGCGAACAGATGCGCAATATAATAATTATATTTAGAGTATCTGTTAATACTATATACAAGTATAAATAAATGTGTTTGTTTTAATGGTCAACTGGGATTAAGCGTATTTCACATCTTTAGCCAATTTCAGATGGCAGATGTGACGGTACATATTTATCAATATATATATAAAATATATACTTGTAAATATGTATAGAGGCGACCCATTAAAATGCCTTCTCTGCGCGAAAATACTTTTGCTGCGGAGATTCTGGTCTAGATTGTCCAGCAACCAGGGGCCAGTGACCTTAATTCTTGATGGCCAACTTAATGTACGAGCTGACCGCATGATAAGCTTCCCAAACAAGTTCTTCTTCTTATACAGTCACACACACACACATTGTATTATTGTATGAGTATTGTATGATTCATGTGTGTGGGCGAAATTGACGCGCAGCCCTTTCAATGACTTCCTGAGACAAAAGATGTAATAGAGCATCTGCTAGTCGCCGTATTCAATCATTTAAGAACAATATTTTTATAATTTATGCGCATTTAGTTGCGTCAAAATTTGCAGTTCCTGTGTGCCTCATCACAAATTATTTGTGTTAATAGTTTGTCACTTCAACAATTAATTAAATCACACTAAAACCAAAAACAAAAAAAAAAAAACAAAAAAAGATTAAAAGTGAATTTGTTCTACTTAATAGCGGGTAGAAATGATTTATGTATATCAGACATGAACATATAAATACATATATATCTTTTCACACATGTGTTGACTTCGCCTTATAAGCGATTCATTTCATTGTGCCAACTGTAAAAGATACTTTTGTACAGCTCTAAGTGTAATCAATGCCAATAATCAAATGTAACCGATACACGTTTATGATACCCTGTAAACGTGCCTAGCACTAGATAAGTAGATAAGTCACGCCTGTTTTATTTTATTTTTTTTTTGTGTATACAATACCAAAAAAGTAAGTGAAACTCAACTTAAAGTTGGGAAATAACTTTAAATATCTTATAAATTTTAAATCAATTTTTAAAGCATTTAAAGCTATTTTTAGTTAGTTGTAGCTGTTGCTCTCTCGTTCTATTTGCGTTGTCCACCTTCGCAGATGTTTTAGCACATAATCGAAAATTGTTTTTTCGACCCACATGCACAAGTTAGCAACAAGTTAAAACAAAAAAAAATCTGAGTGCCTTTGCTTTAGACCGTTTCAATTAACCGAGACACAGACGCCTGTAAATACTTGATACACATATGCCTGGACGCATATGACGCATTCATGAATAATTATGCGCTGCTCTTTCTCACTCTCCCCCTCTGTCTCTGCCTCTCTCTCTCGCTCTCTCTGTCTTGAATATGGCTATAAAAAGGTCAAATGACTAAGAAAGTTTGGAATGCGCTTCTGCTGCTCCGCGCCTGATAAGCACATTTGTTTTGATAAACGAAGCAAAAATAGAGAGCAGCGCACTGGACTGTGAATTAGTTACTTAACTGTAGATATTGCTCAGATTAGAGGCTAAAACTGGCTGGACTTATAAAACCATATTCATATAGCAATGACGTAGTGCATGGCCGATAATGTTTATTATGAGCACCATAATAAAACCGAGTCTAGAGACAAAGTTTTGCCCATTCTTTTTCCCATAAAACTCTTCTGGCAAACGTTCAACTTTGACGTTGACTTTGATGATCTCTTTGTTGTAGTTGTTGCCAATTATTTAGTTTCCTTGACTCTCGACCGGACATGCTGGTAAACATGGTATGGTCGTTAGTAAGAATTCCCATTTGTCATGTGAACTTCACTAAAGACTTTGATATTTACTCTGCAGTATTCACTTTAAATAAACAGTAAATTTTTTTTATGTTAGATACTGATTGCATTTTATTATGAGTATAGAGTAATAAAATAATATGCATTTGGGTTCATTTGAAACAAGGAAAATGGCCAAAGCTATTGCAATATCTAATCAGGAACTGCTGCACAAAAGATTAAAGAAATTCTTAAGACAGTTGTCATCTATAAACACACATACATACACACATACATATATATATATGCTATGGAAAGGCGCTGCTGTTATCTGTTTGGAAGTAAATTTTGACAGTTTTTTTTTTTGCTTTTTGACACTGTGGAATGTTGTTTACCATAATAATAATAATAAAAACTATCTGAATTATCGCACGACTCGCAAATGTGTAGCGTATTGATAACTGTTTTGTACAGTGTATTTGCAAGATAATACTAAAGTCGCAGTTGGAATCTCTCTTCTTTTTTTTGCCAGGAACTTTGCTGGCCTACTGTCAAGGCGCCGCATTAGCTGTTTATTTATAACCGACTGAATTATCTCAAGCGGCTAACAATGTCACGTGTAGCAGGTGGGTGGTTGGGTTCTCAATACTCTGCTAGCGGACTTAGAGACGACATTTTTCATGTACAATGTCCGTCATGGTGTTTGTTGTTTCTTCGACATTCCCTTAAAGTTAGTTTAGAAATAGCTTACTTAATGTGTTTGCGTAAAATTAAAAGTCAATATTGTGTTGTTAGATCTACGGGAAACTGTTAAGCTACAAAACTTGTCGAATCGAAAAGATCCCTTCCAACCATATCTTTCACAGCTCTTGATCAAGCTTGACCTAATTAAGTCTCAATATAGCTGATTCAATAGTCCGCAAGTTATCTTTAAACATAGCGAAACACTCTTGGCATCACTGTCTTCTTCCTTATCAGAGTATTTTACAGTCGATCTGTAATGTTTTCCCTAGTTTTTATTATATTTTGTTTGGTTTGCTGGCGTTACTACGACAAATAGTTGAGGCATTTTGCGCTGCTTTGTTTTGCAAGGCAAAATGTTTAAATAATAAATTCCAATGTGTTATATCAGCCAGCACACACACACACACACACACACAGGGAAACAAACACACTCGGGCGGAGAGGCAAACGTAACGTGTCATAATCGTAACAATACGAAGCATCTTTTCAGAATTGTTATTTTAACACAGCTAATTCACAATTAACGCAAAATAATTTGATGCTTATTGAATTTGTTTTACTTTGCAGATTAGTGCGTGATTGTGCAATATTTGATTTTGATTTAAGTTTGGTTTTGAAAAGTTTACCAACCAGCTTTAAAGATCTAAAAACTCGCATCTTGATCAAACTATATACACACAGCATATGTGTTCTTAAATAGGTCACGGTTTCTAATTAAAGCTTGGTATTAAGACAAAATCGAACTGTTTTTTTTATAACAATAAGTGAAATGTTTTGTGTGGGTTCAAGATTCATTTATGGGTGTTTTTTGTTTTTTTGTTTTTTTCCTTTCGCTTTTGGTTGTGTATAATTGAAATGCGACCTTTTTATTGCTATTGTTGTTTGATTTGTTATACGGCTATAAGCTATATTTAACTCGCTCAGCTGTCACTTTTACCAAACTGAAGCTATTTTTGTTTGTGACTTTTTCTGCTGTCTGCTGGTTTTGACCTTGTTACAAGCCAGCCAAAAAGCCAACTCATTTGCTTTGACATTAACTGGCCTGCTCTATGTAAATTGTCAACTCTACAATTTAGTTGAAGTTCACGGCACAGCTAACCCAGTCCATTAGAGTAATACTAAACGAACTGAAATGAAAGTTTTTGGTGGTTGGTTATGCAAATTGTTGCCTTCTTCTGGCCTTGGCATATCCCAAATGCTTGCCTTCCATGTGACCCGCTCTTTATTGTTTGTTTTTTTTTATTCTTATTTACTTTCTGTTGGTGTCGCATAGTGGACTGTGGACTCCTTGGTGACGGCTCCATTTGCGGAAGTCATTTTGTGCCTTTTATCATTTATTGATTTTAGCATGGGTTGAGGTGAAAGTCATTGTATATTTTTTAGGTGCTTTTGGCTTATTTTTTGTTTGTAATCGCAATTTTTGGTTGGCCTTTTTTTGGTAAACGTTAAAAAGTTGCAATATTAAAATAATCAAGAGCAGGTGGAATGTATATAACTAAAGCATCAGATGAATTGTTTGTCAAACAAAATATAATAATTTCTAAAGTCAAAATTGATTATTAAAAACATAAATTAAAATGCTCCACCCTGCTGCCCTAATATCAATTTATTAATAAATCAGCTCTACTAATACCACAAAATGGTAATATTCCTTTGTTTAAGGCCAACTGATCGCGTTCATTTTGCGAAAATCTCTCTAATTTATTTGCTTATATTGTAAAAACGATTCTAGTATTTTAATTGCTCAATTAATAGCAACTTTGGCTGCTTTTCATCAGCTGTATTTGTTTGTAATTGCTGCTGGGTTCTGCATTTTGTTATTGTAATTGTTGCTGGTTTCACCTATGGAAGCATCTCAACGCCATGGCAAACTGCACGTAACAGGTACAACCTAGCCCATACCCCACACGCCCTTACAGCCAGTTGCCCCCCTTTTGGGCCGTTCAATTGATATCTCTCAAGGGCAACTCTCGCATCAAGTACAAATAACAAATAAACAAATTGAATCATGTTGAGGCATGCCCAGCAAAATCAAACAAACAAATAGAAAACGCAGACCATAGAGACACTGAGAGAGAGAGAGAGAGAGATAGAGAAAACAAATAAAACATGAAAATAAACCCACGCACGCTATCTAAATTATCAATGAAATTTGTTTCAAAAAGCCACACAAAAACAAAAACCGCAACAACAACAAAAAAAAAACATGTGTTTGTAGCAGAAAACAAAAACCCAAAAAAAAATATAAACAAAAACAAAGCAGTGTATATATGTGTGTTTGTGTTTGTGTAGTATAATGACTCGATCTGTTAAGGCTATATATAGAGTGGCACCTTTTTCAATAATAGAGCGAAACGATTTCATTTTGGTATTTATGTAGTTCTTGACGTCATAATAATATTGTATATGCCACGAAAGATTGTGACGTCGCTGTGCATATTTAAGTATTTTTTTTTGTTGTGTTGTGGTATTTTTTTTGGGAATCTCGAGAGTCTTGAGCGCATATAAACTTGTTGGCAGATTGCTATGGGCGCTATAAAAGCCAAAAACAAAACAAAACAAAACCAAATACAACAAAAAAAAAAGAAAAAGAAAAGAAAAGAGCAAAAAAAAAAAATAAGATAGAAGCATCACAAAAGATCATTAAGTATCGATGAGTCAGTTGATGAGTTTATAAATGAGTTCATTTCGGGATTGGAAACACAAACATTTGTTATCTATTTTTAATATGATTTAATGCGCAACTTATGCTCCACATATGTATGTATTTATATATGCTCATCCCAAATTCTCGGAACTCACCTGACAAAGCGCTCGCCTCAGACTTTGGAGCCCAGAGCAGCAAGAGAGCCACACATAATATGGAAAGAGTTAATTGTGCCATCATTGTTTTGCTGTCGATCGTATTGTATATATATATTTATTTATATATGTGCTTATGACGTAGTCAAATGTTATGTAAATTGAATATTGATGCAGGTTATGTCGTCCAATGAGATCCTGAAAGCCTTTAACTGTAACGAAAAAATTGATAAAATCCACTAATTAGCAAACATGTTGGCTGAATTTCAATTTGGTTGTCCGGCAACTTAATGGCTGATTGCAGGGCAAGGGGGTGGCGTTGCCAGACAGTCCAGTTATGTGGTAGCTTGCTTTAGTCAACTGCAATCCATATTAAAGTGCCATTTGTTTTTGGTATTTATATTTATATTGCGCCGTAAGTGTGTCTGCAAGGTTTTTTTTTTGCCTAAATACCCTGTAACTTAACTTATAACAAGGAGTATGATCAGCTGCATTGATAACGACAAGTGTTGAAATTTAGTTTAAAAAGGCAATTATGATAAATATCTCAATTCACGAGGTATTCTCTGTGCATTGCATTACACTCAATGTTAAGTTTGTTGGGTGTTTGATTTCGGTTTTTGGTCTTTTCGTATCCGTATGTGTTTGTGGTATCTGTATCTGTATTGGTGGCAAGGCATTGGTTACTGTCGGACTTATCAAGCCAATCAGTTTGGCATATGTTATAGTACCATGATAATGTTATCTTTTTTGTCGAATCGACATATAATACAAATTATAAAAGAGACAAACACTGTACACCAAAACGAATTAAATAAAATGAGTGAAAGAGTTGTGAATCTTAAGCAAATGAATCGAAGTTTCAAATAGACTTGAATGCGGAGTGTTTCTCTAGTTTTGGGAAAATTCTAGCGAATTCCAAAGAAATGATAAGATTATAGATTAAGCGAAAAGAATCCGTGATTGAAATTATCGAAGGAATTTACTTTGGTTTAACTCAAATGTTGTTGCCAAGAAAAATGGGGGGGAAAAAAAACTTCAAAAACAGAAATGCTCATTTTGAAATGAATTCTGGCCAAGTTGCTTGACTTTTCAGCTAGCACTTACATATATATTTATATATATATATTCGAAGTATAAAAAGACCTGCGCAGCAAAATTAAACTGCGACAACAAAAACAAGAACAACAATAATAATTTTGCAATCAGAGGCAGAGACAGAGACAGAGCTGATGGAAAGGCCGGCAAACATGCGCTGTCATTGGCATCGCAAAAGTTTTAAGTTTTTAGTTTTTTTTTCTTCTTGAGCCAACAAACAAAAGGCACGAAGGAAGTGTAGAGGGAACGGGTAGATGGGGTAGATGTGAATGTGAAGCGAGGCGAACAGATGATGAAATGACGTCTTGAATGTTAGTAGTCTCTCTTAGTCATGAGCAGTAAAAACAAACAAATGTCCGAAATGGTCAAATTGCCGCAAACACCAATTAAATATATACTGTAGTAAAAATTCAGATTTGTAGGTAGTAAAGCATGTATTATAACTGTACAGACAGAGTTAGCTATATGTGAAATTGGGGCAATGAGACCTACGCGCGGTTTAGCTAAGTTGATCAGTTGAATTTTTGTTTGTGTACCTCTTTCGTATGTTTGTCGACGTTGATTTTGATGTTTGCACGATATACACAATTAAATTACATTGTCATTGCTGTCAATGAATTTATGTTTGTCCATTTTAATGCCAAGAATTTACACGTGTCGTATATACGTATATACACTTATTTGATTTCGTTTTAATACTTTTTGTCCAATGATAAGAATTATGCGTATTTATTTCAATGTTTTGCTTTGGTTTTCTTAGTAGCGCGCATGAAAAAAACCTCTTTTGTTTACAAGTAAATATTATATTATTTTCTTCGCACACACGACTTGCTTCGCTGCTGGTTGGATTGACACTGTTCGCGCAGATATCGCAAACTTGCAAACTACCAGATAGCGAACGCCACAGAGTGTGAGAGAAATCGCTCTCTCTGTGTAGGTGAGAGCGTATAGAAGAGCATCGATTGAGCTGATTGCCAGAGAGTGCGATCTTTCGTTTCGTTTGGTTTTTATTTTGTTGGGTTTTTTGTGTTGTTTACAATTGTAGGTTGGTAAATAAATGTTAGCAAATGCGCAGTTGTGGCGGCAGATGCCACATGCCGCTGCGATTTAATTAAATGATATAGTGTAAATAGTGTTACATATGTTGCGCGTATACGTGATAATAGTGTGTTTTGTTTGTTTGTTATTTTATACGTATACGCAGCAGCGGCAAAAGGCAGTACAATACAATATACATTTGTGCTAGTGGCAACGCTCAAGTCGCAGCTAGCGCGCATTTTATTTGTACACGGCAGCCCTGGTTAAGTGTTGCTAAGCACTTTGGTGCTTAGCGCTGCCAGACCGTTTCAAAAAGTTCCCACGTGCTTGACTAGCGCTGGGCAATTTACTTTTTTCACCAAGCTGGCAGCAGCGTTGTTTTGGTTCGAGTTCTTACTAACTCGGGTAATTGAATCATTTCGGTTATGTGAAATATTCAATGTTTTCAATAGCTCGCGCTTAGTTTGTTATATGTGTTGCGCATTTTTAGGCGCTTTTCTTTTTGAGCTGCTTAAAATGCAGTTTGTTCATATCTATGACAACGTTAAAACGTCAACGATAAGCATAAAATTTGCATTTAATTGAATTGTTGCTGCAGGCAACACTTTCGTGACATTTTGAGCAGCAGCAGCAGCAGCAGCCGCCTGCAAGCAACTGTTAAACTGGCTCAATGGTAATTAGCACGCGCTCGCTGCTCATTAACACTTGCATTGAGAGACCGTCAGCTACTTCTTTATCTTTAGCTTCTTCTTCTTCTTGCAATTGCCCGCCAAGTCAATTCCCCCTGCGGCTGCGGCAACAAATTGCACGCGTGGCAGGCACTCAAGGGGGCAAACACTATGGCTATGGTATATACACATGCCTCAAAGGCGAAAATGCCGCCTTACACACACAAACACACACACATTCGCACACATTTTCGGCAGGCTGCAATACCGTAATCCGTAAATGGTCAACGACTTGCTTTTGGCGGCTAAAATCGCTTGTCGCCTTTTTGGGGGCAGCGTGAAATTTTAATTGTGCCTTTCGGGGCGTTGTCATCGCCTTGCTGCTGCCGCTGCTACCAATGCTGCTGCATCCTTCGATCCGAAATAAAGATCTTGCCGGCTACTGCAGCTCGTCCTCTAGTTGTAACGAGGGCGGTTGAGCAAGGCAGGGAACTGGGATTACAGGGTACTGTGGATTGTGGATTGTGAGGAGACTGGAGACTGCCTGCCAGCCAAAAGTTGTTTCATGCCAAAAAGGTGTAAAAGGCCAAATAGTATTCAGTTGTTTATGTTGTTACATGCCACATTGTTGTTGTTGTTGTTGTTGTGTCTTTTAGACCACAAAAATGCTCGCTGGAATTGTGTATAGTACAGTGAAACAACTTGTTATCTGCTCAGATAGTTTTATTTACTTTTTATATATTATTGTCTCATTTATACAGCTAAGAATATATAATTTGACATAAAAATTAATTATTTCCAACATATAATTTATTTAAATAGATTCTTAAACGTTTACTTGGCATCTAAAAAAGGAGTTAAAATATACCAAAATAAGCCAAATTATAAAAATAAAAATAAATTTGTATTGCCATAAATGAATACAAAAGCCTTTGCAAATTCCTTATACCCATGCCTCACTGTATCGACCTGCACCTGATGTCAACTGTTATCTCTTTTTAGCTGCCTCTGCTGCCCCGTTTGACCGCTGCTGTATCAACAACATCATTCTCATCTATTTGCCGCATCATCATCCACTGCAGAGCTTATCCTTATATATATTTATACATATTTTTTTGTTCCTTGCAACTCGCTTGGCTTGATTTGTTTGGTATTCATTTTGTCGCTGCTTTGTTGTTGTTAATAGCTGCTGCGGGCCAAATCAATTCCCTGCAAGTTGTTAGCCCGTCGTCTTTGGCTATTTTATTGGTTTGACAATTTGAGTGTGGCAACATATACAAACATGCGGCACACAATAATTATAATCCATTTTATTTGTTCGCTTTGGCTTTTTGCTGTGGCAATTCCATCGATCATGCAACACACACATACATACGCAAAGTCAAAGCCACATGGGTCACGTGTGTGTGCTGACCTCTGCCAAAGCAACAACAACAACAACAACATCAGCCGCATTTAATGTTTAAGTTTGCTGCATTGTACGTCAGTCAGTTGTGCAAATGTTGTTGTTGTTGTCTTGACTGCACGCCAAGATGCCAAATATCTAATACGCTTCCACCAAAATGATCAAATTCATGGAATTCGCATAAAGCAGCGACCAGGTCGCAGTCTCTTTTCCTCCCCTCCTCTACCCAGCGTTGACTACACTCTTGTCCATCTAGCAGCATCTCTTTATCTGCCTTTTGCTCCACCCATTTGCATTTGCTGACTCGCTGCGTAAGGCAAACAAAAACCAGCGACAGGTGAATCGGCCGCCCGTCGATATGCCCCATACGGTCATTCTGCCACTTGGTGGGTGACGGGCATAAGGGGCAGCATCTCTTGCTCCCTCTCCATGCTATGCTGTGGCTCCTCTGGTGTTCACATGCTGCTTTTATTGGCGGGGTAGGTCAGATAGGATGTTGCACATCGAATGCAGTCAGCTACAGTGGGCTGAGGTCTATGGAAAAGGGGTTCAAATTGTTTTTTTTTACCCATAGTAGCTAGGTGCTTACCTTTAATATTTTGCTTGCCTTAACTGCTATTATGATATGAACAAAATATAGCTCAAGTGTCACACACTGTGCCCCACTGTGCTGTGTCGCATCACCCACTTTGGCCGTTTGCCTTGCCTCTGACGTGGCCTAAGCACTGCTCCTACGCAGCAACGACGGCTGCGCTGACTGTTAAGATCGATCGTCGTTGTGTTTGACCGTTGGTTGCTGCCGCCGCTGCTGCTGCTGCTGCTGCTGCTGCTGCTGTTGCTGTTGTTGCTGCTTTGGAGATGACTTCGACGTTGTCGTTGCGATCGATCGGCTCGGCTGGCCTGGTCTGGTCTGGCACGGTTTGGCTTGGGCCGTATCGGGGCGACCATTACCAGACTTTGGCCAATTGATGACCAGTTCGATTAGTTGTTGTTGTTGCTGTTTGGTGTTGTTTGGTGTTGTCGGCTTGTGTACAGCCTTTAAGCCTTTACACCTTCCTTTATTATTTTGCTATTTATTTTGGTGTTTTTTTCTGCGTTTTTTGTTTTTGGGTTGTGTATTTAAATTGCATACATAAATTTGTTTTTTTCTTTTTGCAATAGTTACTTTAATGAAGTTTTTCGTTGATTTCTGTTGTTGTTGCAGCAATATCATAAAATTGTAAATTGGTGAAAATTGTGAACAATTTGTTGGCTCACACAAACACACAAACACACACACGATGGCCACAGTGTACATCTTGTCAATTGTTTATAGTTTTGGCATTTGTTGTTTTCTTTTCATTCACTTCATGTTAAGTCAGCCATCTGTTTGGTCTGTCTGTCTGTCTGTCGCATCAGTTGCATCCATCCCATGGCATATGACCATTAAAGTCCATGGAGTAGCTGTGGCTCTCGTAGCTCGTAGCTCGTAGCTCGTAGCTGTGGCTGCACCACCCATTTGGTAAGGCACTTGGAGGTTTCATCACGTAACACTAATTAACAGCAAAAGTAACCTGCGCACTTGTTTCTTGTCCATACGGATGATGCCTCCTGAACTCTTGGCCAGCTATTCATAAATTCCCATACACCCATACACCCATACACCCAACCACCCATATATGTGTACTTAAACCCCATTATAAACCGCAGTCATAATTAACTTGCTGTCTCTACCCCTCTCTCTCTCTTTCCAAACCAAAAGAGTAGAGTTTAATTTTCAATAAGTCAGCTAGACAATGTTGTCTTTGGTGGTCGTTGGATTCGAATCTGTAGTTTGCTCCTTAGCCGGCACAAATCATCTTAAAACTTAATATATTTGACATGTTGCGGTAGTTGTGTGTTGTTCTAATTATTAAAGTATGTTACCACAGACGCTTGGGGTCTTAAAGTAGTTGTTAACCCCAAACAAATGTTTTTCTCTTTTAAGTACACCCACTAAACATTATGTTTTTTTTTTGTGGGTATATGCGAATAACATGAAAAAGAATTTCATGGTTTTCCTTGGTTGAGTTGACAAATTTAGCTGCCTAATATTTTGACTAGTCTTTATTAAATAGCAATTTACAAGCTTCTTGTTGATACTCTACGTAATTCCGATGGGTTTCTCTACTTTAAATTATATCCTTTATATTAATAATAAATATTTATTTTTTGTTAGCTTTTAAGCCAATTTAAATGTGTTTTGCCAACAGTTAAACAATGAAAAACTTATTGAAATAAAATCAATTTATTTTAGTAAACAACAATGTATAATTTATGTTAATATATATGACAATGCAACTTAAAAGTGTATTCAAGCTATCGGCTTGATGTTTTTTTTTTAATGTGTTTTTTTTGTCTGCTGTATGCTTTTGCTGGCTTGTAAACTTTTATTGGACGATCGTTGGGATATTTTATGCGGCGCATTGCGCAATGTGCGGCGCGCACAGTGGGGCGCCGACGCGTTTTATGGACAACGCAATTAATTGCTACATTTTCCCAAGGAAAATTATGAACTAACATCAATTAGGACGCGAATAGATGAAATCCAAGCAGTTGCTGCTGCACAAGTGCAAAAGTTGCAGGTGGAGGGTAGAGGGTAGAGGGTGGCACTGTGCCAGCGCCAGTGCCTGTGGCTGGTCAAGGAAAATAAGCGCTTAATGATTCAGGCTTTTTAATAGGCCATAAAATCGCAAAATCGGTATTGCATCGTTAGAATTCGCTGCCCGAACATAATTCACATGTTTTTATTATTTTGGTGAAATTTTAGCAACGCATTTTATCGTTGAGATATATTATCTATTTTTTTTTTTTGCTATGTCGTGTTGTTGTTGGCCCCATGTGGTTTTATTTGTGGCGTTGCATGGTTAAGTTGAGACATTTCTAATTGACAGATGTCAACAAGAGGCTTTATAACTGGGCGAAAAGATAAGGCGGTTATTGAAAAACATATTCCAAAAGCTAAACAATTTAGCTAAAACTAATTACAATAACTACTTTTAACTAGAGTTCAAAATGAAACAATCAGAAACTGTTGAAAAACAAGTTATTATCTTCCAACCAGTTGCATTTAAGATTAACGTTTTTGTGCCAAGCTAACTGGCCAAGCTAACGTTTAATAAGCAACGATCAAATAAATAAACGCTCCTCTTAGTTAATCGGCAATCGTAGCCCAATTTCAACTCTCATTCGCTAACAACGTTAATCAACTGGCTTTGGGTTTGACCCAAAAGGCCAAACAAAGCACAAAAAACTGAAATAAACACGAAAAATTATGAGCTCACCTCATAAAAATAACTAACATCGCAGAGAAATATACACAAAACAAATCAAAAGGAATTTCCATGTGATATCGAGCAGCCAAAATAAATTCCGACTTGGACACAGCATATTGGTTAAAGACGGTGCGTGGCAAGTACCGCAAAATCTCTCGATCGTCATTTGCATATTTAATTAATTCAACGTTATTGTAGAGCCAAACCGATAAATATGCAGCCAAAATAAATCCGAAGCTGTTTGTCGTTTGTTGTTTGTTGTTGCCGTTGTTTTTGTTGTAGTAGTACTCTAATTTGGTTGTCAAAACGGCTTCAGTTTTAAATGTATTCCAAAAACGAATATCAAAAAAAAAAAATAAGAAAGTAAAATTGTTGATTTTGTTTTTGCTAATGACACAGGCGCCAAATGTTTTGCCTATTCCAAAGTTAATAAAATCATATTATCTAAAAGATTTATTGGTTCAATGGCTGCCGAAACAAGCTACAAAACACGTAATATATAAAACAAACAAATCGCAGTCTTGAAACTCAAGCGAAAACTATGCTGCCTAATATATAGTTATAAATATTAATTAGTGCGCGACGAGTCGAGCGATATTTGAGAGCTAGTAGAACAGATCAAGATCAGCAACGAAAATTCCACATGCGGGATCGTGTCACGTTATAGTTCCCATTGTCGTTGTTGCCATGTTTCACTAATTAAGCCAAAATGAGCGCGTGTTGTGACTCTTTTCTTCTTCTTGTTGTCTTTTCTCCTTGTTTTTTTTTTTTGTTGAGTCTTTGCATGATCTTTTATAATATTTTTGAAAACATTTGTGGCATCTTGCGCTGGCTTGCAACTGATCTGATCTCGGTTTTGATATGATGATATCCCGCAGTGTGAAATATTTTTTTGATGAGAATTTATCATTGAGTTTGCGCCCAAGGAGCACCAAACAGCTTTAAGCTCTTAGCAGCAAAAAAGTAGAAGTCAGCCTGCCAACACCCAGGCCAACCGTTTGTAAGTCTCTCGTTTTTCATCGCTGTTGCTTTTGGCCTTATGTCGATCATAAATTGGTGCAGCCACCAGCCAACAGCCACCAGCTAGCAGCAGCTAGTTACAGGCAGTTTCTCCTGCTCCGTCTTCTGTCTGCTGCTGATAAGCATCTCACCTGCGAACCTGAGAGAGTGTAGACCGTACCGGGTGCTGATTACTTGCTGACTGTCGCCTTGCTTGGCCTTGATGGGTATCATGATTTGATGACATTGCTCCAAGCTCTTCAGTTCAAGCTCGAGTGTAGTTCAATTTTGTTTTTGTTTTTTTCCTTTACCTGGCGCTAGTTGGTTTGCCCACTCAAATTTCATTAGCCTCCTGTGCTACTTATACCAAATACTAAGTCTTAATTGCAGTTGATTATTTTGTATTCGATTGCACATTTGCGATAGCACAAGATCTGGTATGTTGTGAAATGCATACTCCTATAATAGTTATACTATAAATAATTTTTATTTACACTCAACAGCTATATATACACCAATTCTCATAAATGCAGCGTTTTATTAATGCAGGTGATTTTATTTTTGTAGACTGTTAACAGAATTTTCATAAAAATAAATTAATGGTTTGTTGAGCTGTTGTATAAAATATGCAAACAATTCAATAGATCAGTTGTAAAGTTTTAATTATATGAACAACTGGATTGCCATAGCCAAAATGCACTATGCGACAAGAGCTTCAGTTTACAGGTTACTTTTTGCTAAGATTATGGATGCTCTAGTGGAGACAACTTAACTAAACCCTAGATTATTTTTTATTTTTTTTTATTATTTATGTATTTTTATTATTTTGTCTGCAGTTTTTAAAATACCTATCAGTATTAAAATTTCTTGAATTTATGTAATCGATTGCATGTGTACGTCTTTAAGAGAAAAAGTAAGCAGTAATTTTAATCAAATTTGTTTTAAAATCTAAGAGTTTTTGAAATAGATTTATTAAACATATGTACGTGTGTTTATTCTAAATAAACTTGGTAGGATCGCTTCCTTCTGTCTGTTAAAATATGATAGTAAGTACATAAACGTTTAGAAAACAAAACCAATTGTTGACAATAAATTTGTATACTATTTTGAATAAATAAACAATATTTTCAGCGACTATAATTAAAATGTTTGTCTTCATTTGTGCAATTAACTCTATTTATTGTGCATTTTGCATTTTAATCAATCCCACCATGTCATTTAGTCATAAATTATGCGCTTCACTGCACTAAATCAAGTTGTTTGTTTTATTTTATTTTTCACGATTTGAGAAAGAGTAAAGTGAGGCCAGCGGAGATGGTGATGGAGGGCAGCAAGGGGGCATTAAAAGCACAGCCACATTACAGAATGCAAATCCAATAAACACTTATTGCGCTTCATTATGCTAAAATGCGCATTGGCTAAAATCACGCCCCTAATTGCCGAATCAACAGCAACAGCAACAGCAACAGCAACTGCAATAACAACAAAATTGCAATGCAACTGTTGGCCATGTTTCGTTTGGGGCTCAAACTGTAGTCAGGTCATGGCAGTTGAGTTTTGCTGTTGCTGTTGCTGTCTATCTATTTATTTCCATTTTCATATGAAAATGTTCGCTTTTTTACAAATTGTGCGAACTAAAGGAAAAGTCGCACATTTTCCACGCAATATTCTCACACTTTTCCACACGTATACGCCACACTGCCAACTCCCGACACCTGCTGTTCAGGCAACGATTTATCAGGTGGCTGCTTAAACGCACATCCATTATCACAGCACTTGGGCTGGAAGTTTGGGTGTTGTGTGTGTGTGTGTGTGTTGGGAGTTGCCAACGAGTTGTGTTTGGCCCCAAGCCAACTGGCTACTGAAGCGCCTTAGCCTTAGCCTCAGCCAGACCAGACCAGGCTAGGCAAGAGCGTCTTGGCTTTATAAGCCTTTAATTGAACAATTTGTAACAATCATGAGCACAAAATAGCGCAACAATTTGGCTTAAATAGTTATCAATGCAGACGAAAGCGTTAAATTAATGATACCATTTAGGCTGGTCAAATCGCAGCGATGCTCTCAACTGCAACAAGTAGAACAATGTGTTGAGCTCTGGTCTTACACTGTGGACTTGAAAGGATTTACATTATTTGTGAATAGTATGGCTCATAAATAATCAGCAGAGCTTAAGTATTAAATTGAATTAAGTTGAGCTGGAAAGCATTGAAACTACCTCAAGTTAAGTAATTGATTAGCTTGCTTAGAAGATATTATGTTATCAAATTGTTTTGTCTATGAAAAATGATTGAAATGATTAAATAACTAACTAAATTAAATGTTTTCTTGTGGACCTTGTCCAAAAGACAACTGTATTTGATTTTATCCAAGACTCACACCTTTTATTCAGATAAGTAAGAAAAACGTTACTAGAAAATCGCACCATATTTATAAGTTTTTGATGTCTTACATCGTTTCGCAGCTTTTTTACCGTCACTCATGTCTCATCTACTACGTTCCCTTAACCCCTCACTTCTTTACCTCTATCTCTGTCTGTCGCAAGTCTTTTATTTTGTTATATTTAAGAGGGTAATTTGTACGCCTGTCTAGTGGCTGCCTCTTGAATAATTGACAGCGATAAGCAATCGCATTGCGCTGACATGTTTCACGCATTACAAAATCCAATGAATGAAAGAGCGAGAGAAAGAGAGAGAGAGAGAGAGATACAGAGAGCGAGACTGAGGCTGACGTTCTCTTCTCTTGCATTGCGTTGAGTTTCGTTTAGCTGGGTTCCCTCCGAGTCGTGTTTGGTGGGCTGCTAAAGAGTCTGTCTGTCAACAGGCAACACACACACACACACACACACACACACATACAGAGATAACTACCTCTTCCACTCTGTGCCTCATTGCTGTTGGCACGCGAATTTCACACCATTTCCAATTACGTGCACACACACACACACACATACAGAGTGTGTAGTGTACTGGAGCGAGGAGGAGGCTGGCAGGCACTTGTTGGTTTGGCTGCCTATGTAAACATGCTCCACCTACTCGCCAGCCCCTAAAACCATTTTGTGCATTTGATTAATAAAACCTCGCAACGCGCAACAGATGCAACTCAAGTGATAAGAAACGAATACGCTTACTAAGGAGGAAATCGGAGGGAGCAGAAGTTGCTTGAAACGGGAACGGGAACGAAAACGAGAACTCGAACCTGAACCCGAACCCGAACCAGACCAACAACAACAACTACATCCACTGAGGTGCCCGCAAACCACTTCAACCAGCTACAGTCTTGAGGTGTTCTTCATCTCGACGTCAAGCGTGTTGTGTGTGGAAAGCTAATCTTTCAATTATAGACAATTTGTCAAATGACTTACAGGCAGCAACAGCAACAGCAACAGCAACAACAAGCACCACCATGTTGTATTCCAAGCATTCCCGCACACTCCCTGCGATACAGGGTGCAGCAAGCGACGATGTCGACAACGGCTGACGTAAACGCAGTCGTCTACGTTCAATCATAGACCCATTTATAGGCGTCGAATTACAAGAACAAACTAATCGAAATCATTTATCACGTCCAGGGCAGTGCCAGGCTCCACTCGTTTCATGTTCCACTGCTCCAACGTTTCACTGTGTGTAGACAGCAGCGGGAGGAGGGACAGCAATCAGCACCTATTGTCCCAGAGGCGGTCTCCTACTCCATTCACAGCGAGAGCGAGAGGGAGAGCAAGAGCAAGAGCATGATGCTGCTCAGGTTGAGTAATATGATTAATTGGTAAATTATTGAAACTAAAAGGTGGCCCTTTTGTTGTCGTGGTCATTCGTGGGCTGTGTTGCCAGCTTGCCAAGCCAAATGGAGTACGCTCCAGATGAGTTACAATTCCACTTAACAGTCGGGTAGAAGCGGGCTCACATTATAGGGGCTGATCGTGGGCGACTAGTTCTAGTTGGTATCTACTATGGGAATATTAAGCAGTTGTCTCGTAAATGTAATAATTCTTGGTATTTTCCAGTAATATTTTAATTAAAATTATATAAAATATTTAGTTAAAATTTTCATTATTTTCTCCATGTCTGGTGTCGGTGTCTCTTTGCTGTTCATACAGAATATGAATCATTTTGCTCATTCATATACAAATGTGTTCGCAAAGCACAATCTGTCTCAATTAATTTGTGTATATGATTATGCATCGTTGCATTCGAACAACTTAATGCAAATGCCAAGTCAAGCTCCAGTTTGGCAGTTTGGCATCGCACATCAATTTGCATGGAACTGAAAGTCGCAATGTCTTCCAACTCATTCGCATTCGCACTGGAGAGAGATATGCCCCCCACTAATTGTTGGCCATTTGTTATGTGCCACAGGGAAAGGTACCTACCGATCCAAGAAAGAAACGCAGTTCGACAAGGCTCTCTGGTAATGAAATTTAATTATGTTGTATATCAAACTTATTTGCATATCAGCCGGAAAGGTTGCCTCTTTCTGTTGAGAAAAAAGAACGAGCCCAAAAGATTCACTTTTGTATACCCTAACAGGTAATTGAAGCCCCAATATTGTCAAGAGTATCTTACCTTCGGCAGGGCAATATTGTTAGCACCTACTGTGTTTAGTCTTTTGCTATCCATAAAACATTTGCATACAACTAGTTTGTGCGTGTGTCTTAAGTGAACAGATACAGATACTGTATCTCGAACTACAAAATTCAGTTTAATTGCCAAAAATTAGATTTCATGTGCAAAAAAAAGTATACAAAGTTAATTTTATAGTTTTCTATTTCTATCTCGTTTGTTTGCTGTTAGTTTTGCGAACCCATTTCCCAGATCTTTAGCTTGTTGTTACCAGTGTCTCGGGCGGAAATAGTTTGTACGCAGTTCTGCAACAATAACAATAACAAGAACCAGAACAAGGCATAGCTGTGCGTTGACCTTTTTATTTTTTGTACTTACGCAAAACGGGGAGCTTTGATAAATGTGCAACATTTAGACGCGATTTGGGGCCAAGATAAATTTATATATGAAAACTTTTATTTTTCTTTTTGTAGTTTTTGTTTTGTTTTTTTGGGGCTTGCCCAAATCTTGGTACACAACAATTTTCAACTGCTGTGCTGCTTGTTAAATGTTTGTTTTAAGCATTTTTAATTGCTTTAATTATTTATTGTTTGGCTTCGTGCAGCACACTGGCGTCGTCGTCAACGCGGCTGGGCGCCAAATGAGCGAAAGACTTAGGCAACGAACTTGAAGCGTACATTCGCTCGCAATTTGTACAAAAGTTGTGTGCAACTTGATGGCAAAACAGTCGCAACATCTTCACTGCTTGCTGCGCGCAGATTTCAATCAATAAATCAATCAATAATTGTGAAAGCTGCACAGTGCGTCCAGTCCTAGCCAATGTTCCAGCTTCCTACCAAGCAAGCAGCTCCTCAGTACGCCAACTGTCCAGCTTCATCGCTCTCAACTGTCCGTCCATCATTCATACGCATATTTCAATTAACATTCATGCGTCGCATTTTCCCGTTTCTTTTGCTGCGCCACTCTTTGGGGTTTGGGGTTCGGCTTCGGCTTCGGGTTCGGTTCCCAGCTGTCAGCCCAGTGGAACGGCCTTTATTGATGGCAGCACTAAGATCAATTTTTGCGCCTATATAACAATTACATTTTGTCAGCCACAGCTATACACACATACGTATATATATATCTGTTTAAACGGTAGCCACAGCCGCCGGGCACTTCAAGCTAACCAGCTAGCCAAGCCACCAAACCACCCACCTTCAAATGAAAGCCAAACAATGGAGCTTCAACTGTTTGTGGCATACACTTTGCATACATACATATAGTATATGCGGCAATCACATGTCCACTGACAAACAGCCCTTTTAGCTGCTCTAATAGAATTGTGGCATCTGACGTTACACGTGCTGAATGGGAAACCAAGTTGTTTGGGAAGATCTAAAGATACCGTGTTGTTGTCAGTTTAACGAAAAAAAGTTGTGGAAAAGTTCTTAAAGCTTTCAGAATCAGAATTTTGTTTTTGGCTGGACTAATTAGATTACAAATAGATTAAAAATTTCAAATATATAACTAACAATTGCAAAATTTTGCATTTGCAGGGTAATTCAAAATTCGTCCGCATCGTTTTCACATTTTTGAAACTTCTGACATTTCTGTTAAGTCATCAACGCAGACAACGGGAACTTGTTGTTGTTGGTGGGCTGTTACCTGTGACTGATTAATTTGGCTATTATGGCATTTGGCTTTTTATGCGCACTGCCCCCAAAGATTCAAAAGATTCAAAACTCCCCACTACGCCCCTGCCCCACAGTCCCCGCTGAGTGCCACAACTCCGCCTTTGATCGTTGGCAGCGGCTGCGTCTGCGTCTGCGATCGATTCGTTTCGATCTTCTTCTGCTTGTAGCACGTCAAATATTTTTGTCGGCTACGACTCATAATAGCCCCAGTTAATTGCTAATAGCCAACGGTGCAGATTTCTATGTCAGGCACGTCAATGCGCGCTTTTTTTTCCCCTTCTTTCTCCCAAATCAAATTTTTGTTTTTACAATAAACAGATTTTTTTTGTGCGTTTTTTTAGCTGCCTGTGCTTATTAAGGTTGTTGTTTGTTGCTTTTTTGGTCTCGTAAATTTCGAATTTGTAATTTGCGTTCCACGCTCGACGCCATGCAAATGTGCATGACGTTCGCTTCGGTTACAGTTTGATGATAACAAATTCGGTGACCCAAAAGGGGTTTTTTTTTTCTTATTACGTACGCCTCATATTTTGGTTCCCAGTGTTTTGGCTTAGATTTGAGCTCTGATCTCTTAATTGCTATGCGTTGCTCATCAAAGTTTCTACTGTGGAGAAATTTGATGATTTTCTGTTTGTTCCCATCAGCCCAAAAAAGCATTTTATTTAAATTTTATTTTTATGTTTTATTGTTCACTGGTGAGCGGCAAATCCATTTAAGATTTGGCAAAAGTCTGCCATATAATTAAATTAAGCGCAATAAATGTAAAATAAATAAATTGAACAAAAATAATAAAAATAAAGTATAAAAACAGTATTGTATCTGCATAATGCAATCGAATCGGTAAATGCTAAAACTTAAAATCACTTCATTTGTCAGTCGCTCGCCAGGTTGCAATTATCATAAAATTTTATTGCCTGCTCCGCTTTATGCGCACCCTCTCTCTCCCTCTCCCTCTCTCCCCCTCTTTCTCCGTCTCTGTCTCTGGGGCAACGCTTAAGCACTGAAATTATGGCAAGCAAACAATAAAAACGCATAAAGAGCATAATAATCCTGATTTTTTGTTATGTTTTTTTTTAGGTTTTGCTTTTATTTGTGCCTTTTGCCACAGCCTGTAAATCACGACGGGGCACAAATATTTAGTATTAATATCGTAAATTGTCACAAGTTGGCCCCAATTTGGCCGCCGTGTTATAAATTTTGCATGCCAGCACCACCAGCAGCATTACAGAGAAACTGAAACAGGGAGCGGTTTGGGGTTTGGGTTCGTATTCGGAACGGTTTGTGGGCGTCTATGTGAATGCGTGCGCCATGCGAGCAAATTGAGTTCTAATGGTTATGGATAATACAATACATTTGCAACTCTCTCAATATTTCTTCAAGTTTGCGCATTTTCAATTAGACCTCTGAACTCTCGACTCGCCTATGCTTATAAGCTTTACATCTTGCTCTCTCTCTCTCTCTCTTTCTCTCTGTCTGTTTGTTCGACTATCCTAAAGTCCAGACCTGGGTTCAAGTTGCAATCGGGCGGTTCGGCAGCGTCGCATTTATAGTGCGTCTGACAAGTTTTTGGCTGTGGCTTGCTTGGTACGGGGCCAGAAGTGTTTGGCTAACCGCTTAAACTGCTTGTGTTTCGAATATTTTAATGAAGTCCATTGAAGATTGTGCGAACAAAATTGCATTTATACACCGAGCTTTGGACTTTTCTTAAATTTTTATGTTGCTGTCAGTTTTGCAGTTGTTGCTGTTGCTGTTGCTTCTTCTTTGGATTATTATTGCTTTGTGGGGCTGCAACGAGGCGCGCGTTTATTACAATCTAATGAAGTCGAGCCTGCCACTTAACGGTTGTTACTGAAGTAGGTGGTGCTGTTTTTCAGCTTTTGTGTTGTCCGAATTTTTTGTGTTATTTTTTTAGTTTCTTTGCCCATCGTTACGCAATTTTCAGCTGCAGCAAATGAAGCGTTAAGTATTTGGATATTTAGTAAGAGCTAGTAAACAACAGTGAGCATACCATGAACAAAATAGTCCCAAATGTTTAAACATATTCCATACTGATTTGATTTGTTTTGATTTGATCGTACGTATTCTAATATATGCGACATAATTTACATGCAATGTGCATGGATTTTGACACACAAGTGGACAGAGAGTAGGATTACCTGCTGCTTCCAAGTTACGATGTTGAAACTGCCTGCGGTCTAGACCGTTTCCCAGGTTAAGCTGCTCTCCCTTGCGCCCTCGCCAAGTCGATGCACGAGGAGACATAATAAATAACCGCTGTCATTCATAATGTCAACAGTGCTGCCAACATTTTGCTGTTATCTGCGCGCAATTCTAACAACAACATTGTGTGGCTAGTCAGTCGGCCAGCTAGCCAGCCAGCCAGCAAGCCGAGCCTAGCTGAACTAGGCTTTGACTTTAACTTTTGGCCAAGGCTTTGGCTCTTACATGGGAAAAACGAAAGAACGCAAGAACGAACGAGCAGCAGCAGCCACAGACAAAGTGGCTATAGATGTGACTGAAGCTGTGTAGCGGACACTGGGTCTGGTCATGTGTGTGTGTGTGCGTGTGTGTGAGAGACCTCCACATTGGCCATTCTTTTTTTTTTTTTGGATGCTGCTGCCTGCGTCTGCGCTTTGACATCTTACAGATCAATTCATGATAATCGTTGGGACCACCATGGCCAGCAAGCCAGCCAGCTAGCCAGCCAGCAAAACGGCAGAAGAAAGCCCACTTTGGGTGGAACGTTCAAACTGTTCGCATGCTGTAGACCTTTTTACCGGAATTTAACTGTTTTCATTGGAATTGAATTTCCAAGCTGAGAGCTGTTAGTAAGGAACGAAAGAGCAACAAAAAAAAAATATAGTCAGCAGGCGACTCACATGTAATCGATATTTTTCGAGCCAACTCTGCAACGACATAAGCCAACGACAATGGCAAAAACTGCAAAAAGGGTCAACGCTTGTTGTGGCCGGGGCCGGGGCCGGAGCCGGGGCCGGAGCCGGGGCCGGAGCCGGGGCCGGAGCCGAGGCGAACATGCCACCGTCTTGTGTAGCCATGAAAATTGTGGCAAACGAACTATTAGATGTTTGTTATTAGAATGTGTGTGTGTGTGTGTTCTGTGCTACTGGTCTTGCCGATTATCATCGGCCATATCGATAACAGCAGCAAATTGTACTCTAGAAATATGCGTAAAATTACAAAATTAATTACGGGCAGGTCGCAGCTGTTTCTGTTGCTGCTTCTGTTGCAAACTCGTTACACGGCCGCATTGGTTTATTTATGTGAACTGCAAATGTAAATCATTTGGCAATGCCACGCTTACAGCTCCGAACACTTCAGTTTCGACTCCAGAAAACTCTAGAAAACTCAACGGCTCATCGAGCAATGCGCCCTCTAACCCTACATAAATTCAGCAGCCATACAAACTGTAGGCACCCAGTTCAGGCACTCAATGCTCCAGCCAGGGATCAGTTAAAACTGGCAACTAGCAGCGGGCTTAAGGCATCACGGCAAAGGCTGTTTGGCTGTGTGGCAAAGACAGACAAGTGGCATTCGGCATTCCAATGCCACGGCACTCGAGTGAGCGGCAGCAGCCCAAAAGCAAATAACAAAAGCTTAGAAGAACGTCAGGCCAGGCATCGAGTGTGAATTGATTTTTGTATGTTACCCTTTGAGCGAGCAGGCAACATCATTTAATCGACAAACTTGACAAGTTGATGAAAAATCATTAAAAATGTTTTTGTTTTGCTTGGGAAATAATTTGAAAAATCTTTGGGATATTCCCAAGCTTAACCTTTCTTTTAAACTCCTTTGTGATAGACTTTCAAATGAAACTTTTAATGTTTTTATTACCTTTAAAGACATGATTTACAATTAAATAAAGTTTATAGTCTAAACGTAACAGGTCTAACTTTTACTTTTTATAACCCAAACACGAATGCAAAATCCCACATTAAAAACATCGTACCGTAAGGGTATTCAGTCATGCTTTTGTTTTGTCAACATATTTTTTTATTTGCTCGCTTTTGCCTATAAAGTGGAAGACAGTCAGAGTCAGCACAAGCTTAACAAACACCAAGTGCACCTGAAGGTCTGGGGACTGGGAACTGCAGACGAACCTATAGAGTTCACTGCTACAACTACTGGGCTCAGTGTCTGACGAACTGACTGACTAACTGACTGAATGGCTGACTGGCTGACTGGCTGACTGGCTGGTTTGGCTGCTCAGGAAGCAAAGCGTTTCACGTTCACCACGCTTCTCATCTGCATATGTTTCGGCAATTTTGCGCGGCCTGAAAATGATTTGCTGATCGCTCGTTGAACACTCCATCAATTCGTGATTTTTACGAGCGCAATGTCGTCAGCGTATTCGCTCTCTTTCACTCCTTAGCCACTCGAGCGCATGCGCAACGAAAGCATCATTTAACGCGCATTTACCATTTGCCTGAGACAGGGACAGGTATATGCAAAGGCATAGTCATAGGGATGGGGACATGCAACTTGTGACTGGGTCTCGGTCTGGGTCTGGGTCTGTGTAGTCATTGCCAGAGCCACTTGCATCTTTTTGTTTTTGGGGCCTTGCTCTCGAAAGTCGCGGCTCAAAACTCTTTTTGCCATCATCCTGTCGGCTTCGGCTACTGAAGTAGCTGCTGTGCTTGGTTGCTGTGGCAAACAGCCGCAGGCCACAATCCAACAACAGCAACAACGACTGTCAGTCATTTGTCCCAGACGCGACGCGTCGTTCAGTCTGCCAAGCTTCTCCATGAGATAGAGTGCAACCCAACCAGTGCGAATGGATGGAAAACTCTTTTGCTCGTCTATCTTTATGTAAATTAGTTCAAGTTCGCGAGCATTACAAACGTGACCTCTACTGGTTAGCCCTCACTCTCTCACTGAATGCTGTTTCAAAGGTGATCATTTCGAGGCACTTGAAATTCCCATTGATATTGGCTTAGTTTAGAACTTGAAAGTTCAAGTTCCGGGGCTGTGCAGCGTACATTGTGAAATTCCTTTCAACTTTTTGAATAATAAAATTGCAATGGAAAGCAGCTCACATCAAATAATCTGTCCTGATAGTAAAACTAGGATCATTATAAAAAGCAATCTTTATGTTAAAATGCTTTCTCGGTTAGTTTTGTGCCAAATGTGTGCATTTAACATTCTTATCATTTATTGTTAATTTGAAGCTTACAAAACGATTATGGGCTTTGGTATTTAGACTTTTTCTACAAGCATAGCCAAGCATTTTATATACATAAGCATTAAGACTATTGATGACCGATCTAAACATGTTAAATATTAATATAATCCTTACTTTAATCGTATAAATTAATGCAAGTAACGCAAACCATAAATAACAGATCGTAATAAAATCTCGCATTCTGTCTTGCATAAAAGTCTTTTCGGATACTCTTTCTCAAGCAAGCTGTTTATGTATTGATAGCTTTCAAGTGGATAGGGTATTCGAGATTTTATAACACTCTCACTCCCAATTTTCATTATATTGTTTGGTTATATAAAAAGGCGATTTGCTATTAAATATTTAGTACGTGCGCTTTAGATATATATTTTAATGTATTTATATAGCTGTCTGACATTACGATTATTATGTTTGTCTGTTGTTCAATATAGTTGTTGTTGTTGTTGTTGTTGGTGAGTAGGATTTATGAATGCATTAGCGTTCAGTGCGCTGAAATATGCAAACAAAGTGTTTTGCTGTTTTTAAGTTTCTTTCCATTTTGTTTATTATTTTACTATTGTTGGCGTTTTATGAGGAGTAAAGTTTAGTTTGAAACGTCCAAAGGAAATGGCAATTAGACGAAACGTTTAATTACAGCGCGGTTAACGGTTCAGGGGGCACAACGTAATGGACACATTGTGTCCGGTATGGCCCACGCTAGAAGCAGTATTTACTTGCCAGCCAGCCAGCCAGCCAGCCAGCCAGCTAGACAGCCACAAGTATCTGCGTCTCAACCTGTGGCCACAATCTATAGCTGCTGGCTCCTTCTGTGGTTGCTGGTTGTTGGTTGTTGGTTGTTGGCTTTGGCTTATTGGTGTTGGCGTTGTTGGCCAACTCGCAATGATTTAAAGTGTTGCTTTGCATTACATTTATTGCCAATTGAAATTTGAAGTGCGTGAGAAAGTTGAAATGGGCTCCAAGTCCCGAATGCCGTTCGTTTGTGGCCAGAGGCCGTACCATGGCCCCCTTCCTTACCGTGGAGCATATTTTTGATGCTGCTGCTGTTGTTGCTTCTTCTGCAGCCTGTTTGCCAGCATTGCCTACTCGCCTGCCTGCCTGCCTGCCTGCCTGCTTGCTTGCCTGTTTTGCCTCTTAGCCAGTTTGCCCGTTTGCCCGTTTGCCAGTTTGGCCTTTGTGCTGCGGGTTAATATGAGCTAAAATTGGCTTTGCTTAGTTTTGTGGTCGCTCGTTTGTGCGCTGTGATTTGATAACATTTTTCAGTTGGAATGGAAAGTTTCTTCTTCTGCTGCTAGTATCTTGTTGTAGACTCTCTTCCATGTTTCTTCTTTCTTTTTGGCTCTGGGTCAGTTTTGGGTGCGGCACGGTGCCTCGAGTCGCATAACTCTCTCAGTTAGTGTGCGTGTGTGTGTGTGTGTGAGTGTGTATATTAAGCCTGGACAAACATCAATTGATTGAAATGTGTTTATTACAGGTGTCTGGTTCTTGAATATTTTTTGTGAATTTTCATTAAAAGAAAGATTTTCAACAAAATTTGTTTGTCTAATAAGCACTTGGATTTTTCTGTAAGTGTATTTAGACTCCACCTACCACAGCCGTTGTTTGCCAATTAAATGCTTCGATCTTTGCCATCGCCTTTCAATTGATTTGTTTGTGTATTCGAGCGCGCATAATCAGCTACATAAATTAAAGCAATCGTGTTGCTTTTTGGGCGGCAAGAAGAACTTTAAGACGCCATGAACACAAAGAGAGACATCATCTGGCTTTTTGGAGGTCTTGGCATTGTTGTTGCTTAGAATTTCATCATTGGGGCAAATGCAAAAGTTGCTAATGCATGCCAGTTGGCATTTAATGGCCATTATAAATTTTTGAAACGAGCTACTCGCACAGGTGACAGAGTTGGCTAGAAGCTAAAAACAATATTAACATACAGTGAAGCATGCCTAAGCTTACCACTTGACAGATGTAGTCTTTTGACTTGTTGCTTTAAGGCTTGTTAAAAGAAAACTTGAAAGAAACTTTAACTGTTTCACATTTTTTGCTTAAAGTCTTTCAGATAAATCATAGCTAAAAGCTGTCCAACTTGACTGGTTTTTACTATATCGAATAACTGCATTTTCTAATATATACACGCCCCGATCTTCAACTTGCTTATACACATGCATAAATATAAGACGATTCGTCTAACTGTCCCTCCGCCTGTCTGTCTGTCTATCCAACTGTGTCCTCTCCTCAACTCGTTCAGTCGTCGCTGTTGGCCGCATTGATTGACCAATAAACTTGCAGCTTGATATCAGGTAACGCTGTTAGTTATAGTTTGTTATTGGCAGGCTGCCGCCTGGCTACTCATATCGCATCTGGGGCCCCCTCAAGAATTCGCAAAGCTTGCAAGCTGAGACTCCTCGCCCCCAAAAAAAGAAACAGAAAAAAAAAATAAATAAAACAAAAAAGTGAAACCCGCTTACAGGTTGTTGTCTGTCGACAAGTTGCTGCGGTTGCTGTTGTTGTTGTTGTTGTTGAGTTAGCCGTTGCGGTTCTTGTTGTCTCTGTTTAGCTGCTGTGCTCTTTACTCAAACGGGGCCGCATCATAATTTCCATTTTGCGGTCAGGTTTCGTCCAATCAGCGCTTTGCACATTAGCAAAAAATACAAAAAATAAAACAAATCAGAAAAAATGTAAGCAAAAAAAAAACACATGTTGATTGCATTTTATTTTTGCTGCTTTTGTTGTTGCCGTCTGACAGCTGCAGCAGTTGTTATTATTGTTGTTGTTGTTGTTGTTGTTGCGGTTACTCTATTGCTGTTGTAAACGTTGTTGTTGGCCGCCATTAGCGCAGCAGTGTGAAATTCGATATTAGTGCAATTCATTTTGAACAACTAATTTTTAGCCAGAGCCGCTTCGCCATTTCAACGGAGCTGTTGTTGTAGTTGCTGTCGATGTTTATTTGTTTTTTCGGATTCTTTTTTTTTTTCTTCTTACTTGTTTTAACATTTATGTATACATTTTTACTTCATTAGTTAGAAAATGATGTTTTTTTACGATAGAAATTGTCTTTCTATTGCAATTAGCACATTTTCCGTGTGATTGAAGCCTTACCGTTGGACACTCGTCAGTCAGAAAATCACAATTCGCCAACTAAGCACACAAACGTATATATGTATATAGAAAATTAATTTTACTCAGTGCGTTACGCCCCGTTCATCATAGAGAGCAGCTAGGCTGACCTGTTCTTAACTCAACTGATTTCTGTATTTCTGTTTGCCATTTTTACGACTTGAGCGTTTTTAATTACAACTACTACTGTGCTCCTAGGGCCAGGCTGTAACGGGGCTGTGGTAGAAGGTGGAATGCTTACGTCTGTCGGGAGAATTGCACAGGCGCTGAAATGTGTACATGTCTCAGCTCGTCGTAAGCTTTAAATTGCTGTTAAGGCGTAACGTCATATTTGTTGGCCATATTGGCTTTCTGACTAAGTTCTACTTTACAGTTTGAGCCACAACTTTGGGCTTAGTAATTAGCTTTATGCATTGCAGTTTTAACTTGGCAACTTGGTTTCCAGAATTATCAGCTTACAACAAACTAACAATTAGTTACAGTTTAACTCGTGCTTATACTAACTTATTTTTATATACTTCAAAATTGTGAATAAGTTGTTCAATATTCAAGTTTGATGTTACAAGTGTTTTAAATCCATTATCAAACAACTAGAAATTATATATTAATTCAATAAATTTACCATGTTTTTTATACCAAACTTTACCCCAAAAATGTAAAAATATTAGAAAATATGTTTTCATGGTCCCATTCAAGTGTTTGTTTTTTGCTTATTTTTTTATAACATTTTTCTAGTAGGTAACTAGCCTGCCTACCTTATTTATTACACAATTTTTCTACGTTTTCTACAATTTATATATTTGACTAAAAAGCTCATTTAATACTTACAATACTTTTTTGGCCCCAAAATAACGATGCTTTTCGCCTATGTTTTTTTTTTTATCAAGACATTGATTAATGAGTTAAAATTCAAACGTACAATTCAATACATATTAAATTTAAATGCTTAATAAATAACAACTAAGGAGCCATTAACTTTTATTGCGTATTGGATCTGATTACCAACCAAATAGAGATAAAAGTCACAGCTACCCACAGTTTTAAAATGTTTAAACGCTCGAACACTTTTTTAGTTTACTTAATTATGTGTTTTTAACTCAGACTCCTCCTTCTCCAACTCCAACTCCAATCCCTTTTCCAACAACCTAAAAACACTGTGTAAACTCATTTAAAATGCGTTCAGCCCCAAAGCTAACACATCGTAAACAATGCCGAAAACTACGTTGTTGTTGTAACCAGAGTGAGGTAGAGGTAATGTTTAAACATAAATTTCCACAAATCAAATCGAGCGCATTTTCCAACACTAATTAGCAACGCCCACAAGAGCTGCTAGGCGATAGATTGTCTATGTTTTTCGACTCTTCAAAACTAGTTAAAATGGAAAGCGTTTGAGAGGAATAGATAAAAAAAACGAAATCATTATACAAACGACTTGAAGCCTCTGAAGACGACGATTAAAGTCGAAAAGTTGAGAAAATGGGTGTTGCTCGGTCATAAACAAAATATGAGCTGGAAAAAAAATATTGTATATAAAATTTGAACATCCCCCCAAACCTAAAAAATGTGTTACAAATATGAGAAGCAAGTAAAAATAGGTGGAAAATAAAATGTGAAACAACCTGAAAGCAGTGTGCTCAATGTCTCGTTTGAAATCGATTCGTCACGTTTAAAGGGCTTTGGCTCAATGTCGACAGAAGATCCACTTGGGGTTATGGGTTAGGTCTTTGGGGTCGGGGCTCAGCGTGTAATTTGCATACATTAAACTACTGTGGACGTTGGATGCTGCCAGTTGGTTTCTAAACTTAATCTAAATTTAATTATTGTGACCAACAAATGGATATCCAAAATGGATAAAAAAAAAGAAACGAATCGAATACGGCAGCGACATAGAAATCTGAATTTTTATTATTATTATGTTTTTTTTCTCTCCCTTTTGCTTTTGAGATATTTTTTTTTATTCGTTAATAAATTAATAATCAACAACATAAAAAGCGCTTTTCATATTTCTTCTTTTTTTGTGTAAACGGCGTGCTTTGAACTCATGCTTATATGCATTATGTACATATATTTTCATAATTTATAAACGATTTTACAACGAGTGGAACAAACAAAATTCGGGGTCTTATTTCAAGCTTTTGAATGATTACTGAAGCCCTCGAAGCGTTCGAACAGTCGGTCAAACAGTGTGCAGAGGGACCGATGTGGGGCGGTATTATGCTGTTGATATAGTTTTTATAGGCGTTTGATAAATTTCTTTACGTTTTCTACAACAATTAGTTGCAATCAATAGCTATATTGTCTAGATGTTGCCCAAAGGCTTATCTGTTTTTTTTTTTTTAGAAATTTTCAAAGCATATAAAATTGATCATCGATCGATACAATCTATAATCACTTTCGTTGTTTTCAAACTTATGAAAGATGAGCGTTGATCAATGCTAAAACTGTCCAAAGTGGGGCAACTGAAGTTGAGGGTAGCTTCAACTTTGACATCTCTTTAACCAACCTTAAATACTTGAGTGCATTCAATCGAGTAATTGGTATCGTAGTTAACCTTATGCCAGAACGTGCACATCATTTGCCTGATCCTCAGCTCTTTCAATTGCCGCGCAATAACTCAATAAAAACTCTATATATATGTGAAATAAAGAAGATGATAGAAACGATTTACGTATAGTGCATTTTGTACATGAACTTTTTTGCTGCAAGTTCGACACAAATCAAATTATGCATGCAATGCGACGCGACGCGACCCGATTCGATTCGATGCCGATGTAATGTGATGCGATGCGATGCGATGCGATGCGATCGAATCGGCAACTTTCGACCCGACCTGACCAACTCACTTGACTGACTGTATAATCGTCCGAGACGAGACGCAGATCAATCATAGCTAGCCTGCTAGCCTTTGGCTAATTTAATATGGCTAAAGATCAAACCGTCACACACAAAATGTTCCCGCGAACTTTTCAACTGCACTTGCACTGCCAGCTTGTTTGCAACGAACGAACTCATCCTCTCTCTTCCAATGGCAATCCGCTTGTTAGCCCGCGGCTAACATAAACTGCCAATGGCATTTCTCTGCATTTATACTCTTTTTGTTTATATCTTAAAAGAAAAGTTAACAAGAAAAAAGATATATACGTTCTGTTAATCTATAAATTAAATCTTAATCCTAAGGTATGTAAAATAATAAAATAAGCAAAATTAAAACATAATAATAATGTTGTCTCACACTAACAACCTTTCACTTTATAAGCCATTAAAGTTTTTTAAGTCCAACTTTATTATATCGCTGTAGTAGTTGGTATTGCTTTGCTGCATAGCTGCAAGGGTATTGCATTTTCGGAAAATTTAAAGTTAGCTGTTCTTAGTTATGTTGTTGTTTTTGTTTTTTTGGTGCGCTATGCTCTAGCAATTGATTTCAAGCCATTGGCATCGTTTGCAATAAGCTGGGCCGTGCGAATAGGTTTTCGATCATCATTATTATGATCATTTGGATGATGATCATCATTGCGGGTCATTGCTACAAATTTTGAACGTTTGGGTCATATGGCCTCTCATGCTCTATTCACACGGCTCTCTCGCTTCCTCGCTTCTCGCTCTTAGCCTCTCTCAACCACTAACACTCTTGCTGTCTCTTTCGCGCTGATCTTGTAATCAGGCGCAACGAATTTGTATATGGGCATGCATGACGTGTGGCCTGATGAGCCATGGAGCGTGTGCAGCATTCGTGCCCTGGCCTCTGATAGCTTGGCCTAACCCAGAGTGCCCGCAACCCTCGGATTCATGGCAACCCCCCAGCACAACCCACTTGTAAGTCGCGACTCCAACTGTGACTTCGAGTTGAGTTCGATCAACACATCACCGTCACCGAGTCATCGGGCTCATCATCGTCATCAGCTACATCACATGGGATCACATCGGCACGTCGATGAAATGTTAAAGTTCCAGCAAACAAAATCACGATTGACATGATGCATTTCTTGCTAGTAGTGCTGTCGCTGTTGCTGTTGCTGTTGCTGTGCTGAGTGTTGTTATTGATGCATTCGCATGTGTTGCGATTTTCATAGGTGCATGATAATTTCATAATTTTCAATTTCCATGCGCAATCAACAGGTCAACAAAATTAGCGTGGCCAAAAATATATATATTTACAATCATCTGCAGATTGCCCACCTACAGTTAATGTGCCGCGCTGATCTTCTCCAATGATCATAGTTCAGAGTGTGTGTGTTCACTATTTGCATTTTGCACACATCGTTGAGATTTCGCATTATGATTATCGTATTGCATTGCTGCTCCAAAGTGAGAGGCAACGAGCGGAAGCTATTTGGTCATGTGAACAATATATGCGCCCTTGAATATCATTCGATACAAAAAGCAAACTATCAACGTTTCCAACTAGTGTATACAAATGACTTTGGAACGAATTAAGAATTTTTAACGGTTCACTGTACTACTCCAATCAATATTTGGTTTTATTGGTTTTGTAAAATCGTTAGACACAAGCTCAACAAGTATTGGACTCGATAGTATTATTCCTAATTTAATGATAAAAGTAAGAATTCAACATATTCTGGGTTGGGTTGCATGTTCATTAGCAAGCGACCCCGTTTTGTGAACATAGCATATACTGCACTCTCGCATTGCATGCCCATATAATTACACGCACAGAGATTATTCTATGGCCGATTGAAAGACAACAACAACATTAAAGGGGTCGCAACCTGGCTGGCAGTAACCAAAACTCATGAAATTCGATGCTTCAAGTAACACAGGCATCAACTGGAATTCCTTTTTTTTAAGCGGGCAGCAGAAAACAATTTTACTCGTAGCTGTTGCTGTTGTTGTTGTCGCATGTAATTGGCTGTACATTTCGACACCCCGGCGACAACACAGAACAACATTACAACAAAAAAGAACGAGAAGAACCATACAACATACAGCGATTGCCGTAATGAGCTTACATTACAAACATTGCCCAGCAAGCAAACAGCCAAAATAAAAAGAGAGAGAGAGAGAAAGAAAAAAAAAATGCACAAAAAATTGAAAACACATTTCGCATAGGTCAGAGAAATATGAAGAGACGCTCCCAAATCTTAATAGAAAGTCCAACGTTAAACGTGAAAAGATTTCAAAATGTCGCTTTCCACGCACATTTCTGATGCGGCTGTGTTAAATGCGTCCTATTACCTATAAGACAAATCCTAATTATACAATAAATTCCATTTTGCATGCGCATGCGTTGCGTTTTCACCCAATGTTTCGGGTTGAGCTGGCTGCATGACGCCTCCTGCTGCAGTTGCTCCTCCTGTTGCTGATAAAAATCTTGTGAATATCTGCTGCGGCTGCAGCTGGGAACTTGGCGCTGGACACCGAACTGGACGCGACTGGATTGGACTGGACTGGACTGCGATGCTGTTGCTGTTGCTGGTGTGGCGCATCTTGGTATAATAAAAATAAAACTATAGACTAAACGATAACACAACAGAGGCGCAGCATCATCAGCAGTAGGAGATGAAGAAGGAGGAGTAGCTGCTGTCTATGTTGCTGCTGTAGTTGATGTCTAGGCGTGTTTGGCTGCGTTTTGTGTCTTGTAATTGTGTCTTGTTAATTTCGCATATTTGAGCAAACGGCAATTTACAGTTGAATGTTGAATTGCAGCTTAAACTAAAGCTTAAAACGAATTTTCTATCTCTTTCTTCCTAAAGTGTAATTAAGTCCATTTAAATTTGTTAGTTGTCCACTTGGTATAGATCTTAAAGCCATCATAAGAACACACTCTAAGAAATGGGACTAAGGAATGAATTTTACTAAGGAAGTTTTTACGTATGTTTATGCCAAAAGTATGTTTATATTTGGTGGCTATTATTTTAATCAACACTTCTTAAAAAATTTAGATACAACTTTTTTGATAAACCCTATAAACTGTATGCCAGGAATCGCTGTGTATGTTAGTCTCACACATAGGCGCCATATTGATACCGCGTTTCTTAGGGGCAACTCGTTTTCTGGTATTGGTAGCATGCCACAAATTTGTTGTATCGCTGCCGCACATAAAGTCTCATATGTTATGGAGCATTGTGCATGATTTTGTCAGCTGTTGATAGTAGAAATGATACTTTGCTGAGTGTCAATTGGTTTGAGCCCGTGTCTGCTGTTAATTAAATTAAAATCATTACAATTTATTAAAAAATGATAATTATGCAGAATGTTTACACAACCATAAACTGCAACTTAAACAGCCTCTATATGTGATACTTCTGCACTTAATATTTAGAGTAGATATGTGTTGGTGTAAGTGATAAATAAATGAGTTATGTTTGCTGATTGTTATCGTTGGTCATAAGTAGTGATTAGTTTTTGCCTTGGTTTTATATTACTCTAAACATAAATCATGCATTTTATATTTAACGGTTGCTGTTGATCATAAATATAAAGACCTTACGTAATGATAAAAGCTTTTTTATTCTTATATATTTCGAGCCTAAATAAAAAGTTTATCGCCCTAAAACATTTAGCCAAAAAATAAATTTTTACTTTTATAGATATTTTTTCTTATTTTTTTTTTGAGTATTTTAAAAATATCCAAAATAGTTTTACAGCTTATAAATTGATTTCACCATCACACTAAATCCTTAATGCATTAGCAAATAATATATTATTAGGTTCAAAGCATTAGGGTATTATAAAGGCAAACTCCAATCATTTGCTTGTCCAAGTCTTGGTTTACTTTTCCCTCGGTTCTTGATTGAAACAAGTCTTTGATTTCCTTTGTTGGCGAAACAGCTGAGTCGCTTTGCTGACCTTTAGGCATTGAGACTATTCTTTAGCAATGAACCCCTTTCCAATATAGTATGTATGTGTATCGTATTGACAACCAGTGGCTACTTGCAGCAGCCGCAGCAGCAGTTACCCATAGAATGTAACGTTCGCTCTATTTCTGGCACAGGCACATGCATATGATATGCACTTTAATTTATTCAAAGTCACGTTGCTGGGAACGTACACAGTGCATATATACAAAAATACACACACACAAACACATACTTACGTATAGCAGAAAGTCGAGTTGTACTTGTTCCTATGGCAATATATAAGTACCTTATGGCCCCTATAGCCCAAACAGAAGTGCTGAGTGAGTCAGCTAAGTGCATCAATTTCCATTTAACTGTAAGCGATATTTTTCCAGGCAGCCGCAGCCGCAGCCGCAGCCGGCTGTTGGTGAAGTCGCATCGAAATATTGCCAATATTTGTGTTGTTGCTGCTGTTGATGTTGTGCCAAATTGCAAAAGTCAAACTCAGATTGGTAGGAACTTGCTGCTGACTGACGTTGTCTAAACAAAAGACTTAGGCAACGAACTTGACTAAGGCTGCTGCTGCTGCTGCTGTTGATGCGGCCTCTGCTGCCTGAGCCTGAAGTGTGGGTGACATCTTCAGCAAACACTTGAGGCGTTTGAGCTATTTGCGTTGATTGCCAGGCCAAGTCAAGCTGATGCAAAAGCGTGCGTGTTAGATAGAGAGCGAAACAGAAAGAAAAGAGATATATATAGAGGAAGAGAGCGAGCGAGGAGTTTGCCAAAGCCAAAGTCTTCATCGAAGTCGTGTTATTGTTGTTGTTATTTTAGTGCTACCGTTGGTTGTTGTCTTGCCCACCCCCCGTTGCTGTTGTTGCTGCTCACAGTGTTGTTGATGATGCTTCAGTTTGTTTTTGTTGTTGTTGTTGTTGCTGTTGCTTTTTGCAACTAGCCGAGACTTTTGTTTATTTTCCTAACACTTCAATTGGCATTCCACACAAAAAGCGAAAATTGCAAAACGTGAGTAGTTTCGAGTTCTAATTTAAAATAATTTTTGTGTTGACGCTTTTGCAATTTTTTGTGTTCGCAAAACGCCCGTTTGCCCAGATGCCTCTATTATATATATTTCTTGTTGTTGTTTTTCTCTCTACTCGCGATTCTTGCTGTTGTATTGTTTCTTTGCCATTTCGTAATAGAGTCGTTAAGTGGCCCGTTGCGCTCTTTTTGGTAATTTGATGAACGATTTTTGATAATTTTGCACATTGTTTTGCACGGTTTTGTACCCGTTGTTGTTTTTTTTGTTGCTTGCTCACTTTGACCTGTGTGTGTGTGTGTGATGACTAAAGCATCTGAAGCAGAGAGGGTGTCTGTCTGTTGGAATAATTTTGTTTTTTGCTTTTGCCTTTTGTCTGATTTTAATATCAAGTGCAGGCAAGTTGGTAATTATTGTTGTTGACGCTGATGCTGCTGCTGTTGCTGTTGCTGCTGCTGCTGCTTTTGGAGATGAAGATGAAGCTGGTGTTGCAGTTAAAAACGTTGACCACTCAACTGTCAATGCTTGAGTGCCCAGTTGCTGTTTGCTCCACCCAACCGCCGTAACTACCCCTCTGTTTGCCTGTGTGTGTGTGTGTGTGTGTATTTACCCATTTGGAGTGCTGCACTTTTCTGACCAAAACCTGTCGAACTTCACCTGTGTGTGATTTGCATATGTGGCCAAGTGAAGCTGCTTCTGTTGGGCTGCAATGCGAATACTGACGCTGCTGCCACTGCTGCTACATTGAGTGCCCATGAATAGTCACAAAGCATTAAGCACTTCAATGCGAGCCTAGGTGAGGGGAGTTTAAGGGGGTTGCGCTCACAATTATCTACACAATATGGCAATCACATATGTAGATATTGTACACACACACACACACACACATACGTACACACTGCTAAAGTCAAGTCAAGTCAAGTCAGGCCCAGTCAGCATATAGGCAACCAGTTGTTCAATCTAGGAAGTGCATGAGTTGCATTTTCCATATGGCCACTGGTCCGTCCGCCTTTTGTCCGTCCATCGGTCTATAACTGCGACGGAGACTTTGACTGCGTTTTGCCATTTCCTCATTACTAGCCCGCGAACGGGTCGCAGTCATCGTCGAAGTTATCCTCTTCGTTGCAGTTGGTGAAAAAGACAAAAAAAAAAAATGGAAAAAAGCAAAAAGAAATTGAACTTTTTCACACCAGAATCGATTGTAATTGAATGCCTGAGGGCGCTCAACGGAGCCGCCAGAGAGGCCTCTCTTTCTGCCTAACCATTTCTAGCCTATTGCCTTGCCTTTGCCTTTTTGCCATTTGCCATTGCGTCTGGCTTAATGCAAATTTTTCTCATTTTGACATTAGAGAATTTTTCAAACGCCACAAAAACAACACAAAACAGAAAAAAAAAACTTTCCCAAAATACTCACTACGTGAGGCAAATGGGGCCAACGCAGAGTATAAACCACACACCGCACCACCAATGGCGTACATTAAATTGCTTTATTTTGGAAGCAACACTCAAGCAGCACCACTCGACTCCACCGTACCTGTTGATGATCAGCCAAAGCTGATGAGCTGCATCTAGCTGTGTGTTGTGCTGTGTTTTGTTATATTGGGCGAACACCTGCTGCTAACATTTACCTATAAATTGAAATTTGAAATAGCAAGTTTTGTGCGGACTTGCACCAAAAACAAGGTTGAATCGACTGTGAACATACTACCGGCGAAGAGCTTACAGTTGCTGAGCAGCTGCTTGAATGCTCTTACTTTTAATTAAGAAGTAAAGCAACTATTAAAAAGACTCTTAACATTTATAATATGTACTAAACGGATTTTTAGAATAGTATTTTACTTTGGATTTAAGTTACATACATTTGTTTTTATGTGCATGCTCAGATTATAAAAATATTAAGACATAAAATATTTATTCACACGAACATCACCACGCTGGGAAACATTCAACCTGCGAGAAAAACTTCATTAGCTGATTCGATTTTGCCATAATTTTGACCTAATAATTTCTCAACAGGCATCATTTGCTATGCGTTAAATAGTTGAATGCCAAAAAAAGCTAAATACATTTATAAATAAAATTCCCATGGCCCCACATAATGCTAGCGTAACGTAACCAATATTTATGGCTTACAACGAATCAACATTAAAACCCCCCCCCAAAAAAAAAAAATAACTAAAAAAAAAAAAAAAAACAAGCAAAGAAAATAAAAATGTAAATGATTCATTTGCTGTGCTTGCACAGCAGACAAGAAATCAAAGCAGAGGTGTTTAATTACCAACAAATAAACAAAATGGAAACGATTAATTCAATTCGCCAATTTTGTAACGAACGGCCCCGTTATGGTTAAAACAAAACAAAAACAAAACCAAAAACATTTCAAATACCGAAACTGTTTGAAATTGTAGCTAAATTTGTGGTCGATCTTTGTCTATGGCCCCGCGGGGCAATCAGCACAGAGAAAAACGAAAAAAAAAAACAAACACAATATCGAATAGAAATCCCACAATAAAACTGAGAAAGAAAGAAAACACAGTGAGACAAAACACAATAATCAACCTCGAAAAGGTTGTGTGCCATTTATCAAATAATGTGTAACTTGGCCGTTTGCCCAGCTCCAGAAATGGAGATGGAGCTAAATCGCTATCTACGCCTTGTGCCTTGGGTCTGGGCCCTATTTGTGGATGTGGCTCGGGCTGGCTGGTGCCCATGGTGTTAGTTTCATTTGCCTTATGATACATGACGGCGCTCCCCCCTCTCCACACTCTCTAACTTACACACACACTCCCGCCTGTCCGTCTCCCACTCTATTTGTGAGTCTTGTGTATCGTCCCGCTCTCTGGGTCAGACATGTGAGTTCAAACTCATCCGTCAAGTGGGGCTATGTTGCTATGGTGCTATGGGCTTAATGGATCGACATCGACATCGTCTCTCGGCTTCGACCTGCTCCTCGCATTGTACGCAGACAAAAGCATAGGCTAGTTGTGTTTTGGTGTTGTCATTTATCATTTGATTTGGTTTTGATTGCCCGTTGCTTATTGCTCGTTGTTCGCCTCGCTTTCGATCTCTGTCTCGGCCTAATAATTGTTAACAAGTAAAGTCTATTTAAGCCTTGTTCGTGGCTTTGTTGCTGCCATATGCCTGTTTTGCTGTTTGTTTTTATTGCATTCGCTTTGCTTGTGTTTAATTGGTTCACATGATTTGTAAATTAAACAATTGCGGCGCATGTAACAACCACAAATTCTAATTGAAAATTGAGCATGTCGAAAACGGTGTGAGCTTTGACAGCTCACCATTCCCCCATTTCCCCATCGTTACCCTTTAACCTGCCCACTTACCTATTTGATAATCAAAAGGTGAGTAAACAATTGTTTTATTATCAATGGGATACACATTAAAAAATGTATTATTATGAAATCTTGATGAAATGGGATCCCTTTAAAATAATAAATATTTTGTAAAGTTAGAATTAATTATTTTTCAACAGTCTTAGCATTCATTGTTAGTTAAAAAGTTTAAGTACTATTAATTTATTACAATTTTAAATAGTAAACAAAAGTTTGATTATTATGTTTACGTTTTATGTATCATTACAGTTTTATTAAACCTAAAATCTGATAAGATATTCTTTTTTTTTACAATAGATACAAGTTATTTGGGTCTTAGCCGAATTCTTCGCAATATTTTTGTTGTTGTTGTGCATTGTTTACGGCATGCAATCATCTCGTTTGGCTAAGCCATTGCGCCAAACTTGTAGATCTTTGCTGAATCTTTGAGGCGGACTGTTACGTCCATTCGTCCGTTTAAGCTTGTCTGTCTGTTTGTTATCTGTGCAACGCCTGTGGCGCAAATCTCTCTCTACACGCAGCGTTGCCCCCAAGTGGCGACCTCTTGCGACTGCATAAGTTTTTCGCTCATTACAGCGGAAAAACTCGATCCAAAAGATTATAATTGATTAAGATGAATCAGCGTTGCGGTCAAATGTTTGATGGGAATATAAATTGTTTGTGGTTTTGTGTAACGATGCAGTTGCAGTTGGACAGGCAGAAAATTCCAACAAAAAAAACGAAACACAGTTGGCCCAGCGAAATCAAACGCAACATTTAAAGCTGACTGCGCCGCTGGTGCCGCCAGTTGATGATGATGCCACCGATAGCTTAGGGATTGGACTAGGCTATGCCGAGGGGCAAGCGCTAACTGGGGAGCAGCAGGGGACGGGCGGGTTGTGCTTAGTGTGGCTTTAAAAGTGGGAAAGCATCATCAGCACAATGCCAAAATGCCACTCGGCTGCAAGGCGGTAAATCTAAGCCGTGGTAAATAAATCAATCGCACTGCAAAATTTTCCCTCTCTCTCTCTCTCTCTCCCTCTCTTTCTTCTGTGCTGCGTTTGATTTTTGTTGCTGCTGCTGCTGCTGCTGTGGCTATTGATGAGCGGCCATCAATATTTGTCTAGTTCGAGTTGGAATGCGCAATGAGATGTTGGAAAAGAAGGAGAGAGGGAGAAGAATCAGCAACCTGGGACACACGGCCTAGTGTGAAGTCTTCTTCGTCTTTGTCTTCTGTAACTTTGCTGATTGCGTGTGGCAAACTTCCTGTTTAAAGACTCAGCGCAATTCATGTGTGTCTGCCCTCTTGGGCCACCCAGTCAAAGACAATATGTTGCACTTTTTTACTGCATATTGAAGATTGAGCTCAAGGTTTGGCCAGCTAATTAAACCCTAGCTAAAACACACACACACACAAACACACACCTACTGCAACAGTAGCTCCACTTGAAGTGCCCACGATTCGCCCACAGTGTTAACGCCAAAGTGGAGACAAACCAATCTTCATCATCATTCTCGTCACCATCGTCATTAGTGTTTATTAAAAACTTCAATTGCGATAAGTTTTCAAATTATATAATACTTTATTTTTATAACATTTGCATTGACTTAATTGACAATTGGACTAACTGACTTGCCCATGGCGACTACTGTAACAAACGATGACGTGTGCAACGTGCAACATTGCGCTCTTGCAACAAAGGCCAACAAGAACAAAAGGCCTCAAAAGAAACCAGCAATGAGTGTAGGTTATTTAGTGAATTTTTTTATAAAGACTAACAAATAAACTTTAAATGACTGCAAGATGTTATATTTTAGGTAATATATTATTGCTATGGATTTTTAAATATTTTACAATAGTAATACAATAAAAAGAAAAAGATTTTGTTTATGTCTACGAAGAAGTTCAAGTCATTAATTCAATTACAATATATTTTAAAGTAAATGTACTCTATTATTCACATTAAGTGTATCGGATAGAGTATTATAAAGAGCTTGGTGAAATAATAGAATAAGCAACAAGTCTGGCAAACTGGCGACGCATGTGGGATGTTAAAGGTGAGGTTACAAGCAGCCAAAACGACAACAACAACAACAGCAGCAGCAGCAGCAGCAAAAACTGCGACCAATTCATTGCCCAAGCCCAGAGCAAACAAGCAGCAGCAAAAGCAACAACAACAACTTTAGTGTTGCTCGCGTTGTTCCCATTCCCATTTTCATTTCCATAGTCCATTCCCTTTGCCGTTGTGTGTTTCCTTGTTGATTTGTTTTGCCTTTGTGGCAAGCGTCGTGTGCCTTGCCACACATATGGGCACGGCGATGACAAACGGAGCGCCTTAACTGAGCTCAGATAGTTGGGCAGACATTTAATTGAAATAAAGAAGTTTAATTTAGCTAAAAGTTGAGGTGTTGCTTCAGTCTGTAACTGAAACCGAGAGCTGCTATGCTACTCTTGTTGTTCAGTCGATTGCGTGGGAACATCTGGCAAAACAGATGAGATTAACTCTGACTGAGATCGACTTACCATGCCATACGAATTAAAGGCAAATACTACACACTGCGACACATAGGTGGCGCCAGCATGTGGGCTAAGTGTGTCGCCAACATGCAACGGATTGAACAGCCCGTTTGAAGATCGCACTATTACGACACAATTACACGGCAATAAAGCGCTCCAAGCCACCGGCTGGACTTCACCATTGGTCCACCTTGGTCCACCTTGGTCCGGTAATTGCAATTGAAGCGCAATCAATTACCTACCGGCTGGTGGTTACCAGTTGGGTTTTCTGTCTTTCAGTCTGCTAGTAAAAGTCACCGTCTTCTCCTGGCCAGGCTAGCAACAAACGACAGCAAACAGCACCACCACATGCTGGGCAACGCTTAGCTCGCTGTGGCTCTCGCCAAGATTTACTCGCTCGGGCACACTTAAATGGAGCTCAAACTCTAGCCAGTTGATTGCGTGCAATTTATTAAGACGCGCTAACAAGACGTGTGAATGACCAAAGCGGAGCAGGTCCCAGAAGCTTAACAGCTGCCACAACGTATACCGTCCTTCCGCTTCTCCTTCTCCTGGTTGCTTTTTGTGCTCCTTTCATTTAATTGCAATTGCCTTACCGGTGGTGCTTATATCTATTTTAATTTTTATTCAGACTGAACTGTTCATATTTAATTTAAGTGTTAATATCAAATGATTTGCATTAAATAACTGTATTTTGCTTTAATCGGATTTAGTTTAATCAAAGGCTGTTTTTTAAGCCCTTTTAACCCAGTTTAAGCTTAGTTATAACTTAATTATAAACGAATGATCTTATCTTACAAAAATAACTTGTTAAATCGTTACCATTTGGAAAGTCTAGTTAGGTTCATTGGCTGACCTGTTGTCTCACTTTCTAACACACTTCTTCTATTCAAATCCCATATCTAACTTCTAGCATCTATTCAACTCTGTTGCAGTGGTACACAATCAGTGTCGTCTCCTGTTACCACGATTCACCCACGCAGCCAGCTCCACAGCTTAAAGCTGAGTATCTTTTAACTAAGAAGCCCATTACTGTCTCATTTTTCGACTCATTCAACTCGTTTAGCATGCTTGGCAAGAGGAAGGCTAATCTTCAAGCTGAGTGACTGACACGCTGGCCACTCGACAAAGCAAGGCTTGAAGTCTTGAGATGACGACGACATTGGCGACAGGCCATTGTTTTGACTTATTGCTTGGGTTCTCTTACTAGCTTTAGTATCAGCCAACGAACAACAAGATTGATCTTTGTGCAAATATATATATATATATATATACATATAAACAGATATATTTTTATTCGATTTGTGCAGCAATTTAGTTGTCTGGTTGCACTTGTTGTTCGCCTCCGGTTATGGGGCTGGGGCTGGGACTGGGGCCTAGCCCATGAGTTGTTAAATGTTTAACACGTGATATGACAAATAAATTACATATGATCAACAGATGCAGCGCTAAAAGGAAACAAGCTCGATTCAACCAACCAACGAGCCAACGAACGAACAAACCAATGAATGTCTATGACTTAATAAAAGCTTGTAACGATCAATCAGTTTTATGTTGTTGGCGTTGTTCTACATTCATCATCATCATCATCATTGTATTCTCAGACACAAACAAAAAAGAGTAAGAAAAACAACAACAGACTCACAATCTTTAACAACATTTTGCGTGGCAAGGATCGGTGTTTGTGCTATTTTAGATTGATCTGCTTAAGAAAAAAGAGTCAGCCTATAAACTGAGTGTGTGATTTGTTTTGTGCTCAAGAATTGATCACTTTGAGAAATTAGGCTTACAACGCTTAACGAAACGGATTACTTATTGTGTTACTATATGATTTAATATTTAGACTTCACTCATTATAGAGAACAAGATACGTTCTTACGTTTGTTTCTATGGTATTTATTAACTATACGTTTTGATGTTAGACAGAATCATGCAAAACCGTGTTATTTATTTAGCTGTTGTTCTTTGTACATTTACAAGCATCATTAGTTCTTATATGATTCTAACCCAAGGCAGAGTATTAATGCTGTTGTATCTGCTCTTGTATGTATCGTGTTTACTCTTTGTGGGCAACAAAACTCTTGATTACTGTGCCAGTTCCCATCCGATCTTCATGCCCTATTCGACAAATATCGAGCAACAAAATTATAGAGCTGTTCAGCTTTGCCGTGCTGTGTTGTGTTTTGCACTTTAAATGTAAATGGGGTTTCGGGTTGTAGTGTGGTTTATAGTTTATAGAAGATCACTTGCTGCAATAAAACACTTAAAACTGACGATGCCATTTGGCCTCGAGAGCGAGAAGGAGATGGGAGAGTTGCCGCAAATGCCGCCAATAAGCGATGCTTTGCATGACGAATAGAAAAACTAACCCAAAAGTCACGCTAATAGTAAATTGAGCTCAGCAACCAAAACACTCATCGCTCGAATCCTCTATGCCAACACATGCCAACTGACAAGCAGCATGTAAAAAAGAATCTACAGGTTGATTTAATACTCTTTTTTATATTTAGTATATATAAAGTTATGCTACCAATTATTGATTTCAAATCAAATATTAGACAGTTTTGTTATTGCCAAATATTCAAATAGTTTTTGATATTTGGATCACTTTGTTTATACCATTTGGTCAGGGTACATATAAGCTGATAGACAGTTGTGTTTTCTTTGCATCCCCTCTCAGAAAAAAAAAAGCGGCGCATAGAAATTGCAATTTTTCATATGCAACAATTGACACCCTCTAGGCACACGTCCACATAGTCGTTGTCAGAAAGTTCCCAGACATTGGAGGATCGTGTTTTGGCTGCTTGCTGATGTCCAAGCGGAGACGGCAACGGCAACAGCAACGGCGACGACGACGATGCAGATGATGATGATGGTAAAGTGGATTAATGTGGCATGAAATGATTTGGTGAAATAATGCAGTAAGGTGAGTGTTGCACACTGGACACACGGATAGCAGTTATGATTTTTTCCTTTATTTTTGTTTTTTGGGCATCAACTCACACGCAGTGGTGGCCCACTCTAACGAGTTTTTCATAGCGGCTACCTGTACACAGTTTTCTTCTATTTTAGCTTTTTTCCTGCACAGTTTCCCTGGCCCGTATGGGTCTGTAGGCATGCAGGGCAATTCCCATGACTTGATAACACAATTTGGTGCCGGGTGATGATGCGGCAGCGGCAGCGGCAGCGGCGGTGGCGGTGGCTTAGACTTTATTTACCGCAAAGTGCATGTGGGTTCACTGTGGCTACTCAAGACAACTACCAAAAACTAAACGAACCAAAAGAACGAAAAAATCTTGGCCAACTAGTGGTGGTGCTGCTGGTAGTGCGTGGTGTTGCTGTCGCTCTGTTGTGACTATGTCCCGCGGTTATTACCACTAATAACAAAGCTACACAACATTCACAACATAGTACACACATCATGTAACGGATTCGCGTTGGCATAGTTCCATACATTGTTCACTGGCCCACTGTTCAGTTGCAATTCTTGTTTCTCGATTATCACAGATTTGTCTACGCAGCTTGGACAACTCCGCCCAATTGGCAATTCACTAGCACAGCTGGCTTTTCTTTCTCAAGAAATATGCAAGTAGATTAGCAGGCATTTTTCGAACTGACTCTTATGCAAATTGTTTGTTAGCATGTGACAATAATCGATTAATTATCACAATTCCCATAATTGTTGTGGTGAAAAATAACGTTGCACTGCATTATAACCAAGTGATGGTTTTGCATAATATATTTTTCCAGGAACTGATGTGATGCAGTTGGGTTAACACTGTAAGTGGAACCTAGTGCTATTCTCTTTTCTGTTTTGATTCTTATTTTAAGGTACAGAAATGAATACGAACAAACACATATTATGAAAAGTATGTTTTCATTTATTAGTGTTCAATAACAACTTTTGTCTTAAGCTTAATCTTTTATTGCTTTACTGCTCTATAGATTTTTTAAATAGGTTTATTAAGATAGCCTTAAATTGTTTTGGTACAGCGTGTGGAAAGCGTGCTATAAAATATTGACTTTAAGTTCTTTAAATTAATGTTTAAATGGTTTTTATACAAACCGTATCTATACATGAATTTGGAAATAAAACTTGTGAATTTGTACAACTTCTGCTGCCATAATCTGAAATATTTTAAACAATTGGCAATACGCAAAACAATGCTTACAGATAAAATGAGACAAAGAGACAAAAAAAAAAGAGGGAGACAGAGTGTAGAGCGTCGATTGTTATATGTACAAACCAAAAATGAATAAATATTTTTGTATTTCAAAATAAATGCCACAGTTATAACTATGTTGTACCTTTTTGTGGACATAATTTGAAACAATTTTTCATGCAGTATGATATTTCCTTTTTACATTTATTACAACTGTTTGCTTTTCATTAAAATTCCTCAACGATTTCGTGAGCTTTGCTTGGGCAAATCGACACAACTCCCACACCATTCAGTGTTATCCAGCACCACCATTCAGCAGCACCACAATGTACTTCGTATTTCGTGCTCTACATAATTCATCATCAATCCACACTGTTGGCAACTGCCAACCGTTGGCGGAGATGTTGGCGATGTTGGCGATTTCAACAGCAAAAAACAAAAAAAAAACGCTTCCTGCGGGCACAAAATAAGCAGGCAGGCAAAGCTTGGCAAAGTGGTGCTTGAAGTGTGTGGTGCGGTATGTTGCTATAGTGTTTCCAATCAGGCAGCGTCGACAAAATATTGGAGCAATTTCCTATGTAGTCAATGTTGCTGAAATGCATTTGTTGTATGACTTATTTGCCTTTGCTTCGGCTGCGGCAGTTGAGTAGAGACAATGTCCAGTTTGCCGATTCTTGTTTTAGCCTTTTGCACCTACAACTAAACGCCGCCAACTAACCGAGGCGAGATGGGTATTGCAATGCCATCTTTGCACCTTTTGCCTCTTGTTGCCAATTTAACTATGCGCCGTGTTTCGTCTTCGTATGTTTCGGCCCATAGAGAGAGAGAGAGAGAGAGAGAGAGAGATACAGAGAGGGAGATATCTAGAGTCAACTTTGGCATGACTTTTCATCGCTGTCGATTGTCGTGATCAATTGAGAGCAATTTATTATGAAATGAGGGTGAATTATATGAATGAGTGTCGAGATATCTATCTCTCTCTTTCTCTCTCTCGCTCTTTCGCTTATTCGGTGTATGTTTCGCTATCTCTGTCTGGTGTTTCCTTAGCGCGTTAAGCGCCGCACAATTCTTTTGATCTTTGGCAGTCCACAGAGAGATAACTCGTAAAGAGACCTCATGAATGATCTGTACATTGTGGCAAGTCGAAGTCCTGATGACTTGTTGCACTTTGCATTCGGTTTGAGTTGTGAGTGTGATTTTTAAAAGTGTTTTACATGGGAAACAACGGCGATATCCCGCCGCCCCCTCCCACCCATAACCAACATACGCCAACCACGAAAATGCAAAACGATGCAAGAGACTTGATCGAGACTTGAGTTTCACCCGTTATTGTTGTTTTTGTTGTTGTTGTAAATTGTCTGTCGACAATTATTTTATTATGCTGTCAACACTTAAATGTAATAATGCCAATAATATTGTTTTATGACAGTCGCAATATCTTTTGTGGAGGCGCATTTTTCGTGCTTCGGATCGATCTAGCTTTTCTTGTAGTTGTACGAGCTGTTGTTGTTGTTATTGTTGGTCTTGTTGCCTTGAGGCCTTCTTCTTCTTCGTCTGTTAGAAACCCCTTCTCCTGCACTCCACAACTCCTCCTTGTTCGTTTAATGTCGGTCTAGTTGAGGTTCTCTTTCAGCTGCATTTCGGTTTCGTTTAAGTTGGCTTCAGTTTTGTCCAAACCGATAGAGGTCAGCCATGATTCGTTTGTCTTTACGAGTTTCACAGTTCGCTTCTCTTGCTCATGCATATAGCAGTTTATTCTCAGTTGGTGACGGTGGGAATTCTAGTGTTCGGGCATCGTGGCACTTAGAATGCTCGCATTTGCTGTCTGCTTTATGGCCTCAGATTGTAATTGGTTCATTAGCCCTGCAGTTGGAACAGAGCAACTGAGGTAGTGGCTGGGCTATTTGATTCTTTTTTGGCTTTAGTAGGTTTAGTGTCTGATTTTAAGTAGTTCACTGTTGATTTTGATTGCTTGTGCACACCGTTCGCAAAAGTTGGCTAAAGTTCAAGTGGTTAAGGCCATGTTAATCTCCAATGTACAATTATACAATTGCTTTAAGAACTTTTCGCCAAACTGTTTTCGCTTACAAGCCGGCACTTAAATATGCGAATATTCTTTGCTTGCATCATAAAACATACTGCTCCATCCCAGTTCAAAAGGAGCAATTGGACTCAAATCTCTACCCACTAGCCTAAATCATAAATGTTTGAAGCAATTTTCGCAAGAATTTAGTACCTAGGAAATGCTTTGGCAGCCAACATTTTAATGAACCTTAAACAATCGAAAGGCTAACAACCTTTTCACAAGCCAATAGAAAAATCAGCAGTTAGAAGACAAAAAACAAAAATTAATTAACGTTCAGCTAATTTGGCTTAAACGCAACTTAGGTCAAAGTCAGTAACAAAAGTGAATTCATTTAGCTATGCTTTTCTTAATTTACTCATTTACCTACTAATAGAGACTGGAGCAATTAAACGGCATAATGGCTAAGCTCAGTTTTTTTGCTTTTATAGATCTAATGGTGATTATAAAAATGTACAGCATTAAGTATACGACCTGGTTGAGGGCACCAGTATTTTAAATTACTATATATGAGTACGGATACGGATTTCCTATGTGTTATGAAGGAAATAAACCTAAAGAAGTTTAAAGAAAGATTTCACTACAAAAGTATATCGAACCCTATCAAATCCTATGCACTCCATTTGATCGCTACTCATCGATAGTTTCTAATACCCTTAATAAAGCTTTTAATTTTGTTAGGTCCTGGTCTTCTATTGCTTCTCTACACTTTGCCTGTTTTCAAAACATGTAAGGAACTAGAAGTTGGATGGCTTAAGCTTAAGTTTAAGTAAAAGATGCAGCAGAAAGGTATTTAGTTGAATGCTGACGTATAACGGAGTTTCTAATCGAATAATTGCGGGTGGTGCAGTGGTGCGCAGTGAATGGCTGCACCACCAACTTAGTTTGTAGGCCCATTGTGTCAATGCCGAGCTATGAGCGGCTATCAACTCATGGCCATCAAAGCTCTTTTGCTGGATGCTGTTGAAGTTGCAGTTGTTTCGCTTCCATTGATACAATAAATAAATGTTCGTCCCGGCTACATTCAAAAAGTTGTTGTAATGTGGTATTGTTGTTGTTGCTGCTGCATGGCAGTTTTGCCGTGCATCATTCAGCCTCATTTCGTGCAGCTTTGAAGTGTCTCTCATGGCATGGAAATGCGCGCGTTCTAACAAAATTGCTTTAAATTAGCTTTTCGGTGCTTATTGGTGCCGACTGCTGAAGACTGTTCGCTACAACAAGTGGCCAGTGTCCAGTGGACAGTGGCCAGTGGCTAAGGCACAGGTCTTCATTTGCACTGGACGATGCCACCAAAGCAACAATCCATCAATCCATCCATCCAAGTGCCAGCCAGCCAAAGAGTCAGCCAGCCAGCCAGCCAAAAAGTCAGTCAGTCCGTTCAGTTCAAGTGGCCGGGTCATCATGAGGCACATCTCTGCACGTGTTGCTGTTGCCGCCGCTTTCAAAAGGCAGCCGCTTTTCTTTGCGCTTTAGCCAAGTTTATGGCACTGGGCGAATGCAGTTACGGAATGCAGCAACCAAAACTCGTGCGTCTCTTTCCCTCTCTCTTATGCTCTTACAAAATCTTATGCTCTATCTGTGTGGAAGCAGCTCGGCATTGTCTGTGCGACTCATAAAACTCGGCAAATCTGCGTATTTCACATGTCAAGATTTGCAAGGCGCTGGTCGGGCCAAAAGATGCCAAAAGAACCGGGGCCAGTGGAACAAGTGCAGACGTTGCCTTGCTTGACAGATTTATGGAATTTACTGCATTTTGCCAGAGCAACAAGCAAAATCATCTAAAGCAGCAGCATCAGCAACCTGACTGCCTTCTTTTTTTTTCGTTTTGAAGTCATTTTGAGAATGGTTTTTAGCTTCGCAAATGCTTTTGGGATCGCGGGATCTACCGCAAAGTCAGCAAACATTTGTAGCTGGGAGGTGGAGCATTTGTGTGATGACGATTTGGTTGTGCCTTCGGTTCAGCTTTGGAGCAATTAAGAGCAATTAACAAGATTTGATGGATTGAAATGTTTATGCCATGCATTGATTGCAAATGCTTGACGTTCCCAGAATATGTTCCAAGTAGCTTGACCCACAAACTTCTGATAGCCAATCGTTACGGAATTATACCCTGTAAATATTTCATTTGCCAATAAAAGGCTTATGACTTAAACATGCATTGGAATCAACGATTATCCGCAAATATTTATGGTTTTAAATATATATATTTGTGTTACTTTTGTCTGTTAGTGAAATCTATTTAACCAATAACTATTTTATCATCGTTCAAATATTCCAGAAATAATTTAAAGAACTAAGAGAAATAAATAACAAAAAGATACGCATCTAGTTATTTTTTCTTAACTTTGTAAACTCTTTTTGTCTGTCTGCTGTTATATTTTTAATAGTCGAACGCTGTTAGTAGCACTTTTCCACAGCTTTGTTAATTGTTTTTCAAAGTTCTCTTTGTATTTAGCGCGTGCTTAGCCTCCCCTCCGCTGCCGGCTGTTCACTGTTTAACCCACCCTCCCTTTGGCCATTTAGCGGCACTTGCTTTTAAGAGTAATAGCTGAGCTATTCATGTATATGTATGAGTATATTTAGAGAACCTGCCAACACGAACCAACAGAGGAGGAGGATTAAAAGAAGCAGAAAAAAAATCAAATGGCCTGAGGGTCAGAACTGGTAGCAACTTGTGCGCCTCTTCGCCAGATCTGTAACAATTAGTGCTGCTTGGCACAAACTGCTTTGTTTGGCTTTTTGTTGATTTGTTTTGTTGTGTATTATTTCTTATTATCATTAAAAACTGCTTATAATTATTTGTAGAACGCGCAGTTTAGAAGACTTTGACTCGCCCTGGCCGCCGATTTGAAAACAATTAAAATATTTTTGAAAATGGTCAAGCCAGCAATTTTGGCCATTAATCAAAATTAATGCCACATGCGCTGCCTGAGGTGCTTGCCTGCCTGTGTGTGTGTGTGTGTGTGTGTGTGTGCAAAACGTAAGTCAAACTTTTTATTTTTTCTTTTTGGTTGAGTTTCCGCATTGATTTTGAAAGAAGACAACGAAATGAAGAAGAATCAAGCTGATTGGAGTCAGACAAAATCAAAGCAATGTAAATTGCAAAAGAACTTTTTTTCGACTGCAAAAATATGTTTTGTATGTTGTTTGTTGATTAATGTTTTCCAATTTAAACACCAATTTTTGGCACTGAACCGTTTTGAGTTTTCCACTCATACCGTTTGATGAACAAATGTGCACGCATCAATCATACGCCATGTGTGCCCACGTCCAAAGTGCACTTAATGAACTTTGTGGCGCAGTTAACGCTCATTAAAGTAGCCACCGCCACTAATCATGGAAGCAGCCCATGTTGGACCAAATTCACAGCCAGTTGGTTGCTGTAACTACTCTCGTAGTACAGTTCAGTAGTCGCGCTCTCAAAGTTGCCTGCCGCTGCTACCAAAAACTTCGACCCGCACCTGCTGGGTGTCTTGATTAATGATCTTTTGCACAAAAGAGGCCCTTTTTTGGATCGGCAATAATGCGCGGCATTGTATCTTGTTTTGGCCTCCGAACACAAGCGGGGGTTAATAAACTCCATTCTATGCTACATATATGGTAATATGTAGACTTAAGTCATATGTCTAACTATAACAGTTTCATTAACTGTCTACCACGTACATTAATTAAAACATTTAATGCCCAAAGCATTGCCCAAAGTGACTGTCTCTCTCTCTCTATCTTGTATCAGCATTTTTAGCAGCAACACTCTACACCAAATCATATTGTTTTATTCGTATTATTTTTTAATGCAATAGTTTTATTAAATAGAAAGCTTTTTCTAACTTTACGTGCTTGTTAAGAAAACAATACTTTTTCAATTTACTCTCGCTTATTGTTAAATTGGTATAATTTCGTTTTGAAAAGAACTTTCTTAAGTTGTTGCATAGTGTAACAATGCCTGGGCAGTCGAAACCCATACTTACACATATTTATGGTAGCTGATGCTCGAAAAGTAATAGCAACATTTTATAAACAACTTATTTCCTTAATTGATTGTTAACAATGATTGCACCAAGGGGGCCGCACACTTCTTTCACGCTGCCCCAGCTGCAACTCTGTTGTTGTTGTTGTTTTTGTTGTGAATGCTTGTGCTGCTTGCTGTTGTATCTATTAACCACGCACTCCATTATTATTTAATAACATATTTCTTAAGTATCTGCCAACCCAGTTCATAGCACAAAAACCAGGCTGCTGACTGCCTGTTAGCCTGCCTGCCTGCCTGCTTGCCGGGATTGCATGCATTGGCTTGTTGTTGCTGGAGCTCTTTTGCTATTGCCAACTCTTGACCATAATTTGATGTTGGGGCCAGGCCACGGATCTCAAAACTTCTTCGACTTGGACTCGTCGTCGTCGTCGTCGTCGTCATCGTCATCGTCATCGTCCAAGTGATTGCCACCCCATTAAAAAAAACGGCTGCGCCTACTTGTTGATGCTGTTGTTATTCTTTTCGTTGCTGTTGTTGCTGCTGTTATTGTTGTTATTGTTGGCTCCTGCCACGATCACTCAATAAGTCTAGACAAAAATGATGCTGGTGTTATAGCTGTGATTGTCGCTCAATGCTTCGCTCCTCCTCCTCCTCCTCCTGCACCTCCATCTTCATCCAATCTCCTTCTGCTCTCCACCACCCGTAATGGATCAGCACGTTTTGTTGGGTCTCTGACTACTTGATGGCCTATCTACACAATGCTACGTCATCAGCGGTGCTGCCATCCAAGCATCATATTTGTTGCATGATTATGTGGTAATTGCGGCTGTCAATAAAACTCCCCCGTTTATTCTTTATAACCCAAAGCATTCTACGCCTATATTTTATACACTTCCCCTTCCCCCTACCCTCTTTCCAACGCCACCAGCTGCTGCTGTGTGCAGCTCTCTTTGGGCCTGAGTTTGGGGCTTTTTGTAGTTTTGGTTGTGTGTGACTGGGCTATAAAAACCCGTCCAGACGGTACCGCACTATGATTTACTTTGACAAAGGATTGACATACAAGTACTTAAGTGATTTCTTTACACCTTTTATGGAGTAGTTAATGTGGCCATGGTATGCGCGCGCCTGGCATTGAGCAAAGTCATGCCATCGGCTCCCATCACCACCACCACCACTAGCACCACCGGCACAACCACTACCAACAGCACGTCAGCGCACCACTAACCCACCGAATCTCCCAAACCATTTTGCTATGCTTGTCATTTTGGCACTTATCGGCATTTAGGCTGCGACTTTAGCCACATCTTCACGTTTCCATCTTCATCTACCTCTCGGTTTTGTGGCTTTTTTATTTTCGTTGTTCCCTGTTGCCTCTGTCTGCGACTGGTGCTGGGAAACGCCTTAAGAACTGCTTGGTTTCTCTTTGTCCTTTCCCCCTCTTTTTCTAAACGCCCTTTTGGTTAATGTGATCAATATGTAAATTGTTGAGTGCGGCTACTTGATATTTTTGACACAATACACATGACGTAGAGTCTTTGAAATTCTTATCGCTATTTGAATCGTTTCATTTAAGAAACTATCATAATTACTAGGAACTTGTCAACTATAAAGCTTAATTTAATTACTTGCCATACAACTTTCCCGTCAAGCTAGGATAACAAAAGATATATTTTAGAGTATGCCCACGCTTCAACTGCATTTTTTTATTATTATTATTAGTTGGCAATTGCATAACATATTCCAAGTCACCTGTATTATCTTTCTTTGGCTTTTTATTTTGCATATACCGTATTTTTCCTGAACGACTTCCGTTCCATTTGCGCAACTGTTAACCTAGTTGGGAGCCACTTTCATATTATATGATCGTTTTTGGCCAAGAGTCCAACTTGGCAAAAGGCGTTGGCAATCGGTGTGGGCGTGTTGATTACAGTGTTCAATATAAGTGCTCACATATGCTTGTTAAATGCATTAAAAATAGTCTCGAACCCAAGCTTTCAACGCATCATCATCATCATCGTCGTCGTCGTCGTCGTCGTCGTCTGCCTTTTATTTTTAAGGTTTGGAGGCCCCAGTTCAGATCAGTTCATTTGCAGTTAGGTGTTAATATTGGCACACAGCACGCTCCCAAACTGGGGCTTGGAGCAGCAGCCACAGCAACAACAACAACAACAACAACTTCATGCATCACATGATGCGTGTAGAGTCTCGTTTGGATCCAACCTGGGAGTTCCACTCTCTGGCGGCGTTGGTGTCATTTCTTGTCGTAGGTGCGGAAAGTGTTCCAAATGCGCGACAAGAGTTTAGGGTGTAGTCTGTGTGTATAAGTGTGTGTGTGTGTGTGTTGTGTGGGTAGCAAATAAAAGCGCCAAAACACTTAATGGATTTGGAGCACATAAATGGAGCTATTGAGAGCTGTATGGATCCGTTTCAGCGCATTTTTAACTAGTAGCTGACGCACCCAACTCTACAAAAGACATCTTTAAGGTTTACTTTGTGTTTGTTTTTTTTTTTATTGTTTTTGCCAGCTTGTTAGCAAAAATGCCGCTGGGTGTTGGCCAATCTTTGCAGATCAAACACTGAAGACTCTCCTTTCTCGCGTCCCATCTTACTTTCTGTGTGTCATTTGCATGCAAATTCGCTGGCTTCGTTTGTGTTGTGTGCTTGTGTGTGCTTGTGTGTGTGCAGTCAAAGTGTCAAACAATGTCAGTGGGAGAATGTGTCTCGCAATTGAAATTTATTTGCACTACTATTCAGTGCTGACAATGCGCAAAAGGGACGCTAGCCCCACCAAAAAACAAAAAAAAACAAAACCAAAACAAAGGCAAGAACGAGCCTCAGCCTCAGTTCGCGGTTCGTCTGACTAGATCTCTTTGGCGCGTCAACTCGTCAAGCCTTGTCTACAGACAGGCAGGCAGGCTGGCTTGCTGGCTGGCTGGCAATGGCCAAGACTGCACCCAGAGGCAGCTTCTGTCTGTCTGTCTGTCTGTCTTATGCTTACCCTTCACAATTTACCCCCCTCCTCTTGACCCTCACCAGTCGCATTGAAAAGGCAGCTAGCCAAGCTTTGAGCAAGCTCAGCATTTGCAAAATGTCAATCTGCTGCAGCGCATCAATTCAAGTGTGAAATAAATAGAAACGAATTCAGGTCTTATACTCAATCCCTCTCTCACCCGGTTGCCTTCACATCATTCAGTGAAGCATTTGCTATAATTTTCGCGCCATTTACCGTCGACTCGTCGCGTCACCTCGTCTTAGTCGTCGTCGTTTGCGAATTCGTCGCGCCAACTGTCAAGTCAGCAGGCAAAGCAAAATATGTTGAAAGTATTTACAATTACGCAAAGATTGATTGAAATAGATTTCGGATTGATTGGCTCTCTTGGTATGCACATTGACACAGCTGAAACAGCTGAAGCTGTTTGAGCTCTGACTGCTGAGAAAAAGATCCGCGCGGAGCTTTGTGTGGGAATTGTTTTCGCTGAACTGCAGTTTGCACTTGCCGACGAGTGCCTGGGGACTGATTTGTTGATAAAAGTGCAGCAGCAGCAGCAGCAGCAGCAGCAGCAGCAGCAGCCGTAGCAGAAGAAGCGGCATAAACTCACATACTTGTCTACTATTTCTAATTTAAGCAGCTAATCAAATTCATTGCCAAATTAAATTGCATTTTGCGACTAGAAACTAGAACAACATTACTTACAAGCTATTGCAACTGCAATGCAAAGAAATATTTCGAGTATACCATAGTATTTTATTATATTTATTGAGGCATTGTGTTCTAAAAAGTTTTAAGTATGCGTTGCAATACTCCTTTGGCAAGTGTTTGTGATATATTTTCCCATGTTAAGAGCAACTAAACATTTAACAAACTTGTTATAATCATTTAGTTTTACGATGTTACACACATTGTAAGATCCACTTTCTCCAAATGTTACCCATATCTAAGATATAGCATCTTTTACGATAAATGCCTTAAGTTTATTGATGTGCGTTTTGACCCAATTTCTTATAGCTCTTGTAACGCACCCAGAAACTCATGAAACTGCCCATCAAAAGTCGTTTATTTAAATATTTATTTGTGTTTATTTAATATCAATAATATTTTTCTGTTTTATTGTTCGTTTGTTGTGTTTTTTTTTGATATTTTTTCATGTTGTATCGCACAATTTGCATGATAAATACAAGCGAGAAAAATAAAAATGTAGTCTAGATTTATAATTTATGCTATACAACGTGGTGCTTTGATTTTATTTATTTATTTATATATAATGGCTAAAGATACAAAAATTTGCTAATTGTGACTAATAACTCGTTAACTAAAGCAATCAAATACAATAGTTTAAAGTTGAAATTCGCTATAATCGTACAAGATATTATTCTACAAATTAACATTAGAATTGTGTAAGCTAAGAAATACTTGAAATACGATTCATATGTATGTGTATATGTATATATGTCTATTAAGAAACTTTAGGTATTGTATAAATGTATTGTGTGCGTGTATAATAAGTATATTATGCTATACAAAATAACTAAAAGAACGTTGGCTTATAAATTATAAAATTCCACTACTATATTATGCAAACGATACAGATAAGCTCTCTTGCATAACTTTGCAACAATTTAGGTTAGTCTCGTTTCGCATCGTTTCGTTTCGTTTCGATTCGACTTGTTTCGATTCCGAAGCGACTCGACTCGATTCGATTCGATCTCATTCCTTGTCATTGTCATCGTTCTAAAATACTCTCGTACATTTTGTTTAACCGAAATATATTTTGTTTTATAATGCGTTGCAGCTAATTAAGAACTCGACTCGCGCCGCTTGTTATACTTTTTCACATTTCATATGCAAATTTTAGATGTTCGTCGGCGCCTTTTGCATATTATTGCCATTTGGTTAGTTGTTTTAAACGATGTGATAATATCGTAAAACAATATACAAACGGCACGAACCACAAACCTAACATTGAACGCACGATTTTGTTTGTATTTGGCATAGCAGGAGGGCGGTGAATGGGTCTTGGGGCAGGGAATGGGTCAATGGTGCATTATTTGTTTCATACTTTCAAAAACACTGTTCAACTCAACTTTTTCTTTGCCTATCCTTAAACGTTAAGGTTCAATATTTTGGTTTTTGAAGCTACTGTATGATAAATGCTTGTAGTGCCAATTAGTAAACATTTTCGTTTGCAAAAGTTTTTGAAGTGTAAAAACATTAAGTAATCAAAATCGTTTTATTATTACGTATTGTGGCGTCTGATTGCCGCCATTTTGTTTATGAGTTTTGGGTCAAACCTTGGTGGTTAAATCAAGTGCCGATGAGATGGCCACTTTAACGGCCAAGTTTGTAGCTGTTGCTGCTTCTGCTGCTGCTGGCGTTGGCGTTGGTGTTGGTGGTGAATCCAAACGCAAACGCTTTGAGCTATTCGAATCCTGCATCAGCTCGTTCAATTTACGTTTAATGCTCTCGTTTGCCTCAATATCACTAGTGTTAGTATTATTGTTGTTGTTGTTATTATTATTATTGTTGCTACTATTGTTGTTATTGTTGTTGCTATTGTTATTGTTATTGTGGTTTTGTTCAATGCTGGTTTTAACTGTTTCCGTGCTGCTATTATCCTCCAGTTCCAACTGTTCTGCTGACCCTTCCGCCTCCTGCTCCTCCTCCTCCTCCTCCTGCTCCTGATCTACCACATCTGTTATCTTGAGTTGATGTTCAGCTTTTCTCTTATCTCCGACTGGCTCACTATAACCATAGATATCGGGCTCAGCCTCCAGGCAGTTACTCCTAATACTGCTGCTGCTTCGAGAGCTGGTGCTGCCTGTGGTTTTCATGCTCAAGTCAATGGGATTATCCTGAGCTGCTGCAGTTGAATCCGATGGCTGCTGCTCCGGCTGAACGTGTTGGGCTGGTGAGCTGGGTGGCGTCATGGACACCACCAAATCCTCCTCATCATCATCATCCACAACATCGTCTGGCTCCAGTTCCTCCTCTTCAGCTTTATCACTGCCACTATTTGTTCTGGCCTCACGCTCCTCCTCCTCCTCCGTCTCACCATTGCTTTGTCTGCTCTTCACACGCTCCCGTCCACTTTCAGAGTTGGGCGTGACCAGCGCTGAAATAGAGTAATCCTGCTTATTGTGTGGCGGCAGCTTGGTTGCCAGCGGCGGTGGACTGTGCTGCTGGGATTTGAGCACTGCATCCAAATAGAAACGTTTCGTTAGCTCATCTGCTGCTGCAGTTCTGCTGCCATTGGGCAACAAGTGATTGTTGTTGTTGTGATTGGGACTCAGAGCTGACTCGTCCTTGTGGCTGGTAAAGGGTGACGTGGCATGTAGCTGAGGGGCAAAGCGTTGTCCACTAGCATTGCTAGAGTTGAATAAATGCTGCACTGCAGCAGCAGCCACCGCTGCCTGTTGCTGTTCCGGCGTCGGCTTTAGCAAACCTTGATGATGCGAGTAGAGTGCAGGATGATAGCCTGGGAAGAGCAGATGTGAGGGTGGCAGGAACGCTGGTGGTGGCATCACTGGCAGTGAGCCAAGACCCGGAAATGGCAAGGGCAAGAATGGATTCAAATCTTTGCGCAACTGTGGCGGTCTTCCAGGCGCTGTTTCACTGCCCGCTTGGCCAAGATCTGCACCTGCGGCATTTGGTTGCTTGTTGCTGCCAGAGCCAAGTTGCAACAACGAGTTGCCACGCATACTGCTCACCTCCACCGAACTGTCCGAGTTGTGGGAGTCCGGTGAACTAACCGAGGGCGAGGCAACCAGTGATGGATGCTTAATGCCACCATAATCCACACTGCCATCCAGTCCCAGCATCATCAGCTCCTCCTTGCTTCGTGGCGGACCCGTTGCATACAGACCAGCATAGCCGCCCGTTGCATGCCCCAACATTCCCAATGCAGCTGCAGCTGCTGCCGGACCCGGTCCACCCGACATTCCCTTCACACAGCCATTGGACACAGATCCAGCTGCATTTGTTGCACCGCCAGCCTGTTGACTGTTGTGATGTGCCGCCATGGCAGCCACCGCCTGCTGCTGCTGCTCCTGGAGCAGACAATGGATCTTGAACCAGTTGGAGCGTCTTCCATAACGTGAACCGCTCTTTGACATGCCTACCATAAGGCACTTCTTCAGGCGGCATGCCTTACATGCGGTGCGGTTCTTTTTGTTAATGATGCATTCGCCATTATTCTTGCAATCCGAAATGGATGACAAATTGTTATAAGATCGGCCAAAGAACGACTACAAATATAATAAGACAGGAATATTCGGTTCAGTTTAAAATAGTTAATATAGTTTATAACATTATATTATATATTCTGCTTATACAAGAAATATAAAGTTATTTAGAAGGTTCGACACATAGACTTCAAATTAAGGCGTTATAAATAAAAACTGCTTTTAATATTGCATCGCATGAAGTTTACCAAGTTGCCTCTAATAATAACCCTCTACCTCTCTGGCCTTTTCTTAATATTTTGCTTTATATTCCTACCATGATGTCATTCAACAATAATAACACATTAAAAACTTTCTGATGAATCATCAACGACTGCTGCTGTTGGTGGTGTTGATGCTGTTAATGTTGTGAGCTCTTAAAAGCAGTGCCAAAAAGAAAAAAAAAACGAATCGAAATGCAACAAAACGAACATCCACAGCCAAAATGCAGCATCCAGCAACACCTACACTTTAACCGTTTGGCTGGGCCACAATCAATTGGCAACAAAGCAAACAAACAATTTAATTCAATGCGGCACGAAAAAGACTACAACATGTTGCTGTTGTTGCTGTTGTTGCCGTTGTGAGCACAGCATGTTGCAAAGGTTATAGGCTGTGCAACACTTATGCCAAGTTGCAATGTTGAACGTAAATCACAGCGCAGCAAAACTTGCAATCAAGTTGGCGTATGGACAATATACAAACAGACAGACAGAGAGGCAGACAGCGAGACAGTCATGTCTGTCAGTATTCAGTCAGTCAGTCAGTCAGTTGCTAGTAGTATCGTCGTCGTAGGTGGAGTTCGAGTTGATGTTGTTGGAGACGCGCAAATTGAACTGCGCTTAGAAACAGCAACAGTAACAACAATGCGAAAATCCACTTTTAAGGTTAATTGGGCATCAAGATTACTGGGTCGGAAATGGAAATGGAGGATTTTTGTATACGTACTAAGTTTATATTTGTTTTTGTTTTTTGCATGCTTCTGCGTTTTATGGGGTCTGTTTTGGGTTACTTTTTCGTTTTCAGTTTCGTTTGAAAGAGCAGCAGAACCGGACGAACTAACCGTATACCGGCTATTTACAAGCAATTTTGTGCGCCAAGGCGGATTCACTTTTGTTTGTTTTATCGACATCTCTACCCTTGCCGCTCTTTGTGTTTGTGTGTGTTCGAATCGTTTATGCCTTTTAGCCTTCTGCTCCATCATCATCATCATCGTCATCATCATGATCATGATCATCATTGAAGCGACGCGCTTCGTTTCGTTTTTGGGCTTTTGTTTTGTTTCGCTTTGTTTTTGGTGGGCGTCAAATTAGCCGGCCCACGCCATGGCGAACAAATCAAATAATGTTGACCCACAAATTGTACGTTAGTTGACCTTTTTCCCCCTACTTGCGCACAGACAAAAAGACAAATCTGAAAATTCTCAAAAGCCCCCCGCCTTCAATCTTGCTGTCGGCTGTCGAATCTTAAGGCATTTAAAGTACTCGTGTTTAAATCAATTATGCATTTTGTGGAGCGCTCTTTTTTGTTTAACTTTGACCTTAGCCCGAGGCGTTCTTTGTTGTCGTTTATCTTATTGCTGTTGTTGTTGTTGTTGTTAGAGCTGTTGCCATTGCTGTTCGGTTAATATTGCCCGTAATGAACTCAACATTCCAGTTTTGGTATGGCACCATTTGCTCTACGGCTCTGTCACGATGCGGCTGGCGATTTATTATGGAATGCCAATAGCGATCGATAACTATTATTCATTATTGGCAGGGAGGCGCCGTCGAGTGTCGATTATTATTATTTTATCTCTACAAAATGGTTAGTTACATGCTTTTCTATGTGCTCTGTGCTGAAATAAACTTTCTTCATCCTTTATCTTAAATCAATAAACATTTATTGATTAATAACTGCCATACATATTGACATATCATTTACTCACCTTACAACCTTCGCATGTGAATGCGCCAAAATGAAATCCAGCTGCCGGCTCCCCACAGACTTTGCACGTCTGATTCATCTGTGGATGGACATGAAAAGAAAAGGAGTTGAAGATTATTAAAGACATTAGTTTGCCGTGTTCTATTTCTCCATGTTAACTGTCTCTGTCACTCTTGAGTATGGCGTGCGAGGCAAGAGTACAAAAGCAATAAATTCATAAAATTTCAATTAAAAGCAACAGCAAATCATGACACGAGCATCTACGCCAAGAGAACTGAGAGCAAGTGCGCCGCCAGCAAAATTCACACGCATTAAAAATTAAAATGCAAACACAGTTTGTCATATCGCAAAATTGGTATCACAAGAAAAGAAAAGCCAAAGCTGCAGCTAAAGCAACAAGCCAGCCGCACAACAAATAGAAATGGAAATGGAAATGAAAATGGGTATAGAAATGGACGATGTTGGGACTTGGCAGACTGCGTTTTGCTATGGCATTGGCTTTGGCTTTGGATGCTGGGGCATAATAAAATATGAAGATGAAATCAAATGAAAAATTGCCCCAGAGCACAGCAAACAAACATCGTAGCAGGCGAGCAAACAAGCAGCGTGTAGACCATTTGCATTTATATGGCTTGTTGGCAGTTTGGCAAGCGTTTGCCAGCTTGTTGTTGCCTGTTTGTGTTACCAATCTCGCCTCCTGCTTCCTTTGAACTGTCTGGCGCAATAGACCTTAGCAACTTGTTGCCAAGGTACTCGTATATGTATATACATATATATTTGTTTATTTATTGCGAGCGAAATGTTTATCAACAAATTGCCATCATTGTTGTTGTTAGGTCGCTGGCTTTGTTGCACTTTATTTGGTTTGTAGCATGGGGCTTGGGGTCTTAGCAGGGCCGCTTTGCATCTGCTTCGGGCAACGTTGCGTTCTTTGCTCTTTTTTCTTCTTCTTGCTGTTTGTCTGGTGCACTTGTAGCTTAAACTGGAGCAAAACTTTGTTGACACGCACACACGCAAAGCAATAATACTATAATAAGCCGTGGGAGACTTTGTGAAAACCTAACCCAAGAGTTCAAAAGTCAAGTGACACAAATAAACTTCTGTGTACTCATTTAATTCTCCATTAATTTTCGTTAACTAATTTCATTTTTCAGTTCATACAATCGATATGTTCTCAGCCAACTCAATAAGTTTCGCCTAATAATTTGCCATAAATTATACAATAATGAACTAAATATCAAGTGCAGCTTAAGGATCTTTTGATCTTTACTAGCTCTCATTATAAAGAAATTGTTACAGCTGCTTGCAGCAGGTGGCAAAAGTGTAAGCTGTATTTTGTGTTGCACATGCTTAGATCCACTTTGTGCAGGCCGAAAGAAAGAAGAGCTGTTGAGTGCAGTTCACTTTTTGGTTGGTTGGTTGGTTGGGATTTATGTTTTATAGCACCAATTGCCCCACTGTCAATGCGCGGCAATAATTTTTCCCATCTGTCCAAACAATTGGCACATTACAAAGTAGAGAAAGCATTCAACACATTCACTTTTGGCCACAGCTCTGACTCAGTCCCAGTCGCCGTGTTGCTGCCCCGCCAACCTACGAACTGTGTGGCAACCTCTTTGGGAAAATGATATAAGTCGCGTGGAGGGTTGGGAAGAGGGAGAGATAGGTGGGTTAAAGAATGCACCACACCAATTGGCTTAGTTCGCTCAATTCCTTGGCTTGTTCGGGCCTGTAAAACATGCTAATCTGATTTCGTGTTATGTGTTGAGTTTGGCTCCCCAACCGCTGCAACCTCAACAGTCAGTCGTCGATTTGTTCCGTCTGGGTAGGAAATAAATTTTGTACGTTTAATTTCATAAAGCGTCGTCGGGTTGGCTGTTTTGCCATGCTGTTGTTGTTCTTGTTGTTGTTGTATGCTTGAATTAATCGACAAATAAAAATCACATAAAATAAATTAAAAATTATGAGTTTCAAGTTTTAACAACCTGCGGATTGGCAGCAGATTTAGTTTGATTTTAAATCACACAATAGCAAAAAAACAAAAAGCACCATCAGGAAAAAAAAAAAGAAAGAAATATATAAAGAACGAATAAAAACAATGTTGCAGAGGTTGCGATCAGTTTGTTCTCGGCATGAAATTTATGCAGACAATGTGCAATATTAAAAAGCAATAAACATTTATTTTACAACAGACAAGTGATACTTGATACAAACAGATATGAAATGAAAGAGATGCTGGAGAACACACTCTGTTTTTTTTAATACATTTTATTATACGTTTAAGCTTTCAACTTTGGTTTGCTTCGTTAGCTTTGCACAGCGTTTGTCTGATTTACACACAATATACGATCTGTGCATATATCATATAGTATACTACGATGCGATACGGGCTACCAGATTCATCCGGCTGCTGTTCTGAACTTGTTTGTTAGCTGTGTATCAATTTATTTGAAGTGTCAGCTAATGATTTGCGAGTTCGTTTTAATTCTCATTTTCATTTTAACTTAATGTACCCCATTGGCAAAACGTTTTTCTGTGCCAGAAGAAGTTAAACTACATAGAGTGAGACAAGCAAAACAAAAATTTGAATTTTCTATTGAAATCAATTTAAAATATTTCATCTAGCTTATTATTAGATATATGTATATGGTTTTAAATTTTCCGTCACCCTATTTAATTCTATATTCATGCATAATTAAACTCTCAAAAAAGCACATTAAATGCCACTGTTGTTAACATATCATGTTTCATGTTCATATTTTTATAAATGACTTCATTATAAACAGCAGCAGTCCATTTGGTCATCTTTTCAAGCGACCCACTAATTTTGGTACAGGTTTTCTTAACATTTTTTTTCTTATTTTTTCTTTAAATCTATTAATCCGTCGTATTGCATAATTCTACAGGGCAATACGAACATTAGTTAGCGGCAATTAGTGGCTGTTAAGTGAAAGTGTTATAAATTAAGCAAAACAAATACTTAAAAACAATGCACTCTAAATGCTTTTTGCATAACAAAGTATTATGTTTGCATTTTTATTTAAGACATTTTGCTCTGACAACAAGTATGTGTGCACAATTTGTTTGGCTCGAATTTTTTCTTATATTGATGAGTTTAGTTTAGAGGCAATTTATTTTAATTAGTTGTTAGAATTTGCAAGTGATTAGTGTTTAGGAAAAAGTACCCAACACTAAGAAAACCAATAATTTAATATATAGGAACCAGTGTGTTAGGCTACAAACAGAGTGGAAACAAATTTGATTTGATCAGCTTAGCACAAATTTCTCGCATCGTCATCAAAACTGACAATACCAAAATACATATATATATTTTTGGATCTTGTTGATTTTGTGTGTGATTAATTATAGCTGTGGCTGCTGCTGTTGCTTTTGTTGCCTGTGATTTGTTGTTAACCTTAAGTTAAACAAAAATAGCAAGTAGAATTTTTAAATATTTCATGGATGATTTTGATGATGATGATTATGATGATGCAATGTAGAGATATATCAAAATTTCAAGCTCATTATAATATGAAGTTATTAAAAATAATTTAGCTAAGCAAAAAACACAAAAAATAATTTAATTAAATTCACGTTTACTCCAGTTTCAGCGCAATGTCTAAGTGCCATTAACGTGGCCGTCGTTTCGCTTTTAGCCAAATAAGCGCACTGCAAAACGAAAAAACAACAACAACAACAGCTACAGAAAAAAATTATGATAATTGCCCAACTTGACCTTGGCAACACATGTACACAACTGCCACAAATACTAAGCGCAATACCAAATGCGCTGCATGGCAAACAAATTTTGCACATCCATTGAAACACGGAGCGCTGCCCTCGCCCCCCCCTCGACCCCTCGCACTGAGCGCTGGGTATGCGGGGGGGGAGGCCCCATAAAAGTCAGCCATGTGCTCGTCTCGCATTGTTTGCATGCAATTATAAAAACAAAAACAAAAGCAAAAACCAAAAGACAGATAGACATAAAAAACAAAAAAACATAATTTAATTAAAATGAAATCATGCACAAAGCAATTGCCTCGCTTTGTTCATTGTGCGCAAAATGCTCAAAACAAATTGTTCTAGTTTTTGTCTATTTTTTTTTTACATTTAATTTTTTATTCATGACTCGTCGACACTGAAGACGGCGCACCGTACAATCTGTGTTGGTGTTGCCTTGTATAGCTGTGATGCGAAAAAAAACAACGCAAATATAAGTTATAATCCGCAATCACAACTTGGTTTTAAGATTACAAAAAATATGTGTATATTTTACATTAAGTTTTTTATTGATTGCAACTTTCCCAAATCACACTCACACACACATAATGTGCTATTTGTTGAACATGCTCAAGATGTGTAGAAAACAAGTCGAAACAGCTTTTGAGGCAGCAGCTGACAGATGTAGCATCTTCTTACATATCAGTGATGAGTCATGTTTGTAATGCGAACCCGTTTATATCATCGCAGTGTGGTCTATGTAAACTTGATGGTTGCCTCCCCCTGCCATACACTCCTCTATACTAAAAAATTGTCAAAATTGTTATATAGCGTGTTTGGCATTTGCTCGCCTTGCCCCGTTTGTAGAGTTGGCTTTCTTTTTGCCGCGTTACAAATACTTGAGGCATTTAGTCAGCTGCACACGCATCAGACATAGTATGCGTTGTGTGCCCGGATCTCTGGCCTCTCCCAGAACAAGCTTAGTCACGGCCAGCAGCTTGGCCAACGCTTCGAGTTGACTCGCAGCAATTTGTCAAATGCGCATCGCGCTGTCTGCAGCAAAGGCAAAATAATAAACGAAGAATTTTTACACATTTTCATGGCCCTTAACGAAACGACAACTTGGCCCTCGGGGAGTGATCAATCATAGATGAGTCTGTCTAGAGTCTAGATATTTGCTGCAGCGTGCGTGGAAATTAGTATTTGTTACACTTTGTCTTTGCCCCGAACCGATTTTGGCAAAAATTCTTAAATTGCACAAAAAAGAAATGGTAAATAAATGAAATATGACAAATGATTCGTCAGTTGATTTGTCTGTTGGTTTTAGATCCTTTTCATTCATGTTCTTCCTGGTTGAATTGATGCATTTTTCATCATTTTGTGCTGTGCTTGAGTCAAGTTTTTCGCCTAAGTCTTTCGTTTGATTTGTACTTAGCTAATTGCTGCCGCTTCGCCATCAAGTGGCTGTCTAAACTACATAAACTAAAACACCATAATTATGTGCTGTGATGATGAAAAGCAAAGATTTTAATATTTATAGCCTTTGTTGCTGTTGTTGTTGTTGTTGTTGTCGTCGTTTGTGTAGTTGTTGTTGCAGTTGCTGCTGTGACTTGAAGCATCATCGTTGCTGTCTCAGTCGCTCACTGCCAGCTCTCCAAGCTGTCAAGCAGGAAATGTTTAAATTTATAATGTGCTCATTTGTTGTTGTACGACTGCATTCCCCCATGCCCCATCCCCGACCTCTACACACGCACACACACACACACACATACACTGCTCGTTTACCCCGTGAAGCACTGTGTGCCTGTGTATTTGTCATTATAATTAATTTGTAACTATTTTTATGAGCTCATGTGAAATTTAAATGCACTAGCACTCTTAGTGTCTCTTTGTCGCCAGAATAACCATGCGAGTAAGTGCTTAAATGTCAAGTGCTTGTGCAATTTCCGTTTAAAATTTGTGACCATCTGCCAAAAGGTTGGAAATTATGCTAAAATAAATTGACGGAACACCGTTGACAATGGAAAGGTAGCATCTAATTTTCAATAGAATACGAGTGCATATATGATTTTGCCAATACAAATTTGCAAAACAATATGCAACCCAAAGAGCGTGTGGGTCTTTTAACAAGCTAACAAATGAACTATAAATGGGGGTACTAACGTTTTGTTGGATCTTATGTTGTTAAGCTTTAAAGATCACGTTTTCTTCTCTTGTAATTGATAGCTAATTAGAACTTTACGCCATTTTCGCTATTATCTTCAATCCAGGAGAGCTCAAAGAAACATTGTTGGTTAATTGAGAAAGCTTTCCAATTCCATCTTCCATCTATAAGTATCAATAATCTTAAAACTACTTCCATTCATTTTGAAATCAAAGAGTATTCACTTATATACTTCAATGCTTGTGCCGTTACTTGTTATGCAAATGCGTGCAAAATGTGCGAGGTTTTCTTCTGAGTATTGTTGCTATTGCTGCTGCTGGTGGTGCAACAATTTGTGCCAACTTGTGCCTCTTTTGGCTTGAAGCCACACGTTCGCCAAGCTCTGTGGCATTTGTTACAATTTTAAATGTTAGCATAGGCAAAACGAGCAGCAGCAGGCGAATTGAAACTGCTGCCAATTGTTGCTACAAGTGTTTGGCTTGACATTTGAGCGCGCGTGCGCGTCTTAACGTGTGTGAGCCCCACATAAATATTGTTGGCCAGCAAATTGGACCAGCAGTTGACAGGCCATGTGGCGAGTCCACCTGGCGCCTCCAGGTGAAAAGTTGCGGCTCCAAAACGACAGTAAAAAAGGGCAACATAAAACTTGTCCAACAAATTAGTAAACGCTTTGGAAATTGCATTTAAAGTTTGTTTTATTCGTCGTTATTGCTGCTGCTGTGACTTTGAGTGGTTGTCCATGATTTGGCATAAACTTGTGTTGCTGAGTTGGGGCTGCTGGCTGTTGATTCAATGAGCATTTAACTGCACTAGATGCCAATGACTTGACACATGCGAATCAAAAGGGGCTAAAGACTTAAAGCACAGCACGTCAAGCTTTTGAGACCAGTCGAACAGCAAGAGCGGAAGAGACAAGATTGCCAGACTAACTGATAGACAAGCCAGCCAGCCAGCCAGCCAGACAAACAGACAGTTGGCTAAATGTGCAGCAGCAGGGGGGCCAAAAAAAAATCAACTGTGTTGGGAGCGTTTCTCATGATTTGTGTGCAATCGCATTTTGTATATAATTTTTGTTTCGTGCTGCTGTTTTTGTTACTGTTGCTGTTGCTGTTGCTGAAGTTGACGGTCCGACAAACGACAAACGACAGTCAAGTGATGTGAAGTGTCTGCCGCAAATGCGACACGAGCAAACTAATTGTTGACTACTGAAGTGTTTTTTCTAATACTGTTTCAATACTCAATTGGGGAAGCTATAGAAAGTTGAACGCAGTAAAGTAAATAATTAGTATTGCTCTCGGACTTTATATTTAATTTTTTTGTATCTATTAGTACTAAATGGATGATTACTCCTAGGCGTTACATTTTAAACAAAAGACTTAGGCAACGAACCGGCTTAGTTTCATATAATTCCTAGATACAACAACCGGCACACTCTAAGCTTAGAAAAACAACTAAAAAAGTTCATAAATCAACACGAACACAAAATTCTTTTCAAATGTTGCAATTGCAGAGTTATTGGTGAAATGGTTCCCATAGCGCCTTTGTAGGCACATAGTTTCACAAATTGCTCGTTTTACTAAAAAAAACCAAAACAAAACAAAAAAACAACACCAATAACAAGTACAAGTTTGTGCACTGCTCTTATTTAATTGACTTTTGACTCCCGAAATCAGGCGATGGCTGCAAACAAAAAGTGCAGAAAAGTAGTAGTAGCAGACAACAACAACAATTGCAGTAGCTGCAGCAGCAGCAACAACACGATGGCAAAGAAGAAGCTGAAGAAAATACTAAAAAAAAAGCTCGCACAGATAACAACGAGAAAACAAACAAATAAATCGCATGCAACACACACCGAAAAAGACCCAAAGAAGCTTAAGCAGAAAGTCCAAAAAAAAAAAAACAAAAGGCAGCCAAAACAGATAAACAAACAAAAAGACAACAGCAACAAAAGCGACAACAACGACAACGCTGGGGTCGCCCAGGCTGGGCAACAACAACAATAGCAACAACAGCAATATCGAAATGAACACACAAAAAAAAGTGCACTGTGCAAGTGCAAATAAAAGAGACGCGGACACATTTACTTATCGCGCCTCTTTAAGGCTGGTAACAGCAGCAACTGGCAACAACTGGCAACAACAACAAGAAACGGTGGCAACACTGCCAGCAAGAAAACTAAGAAAAAATAAAAAACAACCCAAAACAGCCAACAAAACACATGCAAAACGTTTTGCAGCGACTGCGACGTTGGCTGCGACGCCAACTGCAACTAGTTGACCAACTTCTCGCTGCTTCTAATGATCCAATTCCCACGAGCCGCGACGCTGCCGCCGATGACACTGACTGCAAACTGCAACTGCTGAGGCTGTATCTGAGGCTGGAGAAGGCCGAGGCAAAGCAGATGACGACGACAACAACGATGCTCGCCCAATGCAAAAAGTAGAAGGTGGAGGTTGCTGTTGTTGTTGTTGTTGTTGTTGCTATTGCTATTGCTGCTGGCATCGCCTGCTTAAACAACTTTCAAAGTTAATAGTCTGCGCGACGTCGAGACAACGTTGGCAAGATCGAAAACACACACACAAAAAGCCAGTGGAAACTCAAGCAGGCAAGGCAACACCAAAATACCCAGCAGGAGTCAAACTGCACATTTTGCAGCCTCGCTCGCTTTGCTCGTTGCATGAATCATTTCTTTCGCCAGCCAGCTCCAAAGAAAGCTACCTTCTGGCCCTGCCCTGTCTTCGTCCTCGTCCTAGTCTTGGTTGCTGTCTCTCGGTCTTGGTGTAAATGTGCTGCAACTTGGCTGTTATTAAGCATTTCTCATTTCTGACTCTATGGATACAGCTCCAGTTCGGCCACACACCGTTCGAACACAATTTACGTATACGTAATGCGACTAATTAAAATTAAATTTGTGATTTATTTATTTTTTTTTTTTTTGTTATTTGTTATGTGTGTGTGCTCTTTTTGGGCTCCTAGTTTTGGTGGCGTGGGAACATGCAAAAATATTTGAAACTCTTTCTGTTCATTGAAATAACAAATAATTAAATGTTAATCAAAAAAAAATTGAAAAGCCAACCATGGGAATCTGAAATGTCCCAGTTATAATAAAGTTGTTGGCTTCAATTAACATTGTAAATATATAATAATGTTGTCTTAAAAACACTTGCAAACCAAAATTGATTGAGAGGCTTCTTTTGTACAGTTGAAAAATGTTGATAAAAATGCAACAGAAGAGAAAATAAGTTCATCAACTTCGAATAAACTTGCTTTTATTAAGTTTAAAGTTATAAATATATTTTATTTCAACTTTCTACGATTTAACTGGTAATGCCCAAGAATTTTGTTTATTAAAATGGAATTAAGCCAACGAATGTTTTTTTTATCTTGGGCGTGGGAAGGTGGCACGTTAATACATAAGTTTGCAAATGATTCAATGATATAACTGGAACTTTTGTTCGTATGGCTTTCGAGACACCTTTGTCTTTAATGTTGATTTTGCCAAGCTGCTCTCAATGCCAAAGCCAAATGCTTCAATGCTCATCCCTGTACGTGTGCAGCAAATGAAAACACACACACAAAACAATAACAATAACAATAATAAAAATAAAAATAATATACAATATATAATATAAGACAAGCAAATAGTCGCATTTGTTATTAGTAGCGCAATGCGATTTGCAAATAACAATGGGCACAATTTGCTCAAGCTCATTGCACAGATCTCTAATGTAAGCGGACATCTGCTGTTGCCATATTATATAGTTGGCGATATAGAGATTCATATAGATAGATAGGTGAATGAATACTTGTTGTCTCGGTGCAATTTATATAAATTTAATTCAATTTGCTGCGCTAAATCGCTAGTGAGTCGTGCAGAGGTCGTCGCATTTGAATTCTCAACTTAAGTATTCTCCCTCTATAAATACGGCCAGCTGGCCAATTAATTGAATGCTTTATACTATAGCTATTTCTATACGTATAGCTTGTCATTGTTTGTGGTTGTTTCTGTGTGTAGTACTCCCAGCTAACCGCAATTCTAACAATTTGGCAGCTCATTACCAAACACCATACAACGCCAAGTTGCCTCCAATAAACGGTGCACAACCTTGACCTTAAGGCTAACATTTGCCGCTGCACCATTGCTAACACTATCATCAGCGCTATCATTATTATTATTGCTATTATTGTTATTATTATGGATTACAAACCGAAATTATAACAATTTTGTTACGCTTCTTTGAGGAAAGCTTCTTCCCCAGTAGTACAGCGAAAAGTAGATAAAGAAGCAGAAACTAGGCGCCAACAGCTGGCAGCAGTCAACAATCCACGTAATAAAGTGGCGGGGCAACCAGTCGGAACACATTGGCAGCAAGTGCGGCTTGGCAAAGTGTTGAACTTGAAATCGAAAGCACCACCAGCAAAAAGCAAAAGCAATGGCCCAACTTAACAAAAAAAAAAACAACAACAACTAAAAAATTACGATACAGATTTGGGTATACAGACGAAAGTTGTATGCTCTAGCTAAATAAGTTGGTATTGTTCTGAGTGTTTTTTTTTTTTTTGAGTTCTTAATCCTTACTACAACTGTTTATTTTATTTCATAGGTATATGACCGATATTGACCGATAATAAAATACAATATCAGCTATATCTTAAATGCCAATCCTACTTATTACAACTTCATCTTTCCCATACTCTATACCAATGATCTCCCGACTTAAATATAAAAACCTTGACAAGGCCACGCGCTTGCTTTTAGCTAGACGCATTAAAAAATAAAAATAAACACACCAACAACAAGGTGTTCACTATCGAAGCATGGCGTTAAAGTACTTGGCAGAGCACTTGGGCAGCCCAACCCCTTGCCCGTGGCACCCGACTCTTCATCTGATCTTATGTTGAGCCACGCGCTAATTTGAAAATAATGCGCTCAATCATTTTCACATTTCGCTTTTCATAAACATACTACGCCAACACCCAAGCGAGAGCGAGAGACAGAGAGAGAGAGAGAGGGAAAGACAAAGTAATATACTTTGAGTATTTCGCTGAGTCTTACTAAGCAGCTCGCTTCCCCTGCCACGCCCTGCTCCTCACCACCAACATATTGAGTCAGCTGAGTTGCTGAATTGTCTGTATAATTACATAATATTGCATAATTTGCAAGTACTTTGGCTTTGGGATTTATGCTCTGTTAGCTACGGTCGACAGTACCCAAGATTCAAGATTCAAGCACGACCAGTATCGTATCGGAAGGGGCAGTGGGTGGTGGGGAGTGCGTACAACAGAGACAGAGACAGAGACTTTAAGTCAGCACAATGCTGCCTCATTATCGTTTTGCTGACCGGGTCTTCTTAGCTTTCGTCTCGTTTCGTTTCGATTCGTTTCATTTTCGTTTTCGTTTTCAGTATCAGTGCACAATGTGGTACTTAAATAATAGAAGTTTAATAGCGTTTTGTTTTCGGTACTTTGTCGGTACTTTGCTTCTATTTTTCTATTTTTTTTTTTTTTCATCGTTTCAACTATTCTTCTTCAACAGCATAGTTTATGTTGCTGTTGTTGTTGTCGTTGCCGTTGCCGTTGTTGTTGCTGTTGCTGATGTTTTGAACTACTAATGCATTCAGCTGTGTAGGATTTTTGTCAAGGTTAGCCAGTTGTTTGTTGTGGTATTGCTTAGTACTTGGCAAAGCGGGCGGATATAATGACTTCTGATGCATGTTTCTATAACTTTTTGTGCCTTTTGGTTTTTTTTGTTTTTTTTTTTTTGTATTTGGCTAGTCAGGCAGCATCATTGTGTTGAGAGACAGAGAGGAAGTGCGCTGTTTGCCAAAAAGTAGTGTAATTGCTGTTGCTGTTGCGGTTACTTGTTCTTAGGTTCGTTCAAGTTCGTTGCCTAAGTCATTTGTGCAATATTTTGTACTGTGCAGCGCATGGCAGTGTGTTGCAACGACTTTCAGTTCGCTAATTTCGCGCATTAATCATGAAAGCAAACTGATTACACATGCACCACACGAGCACAACCCACCAAATCAAAAGAGTTGCCAAAAGGCAACAAAAACTACAAGCCACAAACTACATACTACAAATGATGTCTGCCACAGGATGAGGCTGCATTTTGGGGGCGCCTGAAATGTATATCTGCAAATAGTAAATGAAGTTGTCTGCGCTTTCTTACCCAATGCTCTGGCTAGTAAAGTCATCAAGCCCAAAGCTCCACTAGCTTCAGGATTGATCATTGATCTTTTGGCACTCGCCAGACACATGTGCCTCAGACATAGTTGCAGTTATAGTTGGAGCCTTGTTGCTAGCCTGCCTGCAAGACTGCAAGCCTGCCTGGCTGCCTGGCTGCCTTCACAAAATTATAAATAGTGCAAATGCGTGCAGTGCATCATCATCATTAGTTTTTGGCCAGGCCAATAGACTTGTCTAGTCAAACCGAAACAAAACGGAACGAAAAGAAAGGCGAGGCTAGGCTTAGGCTTAGGCATAGGCAAAATCGACTTTGTTGCTGCCCTATAACATGTCTTGGCCAATTATGTAACACAAATCATCAGCCTGGGCCAAGTATTTGACAGTTTGACTGTTTGTCTGTCCATTTGTTTAATTATTTCAATTTGTTTTCTCTTCCCCAACTGCTCTGCCTGCAACTTAATTACTGTCTCTTGGACGTATTTCATGTGTGCTTCTTTCTGGTTAGACAAATTTTACCATATCAAGTTCGTGTCCTAAGTCTTTCGGGTTTTTAGTTGCAAGCATTTTCTAATTGCAAGTTAATTTCTTGTGGCGAACATAAATTTAACATTCTAATTGAGTTATCAACCGCAACATGTACACCACACGAGTAAAAATTCCAACAAGGAGTCGAGCACAGCAACAACATCAGCAACAACAACAACCAAAGCAAGACGGAACAACTTTTACAGCTCCTCAGAAAACTGGCTACGCATGTGAAAAATTGCAACCGACTATGGCTATGGCTATGCCAACAACAAAAACCGCAAACCAACAAAAATTGCAACCAGCAACAACAACAACTACAGCCGACAACACAAACAACTCAAATAGCATCAACAACAACACTGCCGCTGCTGTTGATGCTGCTGCTTGTGTTAGTTGCTGTAATTACATTTTGTGTGTGTTTGGAGCGCGGCAAATGCTTTTTGGACTTTTGCTAATTTGCTGGCTGTGCTTCTGTTTTTTTTTGCATTTTGGCCATGTTTAGCTAGCTGCCTAACTATAGCTACTACTATGTATATCCATGGCTTTGGCTTATTTATTTAAAGGCATTTATAACTTTTTGTCTGCGAGAGAATTTTTGTTCAACGTGCAAATATGTTTCGGCCGCGCCGAGTAGCTCACAGCTCACAGCTCACAGCTCCTAGCTCGTAATTAATTTACTTTGTGTGTTCGCAGCGGCTAACAAAAATATGAAAAAATCCATTACGGAAATGTTTATGACCAAAATGGTCAGCAACAGCAAAAGCAGCAGCAGCAGCAGCAGCAGCAGCAGCAGCAATGGCAGTGGCAGCAACCTGACTGCAACTTGGCAAATGCAAATAGAAAAGATGCCAAAGAGTTGGAGCTGCAAATGGAGTTGCAGATGCGTGCGACGAAGTCGAAGTGCATTTGACTGTAAGCCACCAACCAAGTCAATTCCAAGTCAAGTGTCTGTCTGTCCGTCGGTCTGTACTGTAGTTTGGGCCATGCCTCGGGCAGAGAAGCTTCACACACACACACACACACTCACACAGAGACATACATAACTCAACATTGTAATGCGTTTCTCTCTGTGCCTGGCTGCCTTGCTGCCAGTCTACCTGACTGCCTGCCAATACGAAAATTTTAGTTGATTTTCACCAGTTGTTAAGTTTGTTGTCAAAGTCTTTTGTTTGCTGTACGACCAACAGAGAAGGCGTAACAGTTCACATACAAAATAGGCACGTGTATTCGTTTGATTAGCAACAAAATTAGAGTCCATACACAATAGTAAAATTCAATACAAGCAGCAAAGTTTTGCTAGCAATTAAAGTGAACCCTAAGATACTCAACTACAACAACAAGCCTATACTAATGATATGGTAGGGTCTGTTAGTTAATGTTTTTCTGTTTTAAAAGAAGCTGTATTTAATGTGTTTAATTTTATTGCAATAAGTTTATGAGGTGTTTCTCGAAAACAATCAGCAGTCTTTTATAGTTCCGACCAATTTGTCGCATCAGTAAAAAAAAAGCTGTTTTACTATTAATCTAAGCTCTGACTAAGCTTTGAGTAAATATATTTGCTAATCTGTTCCTGTTCTTGGTGTTGTTGGCACCAGTTTCAAATCATAGATTTAGTTTATTGTCTCACATTTCAGCTAATTAACACTCGAGCGAGATCCGCCCCTTTTGCCAACCTCATTTCCAGGGGGCCGCCGTTGTTTGACGACATCGATTGGAGCAAACGAAAATCGGCTTAAGATCATAAAAAACGCACTTAAATGAAATTTAATATTCAAATATTGACATTTAGTGGCATGTTAGCAACAACTTACGTGCTTTTGAACCCATTCGACGTTTTTCTGTATGGAAATCTATATATAATACGCAGTTTTTAGCATTTGAGACGCTTAATAATATTAACTAATTGATCTGCATTAATTTAGCTTGACATGAAGTCTACCAAAATGGAAAAAAAAAACAGGTGAAGCGATCGCAGCTGCCGTTTATGAAAAATCAAACAGCATTGAAGCGAGTGTGTGTGTGTTGTGGTGTAGTGTGTATTATGATTATTATATTTATATTTATTTAGCATGTTTTTTTTTTTTTTCTATAAATTATGACATCATTTAAATATTTTCGCCTCAAGTTGCTGTATAAACTGGTTTAGGCCACTGTTTTTTTTTTTCTTCTGTGTTTGTTATTGTTTTTGTCGTTGTGTTTTTTTCTTTTGTTTTATTATAAACTTTTCTTCCCCTCCATAAATGTTGGGTAATTATGCATGGGCTTCCAAAAGCTCATAACTCATAAATTTGTGCGCCCAATTGCTAGATGCGGAAGCGCTTTTGTTTTTGCTCTTTTTGATTTCTTTTTCGAATTTTCCGTTGCCTTGTCTTATCAATGGTATAAAAATATATTTAATGGCGGTATTTGCATCTATTCTGTTTTTTTTTTTTTTTTTGTTATCAAAGGCACGTGAAATAATCAAAATTTGCTTTGCATTTCATTTGGTTTTATATGATTTAATTTTGTTATTGTGTTGAAGCTGTGTGCTGAAGATCGTAAAAACGTTTGTATCTGATTTTATAAATCAGTTTGGTCACATTTTAGCTCGTAAATTAAATCGAACACTGTCATAGGGTATATATACCATAGTGCAATTTAAAAATGTATTCAGTTGCAATAAGCCTATGTCCAAGAGTAAATCTAGGATATAATCAAAACCTTAATATGACTTATAAAACTTATAAAAAAAACATTTCGTTTGAGAAAGCTTACATTGTGTTTTTTTTCATATAAAATAAACTTGGGTATTAGAGCATTCAAACTTCAATACAAATCTGTTGAATGTTCTTAATTGTTTTCTTGTTGTTGCTGCTTTTGTTTGCCTGGCGCTCTGCATTTATCATGCGCTTTGCCTTTTTGCGTTAAAATATGCGACATTTAACGGTTGAGCTTACTTATAGCCAACAGCCAAGCCGGCTGGCAGGCTGGCAGGCAGGCAACCAGACTTGTTATAAAATCTATATAAATTATATGGTTTGCCTTCGAAGCTTAACTTACCGCATACGGATTATCCTGATTCATCATTGTAGAGGCTTTTGTGCTCCCAAAATGTTTGTTTGTTTGTTTGTGTGCTGCAAGAAATAATAATAAAAATATATATATGTATTAATAGTAAATTGGATGGTAAAGGCCATTTGGTTTATAGCAGATACGCCAAGTAATAATCATAATTTCAATATTTATTACAATACACAGAATGCAAATACTGAACGTTTGCTGCACCTTTAAAGAAAAAAAAAAACGAAACTATTCACATATATATAAGTTGGTTGTTGCTTTAAATTGAGTTGAAACTTAAAGAGACGGGCATCTTGGCAACTGGACTTTTGCGTGCGAGTCAGTGAGTCAGTCAGTTAACGTTGGATGGTCCTGTGTACGAGTGTGTGTGTGTGTGTGTGTTAACAACTAGTTGAGTGGAGCAACAGGTGTTTGCTTATGTTATCGTTGCTGCCTCTTTGCCACATTTGCATTTAATATGGGCACAAGTTAACGCATTTGTACTAAATACTTTCACACTTTGTCTCAACCTCTTCAAAAGCGAGTCGAGTGCAATAGGAAGCCGCAATTGTTGTCTTCCGGCTTGCCCATAAAGGGATGCGGTTGCATCTGCAGTTTATTTTTTGCTGCTTCTTTAGTATCTCAGCAACAACAACAGCCACATACAGCAACGACCTTGATGTGTTAATTTGTCGTGCAGCATCCACAGCATCCAAACACCTGGCCCAGCCGTACAATACTAAGTAAGCACTTTGTTCTTGCGATTTTGTTTCTTGAAGCTTGCAGAAAAAACTAAAGACTTAGGCAACGAACTTGTTGCTACAACACTTATCCAAATCTAACGAATTGGCAGTTAACTAGTACAAGCAGAGCTCTTACAACAGGTGTTTGTTGGGCGAATCATAAAGATACCCTGTGGAAAATAGTTTTGAAGCCTTTTTGCTGCTGTTGCGATAGCAATATAAATGGCAGTGTTTTAATAAAACAATTGAATATCGAAAAATCGTAAATTGATAAATTTTAATTTAAATGCTATATTTGATCTGCAGAAAATGAACTATTTTTTTCAATTATCAATGGAAAAAAATGTGGCTTGAATATTCAAGTTAACTTATTATTAAGCCTTTGCATCAACTCCTGCTTTATAGAGGTATTTTTCCAAGCTTTCTGTTTATATAGCAGTAGTTTAAAGAAAGTTCACACGATATATTCTACTTGTATTGTACGTTATACATTTCTCTACTCCAAATAGGTTAAATAAGTTTAACAATATATTAATAACAACACGTGCATTTAAAGTTTCACGCTTTGTCTTCTTGTTGATAGCAGTCAGCCAGTTAGTTATTTAGAACAAAAATCTTTATATTCAACTACACTCTATTTTAAAAAAATTTCAAGTAGATTACATCAGATTGTACTTTCCGAGCGTCTCTAAAAAGTATGCTATCTGATTATTTAGTTCCAGTGTGACTTTGTTCCAAATTCAAATGTATATACTCTTTAAGCGATTTTGCCCTTAGTGCAGCCAACTAATATACCCAATGCTATTTGATCAGAGGGTGCATTTGTGTATTTTATGCATGCTTTGTCAAAGGCATGGAAGACTACAAAGTCAGTTGTAATGACTGTGGGGCATTGTCAATATTTGCGACACATGCAAGCAAGCAAGCATCCAAGTCATCGTCTTTGATTACAATTCTAGGCTAGTCGATAGTTCGAAGGTTTTTGTAACAAATTTTAAGCAAATAACGCTCTACACGCTATTTACAATATTAAGCAAACAAGTGCGGGCATACACAGCAATAAAATATGTGCAAAAATATTAGCGAATTTGCCTTTTATATATTCCTTATTGCTGTGGATATTTTTTTTAAAAATATGTTAATACAAAGTTCAACTGAGGCGCAAGTTAAGAACATAAATTTTTAAGTAATTTCCATTTGGTCAGTTTTGTTCAGTGTATTAAAGCTTTAGCTTACATTGATTCTGTTCTATTGTCGTAAAATTTATTTGCCTGCCCTTGTCGTTGTCAGTTCTCGATTGTTGTTGTTGTGGTTGGCTGGTGTTTTATGGCCACACTAAAAAGTGCACTGAACAACAATACGGAAAACTTTCTCACACAGAGAGTTGCGTTCAACCAATCTCTCGTCAATCGTCCATCAGTCAGTTCGTCAATCAGACAATCAGTCAGTTCCTAAAGTCTGTGTTGTATGTCTTTTATCTGGCTGGTCATCAATGTTGTCGTTGTTTTTTTATTCTTTGAGTTTTGAGTTTTGATGTTAATGAAATTCACATGTTTGATTTTAATGCTATGCCAACTCCTATATATACATATATATTATATATGTGTATACAAACGTATATATATGATGTATGTATCTCAATGTTCTGTGTGTTCTGTACGTTCGCATCTCACAGCCTCCCATCAATCTTCCAATCAAAAGTTATCGTCAGGTTGTGTCAGACTTTGAACTAAACTCTTATGGTTATGTTAATAGCTGATAGTAGCTTTTTTTTTGATTTAAGTTCTTCGTTTTCTCAAGCTATTAACTTTTGATTTCTTCTTTTTTCTCTGTCTCTCTCTCTCTCTCTCTAGCTGACCGGCTTGTCTAGCAAAAATATGAATGGGTGCAGAGGGTTTTTTTTCGTCTTGTTTTCTTTGAGCTGTGTTTAGCATTGCCATAAAATAACAAAAGACTAGAAAAATAACAACTTTACCTTATCAACAGCGCCTTTGAACTGTCCGCAAAAACTATAAGACTTTGTTGAGTTTTGACAGTTTTCTTAATCCAAATTTGAATAAATTCCGTTCTTTTGCTGTTTGATTTTTTTTCCATTCGTTAACTGTTTCACGTACTTTAGTTACGAATTTTTAGAGCTCACTAAGGCAACAGTTTTTTACGCTTTTCCCATATATACTTGCATATGTATTCGCCTTTTTTGCGTTGCGGCAATATTGAACAAAAAGTTCATTTAAGTTGTTGTTTTGTTGTTAATATGTGTGCACATTGTGAACTCTCCTCACTTGGTTTGTTTATTGCTATTTATATTTCTATTTCCATTTCTGTTATTATTATTATTAATATTATTTTTCACCTTGCGCCAATAAAACGTCACTTGAGCGTATTGTATACTTAAGCAATGATTGTTGTTGTTGTTGCTGTTGTTGTTGTTAGTCGTTACTAAATTGCACTTGACTTTTAGAACTTTAGACGAGCGTGAAGCTCGACTTAATAAATAAATACATACGTATGTATACGTATGTATATGTAAGTTTGTTTACCGATCTTAACTCTAAAACACGCGCTCGTTACGCTCTCTGCATTTGTGTGTGTGTGTGTGTATAAAACACACTAATATACATGTGTGTGTGTGTAACTTTTCAATTTACTGCCGTCTAATTTATATAGAACATGATGTTGAGTTATATTTGATTTGTGTTCAGCTGTTGTTGTTGTTGGTTTAGGCCACACCTTTATATGGTGAAAAGGCACTTGGACTTGAGTTGGGCAAATGGCGAACAAGCGCACGCGCCTCTGTTTTCTTTTTTTATTGCCTTAGGCATGTGCCTTGCTCTTTTTCTCCATTGCTCTCTTTCTCGCTCTCTCTCTCTCTCTTTCTCTTTTGGTTTGCATGCGTGTGTGTGCGAGATCTATATCACTTGCAGCACTTAATAACTGTTATTAGGTCACCGGGCAGAGTTAACCGTAATGCGATAACAGATCACCGATAAAAACAGACGAAAGACGAAACCATCGATAGATAGACAAAGAACGCACGTTAACGGTTCAAAAGCCGAGCCGACGATAAGCAGCGTGCGAACGTGCGACATGCGATTCGAGCGTGCGAGCAAGAAGCGCGAGCTATCACTAAAGACTGATGTTAAACAGTTCTGCAAAAATGCTCTGACTACGGAAAATGCCGAACCGCACCTGGTAGCGGCTGTTGCTGTTGCTGCTGCTGCTGCTGTGGCGACGGCGGCGGCGACGTCTGCTGACTCGGGAGGCCTCTGCAAAATGCTCACGAGCTCGTCGAGATGCTTTGCAATCAACGAAGTCAACAACGACAGTCAGGCTTCGGCTTTCGGCTGAGCTACCATACGGCAGCAGCAGCAGCTACAACAACAACAACAATGAGTAGAAGAAGCTACTGCTATAAACAAAAACTACAAACTGGTTGTCTCATCAAAAGACAAACACAATCACAAAGAAGAAGCGCAAGCCATGCTCTCTAACGGTGCTCGTCACCGCCAACAACCACAACAAAAACAACAACAACACGACTTAAAGATCAGTTGAGAAAACGCTCGAGAGAGTTTTGAGTGAGTTTAAGAGTTAACAGAGCTCTGTTAGCACTGCAGAAAATCACTCGCAATATAACTTGACTGTATGGCTCATGCGCGCACTCGCTCTCACTCCATTTTGTATTTGACTGAGCGCATTGCGCACTCTCTCTCTCAGCTTAGTGCTCTCTGCGCTAGGCGAGCGTTACGACATTTGATTGGCTCGATTAACACAATCGGAGCACCTGGTTATAAACCAGTATAGCAGCTCACATATGCACACACACAGAGACACACAGGCACACACAGGCACATGCAAAGCGCATACAGAAGAGACGGCACGATCGCTTGCTCGCCTTGTCGGTCTATAAATATAGAGAGCAGCTGCTCGGAGCATTGGCTAAAAAGAGAGCGCCATATAGCGCTGCTGTGCTCGACTGAACGCGAACTTATTTACTCATTTCATTGACCAATGCAGAGCACAACACACGCACACACACACAAACAACTGCATACATTTACTTCATCTCTGTGTGTGTATGTTTGCCTGGTCAGCTCAATAGCCAGCCAGGCAGCTGTCGTACGTGGGCGTGGTCTATTTATGCACAGCACAACTGTTGCTATGTATCGATCGATAGTTTTTACCCCTCCCCGGGCGCCACTAAGCCCCCTTTAAACAGCTAGCTGGTGTAAATAGTTTTTGACGTTGTTTTTGTTTTTGCATGCGCACGAACTGGATTCAATTGCCGTTGGCTGGGGCAACACTTGGCGCAACTTTGTTACTCAGTTAGTTAGTTAGTTAGTTTGTTAGTTAGTTAGTTAGTTAGTGAGTTGGCTTGGGGCTGACTTCCACATTGCTCTAACGGTGTTGATTTGACATCTGGCCGCCCGCCTCGCGACGCCTTCGAGCGTCCGCCTCACGCCATCTTTTTAGCCATTTGCCGTTGTCAAGCTGTCACAGTATTGATCGTTAAATGCGTTATCTGTTGCTAGCCATAAGACATTTTACGATATTACTTGCATTGTAAACTGTAAGCAGCAAAAAATATTTTTAAAAAAGCCATCCCAGTAGTTGACTTGAAACACCAGAAACACTTGTTCGACATGTCGCAAATAGTATGCATTATATATCTGGCCAGTTGCCGGCTCGAAAGATGTAAAATGTATCACAAAATCAATTTAACTCAAAGTCATTAGCAAGTATTTGCAGCAAACGAACTGTTAATTAAATATAACCAGTCTTATATATATGCATTTATACATATATAGTTTACAGTTAAAAAAGTAAATCTATTTTATTTTATCTCACAGGTATTCAATAATGTATGTTCAGAGTATTTACTGTTGATATCATCATTAAAACTAATTGTTAAAATTACACAACGTCGAATAAAGTTTTATAAAAAGCATAATTTATTCACAATAATGTTTTTGAATAATGTTTATTCGATATGCTTTATGCTTTATTTATTATTTTCTTTCTACTTCCTTCCCTTAACTGCCTGCCATATCTTTAACTAAAAGCATATCGCTTGTTTTCCCTTTTACGAAAAGTCACAATTCACAATCTCTCGTTTCGTTCATAATTAAACATTTTTGCAGATGTTCGCACAATTCTTGTTGCATTAGGGGCGTGACGCCAGCAAAAACTATTGCTCCTATCTCTGGCACACACACATACATAGTGCTAGATATAATACAATATTCCCACTAACTGAAATAAAACTTTACAGAAGTTAATCCAATTTGTCGAGTTTTATGATGGGCAAACCGGCAAAAACCCGCAAACTCGTTATCATGCGTGTGTTTGTTGCTTTCCAACCCTTTCCTCAACCCCTCCGCAGTGAAAGCAGTGAAAAGAAAGAAAGAAAGAAAAGTCAAACAGTACTGCGGGCTGTGTGTGTTTCAGTCAACGCCCCGAAACAAGGAAACTTAGGATTGTGAATGCGACTTTTGTCGTCGTAAAAAGGAGGTGTTTAAACCCATTACGTTGCGGCATAAGATGCAGAGGAAGACGGAGAGAGTACGTGTCCTGTAGAGAGTTGCTAGTATGATTCTCGGCGCTGCGTTTGCTCTTTGCGGTTATCCTTTGAGCTACCTTTTTCCTTTGACTGGACAACACCCACACAAAAGGAACATTCGCTTTGGTTTCCCTTTGACAAAATTTCATGCTTTAATTTCCCAACTTTTGCATATGGCTGTGCCTGTGAGTGTGTGTGTGTAGTGTGTAGTGTGTAGTGTGCCCTGATGTCCTGGCTAATCCATGCTGAGCAACAGATTATCCCTTGCAATTGTTTGCTTGATTTGTTTGTTATGGATGCTCAGAATTGTGCTGCTGCGGCTGCTGTTGCTGCTGCTTCTTCTGCAGAATCACTCTCGCATCCGGAGCAACAATGCAGCTTCTTTTGGCTTGTTGCTGGTACTCGCCCCTTTTTGGTTACACTTTAATGCGTTCTAATGTATGTGACTTTTGGGCCAGATCCTCAACATCGCGACTCAAACAAATTCTGCCGCTCGTCAGACAGTCAGACAGTCAGACATTTTGAAGTGACTTGCGAAAATGCTGTTTGCCCATTGTCCTGCATCAATCAGCAATCATCAATCATTTGCCTGCTCAATATAAATATTTTCGGGCGAAATTAGGTTAAAGGCTTGCGAAAAACGCAAAGAGAGAGACAGTGAAGAGTAGGGGTAGAGGTAGAGGGGAAAACAAATAGACAATGGCAGCTAAAATTCAAACGGTATTCCAGTTCTTGAACTTATGTCATGCCATGAAAATAGCTGAAAATGCCTGCTGCTCTAACTCGCACTGTTTCACTCTGCCAGAGTGTGTGTGTGTGTGCGAGTGTGTGTATACAATAAATTAATTATAAATGCATTAATCACTGACAAAAACTTTGACAAAGACTGACATGAGCGTTCGTCGTTCATATCATATCCCGTCTCATTTCGTTTCGTCTCGTCTCATCTCGTTTCGTTTTGTTTTGTTCTGCGCGCGCGTTTTTACGCAAAAAATTTAAAACACGTTTTCGCGCTTATTTCTTGACTAATTTATGCGTTCGATTTGTCCGATTGTCTTTCAACTGAGCTGATCATTTAGTTATCACACAGTTTCGTCTTAATCATACCCTACCCATCCTTAATGGGGTTTAAGAAGTGTGATAAATTTAAATATACATTTCTAAATCAAAGCAATGAAAATTTCTTTAAAAGTAACTCTACCAATTTTTATATTTGTTTGAATAATTTATAAGAAATTATATATACTATTTTATTTTCCAAAAGTTTTCAAAACAATAGAATCATAGCATTGTAATATTATTTATATTTTAAATAGGGATATAACATTCGTTATTTTAGTTATTCCGAATCGCAACAAAATTGTCTTTTACAGGGTATCCTTGATTCGTATGCAACTGCTGCATGTGTTTACTCATTTCTCATTGTGCAAAGTGCCACATTTTTTTTCTTTCTTGAATTCATTTTTGTTGATTTGTTACTTTTTGGTCGTTGTTTTGCTTTTTTGTCGATTTTGATTTTGATTGAAAGCCCCAGAAATTGATTTCCACCTTGCGGCATTTGGATGCTCTTTGGCATGTTTCACATTTGGCAGGTTGTTGTTGTTCTGTTGTGTGTTTGCTGTATGCAAATGAGATCATTGATCTGTTTTGGTATCGATTCGCTTTTGAAGACATCGTTCGTGCCACATAAAACTTGAAACCAAATCATATTTGACCCTTAGGGGTCGCGCATGCCAATAATGTATGTAAACCGAAAACAACCGAAAAACAGCAACGAAAACAAAAATGTTAATTTCCTACTGCGAGAGTATATGAAAAATGTGAACCATTTGATACAAAAGTTGACTCTTTTATTGAAGGGGATTTCTTTATGATCAAGTTTTGTTTGCTGTTTGTTGCGATCATTTCGGTTGGAAAAGTTTTCCAGTGTGAATTTGAATTTAATCAAATTAATTATGTGTGTCTCTTGCATTTTTGGACATTGATAAATTGCTAGATCGGATTTGACTATGACCAAAAGAAGAGAAAAACGTAAACAAATTGCTCCAAAATAGTAAGAAACACAACACAAAGATTAAAGGCAGAGACACACTTTTGATGTTTTGTTATGACAACAATTTACATGCCAAACAATTTGCTAGAAAGCTTCAGATTATTCCATATTTTATGGCCACAACCGGTCCTAATGTGCCCAAGTGGCTAGCTAGAACAGCTTCCGTGCACATCTCATCCCATGGTGATGGTAGCCCATTTCCATTTCCATTTCCATATCCATAACAAAAGTAAAATAGACGCGCTTAAACACCAATTTAACAATTGTTCAACACTATTCGTTTCTTTATTGTGTGTGTCTGGTAGATGTTTCGGTCTTAGATCTGTGGGAACCCGAGTACCGTTGACATCACACATCGGGTTGACTGTTTCGACTGTTCGGACCGATTTCAATGCGTAATTGTAACGTCTTTGTGGTTGTTATTAACACCTTAAAGCTGCCAAAGCCAAATGGACTATGAAGTTGCCCCCAAAAAGGTGTTTCACCTTTCGGCTCAAAAATCTAGCAAAACAATGCCAAGCATCTGTTGCTCTCTTTCTGTACTTCTTACCTGTTTTGGTAGTAATAGTATATGGAATTTCGTGAATTTATGCATAATGGATGTACATTAAAATCATAACGTCTGACAAGCTGAACACAAATGAACTTCACAACAACAAAATAATACGATGCTGTGAAATAAGTCAAGTTACAGTTTGGTTCAGTTTTCAGCTGTTTCTTTTTGGTTTTAGTGGGTCATAAATGGGAAGATTTTTCACAGCTGATTGTGAGAAATGTGAGCGCCTCTGAATGCCACATCTCTGTGGAGCAATCCCAGTTTCAGTGTATTGTTCTCCCCCACGTTTTTAGTTCAACTTGTCGAGCCTAATTGTGATATTCAGTATGAGGTGCTGCTTATACCCCTTTGTAACTGGTTTGTAGAGGGTGTATTTTGTTTTTAGCGGATAAGTGGAAGATATGTTTAATATAATTCGACTCTCGACTCTTAATTGTTATCCATAATACTTATATTTACCAATAGGTTTTTTAATTTATGTAACAAAACCTTTATGTAACTATTTTCAAGCGCAAGGTATTTGTTCGTCTGTATATGATGTTATTTATTTTAATTTTTTATTTTGTGTTATGGGAAAGTATGTGGTTTTGGGGGAGCAATAAAAGTTCATATCTGAGGACTTCGAATTGGGGCTTCTCTCACTTTTTTGACCAAGTGGCACCTGCAAACGGCGTTCGTCTTCACTGCCAGCTTCTTACTCACTCCTACTCACTCTGACTGCCGTAACAGATCATTCTTAAATGAATCATTTATGTTTCTTCTTTTTTTTTGTGGGACCAAGAGCATAAATACCAATTCAAATGGTGCTGGAAAGAGGCGTTTGCTTAACCAATAATAAAACAACATGAAAACGCATAAATCAAACGAAAAGCTGCTGCTGCAATTCAACTTAAGTATGAATTGAAAATTTCCTAGCTGAGGCAATTAAATGTTATAGAGGGAAAAACTCTTTTTGACTGCCAGATACCCAGTTTGTATAAGTTGTTTTTTTTTGATTTTTAGTACTTTTTTTGTTTGGAGTACTTTTCACAGCGGTTGAATAATCGTTTTAGGGAAAAGTTAGATAGTGCACCATTTGTGATTACAGGGTATTTGAGGTAAGTATGTATGCATACAAATATTTCTTATTTGAAAGGTCTTTTGAGAAAATATTGTTTTAAATGTGCGCAACGCTGAACTTGACCCAATGATATTTAGTTAAGCATTGCTGTGGCTTGAACTTGGTCTAAGAAAGTGCCACCACCGCCAACAGCAGCAGCAACAGCAGCAACAGCAGCACCACCAGTTTCCCAGCTAGCCGTAGTAGCTGACAAATGACTAAGGTCGTATGCGGCCTTTGTCGAGGGGCGGTTTCAGTTTGGACGGGCGGTAAGAAGGTCGACACTGCCTCTGACTTGACTTGACTTGACTTGTCTTGACTTCGACTGAGACAGCGACAGCGACAGCGACTTCGACTGCAAATGCAACAGCGACTCTTTGCCTCGCCTTGCCTTGACTTGACTTGACTTGACTTAACTTGGCGTTTTGGTTTTTTTGTGTGTGCTGACTCCAAGTCTGCCTCGGATGCATCACACACAGCTGCAAGCTTTTGCCGGCTGCTGGCTGGGACGTCATCGCTTGACTTCAGCAGGTGTTCCGCTAGACAAAAGATGCACTAAACAGCAACAGCAACAGCAAATGCAAAAGCAACAACAACAAATTGAAGCTGTTGATGCGCACGAATTCCGTTTTTAGCTGCAGCTTTTCGCGCGCTGTTTCCATTTTGTTGCAATAAAAATTTTAATAAGATTTTTGCTTATAATAAGAATATAGAAAATGAATACATACGTATGTATGTGTATGTTCTGTGAGGCAGTCAATAAAAATCGTTAAAATCGTGATACAGCTCGACCATTGCCTCAACACTTGCCAATGGATCAATGAATCGATGGCTACAACAAGCTCCATTTTCGTATTGGCTTGCATTTAAAACTTCTCTGATAGCATTATGGTATCTCTTGGCCATATTGCACTAGTGCCATTGAATGCCTTATTGTTTATGTCAAATGCAAATTTATTTTGTTTAGTTTGTGCATTTAATTTTACCTTAAAGCTTAACGTTTAATCTCTGCTGCCGCTGTTGTTGTTGTTGTTGTTAATGACAGTCGCAGTTGTGATTGTCTTGAAAGAGATGCACTTTTGGGTGTGTCGTTTGTAAATATTTGTATAATATGTAGTTGTTTCTATAAATAATAATTGCGAACTATTGGCTTGATTGGTTTATGCGTATAATATTCTATTGGTAGATTAATTAACTAAATAACCAATAATAGTATACGATCCTTAAAAGTTTATAAATGTTTCTCGCTGCTTTAAGTTTAATTACTATTGATATAGATTATAAAACGTTTAATATTATACTTGATATTATACTTGACTTGATATCGAACAGAAACACACAACAAATTGCATATTAATAGCTCAATAACATGTCTGAAATTCCCACAAAATGTTGTTTAAAACCCTCTAACAGGGTATTCACGTTAAGTAAAGGCTAGTCCTAACTCATACTAAATGATGATGACAGCCTAATTTCAGGCATACCGGGTAATTAAGCGAGACAAGGTTGCGGGCAGGGTATCACTTGGATTGCTTGACTGGATCGAGCGAGCGATCGATCGATCGATCTGCAGTTTGTTGGCATTCGGTAGCCCGTTGAAAAACGCTGGTGGCCTAATGACTGTATCAATGTTATTGTGGCAGCAAGTAGAAGATACAATTTATGTGCATGTTTTTGCTGCACACTTTAAGTACCGTGTGAGTGAGCATGAAATTGCGGCCAGGACTCGCAGGATGCCAACTGTGCGCAACATATGTTCTGACTTTGAAATTACCCAAAAACCAACAAATGAAATGTCGAAAAAAGGTTAACGAAAAAGTTAGAGAAGACTAATTTCGTTAGTCTATGTGTACTACGAAAAATGCATACATGCCGCCTAATCGCATGCAGGAAGTTTGAATTGCGTTCTGTTTGCAGCCTGCTGGAAAATTGTTGACATGTGACAGGACTTAGGCAGCCAAAGCAACATCAACAGCAACAGCAGCAGCTAATGCACATTTAAATAAGCCTTTTGTTGGCTTTTTGTTGGCATCTTTTGTAAACGTTTCCACACAAATCCAGCGACTTTTGAGTCTCAGCGAAGCGCACAGAGCGTTTTAAGTACACGCACTGCGGCTTAGCCACATTGACAGATTCGTTGGCCACGTTATGATCCTGGGCAACTCCTAATTACGCGCGTGAGCGCTCTAAATGCAGCAAATAACAATTTGAAACTACAGACAAACTATACATATTGTTGCTTGTTTAGGTTTCGGACAACAACTGGTAATTCCAATTGTTATTGTTATTGTTATTCTCTTTTTTGATTTTTATTTAAACTCGCCACACACACAACTAAACACACACTCGCCACACACATACACACACGACACACGCACTTCTCACATCGCTCATCCTTCGATGATCTTTTGGCTTAGGCAGGTTTGTTTGCATTTTTCACGTAAATCATTTTCTCTTCAGTTTTTATTTATATTTTTTTGCTTGCATATTCTTTTCTCTTTTTCTCGTTTTTCTGTATGTGTTTCGGCTGCTGTCGACTTTAATGATGCCCTTTCTTGGCCACACCCCCACCTGGCTATAGTCCAACGTTGAACATCATAAATTTCAGTCTCAAACGCTTGCAGTGGTCCCAAAGTGTTGACGGCAACATTTGATGGCCAAGCGACAACAGCTGTTTGGCTAGCAGGATCAGAGGGCAGGCATGCAGGCGGAGAGCGGGACTTGCATTCGTGTGTGGCCAACTAATTAAGTGAGCAAGCGTGAGGGTCAACATTAGGAGCATCACAAACAGCAGCAGTTAAAATACATCTTAATTGGTAATGGTCAGCAAAGAACACACAAATTTGATGGCTTATCCCTTCAGTTAACAAGGCTACTCTGGGTTATATGAGTATAAGGTGAAGTGTGCTGATTGAGATAACATGTGATCAGCGAGATTAACAATAAAGACAAAACTATTACCGCAGACATTTTTTGATTTACTCAACTTAACCCAGTATTTTGTTATTTTGTCTTTATTGCAAAATTCGTTCAAAAATATTTTGTAAACTTAACAAACTGGATTTAGTAAGTTATTTTGATTAACATACAATTCAATTGATTTCTGTACTAACAATTATCAAAAACCTCAATGTATATTCTTTAGTTGTGGAATAAAAGTCTGGTCAAGTAATTATTATTATTTCTCCATTCGCATTTAAGAATGTTGCTAATCTAAAGAAAAAAAACCTTTGTCATAACTAATGTTAAGCAGACATTTCTAAGCACAAAATCATTGTGAAACCTTTCTAGAACTTGCAATTAAGAATTAACGATCCCAAGTACTAAAAGTGCCGTTCATCAAACATTTTATGAGCAATTGGGCTGCAGAGTTGTGTAATTTAATACTTGTTGTATGTGTTAGTTGGTAATAGTGCGATCATTATAATAGCATCATCGTTTATTTGCAATCATGCGGCACACATTGATTAATAAACTGATTATTCATAAGCCACAAGAGGCAGCTTCTTGTTAATGAGCCCCGTGTGATGAGTTAAGCCTGCGCTTCTAGTATTCAGGCGATTGGGGTGATAAATTTACGTTTCGTGTGAAGTTTGATAGCTGAGGTCATGCCGTGGATTTATTTCCATAACTCATATATCATGCGGGCCAACGAGTTATTAACGGGGCGGTAGCTAACACCTGCGTATTAGCTGAATTTCCGCATTGCTAACCCCAAAACAAAAACAAAACCAATACCAAACAGAAGAAACATCCAAACACACACATACACATACGAGGTCCGGTCAGTCACTGCCCCAGACATTGACCCACAAAGAAGTAACAAACTTCTGATGAAAACGAACTCAATGTACGATCCAATCAGTTATAGCCACGTTATGATGATATATTTTCTCTTTTTTTCCCCCCTAAAAATAATAAATCAAACATTTTGTATATATGATGACTTGGCGTGGGAAATGAAAACAGCGAAATAGTTTTAATAATGAAAGGTGCGCAAACAGCATCAACCAAATCAAAATCAAAATCAAAATCAGAAACAAAAACATAAGAAACAAAAAGTAATCAATTAAATTTCTTATCATTGTGGTGCATCAGCGATTGAAAATGAAATGGGCGCCATTCACAAAACAAACTGAAAGCCGTAGAGGTTTTAAGCACTGAACTACCCTGTACTAACAACTTTAAGCCTAAAACAGTAATGGTAATAGATAGATATACTCTTTGTGTATTCTATAACAGAGTATTATATTGAAAGTGATTTTTGGCTTGAATCACGAATTTCTTGTACACTTTTGGAATTGATTTTGGTTTTTTCATGGCATTGGCTTGGCAGGAAATGTTTTAAATTGGACTTACGAACTTACTTGAATTAAAAACGAGCGCTCTTGAAAAAGCAAAAAACCAATTTGTATGAATGATTGAAAACGCAATTACAAATCATTGACAGTTTGTTGTACTAATTTCAACAGGCAGAGAGAATAAAAAGAATGAGATCTAGAATTGGTAACAGGGTCGGGAGAGTGGAGAAAGGCATTTGGGCACATCAATCATGTTTCCAAGCAAAACAAAATACGCTCCTGCAGACAATGCAACAAAATTATATCATGTGTTAAAAGTTATGACGGATCATCGAAGGTGTAAAGTGTCTGGATTTGGATTTATATTTTTGTAGTTTTTGTTTGTATTTTTTTTTTTGCACAGCTTGACTTTGAAGCTGTGTGCTCAATGTTGCCCCCTGACTGACGTGCATCCACTTTCCAATCATTACTCATCGCAGTTGACGACGCATTGTTGATGGGATTTCCGCTTTTGAAGGTGTTGCAACACACACGCACACACACACACAATCAAACAAATACCGAATTGTACAAATAACGCCCAATCAAAACGAGCCAAACAAAAGGATCGTTCAATATTTTTGATTCCATATTGACAGGCGTTCATACAAATTGCCTGATGATGCGCTCAGGCTCTCTTAGTAAGCCAATCTCTGTTGCTGTTGTTGTTATTATAAATTAGCTCAAACAGCGGATACACAATGCAATATGGCCATCAATCATTTAAAAATCCACACAAATAAATACAAAACAAAGAGGCAGTTCAAAGAGAGTTCGTTTAACAGCCTTTCGCAATAAGTACGAATACGAATTACGAATTTAAAGTTGAGTTTGAATCTTGCATCTGGTTTGCTTTAAAATGCCCACTTAGTGTCCAAATATGGCGACGATGAACAGTTCAAATGTCAGCCAAAGAAACTTCAAAACAAGACTTGTTCCATCTGCTGTTGCATCTTGAAGCCTTCATCTTCTACCAACTACTTACTGCTCCCATCCCATCCCAGCCAACATCTTCAGTTTTGCTAACCTTAATTGACTTTACGCAAGAATCAACTGAACAGAAACAGAAAACAAACCATACATACATAGTCGAAAATTATCATGCATTGTCTATCGTTTGGCTGTCAAAGCTCAATATCTGTGACTATCAATTGTTTTCACATCTGAGTTATCTTTTTAATTTCGCGCAACGCGCTCCACGCTCCACGCTCCATGCTACATAATTTCAACTTGCAGTTGGCCTGACCCGGGTCAAAGTTGAGAGTGCCATGTGTGCCCCAATGCTGTTGCTGTTGTTGTTGTTGTTGTTGTTGTTGTTGTTGTTGCTGGACTGCTGCTAGCTAGCTTTGCAGTCTAAGACTGAGTGCCCACATTCGACGACCATGTGTGTGTAAGTGTATGTCGCGTGTTTCATTAAGGCGACAAACAACAAACCTCCAACAGCAAGCAAACCCAAAGACCCGGCCTCAGATTTCCAGCGATGATCATCGTCGTCGTCGTCGTCGTCGACGGGCATATTGTGACCTCAAAAATTGCGAAAAAATAACGAACGTGCGGTAAAAGCGTCGCCAAAGCATACACTTAAATAAATCCTTAATCACAAAAAAAGGATCTTAGAACTTAAATAGTAATGATTTAATAGCTTGCTTTCTTGTAGAAATCAAAAAATCTTAAATTAATTACTCTTAGGTTTAAGAGATAACCAAAGGCACAAATAATTTTGTAGACGTGTTTCTCATTTGTTTCTCGCTGTGTACACTTACTGCCTTTAGATAGAGGCAAACCTCAGAGATGGCCTGGCCAAAACGGCTGGGGCAGCCTCCCAGTTTTGTTTTTTGTTTTTATTTATATATATATATTTTTTTTTTTGGTTTGTGTATTGCGCTGGTAGTTACGATGCGCAATGTAGACGCGATGTGCCACACCTGTTTCATGTTGCAGGCTCTGTGGCTGAGGTTGAGGCTAATGCTGAGAGACTAAGACTCCACGCTCTGCACAGAACCAGCCAGCAGCCTTGTGAGAATCTTTTCTTTTTTGTTTTTCTTACAGCCTTATGTGTGTGCACAACAATTTTTTTGGTCTCTAACTGACCTTAGAGCTGTTGAAGTTGTTCCTGTTGCTGTTGGTAACGCATTTCTTTTACTGCTAGGCGGTGTTGGTGGCTGATAATGATGGACTGTATTAACCGTTAGCTAGCTGGCTTACTAGCTTGGCTTACTAGCAGGCTTACCAGTTGGCCTGTACGACAAGCGTTAGCAATCAGTGGACATTTTGATATTTGGTTTTCTTTCTTTATTTTTGCTTTGCCATGACGTTGTTGTATTGTGTAGTGTTGTGTTTTTTTTCTTTCTGTTTTGTGGGGGCAAACACATTTTATTTGTAGGCATCCCCTCAAACGCTTTCACTCTTTTGAGTGGCATATACGAGTATGTATGCTTGCAACAGTCCCTACGCCAAACAATTTGAACTTGTCAAGGCTAATCAGTTTTCCTTTCATTTAGCCAGACGTGTACGACACCGACGTTGATGCATTGCCATGTCAGTGCCTCAAACTCAAACTACACACAGCGATATCCAACAACAACAGCAACATCAACTGCAACAGTAACAACAACTGCTAGCAACAACGCTTTGTCGCAATTATCAAAAAGCGCGCAAAGTTTCACACGCAGCCTATCACATGGCACATTGCTGGGGCATCTAAGTTGTCCACACATCAGCACTAATTACGGCTCATTATAGTGACCAAAGTGTAACATGTTGTCAGCTGGAGGACACAACAACAGCAACAGCAACAGCAAAAGCACCAACAACAGCATCAGCAACAGCAACAGCAGCAATAGCCCCACTGCCGATCAACGACAATCAGCGACAGAAGACAACGACAACAATCAAGCGACGAGTGGCAACAATTACAAGCTGCAACTGGCACAGGCACAACCACAAACAACATTCAACACGAAGATTAGGTACCCTGAAAGGAACAATGCGTTAAATTCTAATTATGGCATTGTGTATGGTAATTGTGTCCTTAAGATATTTGTGTAAAGTTACAATAAATCCACTACAACTGGTTAAGTTCATAACTGAACCAATTCAAAATGATTATTTTCTAACTTATTTTAAGTATTTATTACAAGGGGATGTTAAGAAATAGATAAGTTGCATTACAAGGACTTTCGCCTTTTTAATTCACCACAAACTCAGTGCTTTAGTGATTAGGCCCCGATTTGACTGCTAGACTAAGGTGACTCGTGGCGCAGGCAGAAAGATCTGAGGCAGGCATCTAAACACCTGACAGCTGTTGTTGTTATTGTTTTTGTTGTTGTTGTTGTTGTCGTTGGCGAGTGTTGGCGCTACAGCTACGTATGTTACCAAACAGACTGTTGATCCAAGTCGTTGGTTGTCAGTGTTATTATTGTTGTTGTTGTCCAACATCTTGGAACGTTTTGTCTGACTAACCATTTTTGGCAATGACGACTTTTGCAACAACGACGACGCCAGGTCTGAGATCTAACTTTTAACTGAAAGTTGCAAAGAGAACGCTCTAAAGTTGCAACACCATAACCAAAACTAAACAATACAATAAATGTGTAATGCCTCAAATTCTGTGGCAAATGCAACACAAAGTCACAAGCCAAGAGTGTCATCTTAACAATTAAATTTTTCAACTGTACACGAACAACTTGAATCTGTTGTTGTTTACGAAACACACCAAATGTCAATTGAGTTGAGGATCCAAGAGCCGCAATTCAATTAGCTTTAAATACAACCCATCCAACAACGTTCGTTGCTATCGATAGTTGCTTAATGGATGGTTTTCGTGTGGCCAAAAAGGCTAAAAGAGTGATTCAAAACCAATCGTGTAAGTGTATACATATTAATTGTGTGATACTCTCACTTGAAAAGTTGTTATTATTATTATACATGAGATACCCAAAAAACAACATAAACACTTGTGAAAATCGTTCAATATTCAAGTGCTGATGAAAATATCGCTAAGGAACCCTTCAAAAGTAAATGATGATGTGTTGGAGGAGAGCAGTTGTGGTAGATGAAGACAAAGTTGTTATTGTTGATCGTAAAGTCATCGCTTGTTGCGCCTCGTTCAAAGTTCGTGTCAACATCATCAATTTTGATCAATATGTATTGCCCAGCTATGAGTACTGAAACTCGTACCACAACTCCAAACTCCTATTCATATTTTGAGCTGCTCTGCCATTTAAACGGTTACAGACTTACAGGTTCCACTCGCTCCCAATTCCACATGATGCACTCCCACTTCCACATCAACTCCCAATCCCATGGTGGGTTTTCGTTGCTGTGCCTTTGGGGGCTGTTCGTGTTTGGTTTCGTCTATGATCGTCATATAGTCGACAAAAATATGGTAAATTACAATTATTAGGCATTTGGCTTGTTTGTTTATTGATCGGGCTCGTATTGAGGTTATACACTAAATGATACATCGATCGATCGAGCGATCGATGGCCCGATGGATCGTTCGAATAGAGCGATCGAATACCGCTGATCGTTCAATTGGTGATTGCTTGGACACCAAGTGAAAATCGCTGCCCAAAATGTATGAAAATTGCTGCCTAAATGGCTGGCCATAAGACACGACTTGAGTAGTTTTGCTAAGCTGATAGCTGATCATTGACCACTGATCATTCAACATTGAACACTGATCACTTTCTTCTTTAAGATAGGCTGCAAAACCTGATCGTATTGGTGACATGTGTGTTACTCTTCTACTACGACATCAACTGTTGACCTAGCTGAAAGCAATTATCATCTTCAGTTCATGATCAATGCTCAGTTGCTTATCGTTCAGTTTGCTCCACTCAAGAGCCTGTCCAGGTTCAAGTCTAGTTAAGTGGAGCCCTAAGGCTTGAGCGGGTGGACAGAGAACGGAGAGTGTGGAATGTGGGGAAGCGTTGCGACGACCCTGCTTAAGTTTATAAAAACTCATTATAATGTCTTATAAATGCACTTGTATCAAGTGGGATTTCTTGATTGCCGCCGTACCATCGTCCACAGTTTCGCTCTACACTGATCCGTTTTGCTCTGCTCTTTATTTTTTTGTTGTATTTTTTTCGGTTGTTGTTCGGGTTTTCTGCTGCTGCCTTTGCTCTGTGTCTTTGATATTCGTTGTTGTTGTTGTTCTTATTGTGTTGCAGCAACAACTGCAGCCTGGGTTTATTGTAGCTTGGGCTCCCATGCTCCTCAGCGTCATCGTCGGACTTAGACACATAGTTCGCTCAAGATCATAACATGACCTTTTGACTGGCAGTGATTTCTACGCCCACGCGTATAAACCAGACCCAACAGCAACACAAGAAAGCAACAACAACAGCAACAATGAGTCTGGTTAAGTTTTGCTGTGGCTTTTGTGGTTTATGTATGTTTATGGAAAATGGGTTATGAGATATTTCTTCCTTTTATCTTTGGCCATTTCTATTTGACCATGGGAAATAAAGTTTTGTGAGTCAGACTTCCCAGGTAGATAGGCAACATACACAATATACTAAGGCTGTAACCTCTCTTAATCGAGTTGCATTCCACGACAATAACAACAACAACAACAAAACGGAGGACGTTCCGCATTTTACACCTACGCGACTCTTCGATCCATTTGATAATGAACCCTTACAAATGCCTGACTTGTTGCTCATCTAGCAAACCTCATTTGCCTGACAAACTTGGGCGACTAATCAATAACGAAAACATAACTAACTGCTCGCTTAGTTTCCATTAAATTTTGCCTACTCTGTTAATACTTTTAATACATGCAATTGTCTGTTTGTGTTAGCCATTTGGGCATATTTTTAGTACACCACAACCCACCCAGAACTTAACAGTACAAACAAACTTGTATGTTTGCACGCGAACCGCTCCTGACTGCATTAACCCACTGCGCGTGGAGTGCAAGGACTTTTTGCCCCAAACACCTTGCCGCCCACAGTCATTGAGGAAGTTTTTACATAACCTTTTCAACAGAGGGTATGTTGATAAAGTTAATAAAGACGGATATAAAATAGATTCAATTTCAAGAATATAGCAGGCTCTTACAACTAAAAGGGTTATTGGTAACTACTTTTAATACTTTAAATTCTTTTTTATTATCTTTGTTTCCACTATATTTGTACTCAAAATATTATACACGAATTTTGATTAGGTTCAAAAAATTATTGTGTTTTTAAATTAGGCGAAATTTCTACAAGTGACAATTGTTTGCAACACAAAGTTGCTATAATTAAATAAATTCGAATAACAGTGTAAATAATTGTCGGTTTCGCATGACGTGATTTCTTTCATTTGTTTGTTTACACGTGCTTGGTTGCCAGGACAACGCTGTCAGGACATTCCTATGCAAAACAAATCGAATTTTACTTCAGTATCGCGAGTTTGACGGAATTTTGTTAGCTGTCTTACATTCAGTATTTGCCTTAGCCTTGTCCCGTGGTGGTCTCAAAAAATTCAAGTGTGGAACGCAGTGACCTCACTAGTGTGAGTGTGTCTTAGGTAAAGCTGACCCCCAGTTGTAGCAGGTGCAATGAACTAAGTGAATAGACATGATTACGGGGCCGGAAGCAAGACAAACGCATCGATTGCTTGACTTGAAAAAGCAGCAATGGGCTAAAGAACGAGGTAGATTTAATATATATACGTTATAGTGTTGTATGTCGCTTAACATGTTCCCTTCTTTTCTAGAGGAAATCGCACGCAGGGATGAGATGTATCATCATCAGCATATGTCATCGACATCGCATCATAAAATCGAGCGCACCTCCATACGCACATATTACTCCAATTTGGATTTAAGCCAAACTGAATCATCATCAAATCAGACATCCAGCCATGCCCGCCCACCGCCACCCCAACAGCCCATGCAATTGGTTGCGCGGCCACCCGTCGCCTCCTCGGATTATCGTCAAATGCAGCGACAACGCAGTGAGGATTATATGAACCAGCTGGAGCGATATATTGATGATTTGGATGTACATGTTGATGCCGATGCAGAGTTTGAGGATGATGAATTGCTCTACAGACGCAATCGAAGGGGCAGCTATGCACCGGGAATGTCAGCGCGACATTTGCAGCAACTACAGGCACCTCAGAGGCGTTATGTGGAACTAGTTCCCACTTCCCTGCAAACAGCCAAGGGACGCATGCAACATCCACAGCAGCAGCTGCAGCAGCAACAACAACGGCTAAGAAGTCCTAGTTTACCGACTATTCGGCAACAGCAGTATGCAGTGCGAGGACAACAGGAACGGCACCAGCCACAAATAGTCAATGGCAACAATGGGAAGGCAACAAACATTGATCCCGGCAACGGGAACGGCAACCTGCCACATCGATTAAACAATCCGATTGCCAATCAGGGAGCAGCCGGTTGCCAGGAAGAGGACACTTCCGGCTATCTGAGCGATACGCCCAAGAACACACACACTCCGGATATTTGGTTTAACGACGCTGCCAGTCAAAATGGGAGCAGTGCCAGCCAGGCCGAAGAAAGCGTTGTCAGCGCCAACGCTGCAGTTGGTAACGTTCGACGCCTAAGGCGATCGATACAGGGGGCACAGCCTGTGTATCCAATGCCAATGACCCTACCCCCAGCCCATACCTTACCAGTGGAAACTCCAACGTCCACTACCAATATTCACCCACAAGCGCCAGCCCCGAATGGCAAACAGGCATATGCCATTAAGGTAGGCCGTGCGCCAGGACAACACCCCAGTCACATATATGAACCATTAGCTGCAGATGGTTACTTGGCAGATAGGTGAGTAAATGTCAACAGTATGAAATAAAAGAAGCTCTGATTTATCATATTAGAAATAATTTTAAAAAATGTTTAAAAAGCCATAATTAAACACACTACTTTTATTAATTAAGACCAAGCTCGTTGATCTAAATGTTTTTGTTTTTAACGTTTTTTTTATAAGAACAATTTTGAAGCCAATAACTTAATTATTGACAACCAAAAGATTTTTCTTTCTTTGACAGTTGTTGTTATTTGCCAGCGCCCTCAACCTCCTCAAATATGTGTCTGAGTCGCGATGTGTCCACGTCAAATACGTATCAAGTGCACATTAGCAACACCTCTGAGCAAGGCGATTACTATGTGCACGAAAGGGATCGGGAACGCGCTCGCTGGGCCAACTTCAATTTGCAGCAGCAACAACAGCAATTGTTGCAGCCTGGCTGGCTAAATCGTGGCATGCACGATCTTAAGGATAGTGAAGACGATGCGCAATCGATGCACTCAAACTCCACTTACCTACGGGGTCAGAATGCTCCAGTAGATGCGCAAACGCTGGCGGAACGCATGGATAAGCGACGCAAGGCATCCGAGTATCATAATGCCATCAAGAAGCAGCTTCATGAACGCGAACTTATTCGTAAATGGGAGCTGGAGCGTCAGCGACAGGAGGAGCAAATGGAGGAACAACGCTTACGCAGGGAAAAGATGTTGGAACAAGAGCGCTTGGATTACGAGCGACGTCAGCAACTGGAGCGTGAGGAGGCGTCACAAAAGAAGCAGCAAGCTCTTCTTGATGCCATTGCCAAGGCGGAGCAGGCAGCAAAAATGGAGAAGCAAAAGAAACGGCAGAGTCGTGTACCGCCCATGAAACAGAGCTCCAGTAAGGAACGGCCAGAGCTGCTGCAGGTACTTTCTGTCGAGGAGGTTGGAGAGGAGCAGCAGCTGAACTTGGAGACAGAGTTTAAGGAGACTGTTGCTGAACCAGAGAATCTTACACCACGTGGAGTTCCTTCAGCAGCAGCAGCAGCTGCAGCAGAAGCTGCTCCGCTCACAGAGGAGAAAGTTCTTATTGGCACGCCCATCAATCTGCGTCGCACAATTACCAAACCCATTAAGCAACCAGCAAAAGAGTCTAAAGAGACGGCACCAGTTGAAAAGAAGGAGAACATGGCTCTCTTAATGCAGCCGGCTACGTTGATTCCTCTGCCCGTGACCAGCGATATTTTTGGGCTACAAAATACAATTGGGAATCTACAGATTGCCACCTACTTAATGCAGCAGCCACAGATGAAGCCACCTGCTAGCATGGAGCAGAGTTACTCCAAAGCAACAATGACTCAACGCACGGATACATCCATCTGTACTGAGGATGGCTATCAGGCAGAGAAGGAGGAGGAGGATGGTACTGAGTCCCTAGTGCAGACAGCACGCTCAGCAAGTGTCTGCTTTTCACCCGACTCTTTGGAGCCGAACAAACTAGCACTGATACCCGTAAAGTCCCCGGAAAAACGGAACAGCGAGGGTATCCTGCAAGCGGATGTGGAGACACAGACAGAGTTGCCGCTCAATTGCGATCTGTGCTTGTTCCATGACAACTTTTACAAGGTACTGCTGAAACGTGAGGTATCCACTACAACTACAACACAAACATCCAAGTCGCAAACACAACTCGCCAAAGAGTCTGCGGCAGAGAAGGATCATGAGACGACAACCACAACTACAACAACGACTACAACCACTTTTAAGGCTAAGAGCAAGGACAAAGAGAAGGAGAAAGCAAAGAAAAATCATGGCAAAGACGGCAAGGATGCTAACAAAATGGACGATAGACCCAAGTGGGGCGTCAATCGTCCCGTTGTGCAGTACGTCAAGGCCAGCGATCGGGATCCCTTCTGTCTGCGCAAGAAAAAGAATTCTGTTACGGCAATTGTGAAGCCGCCACGGTCTCAATCGATGGACTCACGCTTGGACACTGTCGTCGTACTGCCCGAGGATCAGTTGAGCCAAGGCGATATTGATGCTACCATCATACGCACAGGCCAGCATGCAGACGAGGAGGAAGGCTTCCTGCTTAAGGCTCGTAACGTTTGTACTGAGATTTTACCGATAAAGACCGATGAGAAGGGAAGAATTTTCCTAAATTTTCGTGAAGCCAGCGCAATTATGAACGAAGATGAGATAAAAGACAAGTTGAGGCAGAAATACTTTAATTTTGGTCGTATTCTGCCACGACGCAGTTGGGCCTCGGCCACACAGCATGGTCTGCCATTCAGTGTGACCGCAGCAACCGCCACAGCACCGCCGGCAACAATTACAGTCGGTGACTTGGCAGACGATTAAACTAAATACTAAAACTATTTGTAACTAACCCAAAGACACACACACAAATAAGAACATACTTCTATCAAGTGCAGCACCTCGAAAACAAAGGACCACAACCTAACATTTTTCTTACCAAAAATAACTTAGAATGAGTTTTAAATAAATATCAAATGTCAGTAATAATCTCTTACACTTTTTTCCTATTAAAAGCTATCCGTGTAGTTTAAATCCACCTTTCACTGATTTAAGCTTTATTGACCATGTCAAGCTTACGAGAAAAGCTTTCTCCAGCTGTAACTATAACAAAGGCATTTTTAGAGCTTTAGGTTGTTGTTGCTGGGTTTGCGGCGGCAGCTTAGCAACATCTATTATCAACAATGTTGCCAAAGTTAACGCTGAAAGCTACAAATCACTTAGATGTTGGCTTATTATTCATGGCAACTCAACTCTTTCAGTCTTCAAACCCAGCAACCTTGTGCAGGTCCAGGTTCACCTTCCCATCCTCCAAATCCCAGTCTTGGTCTTTGGACTGTTGGTGTTACACTTTCACAGAACTCAAAATGTCGTATTTCACGCAGTTTTACGAGCATTCGCGTAAATTTATGTGCAAAATCGTAAATAATAAGCCGAAGGCATATTCCACAGTACCACATGTGTGTGTATATCTCAACGCCTGCTCCCTGCCATTGCTATAGTCAAATTGAATGCTGCTGCGGGGCGTTACTGCAACCAGAGTTGCCAAGTGGGCGATGCATATTTTTGTTAATTAACGCATTTTGTGCGTTTTTAAACTATGAAATCTGTTTTTCTTCGTTATTGTGTATACCCCGTGAGTATTATATAAAGAGTTATAAAGCTATATATAAATGGAAAACTTTTCAAAAACAACGATAACAACTTCGATTTGACTTATTTATATTGTATTTTATACGGAAGTACAGGGTATCACATAGTCATGCAGTGCTGACTTAAGATTATTCTTAATTTAAATTTAGTATGAGTGAATGATCTCAACATTGAAGCCTCAGGCCCTCAGTTCTGTTGTCTTGTTAACATCCGTCGAATTGTCCAAATGCCCGGACTTGTCTTGCGACTGTGTTTGTTAACAATGCAATCGCTGAAGAATTAATAGCATGTGCTAATGTTAATGCAACGAAGCCAAGGTGCTACCCAACAAGTTCAATGGCTCAATGCCTCGAACCTATTAAGATTGACCTTAGGTTCGTTTTGGGCGCTACTCCTATGCATTTTGGTTAAACAAAGCGCCCAGAATAATAGTGGGGGCCTTTTAAAAAAAAAGTTCTCATTCGTGTTCTAGTTTCGCAGGCACAATTTTAGACGATTGCATGTTATTGTAAGTTTGCTGCAAGTTGAATTGAGCTTAGAGGCCTCGCGGCAGCATTACATTTGCAACAGTCCAATGTCATGTGAGTGTGTGTTTGTGTGTGTCAATTGTTTGTTTTGGGCTGCCTGGCTAGGCAGCCTTGAACGTATGCCAAAATAATCAAAATAAAAAACACCTTTTGACTGGTTGATTAATGACGCCACATTAGAAATTCATAAGCATTAGGCGTCGGTTCTATCCTACCTACCTAGATTTTTTGGTTAGCTTAACCCGTTCTCAAATTGCACTCGACAGTTTTTCTACTCTGTTGCTTTTTGGGCTGCTGAACCACAAAAGTGACAGCCAGGCCTAAACAAAAGGCATTATTAATGACAATGCGGTGACATAATCAATAGAATTGTACAAATAGTAAGACTCTGAAGTGGGCATTGAGGTTCTTGAAGTCGAAGTAAATCGATCAAACTGTAACCCAAAGAAGTTTGCCTAATTTAAGTCCATTTCATCTGATTCTCTCTTGTTCAGCAAAGCGTTAAGTGTTCGTTTGTATTTTTCGTTGTTTTTTTGCATGATTAATGATTCCTAACTACTTAAGGATGCCGAATTGTGTTTTTAGCAACGGTAGTTCAAGTAGTTGCACATTTAGCAACTGTTTTCGTATTGTTTAGTTCGCAGATGATCCGTTTTGCCTTTAACCATTTGTTGTGACAGTTCAGCTAAGAGTTGAGACTTAAGAGAAAGAAAGATTCTTGTTATTTGATTCTACTCATTTGTCATTTTCTAAGCGACTGCCCAATGCGGTTAACTGTCATAGCAGCTGCCACATTCAAAAACTCGGTGGAAAAGTATCTGGAAAAACTGTCTATTGTTTTAATATGCAGACTGCATTTTTAGTTTGATTTTCAGTTAGTTTTTATTCTCTCTATCTCTCTCTCACTGCTGTTTTGTTTTATTTATTTATTTTGATGGGTCTAGCCCACCTAGCGCAGTTCCCGAACGGAAATCACATACGACACAACATAAAGCATAAAATTTCATGAACTGATCAATGAATGTCCATAAATTTTGTAAGTTTAGTTTTGGTTATTTTTCTGTGCGTTTATGCTACGTCTGGTTTATGGTTAATTTATGAATGTCTCGCTTATCATGTGAGTTGAATAATTGAAATGGCATTTTATGACTTTTCCTCATTTTATTATGTTTATGTAGCATTTAATCAATCAATTTGTAACATGCTTGCACTTGGCTATTGACCTCTGAGTGGTTTCACTAAAGACATTAAAAACAAACAATCAATACTCACTTTTAGCTTTAAAACGAAGTATATTTAATAAAAAATACACTTCGCTTCCTTTATAAAAGACAAACCACTCTCTTTATTGTGTGTTTTGCTTGTTTGTTCACAATTAGAAATGTGAAGTTTGATTTGAGTAAATGCATCTGCAGTTTACAGCTGCCCGTTTCGGTCATTGGATCTTTCATGGCCACACTTGATTAATTTCATAAAAGGATTAAGAGTGTCAGCCGTTATTAGCTAACTTCCGTACATAATCTAGATATCCTACAGATAAAGTCATCAGTCGTTAGTTCATGGCGTGTCGGATGCTGAGCAGGAAATTGACATTTATCACACATTCACATACATACATTTCTCTGTTATTCTCTATTCTCAACGTTTTTTATGTTATGGTCTTTTATTGCTTTGCTCATTTTTTATTCGCGCACACGTCGTCTACATTGTCTGGACCTTGAAGTCATACAACAATATCCTGTTCCCGTTTCAATTGCCCTTCTTTACACAAAAAGAGCCCTGTGCCTGGGCCCTAGTTCCTTTTGAACTGCTGCTGCTACTGCTTCTACTGCTGAATGCGATTCGAGACACTCGTCATCATTATCATAATTAATGTGACTTAATCAAGAATAATGTATAGCAAGTTTCTCTAATCAAGTTGTTAGTAAAAAACTTGACTTGACGCAACAACCCTTTTCTTTCTCAGATTGCGAGCGGAAACCGTTGAAAATGCGGTCAACCGCATACTCAGTGTGTACTCCAAGGCAAGGGGTTGAAGGTCAGAATAGACGCGTTAAGAAAAGACAAAAGTAAATTGAGTCAAACAAACCATTTGCATATTGCAATAAAATTATAAATGAAGTTTTCCTCAAGCGCATGTCCTGCTAAAAGATTTATGTAGCAAACCAAAAAAAAGGCATTAAAACTGTTTTTCAAAATGTTAAAATTGAGAAAAAAGAATATCTAGTTTATGGCGTCAAGGGAGTTTTAAAATATTGGTAGCTTGTGTGATATCTCAGCAATGCAATCCTGCTGGTTCCGAGCTACTGGCTGCCACCAACTGGCTCCTGTGCCTGGCCCTCTGCTCATTATGCGCACATTGTTGTGGTCGCAATGACATTCGCACGAATCGTGTGTGTGCGTGCGTGTGTGTGTGTGATCTTTATCAGATCTTTTGTACACAATATCTCACTACCAGGAACTAGACATCAGTATTATTTGTTTGTTTTCAACTACTGTGTGTTCTGTTCTGTTCTGTGTTCAATTCTAAATTCAGACTTATCGCACATGTTGACACATTAATGTGTGGCTGTGTGTTGCTGTGTGTCCTTGCGTGAGGCCAATGCTTGATCCTAATCAGCGTTACTAACAGGAATCGTGTCGAGCCTTACAATACTTTGCATTAATTTACTATTGCGCGATTAATACGATTGTTATGGTTGCTCCGAATGCGGGATTCGGGATTCCGTTAAGTTGCGCACATCCTTTCCATTCCCCCCATCCGGCGATCGATGCGTGCGATAAGCCGTATATAGAGAGAGAAGGATGAAAGAGAGGTGTGAAAATACTTTGATTGAGTTTTGATAGGTAGTTTTGGTAGCAACTGTACACAGGAGAAATCAATATCTCCCCACAACGTTCAATTAATTGGCGGGCGTTTCTCAGCTGCTCAGCTGGGCATAAACAGATCATAACAAATGGAAACCTTAGCTGGCGTCTGGCCAAGTAATTTATCATCCAACCAACTAGATTTCGACCTCCTAACTCTGACTCTATTTCTATGGCAGACAATGGGTGCTGTTTGTAAGGACCCACAATATATATTGTTCTCTCTTCATCTTTTGTGCATCTTCGAGTTCTCTAACAAAAACCAATCGTAAATGTGACTCACAGTTATCGCCGTCATATAAACATCAGAAAAATGTTGTTGCTTGTTTTTTTTTTTATTCAGATGAGATTTTTGTTTCCCAGCCTCAAAATGCTCTAGAGTTTTTATTGGTGTCCTGATTTCCAACTGTGCTCTCTCAGTCAAATCTTGTTATTGATTATAAATATATACGTATATATATGCGTTCATTTATGTTATCTTCTTTGCGTTGCTTTTGTTGTTATCGTGTTTTCTTTCTACATTGGGCTCTGGGGCGTTAATAAAAAATGAATTAGTGCATCAGGATTTCATTTCATTTCATTTATTTTTTTCGGCTACATATCTGAGCAATGATTTATTATCAATCGTAAATTGCTGTTGAGTATAGGCAGGCAAACGGCATCAAAAGAGTGTAGATTTTATTACTCGATAAAAAACTGAACTCTCACTGGGCATAATGCTTTACCTTTTTCTTCTTATACTCTTTTACAGATCTCAGCTGTTAGTTTTACTTAGTTGTGCAAGTTTTTCTCCTTTAACTGCAAGCTCTGATCTTAGGTTTTCCTATTCCCACTATTTCCCATTCACATATGCCTTTGTTGACTTACCTTACATTTCCTTAAACAAAAATGAAGCTGGAGAGTGAAGAGCTGTTAACGTTTACTTCCTCACTTAGCACTCTGGAATGGAGACAGCGGCGGCCGTCTCTAGTTTAGTCCAAATAACATGAAAATATTGTTATTTGTTTTGGTCTTTTGTTTTATGTGTCGAAAACAAATTTTAATAATGTTAATTTGTTGCGTTTCATGGGATTTGAGATTTATGGCATCGCTCGGTTTCGCTGTAATTATAAGCAAAACTTACCACACAAGGTGTGGTATACATGATTGAGTATTCAATCTCTGCCTGTGGTCCTCCACTGATCATTGATCATTGATCTCCACACTGATCAAGCGTTAAAAGGCGTTAATTGTTTGATATGGGGCTTAGTTGCGTATAAATATAGATAGATTGATACTGTCTGTACAAGTCAGTAAGGAAGTGTTTAAAGAATTCGAATGTGGAATTATAAGTTGTCATCTGATGGCTTTTCCTATTTTTTTTATTAACTTTTTATTCCAATTCTTTCAAACTGTTGACCCGTTGTTCAATCGTTTATTATTCCGTTTGTCTGGCAAGCGATTAAGTATGTCAACTTTAAACTCACTTTCTGGCCGTAAAACCGTCGTCTGTTGTTGTTAATTTCAATGAAAATGACTTAACACTAACCCAATGACCCAATAGACAAGTTCTTTACATTATTTTACATAGTAAAATGTGTGTGTGTGTGTGTGATTTGGTGTTTTTTGTTGTGCACAATCGTCGTCTGGGGGTAATTATAACGCTAAATCAGCTAAGCCACGACCATTGTTTTAGACACAAAATCTTAAGATATGCGCACTTAGATAAACTTGCCATACAATGGCACCAGCAAACAGCAACAACAACAACAACGAACAAAACGTGCATTATAATTATTTTCATAATAAACTTGACAGAATTATAGTTTTTAGCAATTAAATATAAACAAGCCAAAAACATTCAACAATTATGTGAATAACCGCCGAAGACCCGGTAAGACCTGCTTCTCTAGACCCTGCTGCATCAGCAAACAAACAAAAAATAGAAATTTTGTTTTTGCTTTTGTAAAATAATAATACTAAATGTGCAAACTTTGATGCTGCCATTTCAAGGCTAAAGTTTAAAGAACATGTTCGTGCGGTTCGTCTGCCTGTCAATATTGACGATGATGAGTCTGTGCTGTGCTTCGCTTTGCTTTGCTGTGTGATGATGATGATGATGATGCCTTGGTTGAATCCGTTGGATCAGTCGTCGCATAATTAATGACTAACATTCGGCCCAGGCGTAGTCAGAGTCGTTGCAAAACTCGCGCTTCATCTAACGTTCAAAAAAATTTCTATGTGTGATTGATAACTCCACAAATGATGCAAACCTGCTGCTCAACTTGTTCGCTTTTCGTGTTTGCTCAAGTCTATTTACATATCTTTGTATACCCTTACACCCAATTCGAAAATATTTCCTAATTCCCTTATAAACATGAACAAGCAATTTATTCTTGATCAGTTGTTTTATGACTTCTTTAACAATTCCTTTTTAAAACTTTTCTTTAAGTATTCTATTTATAGTGTATTAAACCTTCGTTGTAATCTCATATATATATTTGTTCCACCTTGTTTTCTTTTCATGTCCGGGGCACTGCAGGAGTGGCCGCCTGTTTAGAGAATCAATCAGCAAAACGAAAACGAGTACAGCTTGCAAAAATATTCAAATATTCGGCCAAAGTCGAGTCGAGGCAAGTCGAAAGAGTTGACTGGAAACGACAAGTGCATCTTTAAGACAAAAGACTTAAATAGGCAAAAAACTGGCTTGGTGGGAATCAATTTCATTTGTGTGGTCTGCTTTTTGTTCCGTTGCTGTTGTTGTTGTTGTTTTGGTTTCTTTTTCGTTACTTTTGGTACATTTATTGATTTGTTTTTTCTTCGTTTTAATTAACAGCTTTACAGCACTACGTTTTCAACGGTGAAACTTTGGGGCGTCCCTCCGAACCGCCCATTAACATAAAACGTTCGATTTGCTTGCTAACATCCACTTGCTGGCCCGCTTCATCCCCCCCTTCAACTTTCCAAATGCTTTCAATATACATATGTATATGGCCGCAATAAATGCACAGTGAAAATTAACACGCTTTTCAGTTCACGCTAACTGTATGCGTTTGTGTGTCTGCGTGTATGTGTGGTGTTTGTTGTGTGTTAAAGAGTCACATTTTGGTATGCTCATCATCCATCCAACCATTCATCCAAAGTGAAAATATTGAAGACCCACCGCCGCGTTTGTCATATTTGGAATATGCAAATGCATCTTGCTTGCTCTCAAAATGTTGTTTGTCGAATTTTATAATATTTTACGGGTGTTAAGTTTATGCGGAAATGTTATAAACGTTTTATGCTTGTGTGAACTAATAATTGCTTATCGATAATTTTCAATGCTCCGTGAAGATTACACATTAAAAAAAACACAAAAACAACATGCATAGAGAACTGGTTGAATCGGCAATCAAATCATTTATTTAGTTCCATTTATTTAAAGAATACTGCGCATATATTTTTTTTTTTATTTTTAGTATAGGCTGCTATAAAAAGTATGTTAAGTCTATTTGATTTGGAATATTTGAGATTTGCTTTTTTTTATGGAGTATTTTTAGAAGTTCATGGTTAAATACTGCATTTAAAATTGTTGACTGTATAAATTATGGCATAGAATACCAGTTTAATGTTCGATAAAAAAAACAATAAAAATATTATAAGCGCAACTTTACAGTTTGTATTCAACAAAACTTCCTTCTTTTGACATTTCTCTGGCACCCATTTCGTTTTAACAATAAACAATTCAGCAATTTCTCAGGTTTTCAGCAAAAGAATTTGTGACACAAATTGCCCTTGGTTTGCCCTCCTACTTAACACAATTTGTACAAGATCGTTTACCAATTGGCACAGTTGCAAAAACTTCCCTTAAAAATGTGAGCCTTTTGTGATAGTTTCTAAAATATATTTATGGCATTTTTGCGGTAAGGTGACGCCCCTGTTTAACCGTAAACTGTCCTTGCTCCTTGATATACATACATATATAAGGTACTGGATCTGGAATGTTGCGAATTGTTGGCATTGTTCAGCGTATTTGTCAAAAGTCAAAATATTTATTGAGTTCAACTGGTTTTGTGTTGTTGTTGTTGTTGTTTTTTTTTTTTTTGGCATGTCCAGGGCTAAACCTGGGCCCTACCCAAACAGATGAGACGTGTGCCAAAAAAATTATGCGATGCGCTCTGATAAATGGTATGAGCGTAAAATTTTGTCGCTTTTGGCTGATCTAGATAAATGCATTTGAATTTGCATGTTTTATTAAGAAATTTATTAACACACATAAACTGGCCCCAGTCCAAGATCAATTCCAACTTTAACTTCAACACGAACTGCAAACTGCGAGCTGCGAACTGCGAATTGCGAATCCAATTCCAAGGCTCGTTCTGTTTTTGGTATTTCAACCTTTTCATTGTCTTGCTGGCTCGTTTCGTTATAAATTATGCACTTAAGTTGAGGGTGTTTTCATTATGTGGATAAAGTTCGATGCTGGAGCGCAGAAGGCAAACGTTTTGGCATTTAAATACTCTTTCCAACTCAAAGTACTATTACTTAATGGAAATGTTTACCAAATTGAATCAACAATTATTTAAATAACCACTTTTCCTAAATTAAAACAGCCTACATTCTATATTAAGTGTGTGCTTATTATGCAAGGGTATTAAATATTTGTGCAAACTGCATATGCTGCAGTGTTTCTGTTCAGTTGTTGTTGTATGTTGGTGAACTGTCTGGAGTGTCTGGTCTGTCTGTTCTTCATTTTTCAACGCCTGGGATGGTCCAGGGTCCTCATCTGCGTCGGCCGTCGCCGCCCGCCCGCTGTGCGAGTGACACTGACACTTGAGTAGATGTTTTGCGGTTGATAAAATCAAGAGCAAACAAGGCAACAGGCTTTGGTAGTGGACCTAGTGGGTACCCAGTTTCTCATGTCGGGGATCTTGCTGGCCACAGCGAGGTCCTTTCGCCGCCGATTTTTTTACTAATGGTGTGACAAATTTTAAACAAGTAATTTCTGCATGTTGTTTATGAGCAGAGCATCACATCGCATCGCATCGCATCGAACTGATCTGTGTGTGTGTGCTCAACGGGAGAGAGAAAATGCATTCGTATATGTATAGTAGAGTCACAGACTGTGAGATTCAACATCGAGTTGAAGTTCATAATAAAATTTATGAGCAATGCGACGACTGAGTATAGCAACAAAAACACCAAAAGAAAGAGTATAAACAACTCATTGGGCGTTAATTTCAAATGAAATTCACTTCGGCAAGCTACGATTATTGAACTCTGTTTAAAAATCTATAACAACTCATCAGGTTTACGATACTGGCCCAGCCAGGCCCAATGTCTGAGAGATGCTTATCGCCTGACAATATAGCGCTTCATTATAGTAAATCATAATTCTCGTCTACAGACATTGCCACAACGCCGCATGAGGTGCACACAATAACTGCATCCCCACTAGATCTCCAAAGCTGGCTGTGGACCACACTCTAAACTATGAAAAGATATTGTTTGAACGGCGCTGGGCTGACAATGAGTGTGTGGGCCAGTTAACTTTTCTCTTTAGACATAAATGCAGTCGTTTACTACATATTATATTATTATAGTATACCACTCTCTGATGGCGCTAGGTAATCTAACTCCGAACATCAATACAAATTTTCAGCTATTATTCTGAAGAGCTCGTTTTCAGCTCAGCTGCACAGTTAGAGGCACACCAGCTCTCAGATGCCAATCAGTTGTCAGCTAGCTGCAGCCTGTTACCTCCAAAGTTGACTCATTTTATTTATTGAAATACCCCATATGCAATTAAGTTTTACTACTTAAGACTGTAACTATTCAAAAATACATATAACTTTAAATAACCCAGATACATTAAACTAAATAGAAATAGCTTAGTGTTTTAAATCTGTATGCATCCATTTAAAGCAGTTGCACTGGATTGATATGAGCTTTTGTAGGGTATCTTCTAGTCGAGAGCTCGCGTTGTTAAGCCTTTCTTATTCAGTTTCAGTTTCGTCTCGCCATCGTCGACGACATTGACGACATTGTTGATAATTTTGATTTTATTATGTTAATAAAATGTTATGGTTTAAAACGTTCAACATTCAGTCAGTCAGCCAGTCGCTAAATGTTGTAGCTGCAGCTGTGGCAGGTTACCTTGCTGCCAGGTTGTTGGTTTGCCGCTGGGTTCTCGCTCTTATGTGCGTCTGTGCCTCATAACTCATTAGTGACAATATCTCGCCAAGAGTTCCCTCTCTCTCTCTCTGTGGGTTAACTGATTTTGATAATATTCTCATGTTTCTGCTGCTGCTGCTGCTGCTCTCCGATTCTGTGTTTGGACTCTCCGTTAATTGGATTAAATATCTGTTTAAGCAATTTCGCAGTAGCCTCAAGTCTCGACCTCTCTTCAACTTCGAGACCAACATTCAAAATGATTTCGAAATATGCACATTGCTTTAAATCGTTACTGTTCTCTGATTCTTATTCTGATTTCAATGCTGCTGCTGCTGCTGCTGATTCTGTTTCTGATTCTCGATTCTGGTCATTAGGTTTTGTCCGCCGTTTTATAGCCTGTTCCATGGCGCTGTGTTCGCTGTCATGTTAATAGCATTCGTAATGTGCGTTTTAATTAGTCTGAACGATTTGTGGGGGGTCTGGGAATTAAAACTAAATTCTGAGCTGCTTAATGCTGCATTTTTTTGAATATGCCTCTCGATGGGACATTTCTCTGTTTAATTATCATCATTTTTTTTTTGTATAGTTTTTTGTTTTGTGGCTTAACTGTTTAAATGTTGTATGCTTTAATTGCTCTTATTATGAAAACAAGCTCACTTGGATAGGGTCTAAATGAGCTGCTTAAGCTGAATTGAAATCTATGATATATAGTATTTTGTGGTATGTTAGGCTGTTTGCTTAACCCATTGCCTGGACTACTGCAACTTCAAGGCAAACTTCGATATCGAACTCTGTGCCACAAAACAACAACGAAAACAAAAAAATAAACACAAAGATCACTGAAACTTAAACATAATGCAATTACTTAAAACTGTTCCAAGGCCTGGCGTACCAAAGCACCAAAACAGAGCAGAGCAGAGCTGAGCCGAGTTCAACAAAACAGGACACGCCCATCGAGACACGGCGGTTAACAGCAAAAGGTCGGACTGCGGATTCGGCTTGGATTCGAAGCTTGTGTTTGAGTTGGATGCGAATCGGGTAAGCGCCTCGCTGAGGAGGTTGCTGCCTCAAAAATCTCTCTCTTAATGTAGATCATCTTGCGGCGCTGAGGCGCTCAGCCGCCGATCGATTGATGCATACTGCAGTTGGGGGATTAGTGGATGGGGGCAGGGGCCGGGGTAACGCAGCGGGCATGTGAAATGCATGAATTGCGGCAAAAAGGCCAAAATTAAGTGTATTTTGCTGCAATAAAAACAACAACAACAAACAGCAACAACAGCACAAGAAATTGAATGCTTCGCTTTGCACTCGAGCCAAAATAATACAAAAAAAAAAATAAAAATACCACAAAAACAAAAAAGTGGGTGGATTAATGGGCGGCTATGCGAATTTGCTCAGTGCATGATTATAGCGTAGATTACAAAAAAAAAACACTAAAAAAGCCAGCAACAACAACAACAACAAGCGTACTCCAGTCTGAGGTCTGAGACCCAAACTTGGTCAGAGTCTGCCCGTCTCTGGGTTGCCTTAATATTCAAAGAGGTCGTCGTGTCGCGGTTACATGAGAGATGCTGTCCAAGATCTCTACGGCAATCCCTTGCTACCCTTACCCAACGTATATGCTAACAGAACTATAACACACTCCACACACTCCAGTGTGTAGAATCTTTCAGTGCAAAGCTTTATAATTGCTTTGTAACCTTTTGCTGTATATCAGGCACGCACCCCAAACGAAAGGTTTTCCTCTAGAGATGGGACATTCCTTTGAACTTATTCTTCAAAAACTGCTACAATAAGGGTTTTATTATCAATACTTACAAAAACATCACCTTAAATAGAAACAAAATTAAGAGCTACAATACTTTTGAATTGGTTAAATGAATGATTTTTTGTTGTTACTTTTGTTACATTTACAGTTTACTCACGAGACACGCAATTTTCTAAGACACACACGTTCCCATCACTGGAGTAGTTCGTAAGTAGTACCATACACCGCACTTTCCTTTTGTATGTTACGTAGTACAAATTAATTGCTGCTTTACACGCGTTCACCGAGCCAAATCATTCATCTGCGAGAAACACATGCAAGTACAACACAATGCACTGAGCGAAATGCTAGATGCACAAATGTGAGAGACAACTTGCAGCTTACACTGTATCTGAGAGATCTGCTAGAAATTCTTGCCGTGTGCTTTACTATTACAATTTGGCCACAGACGGCTCAAACGTTCCGAGAGTGGAGACTACCACTTGGAGTGGCGACTGCGGCTGAGACTGAGACTGAGACTGCTGTCTGATCAAGACATTATCGATATGTTTTACGTAGTCGTAGCTGGAGTCAAATGCAGAGTCAGAGCCAAGTCGAAGCTCTCCCAGGAGAGAAATCCAATTAGCTGCGCTTGTGGCGGTAAAAGCGGCGGCGGTTGCGGCTGCGGCAACTGAGCTTAGAGGGAGACGAGAGTCTCTGTTTTTGCTGCTAGACATGCAAAGGACTAGAGACCCAAAATGGGGGGCTGGACTGGATGTGCAACATGCTGCAGCTTAAGCTTGCGCTTAACCCACACATACAACAACAAACACAACAAAAAATTCAATTGTTAAACTACTCTGTACTATGGGTGCTTGGACCCCTTCGAACGTGGACCAGCTCAAAGTAAGAGATTTAATCGTTGCGGCAGCCAAAAGAAAAGAGCCGCAGCCAAAGAAAAAACACCGCCACAGAGTCTCCCGGACTCTCAGCGACTCCAAGGCGCAAAATTATAATTGCAAATTTTGTGTGCTACGACACAAACACACACACACACACACTGCTGTGATAGCGAGAGTGTGGCGGCATGATAAGCAACCCACAAGCCGCGCTGATAGGCATGAATAAATGCTTGGAGTGGGATCTGCATTTTAAGCTTAGGCAGCAGCAGGAACAGCCGCAGCAGAAGTGGCACGCAGTCCATTTAATTGCCCAGTGAACGATGTGACATTAATGCCGCCGCTTTGCATTCATTTTGGGAGCATAATGAGTCTCCACAAAGCCACAAGCCAGAGGTCAGACTTGGCAAAGAGTGCTAGCTTGGCCTAAATGGACATGTTTATGCGTGGCTGCTTTAGTGAACCAGGTCAAACAGTAGGCAATTGCATTAACTTAAAACATTAGAATATAATGAAATTTATAATCCTTTAAACAACAAAAAACTAATGCATAAAGTGAATAATAATGAATTCATATGTTGACAAAAGACAAAATACAAATCGTGACTTTCTTCACATTACTAATTATTTTAACGTTCTAACATTAGCTTTAAAGCTAATTGTCATTGCTTTACATCTTAACTATTCACGATTGAATTTCATGATAAGTGCACAAGGCATAAACTCAATTGGGGGTGAACGATCGCAATGGGCATAATAATCGTATCGTTCACATCTTGGTCTCTGACTGGACAGCAACTGCAACAAAAGTAACTTGACGACATCTATCAAAGTCAAAATAGAGCGCAGAAATCTCTTTTGTATAGCTTCCACCCTTCAGCCCCATGACAGCCCCCACAACAGCACCTTCTCGTTCCACATGCAAATTGGCTGTAACATAGCAGTCAGCATGGACTCGAGCTCTCTGCTCTTTTTAAGCCAGGCCACATGCACAGATGCCGTCGCATGTGTTGACTTAAGTGCCACACAATTTACTACACTTTTGGCATGACAAACGCATGGCGAACGCATAGATGTAGCCAAAACGGCAATCGGGCTAACAAGAGCAGCCACGAGGATCAGAGCAGTCTGGCGATCCAATGGATGCCAATGGAACCCTGGGAACGACAACGGACTGCTGCCGCTCAAACTTGTAAAGAATTGCAGCAATTTTCTTCTTGTTAAGCAAACGTCACAAACAAACCGCCCGCAATTGCAAACAAAAAAAAAAAGAGAGAGAAAAAACAACAAGAAAACACATATTGTTGGCTTGAGAATAGCTTTTGTTTCTGTCTCGTTTGTTGTTGTGTTTGTTCTTCTTGTTGCTGCTGTTCTAGACGTAGCAAAGACACATTTCGATCACTGTCAAGTTGCCTGCAACACGGTGTCAATATTTTGTGAATTTACGCAGGCTAAAACAGGGATAAGCTCAACATACAAAGTTTTAGACAATGAGATACTCTATATATATATAAGGAAACGTGTTATTGTTTAAGAATTGGTTTCCTTTACCTTTGTGACAAAATCGAGTAATCAAAATTTTAAATTTGTATTCAAGTTGATTTCAACTACAATCATTTTCTGCTATCAATCTATTGTGTTGCCAAGAACCTTCAAATAAGCTTAATTAGTTTTAATATGATTTTCCCGGCTTTTTAACAAACTTGTGCTTCCCATGCCACAGGGTATTATTGTTGCAACAAATATGTGAATGTCTGCCGCCTAGCTGACATTTGTTCTTTATGGGCAGCACTTGGATTCGCTCTATTCCTTTTGGCCAGAGACATTCGTTTCGGTTCGTTGTTGCTGTTGTTTTTAACGTGGCTCAAATTTGCATATAATAAGCCGCATCAATAGTGAAACACGTTTCCACTGAGATTCCTCTGCCGCATTGCCATATACAGCAAAAGTGTGATGGGAAAGAGGGAGAAATGGAGAAGAGTAAGAGCGAGAGAGAGAGAGAGCCTTGAGTCTAGGTACAGCTGTCACCTGTCAATCGTCGCCGAATGCGACTTAAATTTTAGCGATATGTCTCATTTTCTTTTGATTTGGTTGGCAGGTTTTCGTTTTGCTGCGAGCCAATGCCAAAAACCATTTGGGCCCAAACGCATCAAGCGATATTTGGCATAATTGAGCAGACGACGAGGGAGGCAGAAAGAGATGGAGTGAGGCTTAAAGAGGCGACCGCACGTTGACCCAATTCATAATCATGCTTAAACGCCGTCTCTGAACTTTCAACTTGAGTCTTGGGGCCTGGCGCATAATGCAGATAATCATGTTAATAACAATGGTAATGATGATTAGGCCTCGGACCCTGGACCTCGAATGCGAATGCTGACTTGGATGATGTTGCTGTCTCTGCCTCTCAGCTGCTGCTGATGATGATGGCAGCCTTTCACCGCCACATGAACCTGCCGCTTATGTTGTTAATGTTGTTGTTGTCCTCGTGTGTCCGCCGCGCTCAGAGCAAACATAATTTTCACAATCAGGCTCGAATCTCGCTCGCTTGCTCGCTAGCTTAAAATCTTTGCCTTCGACTTTTTGTGACTTTGCCTTTGACTTTGACTTTGACTCGGAGTCGAAATCTTCTTTTTGGCGCTTTCACATGACTCATAACAAGCCAAAAGCATTTTGTAAGCAACGCTTAAAATGCAAAAGCACACCAGAAGCGGCCAAAAGCTACAGCTACAGCAACAAATATCAAAATCGCGCTCGCCCAAAAAAAAAGTGCAGCTCACAAACAAAATTGAACGAATTCCAAATGCACTTTCAATGGTGCTTTAAATATATACAAGCTTATATTTGGTATATTGCGAGACCTTAAAATGTTATAGTGCTAAGGACATGAAAGCGTATTTCTGCTAGAAAAAGTTTTGTTTTTAACTTTATAATTCAAATTACACTTTTTTTTTATAAAAGCAATTTATTTAAAGTCTAAGCTATAATCAATCCACAAGATTTTTTAAACTTGTATTCAAAGAATAAACACTTCAAGGAATGTTACAAGCTTTACCAGACATTAAGGATACCCAGCACAACAGTGCATTAAAATCGAAACAGAAATAACGAAAAAAATTCTGAATAATTCGTGATCTACAGGCGCAAAAAGAGGGTCACGTTGTTTGGTGCTGCTGCTGCTGCTTCTGCCGCCGCCGCCTGCTACACATACATATAGAAGAGATAAAGATGAAGACGAAGGCGATGACGATGACGATGCTGTTGGTTGGTTGGTTGCTTGCTTGCTTGGCCGAGGCAAGTCGCCACGTATGATTTTGCTGAGAGTTTGCTGGCCAAGTTGCTTTTGGACTCTTTCAGTCCAGTTGGTCCGTTCTGTCCGCTCAAAAGCGCACGCTGCACTGCAAACACGATTTCAAAATATTTCGCATAAATAAGTTAGTGTAACACACGAGAGACAGACAGGGAAAGACACTGAGATACAGAGAAAGAGAGGAAGAGAGAACTGTGCTGAAGTCCAAGCGTTGATCACACGTTCACATTATTTGATGATCGCACGATATGAGCAAGAAACAGCAACAGCAACAACAACAAAAAAAACAAAAACAAAAACAACCGAAACTGTTAAGGAAAGCAAAATTCGTAGTAGCTGTTTGCCCAATATTTCCATACACCCCATAGCCGCCACATGATCGTGATAATCCATTATTAATGCCAATCAGCATAGGAAAACCAACAGCAACAACAACAACAACAACAGCGGCAGCTACTTTCTGCAGTAGCTTCCCATAGAGATTATGATCGTGGCGCCCATTTCCTGTCCACACAAAACTAGCTACAGCAACAAAACTACGCCTAAGCCTAGCCAAGTTGCGCACCACCCAACACCACCCGCTAAACGTAGCGTGCATTGACATGAGCAATTCGTAAGTTTGTCGCCCAGCAGCAGCAGCAGGCCACAGTTAAAATTTGCATGCAACCAAACAGCCAAGTAGCAAGTAGCAAGCAGCTCACTTGGTGGTCTCCTCTCCTGCAGCATTGGCATTGCGGTTGTTGTCATTATGGGGTTGCAGTTGCAACTGTTGCAACTGTTTTGCAAGGACCTCCCACATGCAACTCGATTGTTTTGTTGCGGTTACACTGTGCTACCGTTTGCCCAGTTGCTTCATCATCTTTGCTGCTCCTGCTCCTGCTCCAGCTCCTGCTCCTTACCTGTCTGTTTTTGGTCTCATAATTGTACGAAATTTAGTTCGCATGCCCTTGCGGTCGCCTTTTGTTTTTCTTACCCAGCTTTGTTGTGTTTGCTTCTTTTGCCTTAACGGGCAGAACAATAAATGTTTCGTTTCGTTTCGTTTCAGTGTGTGTGTGTGTGTTTACTGCCACATTTTGGGTATTCAAATGTGGCAGGCAACTTTCGCGAAATGAAAACTTCAATTTTTTATCGAGTGCATTGCTCATAATTACCCAAAAAGCCCCAAAAGCAGTCGCAACTCCAACTCTTACAACTCTGACTCTTGGAAGCTCTTTGATCGGGGGGCCAACAACAAGCCAGTAAGCCAGCAAGCAAGCAGTTGTTGCTGTTGGTTGCTTTGGGCCTTGCAAAACTGCTGCACTCGATATTCAATTTTGCATTTTACAACAAATGCGTGCCTTACCATATTTAGTTGGCGTGCAAAAATAAGCCAAGACTCTCTTTGCCGGCAAGTGGTAAGGGGGCCAATGCAGCTCGTGCATTGTGCTTATCATTTACATAGCTTAGCATTTTGATGACCCAGCCATTTGTGCAACACTGTGCCATAGAGTAGGCTGGCTTTCTGGTAGCTATGGTAGCTATGGTAGCTGCCCCACCATCACCATCACCATCAGCAGCGGTAGCGGCAGCCGCTGCAGCAGCAAAAAAATTAATTTCAAATTAAATTTATGGCGCCGCAACAACGTCAAGGAAGGAAAGCGTCGCCATAGAGCTGAAGAGCTGACGAGGATGTGTGTGTGTGTGTGTGTGATGGAACTGTTGGCCACCGCAGCAACAGCAGCTTCAAGTGATTTATAACTGTTTGTTGGACCTGCAATGCTTGTACGGAAAAAACGACAGTTTACCCCCTCAAAAAAGTTCACCGCAGCAGCAGCGGCAGCGGCAGAGAGTCAGTGGAGAGCTGCCCCTGCCACGCACATTTGTGACCACTCATCTTGAAGCGAGCTATAAATGTCCAAATGAGTTGCCAGCGAAACCATCAACCATCAAAAGGCAGCAAACCGCTGAAACTTCTGCTGCTGCTGTTGCTGCCACAAGATGAGTGCATCAGAGAATGGGCAGCATGCAGTTCACTTTGTTGCCTTGCTGCTGCTCTTAATCGTTTTGGAATTGCCTTAATAATAGAACAATTGTCGGAATAAAAGGCCACAGCGCTTGACTTCGCGTTCTTTTTGCCTTAACCTTTTTTATCTTCTGTATTTTATTATATGCGTTTGTTGTCAATTTCGTTATAAACGCCCTAAAACGCTCAACGGCAATGGACCAATAACACTGACTAAGTGCAGCGCATATCAGTGAGCCCTATCGATGAAATACTTTTACTTATATATGATCACAATATATAAAATAGTTAACTCTTCAATGCTTAAGTAATAATTATGAATTTTATAAAGATCAGTATTCCTGCAAAGAATGTCACTTTAAATGTTTTTTTAAGCTACCTCTAAAAGCTAAAAATAAAATGCAATAAAATATTAATGCCATACTTATAAGATTGTTTAACTTTGAAGCGCTCTTTCATCTAGAAAAATTGTTTTTATTCGTTTATTTAAATAGCTTCCTACATAGAAATCTATGAACTCCCTTACAGGGTATCCGTGCTGTCACTTAAGCAGCTTTTAAATCTCTGTTAGTCTGTAAGCCTGACAACTTGAAGCTGGCGAGCTTGCAACTCAGCATGACACCTGATGCCGCCTGATGCTTTAAGTGAATAATTCTTACAAAAAAATGTGCACAAGAAGGAGAAGAAGAAGAGTAAAACATTGCTAAGCTACACACACACACACGCACACGTGCACAAGAAATGATGGCCAGCAATGATGACCAGCCGTTAAAGGCTAACAAAACCAGGCCAGATCCAGATGTGTGGCAAGTAATTAGAATGGAGAATGGCGGGGACAAGGATAAAGCAGACACAGACGATTGCTGCTGCTGCTGCTGCTGCTGGTGTTGGTGTTGGTGGTGAGCTTGCAACATATTTAACACTCCCTTTTGATAACGCAAACTAGTAGTATAAAAACAAAATGAAAATAATAAAATCACAGTCGACGCATTGTCGCCGTTGTTGCATGGTGGTCATTTGCCTCGGGGTGACGATGTTGCAACATGCTTCTTGTATGTTGCCTGTTGCCTGTTGCCTGTTGCTTGCTGCCGCTTAAGTGATTTGTTCAACGCGCTTTTCCCCAAGGTAGCTCGCGAAGCCCACTTCATTAATATGTATGCTGCCCGACTGTCAGTCCGTCTTGTTGTCTCCCTGTCTGTTTGTTGCAATGTGGCTCTGACTGCGTTTGCAAAGTGCAAACTGTTTAATTGCGGAATAATTGTTTTGCACACATAACCTCGCACCACCGTTGCAAATGGACCTGGCCAGGCTATAAAAAGCATATTAAGTGCGAATTAATGACCACAAAAGGCTTACCAGGCCGCGCTCTCTTCTTGGCGCTCTACTGGGACTGAACTCAACACAAAAAGCGGAGCAAAACCAGTGAGAGATTACGCCATGAGTTGTCCCCTAGTGGCGAAGCTCCTTCACTGGCGATAAAGTCGCCTGCATCGAGTCCATTTGCAAGTTAAGTACAGTCATTTAATTAGTCTTTAGTTTTAATGTATTTGTATTACAATTTATTAGCACTTACGACTACTCAACATGCACCCAGATCCAGCAACAGCAACAGCAACAACCACAACAAAAAGCCATCTTAAGCGAGAACCATTATCTGAAACCTTGGTGTTGCATCGAGGTCTTTAGTTGATTGTTGCGCCCTGTCAGCAGTAATGTTTTTTTTATTTTTCTTAGCTAAAACTAAAAGATCTTAGAGTTGTTATTTGAGCTTTATAATACTATTTAATTTGCTTGTTTGGCATATAAATTATTTACTTACACTTTTTGTCAAGTAGAATTTCGGATTATGTTATAAATTTAAGCAATTTCACAATACACTTCAACTAATTGAAATTGTTTTGTAATTTCTAAGCAATATAAATATTATTTTCTTGTATTATGCCTAATGTACGTTTTTAATCTTTACTTTAAAATCTTTTTCATATAAAAACAGTGATTAAGCTCAAACATCTTAAGCTACCAACTGTAAAGTTTATCTGGTGTATTACCTTGTTTCGTAACTGCCAACATTTGATTGTGTGTCGCATACGTTATTTCTCTGCCACGAACAAAATAATCTCAATAAAACTGATCAGTAAGTGCTATAAACATTTTGCTTATCTAATTCGAAAACTACTTTGTACACATATATTTGAAATTTTGTTTTTGTGGCAATTGAGACAAGATCTTAAGTGTTTTTTTTTTGGAGGGGGGACGATGTATGGAGCAGGTTTGACCATTCGACGCATGCATATTTATTAAATACTCGTTCCGTAGACAATTTTGGGTTTTAAAAAGACAATCCGAATGCCATCTCTCTAAACGATATCAATTCAAATCGTTGTCTTATTGACTCGTAACAGCTTTTTCTCGAGCGATTCAAAGGCGAGCTTGTTATTTTTTCTATAACAAATTCTTGCATTAATTTCAAATCAATTTTCTTCACAGCTAAAGGCCCTCACCTTTGTGTATTGGGCTAACAAGGGGAGCCAAATAAGACGGCCAGACAACTGATCTCAAAACCAAAACTGCTCCGAAACGAACAAATTTTCGTTCAAGCCGTGGCCCAAACAAAGGAACTTCATTGTTTCATCGCGACTGTAAAAGAGATTTATGCGTCCAAGTGAAATCATTTATCATGCTTAATTAAAATTGAAATGTTTGGCTAGCTGACTTCTTCCCCTACTGCTCCCTGCTTCCATATTTGGACGGGGGTGGGGGAGTTAGCTGCCAAGCCTTCTAATACCAACATTTTCTTACATTTGTTTTCTACACCTTTTCATGCTATTTGTTGACACATTGTTACACAAAATGCATTTAACCGGTTTGTATTAGCCATGGAGTAACAAGAAGATTCCCCGCACAACATGTATATTATAACTTGTTTCCCCGCCTGCCGCGTCTTGACTACTATCTCATCTTCGTATACTTCTTAAGCGGTGCGTTTCCAATGCAAAGTGGCCGTTTATCTTATAATTGTAACAGTCTGTGGCATAAATTAATGCACAGCTTCAGGCTGTCATAAATCGTCAGACAATGGCTGGAATATATTAATGATATCTGCAGAGATTTGCATTATAAAAGGATCGAATATGCGTTAAGACGATTGCATTTATAATAACAGCTTTGTTTTCTACGCATCTTAACTCAATTATTCATACCCATACATATGGATGTATAGCATTTCCAAACGCCGGTAGCATCGATTCCTATTGTTCTATTTAATTCAAAGTCAATTTAGAACTAGTTCTCGCCTGGCCAGAAATTAAGAAAAACTAAAACTATTCATCAGCTCTATGTGTATGTATGTATGGTAGGTACGTACATTCATATATGGAGATGATTGCTCTATGGAAAATCTGAGAAAAAAATTGAATCACTTAAAGCGTTACAATTACTTCAGTGAATCCTCTATTAGCACCTGTTGCAACAGAATTCAATGGCAAAAATCAATTAAAGCAATTAGCGAATAATATCCATATAACATTTTCTTTATTAATACCAATCGCTCATCAATTCACAGAAATTTGTCTTAACATTAAACTACAGTTAAGCTATTATACCCTGAACCCATTTACATTGTAATAAGCCTAGCCTGATTGAAAACGATCGTTGGCATATTATTTGCACATATTTATTGTTGTTGATGCAGTTATTAGCTATTGTTAAGATACCCATTACAAAAGTGTTAAGTGAGTTAGTCTCATCATTAAAATCTGAAAGTTGCGTAACAAACTTTTTAACAAATATGTTAATTATTCAAACTATAGAGATAATTTTATATCTAATATCGATTTCATATTTTTGTCAATCTTCAATTTAAATGCAAGGTATCTTTAGGCAAGCAAAATAATTTCTGATTGTTGTTGTTATTAGCAATTATTTGATTGTTAGTGTACAAGGTGTGTTACAGCCAAGCTTCAGTTATTAAACACATTCACATGTGTATCTTTGTGTGTGTAGTGGTGCGACTCACCAAGTTGGCAAGTTAAAGTTCAATGATGTCATTACGACTAATTCACACCTATGTTTGAATTCTGAGTACGCGATTGTTTTGTTTACTTATGCACAGATAGATATGGTACATACAAAAATGTACCTTGCCAAACTACGATCGCAATCTAAATATATTTAGCATTTAATACTATCGCCATATACGCGTATGTATGTACATATAATCTTTCACCTACCTACCTACCCGTTGTGCTTATAATAACTTCATTTGTCGAAATCGAATTGTTGCTGTTGCCCCCAAACGCCTAACAAGACAGAGAATGTCGACCGCCCGCTGCTATACAGAATATTGAGTTAATTGATTGCTGATTCCTGATATGTATTTTTGAATGCTCGTTAGTAGCTTGGTAGTAGTCGTAGTAGCTATTGGCTATAACAAATAGCAATCAGTTTGTGGACTGCTAAATAAATAAAATATGAGTTCCACGCAAGTTTGTTGCCTAAGTCTTTTGTTTTGTCTCATCTTTGAAAAATATTAAAGCAAAAACAAAACACACACGAACCGAAATGTCAATGAATTCTTTGTATGCCAGCGGCACTCAACTTATGCTAAATCAGTCCAAAATAACAAGTACAATTGTTTCAAGCCCTCGTCCCCCTTCCAATATTACTTTTTGGGAGTCTGTTTTGTGTTCTTGTTGTCATTGGAAATTAGCACTAAGACCCCAAAAGAAAATATAAAGTTAATTTAAATCAATGCGCAAACTCTTGTTGCTTGCCGCTCAACTCGTGCGTTGCTGAAACAAATGCCAATATACCATATATACTTGCCTCCTCCCCCCAAGCCATGCTTGTTTGTTGGGCTCCAAAAAGTGTTAAGTATGCCTTTTATGTTTGGGATCTCTTTTGGGTTGTTTGGTTGTTTGGCTGTTTGCTTAGGCAATCAGTTGTTGATAATTTTTGTTGTTAGTGTCAATTGTTGTTTTGTGTTGCTGTCTTTTGTTGTGTTGTGTGCTGTGTATTGTGTGTGATAATTTAGACAATTCATCGATAAAAGCGCACAACAAGAGTATCGAATGTGCACAGACTTAAACGGTTTCTACTATAACACCCTGCATAGGTTATTATTATACTATAATTAAATAAATCTTCATTGAAACTTATTTTATTAAGCTTAATAGTAGCATTAAGTAGTGCCTACAGTTAGCCAAGTATATTTCTATAGAGAGGGTATTTCATGTTCGGCATTTAAACGCTCTCTTTTACATTCATCTTGTTGGCTTCGCTTTTGGGTGATTGCATTTTAATTATGCCGCATTGGTAATAGCTAAGTAACAGATATTTATTATTGATAGTTTCAGTTAACACTTTAGTGAAAAGCTTTTTAGCCCATTGTACCATATGTGTGTGTGTGGTCCGTTAAGCTGTGCTTTAGATTTGCGCACAACAAATGATATATGAGTTATTGCATATGATCCATCATGGATGGCATTTGGGACGACCTCAAGCAGCATTCAATCATTATTCAGCTCTTCTACACCACCCACAACATAATAGACAACGCGTCTCAGCAATAACAACAAGCGTAATCACAATTACGGGCAATGTAAGGCCAATCAAGACAACTTGGTCAATGGCTATAATTGTTAGACCAACCAGCTTGTTGTTTGTTGGTGTAATTGCTACGACGGGAACTCTTTTCGTTTTCATTTGTGCAGCCAAACAATAAAAACGTGATTAAAGATGCTATGCAAAGTACTTTATACAATTGGCATAGATCTAAAGGCGGTATATTGATTGGTGAATACTCTAAAAACTGCTTCAATGACTAACCCAATAGCTATAAATTTATTGATCAGCTTTCTATATTAGTACCTAAAGTTATTGAGGTGAATCACAATACTTGCCTTGCGAATCGTTTCGTTTCTTGCTGCTTTAATGTGGCAAATAAGTCAAGCTGTATAGCTTCTCCACGCCCAACCCAAAAAAAAAAACGATCAAGCTTAGCTCCGGCTTAGACTACGGGGGCGTACTCGAATACAGATTTAGATACAGTTGTCTATTAAAATCGATGTAAGCAAAGTGTTCGCGCTGTGCATACAATTACAATTACAGAAATTTGTAAATATTTGTACATGCATGTTTTATGCTTCATTTCCTGTGTGCACCAACCAAAAGGCCAATGAATGGTCAACGGGAATCAATGGAAAAGCTCTTTGTTGCATATTAATTTTGGTGTTTCTTTTGGACAGCAAAGTGCATGGCGGCCATACAAAATGTGCATTTAATTGACAGGCCAAAAGTATCAAAATTAGCATAAACGGACAGAATATTTTATTTATTTAAAATACAATATTTCCATTAACTAAAAAGCAGATATACTAAGCTTACGATTAGCTGGGCATTAAAAATACCCTATGTATTATAATTATTTACCTTTTAGTTGCTTTAGAAATGCTAATTAAGATTTTTAAACTATTTTCTCAACATACACAAACTACAGTATATCCATTTTTTTATTTTACTGTACCATACAACTCTACCACACCAACACTTAGGTGTTTTTACAGGGTATTGCGAGTATTTTCTGGCTACGGCTTGGTTTGTATCTGTTTTTACAGTTACATCAGGCAGAATGATTTTTTTTTTAGTAGTTTTGTGTAATGCCGCCCGAAAGAGCTTTCTTCTGACACATGTCCCGCTCAGTTTCGACCTGTTCGATCGTTCGGCCCGGTCGGTGAGTTCAATAACTTGGCGTGTGTGTTGCAGTTCTTGTTGTTGTTGTTGTTATTATTGTTGCTGTTGTTGTAACACACAAACATACAGTTTGATGAATGCATTGGCTGAACGAACAAGTTTTGCATAATAACCGAAAGCCATAAATGATATGTCTTAGAGTTTCCATAGTGTGCACTGTACAGTAAAAATGTTGTGTGTTCTTACGCTGCTGCACATCTCAATTATTGGGCTGTCAAGTTGGCTTTGAACATTTTGGCAGATGCAATCGATGTAACGAAAAAATTTAACATCGACATCGATCGCATGTCAATCGGAGAACCTTTTTGTGCTCACGGCGCACTGACAGCCGAGCGTAATAATAACGTGACTTTATGAAGTGGTAATGAAGCTATTAGGCCATTGTTGTTATGTTGTTGTACTTGAGCCCGGTGTGGGCCACGAATTTTGGGCATTGGGAGTGGCTTTGGCCCACAATTTTCAATATTTACGACAGGAAATTGCGACTAGCATTGAAAATTATATATGATTCAAATAGCTTATGCTCATCAAGTTGATTCCAAAATAGTTAAAGCGACCATTTTGATTATTTTGTGATTTGTATTTTTGGTCTATCAAACTTAAACGTTTTATGGTTTTTGAATTATGTTACAAGCCGTTGGGAAGTGATAGATTTATGCAAGTGCGTGTTGAGCTAACCAAACAATTTTGGAAAGCTTTAAAGTCTCCTACAGAGTCTCCTACCACTTGGAGTAGTTAGGAACTATGATAGTTGTACTTTTCTAGATCTTTTACGTTGTAACATGAATTGGAAAATCCATAGGTTATTCGAATTTCTATTTAGTTAGCAACATTCCAATTGATTATTCCGTTTACCAATAAACCACCGCACTCATCAATTGGCTATTTTCATTGTTTTGCATAAATCTTATTAAAATTGTTGTGGTTTTTCACCTGATCCGTGTGAATGTTCAACAAGATCAGATAAGAGACCATGTATGATTATTGTTTTTCTATTGAACACTCAGCAAAGATCTCTCTGCCAGCAACTAATTGACGGAAGTATCGAACGTAATAACTTAATCATTGAATGGTAATCGGCAATTGGCAATCAGCAGCAAATGACATCAAGGCGTGTCCCTGACACAAGTTCACCAGCAAAGTATGACTGTACAACTGACTGATAGGGTGGAAAGGTAATAGGGGAGCTTTTAAATACGCTTAAAGTTTAACACAGACAGTTGTGTCAGCAATTGCAACTGAAGCACTTGTTTAAAATGATTTCAGTAAGGAACTGAGGGGACTCCCAAAGCACAGAAATAGCTAGAAAAAGATTCGATGTTTGAACAGAGACCGAATGACCGACACATTTTAATGATCATCGGTCTCTATGTGAGGATTACGGTCTGTCCGTATTTGTTCACCATTAGTATTTGTTATTATTGTTATTACTATGTATTTGAATTGCTCAAGAAGTAAGCTACGACCAAAGTGGCCCAAAGTGGCCCAAAGAGGCTCGAAGCGAACACTGCTAGCACCGAAGGCAGCTGCAGCAGAAATTAGCCAAACTCTAACTGGCAGACAAATGCATTTGGTTCTAGACAACGAACGAGCGACTGACGGCATGCCTCTTGGCCAAGTTAAAAGAAAGCCGCTCTAGCCCAGGGTGTTTGCCCACTCGCCTTAGAGACCTAAGCGGAAGAATATGGATGAGCAGTGCACTGCTGTAAGAATGAGTGAGAGAGAGGGAGAGAGAGAACAAGAAGGGGTTTAGGAGGAGCGTACGCGTCATTGTTGTTTACACAATTATTAGGACAACAAGCCGCCGATCGTCGGCAATCTTCGGTTGTTTGGCTGTTTGACTGTTTGGTTGTCGGTTTTGCCGCTTGCCGCTGTTTACACTCAGCTCCTCTGCTTAAATAGCGGAGAGCAAAGCCTTTGATTTTATTAAAGTAGCAAAAGGCAGACCACACAATCGCTGTACCAGAACCAAAACCAGAAACAGAAACAGATACCTGAACCCAGTCCGATATCGAGTTTTAGTTTAAGATTGGGCTGCCAATTACTGGCAAACGGTTTGTTATTGTTCTGTCACGTAATGAGACAGCAATTTAGCACCTGCAGCATCCTTAAGCTGTTCGTTTTCCTTATTCCTTAAGCAGATTCGGTTGTTTATGCAATATTGATGAAAGAATAACAGTAGTCATAATATGTGATTTATTTATTGTACAAACATTGCCCAAATATGCTCCGCATTCGCATTATTACTTGCATCACGACAATCACGCAAAGGACAAGAAAAACTCTGCTGACTAATTGTGCATGCTAATGCATGCAATTGTGTCATATACCGAAGAGTACAGAGTCCTGAGTACCTGCGGAGTCAACGGTACACAACGGCAGTTAAGGGGCACAAATACACTTATGCATTTGCCAGAGGAGCTACGTACGTGAAGTTCAGAGTCAGAGCTCAAAGCGCAGAGCGCACAAATAATCAACAGAGAATTTATAAATTATTTAACATTGGGAATCACCCCGTCTGGAGCAATGCACGTAGCTGTCGACGATGGTGCACCCACAAAGTCAGAGGTGGATGCCCAGCAACGGGCAACTGGAACATGACCGATATTACTGTGTGGCTAACAGTTATATGGAGTTTTATGTACCGAACGTTCAGCATCATCGATTAATGCCAATGCACATTAAATGCACATATTTGCCAATATTTTTTTTGTACTTTTTTGCTTCTTTTATTTATTTTTTGTGTCTTTTCTCCATATATCGTGACGTACGTGCCGCAGTTTCAGTCCACAGTTGCAGCAGTTCCTCATACTCTGTGTGCCTGCCTGCTAGTTGAGACTCTGTTGTGATGTCATGTCACAAGGTGATATAACATGGCTGCACTTATTAAACAAGAGAATTATATGTTAAGCACATAACCGAACATTTTTATTTGTTGACTGTTTGATTTGGTTTTATAAATGTTTAAGTTAAGTTACCTGATAAACGCAGTGAGATATTACTTAAGCTATACAGCTTTCCGGAAGAATGTGTTTGTAAAATAATTTATAAGATAATTGACACAGATGTGTAATGGCTAAATCATTGTTAATCCGAGTTCAGTTTAAAGCCGATGAATTCTCAAAACCTTGCTCAATTCCTACAACACTTAAAGTAAGACAAAGTTCAAGTTCAAAGACGCTATAAACTAAGACCTTCAAGTGTCACAGAGATTTACAAACGTATCAAAAAACCTAACTAACTCCGGCACATTCGATGAGTGTATCTAGAAGAGTGATTGCCTTTAACTTGATATCCATAAAGCTATACATATTTGAAAGAAAAACTAGGCCTAGGGCCACATTTAGAGCATTTGTCAGTAAAAATTCTAAATGCCAATACAACTAGAAAAAAGAAACGGAAAGAAAAGAAAACCAATTCAAGCTCAAGATGTTGTTGTTGACGACGCTCATTCATTTATGGCTAAGTCACGTTGGAATAATTTGTTTTATGTTAATGTTGAGCATGGCGCATTGTAAACAGTTTTGCAGACTTAGTCTTAGTAGAAGAAGCTCAAGTAAGTTTTACCTACTTTGCCGCCTTACTATGCAATTCTCAAAATACATTCATGCCATTCAATTGCTACTTTTTCTTTTGCTCTCAACTCGACTATCTGTTCGTGTGTCTTTGTGTTTGTGCCCCTCAATGAATTGGAATTTAATTTGAGTATTTTGCGCAAAATATCCAAAAGCGACAAAGACAAAGACGACAACATCGTGGACAATTGATGCCCGAGCTCCCCCGCGCTTAAGATGTCAGGTGCAGTTGTTGTTGTTGTTGCTGTTGCTGTTGTACCTATAGATAGAAAGATATTGTGTTTGTGACTGTTGTTGCTATTGCAACTGTTTGGCTGCAAATGTGGCCCGCACGCAACAATTTGCTACTGGAATTCCTTCAAGAAAAAACCAAAAAAAATGTGCTTGCATGTTAATGGTTTCAGCAACTGCTTAATCGTGATTCGGTAGTCGCTAGTCTAGCCAACTCCATGTATATGTTCAGTATTTAAATGTTGTTACTCTCAATCCAGAATAAAAATAACAAAGTAATCATAACAGTCAATAGCTAAGCGTTCTTTTAATAACTTCATTAGAACTATTACTGTCACTCATTATAAGGAACTGTTCCTAAGTCAATTAGAACGGAATGAAATGAGTGAAAAGAATCCACATAAGAGCTGAGCTAAGCTGTCTAGGTGGCCCCAGCAGCAGTTACTTCCGTTGACGCCCACCTTACCTACCTTCGACTACCTACAACATACTTATATAAGAGGATTAACCCGACTTTAATATGATGTGTGACGTGACCGCTGCAACGCCGGCGGCAAGTGGCAACTTATTCTTAGCTACATTTCATTCCGGCGGAAATACAAAACCAACATCAACAATTGAGATGCTGGACAGACAAAACAATTTGTTTTTTGGCATTTTGTGAAATTTATCCCATAATTAGGGTTCACAATTCGCACGCTCAATTTCAAATTGAAAATTGTAGCAAAATTTAGAACGAAAGTAAGACATCAATTATGTACCATCCAGATGCAGGTAAAACAGAACAGCAACCTGCTTACACACCTTCAGAGCCATCCATTCTACTGTGTGTGGCCATTTGTGAGTGACCTTTGACAAATGTGCCAATGATGAATGGATAGATAGATAGATCGCCCAATTTCATTCCGCCAAGCGCCAGTTGTGATTAATTGGCGAACCAAATTCATTTTTTGGTGAACACAAGTAGAATGTGTGTGGGCGAATATAAATTTATGGTGAAAATGGAATTCGTAGAGGGCAAAAGAAGCTGTTGCAAATGATTAAAATTACTTATAAGATCACAAGAAGCTAAAATCTAGACAACGATTGCTTTGAAAAAGATTGAGTTAAATATTAAAAAATACATACAAGTTATATTGATGCATGTTTGTATAAAGCTAAGTCCATTTAAGATTAAAATAGAATGAACAATAAGCAACAAGTAAGGAAGGGTATTTTCGGTAAGCTAAATAAAATATACACTCTTGATAAGCCAACTTGTCTTTTATACAATCTTTTTAAGATATGGATGCAATGATCTAACTGCAATAAATCGAAGCCAATATTTTTTAGAATAATTTATTTACATTATTTTAAATATTGCCAAATGTTGCATCCCATGACAAAGAAAAGCTTTATACAAGATGTAATCATACTTTATTCTGAGTGTAATTCAACATTTTTAATTCCCAGATTACGCCTTAAAACTAAATCGCTGTTTTATATAAATAGTAACAATTTTTTTTTGCAATTACATATAATTTTAAGAAAGTCACAAATCACCTTTAGAATTGCCACATTAGCAATTTGATTGACCTGCATTTTGTGAGACAGCCAAAAATGTCGCATTATAAATAAGTCATGTCGAATCAAGCTATCGATTTCATTACCATAACGAGCTTTAAAATTAAGGCACGCATTTCAATGTATACTTACGCATCTGATAAATACGGTTATGTGCGCTACTTTAGTTGTCATAAGTGTCACAATGTGCTTTGATTTACAACAATAACGGCGTCTATTAAACTTCATAATTGTACCAATAACCAAAAAGACTCAAGCGACAATTGACATTAAGGTTTTGCAATCCAATTCGATCCATAGCGATGTCCAAAACGAATACGAATCCAAGTCAAACAAAAAGTTGAATCGCGGCATCCACAAGATTCGCCTCATTGGCAAACCAAAACACGTAGCTCAAATAAAATGAAGCACAAATGAGCGAAGCAATCGTGGCAAATATACATATATAATAGTATATATATGCAGTACATATAGTGAAGTAGTAAGAAATCATATGTCTTACTTTGAGATTTATGCGTATGCCAGCCCCATTTTTGGCGACCTAAGCAAATAGGGGCGCGAATGAGGCCCCAAAGGCGATCGACAGTTGGGTCATTGGCTCTTGTGAGCCACTTCATGTTTTGGCTTTGCACAGCACCAACAACTACAACAGCAGCAGCAGCAGCAACAGCGGCCCAAATCTGGCTCTAAAGTGTTGACCATAAGTGTCCGGATTGTTTGTGTATCATAATACAAATACATAAGCCCCAAAACGCACGGGGCGCACACACAGTGCGTAAGTACAGTAGAACCAATTATGGATTTTATAAAACAAATGTGGTGCGCATATTGATGAGATCGCTCTTTAGTGTTACCCCCTCCAACCCCCTCCTTTCCTACTATATCACTCTCTGTCTCTTTCACTCTATGAATAGTATGGCAGAGACGTGCGTACGTTCGTTTATCATTTTTATACCCTGTGGCAAAGCTAAAGACAAAAGGATATAGTTGCTTGTTATAGACTGAGCTGGCTGAAATATAAGGAACGATATCTCTGCATCTGTTTATACTCTTCTCTTGGAAGAAATGTGTTAAAGGAAAGAGGGTAACTTCTAGCCGTTCACTATCAATTACATAGATTAATTTAAGTTGTTGAGGTTTATTGTTTTTGGTATGGCTTGGTGGCCCATAAATTTCCAAATGATTTACTTTAGTTTCGTGTGGAATTATTTGTTGTGGCAACAGCAACATACAACTACAACAATAACAAACACGCAGCGGAAATGTGATTAAAAGCATATTTTATATTTAGTTGTGCGCTGATAAAAAGCAGTCACTGTTAACGCTTTATATGTCCCAACGCTGCGTGCTGGGCATGCAAATGGCCAACAGAACACAGATGATGAACAAAAGGTTCTGACAAACAGGCAAACAGCAAAAGACTGGCAACTGCCAAGTGGCAACAGTCAAGACGACCCCCTGCGGCCACTGAGTGTTTATGTCAACTGCACGGCTGATGACAGCCATAATTCTGTTGGCAGGCCAGCAAAAGAAAAACGAAATAATATATTGAGAAAAAAGATTCCAATCAGAGTCAGCCACAGGGACTGGAGGCCAGCTTGCGCAGCCTTGGTATAAATAAGTGCAAAACGTCAACGCCATGGGCGCAAAACTGTTATCGCCATCGCTTTTTAGTTTAAGCCCGGCTTGGTGATGGAACGAGGGGGGGGGGGCAGATATTTAGTAAGCCAAGTGTCGACATCGACATCGACACCCGACTTGCTATTGAAAATTGCATTGCATTCACTTGGTGGTCACGCCACCAAAAATTGTAACGAAACCCAACAAAATTGTAGCAACGGAAACGAGACACAACGTTAACAGAACAGAACCAAGTAGCTCCCACGGTAGTAAGTAGCTCCTGCTACTATTGAGCACCTTTTTGTGGCCAAAAAGGCCAGCCAAATTACGTTACGTGGGCCACAGCTTGTTGGCAGCTTGTTCCATCCGAGGCTTTTTGGCTCTTGGCACTTGGCTCTTTCTGACTCTGGCCAAACGGGTAGCCGAGTTTCTCATGCGCTATGGGAAAAGCATCGCACAATAGAGCAAAATGCTTCTAATTTCATTTTTCGGTCGCTTCCTGCTCCAAATACGAGAGTTTAACGCCACACACGCAAACAACCAATTAAGTCAATTTCAAGTGCGTCTCATGAAAAGTTCACCGAAATTTGTTCTTACCTAAAAAATAGTAACAAGAGTTCATCTAGTTACAAATGCGAGTTATTCTCAGCAGAACAATAAATATTACCAAAGCGTTTATAGTATCAAAAGCTATCTTTAGGTCTTAAACAGGTTCAAAATGGTAAAAACAATATTACATTATGATGATAAATGTTTATAATATAATATATGCATGTTTCTTTTCAGATCTAAACTCATTTTTCTTTGCCTGCTTCTGCTAATTAAATGTATCGTTTATGTGTGTTTTTCTTCTAGTGCATTTTGAGTTTGCACAGTTGCTGACAGTTCACCCACAATGTTTATGAGCAAATTATGCATGGATATAAATCAATAGGAGTTCAGTTTACAACATTATGCATTACAAATCAGTTGCACATATTGTTGTCGTTGTTGGAAAAGCAGCTCGCCAACGCAACTAGGCAATATTGAAAAATTATTATAGAAAATCGTTTGGCCAAATCTTTAGCACATATTGAGATATATGTGTATAAAGCAGGCCCAGTCAATGACTCACTCGCTTTGTAGTTGGATATGCTCTAACAGTGTGTGTGTGTGTGTGTGTAAAGCAGTTGAGGCGTTGATATTGAGCGCAAATCGAATTGTATCTACAAGATATACATGCGAGTATCTATTGGTATTTGCATTGACATCGACTGCTGCACTGCAAAATGAAGTTGTATGTATGGCCAACTGTCTGGCATAACCTGGTCCCATAAGTCACCAAGTCTCACTGGCAGCAGGCAGCAGGCAGCAGGCAACGTGTCTTGGATCTCGGATCTCAGTTCACTCGCCCGCTTTAATTAACATATGCTAACAAGTTGGCCCATGCCGCACTTTGTCACTTCCAAGAGCTGAGTGCAACCACAGTCAGAGTTGTGGTACTTGTGCCACTTGGGGGTGGGCCTAAGTGGTTTTTAAATGAAATTAATTTAAATGTTGTTCGGCTTGGGCATGGGCATTAAATTGTAATGAGATCATTGCCATGCTATAAATTTACTCACAACTCTATTTATAGCTGTTATGCTATGAACCATAACCCCCAGCTCAGCATAAAAAGGGCGTTAATGCCTGTAATTGATAGTTAAGTTTTGAGCTGCATAACAATAGTATTGGTATTGATTTTATTTTTGCAGACTTAATCCAAATACATTGCAAGTGACCTAAGCTTCATACTGTCTTACAAATACCCGTATAATTGTGTATAGAGTATATTTGACAAGACCTTGATCTTGCTATAAAACAGCTCCCCCACAAATATCATATGTAGTTTTTAGCTTTGAGCAGCTGTGGTCGAGCCCATTACATGATGACGTCGTCGTTCTCGTCGCGATATCGTCTCCCGCTCCCAATACCAAGCGCAAGCAGGCAGTCCCTACGTGCTACCGTCTAGTTCCGCTTAGAGCTGCCAGTGGCATTAGAAGCTGTAGCTAAAGCTGAAAGCTGACGCTACTTACACTACTGCACACACATCGAGCGATAGATAATAATAGATTTTCTCACGCTTGATATTTCAGGCGGTGAATGACGTTAACAATGTGTGCAAGCCGACGAGATACGAGCGCGACTTTGGCCTGGGTGCAGTGGCGGGAGCAAGTGGGACTGCCCGAATACGGGAAGACGGGGGGAAGAACACAGCCAGCGGGCGCGTCAGCCGGAAATCATTGCGGTGCAAAACGGCGGCTTTAAGTTTAGAAATTACATGCGATTGCAGTAAAATAAAACAACAACAACAACAACAAAATATATTTTATTATTAAGTGAGCTAGTACAAGGCTCAGCTTGGCTAATATGTGTATTGGAATGGAACTATAAAAGTGCAACAGATAATGATTTGCATGATTTGGCAAAACACATTTGCTACATCTCACACCTGAGCTACACTCAGCGGGTCACGTAATTATAGCTCAACAGAGGCTGGGCTCTTAACATCATCTTCGCTAAATTACGATTACGGGGCATCGCAATTGAGTGTGGATCTGGTACAGCGGTGGGTTGGGGAGCGATATCTCAAGGAATTTTGTATGCATTTAAGCCACTTAGTCATGCCCAAGTGATAGCTAAATTAGTTTAGCTAGCCCAAGCACATTTTCCCATTGGGGAATTCCGGCACTAAAATTGAAACAATGGCAGAATTAATAAAAATAATCATCTAATAATATTGAAAATGAACTTTAGCTTGGAACGTTCGTCGAGCCGGATCTCTCCAGCACATCGATGCATTTAATATAACAACTACTACTAGTTAATTGTATGCGCTGCGAATATAACTTAACGGACGACAATTCATTTATTGAGTTATTCAAATGAAATGCCAGCAATGTGTGAGGCAATAGATACTTTAATTGGAACAGCCAAGCCAATGACGGAACTTCTGATAGGGGTTTTAACAACTCGATGTGAAGGTTCTTTTTTTTTAATGTTTATTTGCACGATGATCAAATGCCTTGATAAAAAAAACATACCAAGAAATCGTAAAAGTGATTCAGACCTTAAACCCATTTGTAATTGAAAATCGACTGCGCTTGGAACTAATACTTACAAGTCTATATATCGAGGATCCAATAAATGAAAGAAAAGCTTCAACCTATGAAAATTCCTCTACTTTTAAATTGTGTTTTGTGCCAATTAGTCTTCTCTATAAAGGAAGTAGCCTTCATTGTATACATATCAATTGCTCTACGACAAAAGCTCTGATTCTCTAGTTGCATTTGTTTGCATTTCCCGAGCTATTTCCCATAACAGTTGGACAATCCGTCCATTAATTTCATATGCATAGCACGCGTTTGTTTAGTAATTTCTATATTTTCATTGACACAGTTAGCTGTCTAGTTTTGAACGAACTGTTATGGACCACACACAAGCAAAGCCTTATGAGCCGCTCCCACAAGTAAATGACCCGCTCGCAGTTAGCCCTCCACCCCTTTGTAGTGTTGGGGATATACTTGATATTCGTTTGTCTTTAGCACATGCATCACAAAAGTATGATTTAGACGTTTATTAAACCCTAAACAATACAGAGAAGTGAAAAACAACAACAGAGCTACACACGCTTTCATTTGTGGGAATTCAAATCAGAAGACCATTTGACAAGTTTGTTTACATTTTGGATTGTCATGTAGTAGTTAGCACCTAACCCAAACAGTTCTGACTATCTATTTCTCTACAACAAAAAAAAAACCCCAAACCTTTCTCTGGATCCCACAATCATTGACCTATCGATGCGAGGGGGTAGGGAAGTGAAAGAAATTAACTGCGAAAATGTTGCAGATATCGTTAACCGTCAACCGTTAACCGTTTGCCATAAACATTAGACGCCCTTGCACATCAAAACCCCTTGCCTTCGTCATCTATGTGCTTAAAGTCTACGCACAGACCTGATATAAATTACAATAGCAGCCTACATAGTGGAGTGAAGTGGAGTCGCCCCAAAAGCCAAATTGTTTTTTAAAAGCACCATTTTTATTATGTCTGATAAGTGATCTCGCGACATTTTCAATTTTAATAGGGTCTCCCAGGTGCCCCAAGCGACTTACAAAGCGACTGCGCCCCCACACAGTTCAGTTTAGAGCAACGGCAACAGCAACAGCATCCACATCCACATCCACATTATAGACTCCTCTATAGTGTGTCCGGCTCGGGGATCATTTGTCGTTGCGTTAATAAAATTGCATTGAGTCGCATTTGAAACTGCTTTGGCTGGGATCGCGGGCTCGTTTTGCTTTGGCGGTGGTCACCGTACAGACAAGCCAGCCACAAAACAGCACCAGACTTTTGCCATTATTAATATTGCCATGCGAAGTGCGCTCTGGTGGCCAATGCAGTTAAACAACCATTGATAAACTTAACCATGACCTGTTTGATCACAAGAACGGCTAGAAGAAAATAAACCAAAATTATCAACATTACAATAAGTTTTACTAGCTTCTGAAAAGCTCCATTCTAAAAATCTTTAATACTTAAAAAGTATGTCGTAAATATTGAAATTCTCGAATCATTATACCCTCTAGCCAATTTAAGTGCTGGGTATATCGTAAGAGGTCACCTGAAAACATTGCAAATAAAACGGCAACCATTTTTAATATGATTGTATGTCATCTTAAGCCCACAGCTTGGGCAGCTTTTGAGGCTCTGCTCTTTGGCACTATGCACCCGACTGCACCGGCTCCTAGGCTCTAGGCTCTCTAGCAGACATTTAGCTTTTGTGGTCATGTGTTGGCATTCGGATACTCAAATTATCAACATGCTTGCGCATCCTCCAACAGACCCGACACCGTTCAGTGTCATTGTGCATCTAGTCTCTCTCTCTCTCTCTCTCTCTCTCTCTCTCTCTCTCTCTGTCTCTCTGTTTGCCAAGCAGCTTTGGTGTCGATGATAATTTTTCATGTGCCCCACTCTCTTTCTCTTCCCCCACTGTAATATCAGGTGTGCTGAACGACGGCATATGGCTGGTTAATGGGTTCGTCTAAATGCTAGCAAGGCCTGTTTTTGCCTGGGTGAAAATGGGTGATAATCCGTTTTGACAAATTTGCCTACATGGCCCACAGTGCCGGCTTGGACAGCGGTCAGAGTTCAGCTGGAGAAATCTTTTTCTTCTTCTTCATCTTCTATTTTTTGCACACAGCTAAAGGAGGCAAACAATGTCATTGTCCCCAATGTGCTTCCGTTTGGCGTAGTACAGTAAAAATCGGAGCTGAACTGAGAGAATTAGCATGCAGCACAAATAACTGAAAAAGCAAGCCACATAACGACCAGAAGACAAATCAAAACGCATGCATATGATTACACACATACACACACACCAAACACACACACACAATCACAATTGAATCGAATCAAGATATCAACATTATGCGTAGGGCTACTGAAATTCTTAATAAAGATAATGTCTGGCCCAAAAGGCCCAGACGACTGACGAGGGAAAGAAAATGCAGGACCTCTATCTTTCATTCTCAATGGGCTCTGGAGGTTCTGTTGGGTTCTGGGTTGCACTGGGATACACAGTCTCATCACGTACGAAGCGTGAGCAAACTTTAAGTTAGATTAATCGGCGTTGACGAGCTGCATGGAAACTGCATTGATTATGTGAGCACATAAAAAAATACACATACAGAAAATTATGAAGTCAAAGAAATGTCAAAACGAAAGGATATGCGCATTTCCTTTTGTGAGTTATGCGCCATATCCGGTTAGCTAAATATGATTAGTGGGCCTGGGCAGCGGCAAAAAACCAACAAGAAAAAATGAAAATAATGATTTGCAGTTAAGATTTATATGCCTTATGCTATAACGCAATGCTTAGTATTGATTTATGTTTTCAGACAAGCACACAAAAAACGCACACAACAAAAGACAAAGAAGGAGATGAAGTTGAAGAAAAAACCTAATTGTTACCTTTTGGGTGCCCACATACCGTTTTCTGCCTAACAAAAGATGGACTCGCAGCTGTTAACTGTCTGTGTGTATTGACTTCTAGATTGTTCAACATAAAGACATAACATCGTAAATAGATCACTTGCAGATATATCACAGCTCGCACCTACCGATTTCGATCAGGTGATGTTTTGTGTGTGTGGTCTCATGTTCTGGCGCCAGTTGTGACAGACAGTTGTGTGTGCCTTTCTGGGTTTTGTGGTTTTCACTGCAAGTAGTTCTACGAAAAATTGTTAAATCAATTGCTTGGCCAAATGAACAAAATCTTAGTAAGTTTGTTGCCTAAGTCTTTTGTTTCTCTATGCCTCTGTGCGCGCATAATGCGTGAGTGTGTATTTTATTATTAATTTTCCGCCAAGCATTTTCCGAAAATTATTCCAGCCTTGACAGCAAAACTGCTGAAAATTTGATTGAAAATGAAAAAACAAAATACAAAACATGAAAATTAACCCAGAAAAAACTTAAAAAATTGTTTTTTATATCCATTTTTTTTCTTTTGCTAAGGCATTAACAATAAGACAAAAGAACGGCGCCAAGCTTGACATATGTGTGTGTCTGAGTGTGTGTGCTCGTTAAGTTTGTCATGCGCATGTGCTTAGGTTCAATGAGTCGAACGGGTAACAAGAAAACAAAAAACAATGCACCCTAGAAGTGTGCCAAGTTAAAATACAGAAAGAGTAATAACAAAAAAAAACTCTAACGATGATTATGATGCAATGACATTTGTGAGCCAGTGTTTAGATAATGCAGACTTTGAAGCTCATATCAAGGCTGTTTCCTCTGCATTATTTCAAAAAATTGCTTGCCACCTTAAGGTCACAGGTATTCAAGACAAGTGCCCAATTTCACTCGTTTAAAGTGAGGCACACGCCAGACTAGCTCAACGATTGACAGACTTGTAGCAATTGACGTTGCACTCCACACAACAGTTTTTGCTTCCCTTCCGCTCCTCGGCTTACCCTACCACTTCCAGCTAGCACCTTCAACTGGCTGGCTGGCAATTATGCCCCCAAGTTGGCTATAGTTGGCTGACTTGTGTGATTTTTAGTTTTGTTTTTTTTTTTCAGTGACACAGAAACTGAAATTGTGCATTGTTCAACTGTCTGTCGGAGTGTCTCTCTATTTGTTTGTCAGTTTCTGTTTGTCGTTCGATTCGCTTGCTCACTCACACTCATTCGGTGGCTGAGCTAATGACTTGCTCCCCATATTTGAAGGTCAAGTTAGGGAAGTTATTGTCGACGCTTCAGTAATTTTGCCCAAAGCTCCACATTGAACATTTGTTATTAGACAATTAATTGCCTTAAGCCGCTCTCATATCGTATCGTTATTATTTTTATACTTTGTCAAATCTTATTTATACTATTAATATCATCAAATTGTTGGAGCGTTTGAATTTAATAGCTGTCGTTCAACCCTCAAATCATTTGCCGGTTGTTGGTTGTTGGTTGCTTGTTGCTGGTTGCTAGTTGCTGGTAACTGTGTTAAGGTAAAGGCCCCCATTTAGCCGGAAAGCCAGTACTAAACAAATTATCAGATCACTTTAATCGAAAACCACAAAAAATTCCATGAGTAATCAGCAATAGGTGTCAACAACTTGTTGGGATACTACAAATTATATCATGCCTATATATACAAGATCAAATATTCATTTGTAGAGCTCTCGATTCGCTGAATTTTGCTGGTATACCCTGTACACTGTTAAAGTCACTGAAGAGGTGCAAAATTATTAAAATATACATATTTATTTTGTACATTAGCTAAATTATATTAGCATCTGCTAATCTTGCTTTTTATATAGAGCATACATTATTCGGGTTTTTTTTTTCAATATTTGCGGTCACAATAATCTAAGTAGCTCGAACTCGAAATTGATTTTTGCTGCCTGTTGTTTGTTTTGCTCAAGTATTGTTTTTTATTTTCAGAGGGGAAACACTGTGTAAGGAGCCCGAATTGAGCTTTGGCTTTGCACTTAAGTCTCAGTCTGAGCACTTGGGTTAAACGCTGTGCGTAAGCGCGGTGGCTCTGGGGCAGCTTAAGCCTGAGACACTTTGGATAAATATTGCGGTCGTCGTTTTAAAGAATAATATTTTTCTTTAACTTTGCTTTCGGGCATTTTTGCATATCTTTGAGCTAATTTTTATGGAATTGGTTGGGTTCAGTCCGAGTGAGCTTGTGTGTATGGCTGTGCCCCGCCATTGAGGCGCTTTCAATTAGGCTCAGCTCTGGACTTGAGACCGACTTCAGAGCAGACAATGAACCTCTGACTGAATTCATGACAATGCCAATGTGAATGATGATGAATCATGTCAATGTTTGTTTGTTTCTTTGACTCGCTCGTGCTCTGAATTGATTTTCTCTTTTATTTGCCAACGGGAAGAAACAAAGGCACACTATTTAAAAAGAAATCTTGTTGAAATGCAATAAAGAGTTTTTGCTCATCTTCTTGTGAGCGTCAGTGCAATGATCTTGTGATCTACTTGCTCTGCTTATACCAAAAGTATTGCCCTTGTTATGTGTGTTTTTTTAGTATTTATTAAGTTACATTTAAATGTTTTCATTCATCCATTATAAACTCAGCTCATTAGACTGCAGTTCCTCTTAACTCATCCATCTTTTTATACAATCGCACCTTTTTATACACATCTCATCTGTTTTTTTTATAGTTGTCTATCGATCTTATTGCTCTGCACTCACTTCCTAGCATCGTCACATGTTATAGCGGAAATGCGACTACGCCTCGGGCCCTATAATGTTTCGATACTCAGTTCGCTTTGTGACTTCCTTCCAGGGCATCGACTAAAAACTTCATGTTGCATCCTCGACAACAGCTGTTGTGCACTGTGGATGCACAACTGCACAACATTAGAAAATTATTACCCTAGATATCCGATAGTCTTAACTGATTGTCAATGGTCATAAATTCACCCAGTGCCATGAATGAACGACAAAAATATTAATGATAATAAATATGTGTGTACAACGAATCAGGCATACTCAAATCAATGCAATGCCAACTGTTGTCACATGGCCTAAACCGTTTACCCCTTTGTTGCAGTTGCAGTTGCAGTTGCAGTCATCAACTTAGAATACTAATTCGGAGTATGAGTGCAAGGCAGGGCACCGGATGTGATGACATTTGGTCAGCCAGTGACAGCAGCAGCAACAGCAGTGAGACAAAGATAGAAAGCCCTTAACAATTATTGGATTGGTAGCAACAATAAAAAGAAAGAAACTAATAAAGAACGTCGCGTTGCAAGTTGTTGCACTTGCTACACGCTGCGGCTCTTGTTACCGCTTCTGTTGTTTTCTTTAAGCGGCGTTTAACAATTCATAAATGGTTTGACCACTGACGCCACTCGTCCACTCATCCTATCCCCAGCCATGTCTGCCACATTCTCTAACCCGCCCCGTGTAGTGGAGTGTGGTATACTTTAAGGCCATGTGTCTGTGTGTCTGGCTGCTCCCGCGGGAAGTAGTGCAGACAGGCGGCGTCACACGGAACATTTATGTATGCAAAACTAGTTTGGAGTTTTAGGGCCATGTCTGGGAATCGAATCAAACCGAAAAACAAATCCACCAAATCCAAAAAGAAACAAAACCAATGCAACAATTGCAGGCTGCCGTTTATTCAGTCGGGAATAGGCGGGTAATGGGGTAGAGGCGGGGCAGCTTGAACAACGCAACGACATTTTGCGTGTTGGACAAATTTGTAGCTGCTGCCTGATCACGTTTTAATTGTACAACTACTTGGAGTTGGAGCTGGAGCTGAAACTACAACTGGGAGCTGGAACTGGTAGACTGGCGCCTAGGCAGCTAATTAACATGGGACGTTTCTTTTACCCTTTTTTTATTTTGGTATTGTTAAAATTTTTTGTTGGTATTTTCTGGTTTTGTTTTTGTTTTTGTTTTTATGTGTGCCCATTCACACTAGACGCTTTTACTTTCTTAAATCGTTTTTAATTGTTTGTCAAATGGGGCAATGTGAAACCGATAGAGCGCATTTGATAAGAGTCGAAGAAAACTTAACCCCACACTGCCAACCCTCTCGGTCCTTACTCGGGCGATCTCTCAAGGGTCAAGCGCAGCCCGAAATGATTGCGATTGTTATGCTTGGCATTTAATTGCCTTGTAAATGGTTGGCTGCTCTTGCCGTTAGCGTCCCACCGGTAGCTCGAGTCGATTGTTGTCGTTTAGTTGCTGTCGTCTTACGCAGTCTCAACATGCCACAAGTTGCACGCATTTCTCAGACACTCAGTTAGCAGCAGCAGCAGCAACATTTTGGCATCTGTTTGGTGTATCGCTGATATCGAGTTATATCGACTGGCTACCGATTTTGCACCTGTTTTTTTTTCTTACTTCTCAGTTGTTTCGTATTTGCCTGAAATGCTATGCCTCCAATGGTTGATCCCGTTGATAATGCGTATACATAAAACTAGCATGCCTCAGTCGTTTAACTGCGGAAATGAGTCGCCAATTCCAGTGAATAAAACAAAAGACTTAGGCAACGAACTTAAGTCGCACCTCATCGACATCGTCGTCGTCGTCGTCGTCGTCGTCGTCGTTGACTCTGTGGTCGAACTTGCTTTATATATATTGGCTGACGTCCAAAGCACGCCACGACACGGCACGAACCAGCGAACTCGAACTTGCAACGGTAGCATACAACAACTCTAAATTATATATAAAGCACATGTCACCAGGCACATCCGCGCATACAAATTACAATGATAGAGCTGCGGGGCAGGGTGGAGTAGGGGCACGGCTGGGGCTGGCAATCAATGAACAACTTCTAGACATGCGCAGGGCACAAACCAAACTTTAAACAGGGCGAGGCTCGTGATTTTTTTTGCTTTTGTGCGTGAATTATGCAAACGACAACTTGAAACGATCAAAATGCAATTGCAGAAAAAAAGGGTTTAACATTACAAAATAACCAAAGTAAGCAATGAGATACCAGTGTCATGCTCTTACTACTTTTAAATTACTTTAAAAATGTACGATTCTTATTTTTGTAATTGTTTGGTAAATGGTAATGATTTATATAATCAGCTTTAAGCTTGCAAAATATATGTAGCTTATGTTTAGTTCCAGAAAAAACAGCCTCGCGTATCAAAGAGCTAACCAACAACCACTTCTCGCGCGCATCTCTCTAGTAAAGGCAAACAGACAGACACTGACACGGCCAGACAGATGGATCATCATTATTAAAGCACTTGCATCTCAGCATCACCGCGCTAAACTCTAAACACAGAACACTAAACAAGACAACAACAAAGCGAATGCACAACACACAAATGTACAAATGCCCAACAACAGGCACTGGTCAATAACAGCTCCGAGCACCACAAAGCACCACCAGCAGCAGCACAAGCAAGAACAAGAGCTCTTTTGGTTTCGGCTTTGATGTTGGACCGCCGCGGCAAACGCTGCGCTTTGTGGCGCATTCATTGAAGGCAACGCGCGCCTCACTGACACCTTCACTCACAAATGGTCTAAAAGGCCGCTCAGATCGGGCCATTAGCCAATATAACTGCCACGCAACGTTTTGTATTTTATCATGTCTACAAAAGTCAAAAAGCCATATTACATATTACATCATAACGCACCCAAGATCCGATGGAAGGAGACTTCAAACTCGAATGCTGATTCGTTTCGTGCCTAAGTGGCCTTTTTTACGGTTAAAAAAAGGGGTTAAAAGCAGTTCAAGAAGTGTTCTAATAACAAGCCAAAAAATCAAGATGAGAAAGGTGGAAAAAAAAACCATTTTACGTGGAAAACTTAAAGCGGTAGGCAAGGGAAAATTGTTTGCATTTGTCAAATAGTTTTGTCGGCAACGGGTTTATTTTAGTTTTTTTTTTTGTTTTTCAACTGACCGCCGCATCCTTCTTACCAAAATGGTTGGCAAACAATACTACGTGGGCCAAGTTGGTCTAATAAGCCGCACTCTCGCCCAGATCATGTTGTGCAAACAGACGGACAAATAGACAGAGGTTCGTTGTCTAGTAACTGAAAAGGAATCCCGCCTAACAAGATGGGCATGAAAGGAGTTTATTGTGCGACGCGTCGTGTCGGTCACTTTGAGTGTCATAAAAAAAGAGTGCTAAAATAAAACCAATTCGAGACTGATCGACTTAGTGAGACCCTGTAATGATCATAATATCTCAATTTTACTAACTTTTACTAAGCTCTGTTTATAAAATTCTTAAGATTTTCGATATAAAGGAGTTGTATGCAATAAGTAAATCACTACTTTGACTAACACAACTTTTAAATACTCTACTATATAAGTCTTATGGCTACAGGGTATGTTAAGAAAACAACAAAACAGCGCAGGAGTTAAGAACTTAAAAGCCAGCTAAACAAAACGCTCGCTGCTCGCATTTGTGTTGACTAGCTAGAGCAGTTAATTAGAATGTGCCGAAGAGGTTGCCTGGCTTGCCCAACACCAACATCACCATCATCACCGTGTTGATGGCCACAAGTGCTCAGCTAGGTGCTGAGTTGAGCCGAGCAAAGTGCGCTAGACAAACAACTAACCCGGCTAAAGGCGGCTTGATTGAGTGCCTCTGGCTTTGGCTTAAGGTTCCGTATTCGATGCTCGGATTAGGTTTCAGTACCGAAGGTTTGCATATGAAAATACCAAACTCAAGTATGAAAATCAAATCAAGTCATTGGCAGCCAACAGGCAAGAAGCCAGCAGCAACACCTCAATCCACAGCACACATTCGCTCACTTACTCTGAAGGCGACTCTTAGACAATGCGATCGTTGGCTTTGGGGCACAGCTCATGCTGTGTGCTTGTGGAACTGAGCCTTGGCAATATTTACCAAATGTCAATGCAAAAAAATTTTAGTTAAAGGTGCATTGCAGCGGAGTTCGCTGTACCTAATCGGAACACGAATACTTTTCACTCTACGAAAATAATCTTAATCGTCGGCTACAGTTCTATAATACAACTTTTAAATCTGACTTTATATTGTTTTTTGATTAAGTATTTGAATATAGTAGTCAGTTTGCTTGTTCTGCTCCTCTTAGTCATACTCTCAACATCCTTAGCTTCCTATTGGCAAGGGTATTACCCATACAAAAACCAAAATCAAAAACCAAAAAAAAAAAAGCAAATATCACTTAACACAGGCGCAAACGATCGCGCACGTTTGGTAATGGATCACACGATCTGCAGGCAAAGAGAACCGAGCTGGCCCAAACTGTGTGCTCGCCTTAGCCTTAGCCTTAGTCTGGGCCAAGAAGCGCATGTGGCTTGGCCAGGCATAGCCAGGGTCTCTTTCTGCTTGCCAAGTAAATGACATTGACAGTGACACTGTGCTGAACAGCTTCCAAGCGGCTGCCTTGCTTGCTTGCTTGGTGTCAGCCTCTGGTTGCTGCTGTTGCTGCTGCTGCTGATGTTGCCTGGTCTTAATACGTGCACTAAGCATATCAGTTAACCATACAATAACCCGTAAGTGTTGCAAGCTGCTGAAGAAGCTTTAAGTGTCAGTGCCGCTGATTGCTGCCCAATGGTTTATTTGTGAGAGGGGGATGTTGGGATATCGCACTTTATAGCTGAAACTGTGCAAGTGGGAGGGAGTGGAAAGAAATTGAACCCTTTACCACCTGCAACAGCAGCAGCTGCTGCTGCAGTCTCCTCCTCCTACCCCTATCATTCATTCCCACATTTAGACTAATTTAATGAGCTACAACATAAATTTTGATGATTCCCAACCGACTCCTGCTGATCAGATGATCGTTATGTTAGTTTCGTTGTTAGTGTTGGGTTACCAAACGTAGAAACGAACGAACACAGAGTTTATTTCCCAACAAATTTTTGAGTTCTTTATGAGCTATCAAAATCACTTGTGGACCACCACTGGCTCTTAAATCTAATTTCGTTTTAACCAAAACTAAACTAAGGGTAACAAGATAAGCCAAACACTAAAAAACACACAACAAACACACACACACACATCCAAACAAGCAAATGGGCAGATCTACAATCCGATTGCGATAAGCATCTTGCATTTAGCTCGAGTCTTGTGTGTTTGACTCGTTAGGAGCCTGGATGAGATGTTCGAAAGGTGCTGGAAGCACAAATTAATATTTGTGGCAGCCACAGCCGTGTGCGGTCTGCTGTTCTGTGGTCCTATTGCCGGCCAGGGGGGGCCCCGCTCTCTTTCTAGCTCTGAAAAGACAAGACAAAAGGACATCATCAGCAGAGAACAATGGGCAAATTTGTCGTAAATCGAAGGCTAAACCAAACACGCAGAGAAAGTGTATAAAGGATTTACACACAGGTCATCCAAACAGATATAGATATACATTCTTTTTTGTATCCTTTATAGCTGCTATAAATGCTGCACTGCTTGGCATGCGTAAACTTGACTGAAGCTTGACCCGCAAGTTCACTGGACACGCACTGAAGTCGAAGAGGCAGCAAAACGATCAAGACACAAGACAGAGTGGAGTGAAGCGGAGTGGCTTGTAGGTTAAGATCTGTTTGGGCCGTTGAGCATCGTACCTTAATCGCTGCATTTTAATCGACACGCAAAGTTCGTTTAAGTTAAATAAACGTTTAAACGAGAACATAGGGAATAAAGCAACAAGCGAATGGCATGCGCTGCACGCAGCTTCAACAACAACAACAACAACAACAACAGCAACAGCAATGGCAACAGCAAAAAAAGGGCTCAGGAACTGGGAAAAACTTGAGAGCTGCACAAACTGTTAACTGAAAGAGGAAATTCAGTACCTGCAGTACCTCTCACTGTTTCTTTCAGTATGTCTGTCTATCTGTCTGTTTGTCCGTTGAGTTTTGTTTCGAAGTGCGTGTGCATTCACTGGGTGTGTACGAAATGTTTAAATTAAGCTGGATATCAAGTGCACCAGATCACTAATTACCAGCGCCAGCCAAAGCTACAAAACGCTTTAAAACATACAGAATAACAACAACAACGACAAACAAAATCTTCTTCTCCTTTACTTGGGCATCGTGTGAGCCAAGCGCCGCTTCATGGCTTTAAAACGTAGTACAAACAAAAAAAGTTCTTTTTCTGTTTTCTGGGCAGCCCAAAATCAATAAAGATCGTACTCAGATTGTTGCCCAGTGTTTGCTTAACTTTCGGGCGGCCCTTAAATGGGTTAATGTCGTCGTTCTCTTGTCCGATTCACTGTGAAACAATGGAGTTGTCCGTTACCTGATAGCTTTCGATGGCTTTCAAATGCACTAACTCAAATTGATATGTTTATGTGTTTTCCAGATCATTCTTTTCGATTCTTTTGTTACATTTAAATGTACTTATTATAAGCTAATAACACATTTTCATTTGATAACAATTAATATTCCATTTTAATAAAAATCACATTTACTTCCTGCCTTATCTGACTGACATTCAATTTAAAAATCAACTTAAAATTTATCAAAATAATGTGATCTTGGGCTCTTCAGTGGGCACACATGCATATTTGTTTGTTTGTTGGTTTATGTATAAAAGCAATTCTCTGGCAGCTGTCTACAAAAAAGATATGACATACGATGGTCTATACTTAGTTTGTTTTGACTATTTGTCAGTCAGCGTAACACGCCCCGCAACATGAGGCTATAGAAGCCACAGTCATAGGAAGCTATGGACTGACTGTAATTAAGGCCGCTACCGGACACAGAAACCGACTGAGTTGGATGAAAAACAAAAAAGCGTTGCTTGGTTTGCCCATAGCCATATACGTGTTTGTGTGTGTGTTTGTTGGTCATGTTTTTGCATAATTTCTTATTAAAACATGTTTCCATTATAATATGTCAATAATGTTTCGTTCGCTGTCAGTTTGAAATGCAAATTTTTAACGGCAATTGATTAGATGCTGCATTATCATAAGGAATATAGCGTTAAACAATTAAGCATAGTATAATTTAATAAGCATGTTGCTAACAATCACAAATATTTTATAATATCTTCAAGTCAAGGTACTGGTATTACGCCCAGGTGTTGTGCACTATTTTTAAAGATGTGCTCATGACTCTCCCAGCTTATCGCCAATACAAGCATGCATGTATGTAAGCATATATATTTCTGAGTCGCAACTCTATTAATAATGCATCTATCATGGCGCATACATAATAATGCATTTTAAAGCGTTTCAATGCCTCTCAACGCTCAAAAGGTTGGAGTTGAAACAAACACACACACACACACACACACACATACAGATACAAAGTTGGCGTCTGGCGCCAATGGGTTCATGTAATATGATCGTACCCGCTTGTTTCTATTTGGGTTCCGATCAAGCTCAATGCATTTGCGGCGCCTGCATTTTGACAGTCAATAAAATTTTGAAATGTTATACTTTTCGTTTTGCTTTCTGTGTCGCATCGATTTTATTTTAGTTTTGTTTGTTGGCCTCTTGTTGCCTTTTGTTTTCTAAATGGCTTTTTGATTGGAGAGATTGGAGCAAACGATACAAATGAACCACTTTTTCAGTTTGACAGCTTAAAAAATGTACATAAAACAAAAGACTTAGGCAACGAACTTGGCAAACAACATGGCTTACACTATTATAGTGAAAAGCTTTTATATATATATGAGTTAAGATGTTTGGATAGCAAAAAACTTATAACAATGATTTCATTTGCAATTTTCTTGATTAAATGAAATGTTGCAACAGTTTTTTTTACCTTTTATTCCTTAGTGGGTTGCGCCTAGGGTATTTTAAGTTTGCCATACTGCAGTTAGCTCGTGCATTTTGAATGGTTTTGTGTTACTATTGACTGTTTAATAAACTATAAAAATAAATTTAGATACAATGACGACAATACACACTTCGGAATGTGATCGAGCGGCAGTTAAGAAAATCACAAAACCACAAAAACAAAACGCACAATGGCGTGCGCTGGCTTTTTAGAGCCTCTCTCCCTCTCCCCCCGCTTAGCCTGCAGTCACCCTTCCACCTATCACAAGCAGCTCATCATGCATATTGATGATATGCTTTGCTTTGCTCTCTCGGGTTCAGTTCATTGTTTATTGTCGTCCGTTAAGGCGTCAACTTTTCTGACATAGCCACATTTAACAATGTGGCTCGTAAACGATATGATTATTTTTGCAGCCAGAGTTCGAACGTTCGATCGTTCGATCGTCCGATTGTCCGATCCTGCATAGTTTTTATATCATTCATCATTGGCGGTCTTTGGGTCTCTCATTCTCTCGCTGTTGTCGTGTTTGTTGGCAGGGGCAGCCCATAAACAAAGTTCGGTGGGCCGTCTGACGAACTGTTCGACGACTACCTAATTAAGTGATTAAAATTCTGACCAACACCGTTGCGTATGACTTTTGTATGTGTTAATATAAAGTTTATTATTTGAAGCAGCACGTGGTCGATCGCACCCTGTCACTGGCTGTAGTCTATAGGCCTCTTTTTTTCGGGCTCTATACATCAAGTAGACCCCATATAAGTAAAGCTACTATGCACAAATACACTTAGAGAAATATTTTACATCTACATATTCGAACTTCGTAACGTAAGTTTATAGTTAAACATATTTTTCTATACTTTTTGTTTGCTTTTTCAAGTGTAGACCATCTGGTAGCACCCATTGGCCCATAATGCCAACTGGCTACAGCATATCAAATAGTTTGGTAGGCTTTACGACAAATATCTGTGCGTAACATTTGTGGCATTTTTAATTTACAGCAATCATTGCATTAGACGACAGACCGGCACTTAAGCATTACTATATCGGTTTTATTATCGCCCATCATCCATCGATGGATTCGAGTCGAGTCGTCGCTCGACTTGCAACAAATGTTTCAACTGCTACGTTGATGAATTTATGCCAACCGATTTGGTGTTGCTGACAACGCCAAATCCCAAACCACGCCTCATTTGCCGCCCGTGCCTTAGATACAAACGCCACGATTTGAGTACAAAGTAAACTAGCCGCGTGGCAATCAATTCTGGAATGGAATTGTAATTATCAAAATGGAACCTTAATGTTGTTATGGAATATAAAGAGAATTAAAACTATATGGATACTTAGTTTTTGAAATAGGTATATTAAATTCCTTTGATAAAAAAATAGCTAAGAGGTAGCCAAAATAGAAACAAAGTATACCAATTAATTTATCATTTTAATCTTTATATTTTATTGAAAGACTTAAAATGATTATCTCGTTGATTATCTGTTTTTGATCAAAATCTCAAGAGAGCAAAATGTATTTAACACTTTTACTCATAAAAATAGCATTAATTTGCATTTGATTATGAGAATTATTCGTTAATTTCCAATACCAAAATGTAATAAAACGATGTGAAACATTTTTTTTTTTATACGATTTGTTTTATTTTTCTTGCATAAATTTTTAAAAGCCAATCTCTAGGACAAATACTAAAAGCTACAATAGAATACTTAGCAATAATAAAAATCAAACTAAGACTAAACAATTTTTATATACAATACATTGAGGACTAATGTTTTTTTTTTTTGTTTTTGTTGCTTTTTTTGGTGGGTTGGGTTTTTGTTTTGTTTTGTTTTAAGAAAGGGTATTTTTAACTATAAGATACAATTTGATAAATTTAACTTTTTTTAAAAAACATATTTACAATTAGCGACAACTAAACAAAAAACCTTAAAACTTTTTTTTCTCACTTCATTTCCGTTTTGTATAATTAATTTTTGGATTTGAGCTTAATAGTGTGTAGAGTTCCGTGTGTGTGTGTGTGAGTGTATGTGTGTAGGTGTGTATGTATGTGTATGCTCTAGCTAGCTGTCTCTTTTTAACAGCCGCACTCAAACCTGTCCATTAAACATTCAATTTCGACGGCGGCGCAAATCGAATTCAAACCGTACACGAAAAAATATACAAAACAAATAAACAACAACACTAACAGAGAGTAAAAGAAATAACAACAACGAAGACGAAGACAACGACGACAACGGCGACAAGGCAAATGAGCTGAATGCCTGTTTGGTTTTGTTTTTGGCTCCACCCACCCACAACAACAACAACACCACCACACACTAGACACACACAAAGATGCCGCGCATGGCGCTGGCCGCATTGTGGGTCACAGCGAAACCACCAAACTGTGGTGGTGGTGTTGCACTGTTGAGCTTTTGCCGCTTGACAGCAACCACAGCTGCCTCCGCTGATGCCGATGAAGAGGATGACGATGATGTGTTGCTGCTGCTGCTGCAATTGCTGGCTGTTGTTGCGGTGCTGGTGGTGCTCTCTGCACACTCGGCTTCCAGCTGATAAAACTTGCGACGCGGCGCCATCTCGTGCAACTCATCCTGTAGACTGCACACATCGCTGTCATTGAAACTGTGCACTGAGCTCCTCGATGTTTTCATGCTCAGATCCATGGGTCCATCTTGTGCAGCATTGGTTGCTGCTGTGGCTGCATTTGGTGCAACTGTTTCGGCGCCAATGGAGCAAACGGAGACAGGTGAAAGTGATTGCATTTTGGCCGTAAAACTCAATGGGCTGCTGCGTGGCGTGGCAGAGGCAGAGGCAGCGGTGGAATGGGTAATGGAGGCTGCAGGCAACTGTTGTTGCTGTTGTGCTGTTGGTGTGGCACGTATGGCAACTGGTGTGTGAATGGTGTGCAATGGTGGACTGCGACTGTGCAGACTGTGAGTGTGACTGTGCTGTGAGTGAACATCACAATCATCATCATCAGCCGACAAACAGACATCAATGGGCGAAGCTGCAGGTTGTGGATGCTGTGGCTGTTGCTGATGTTGCTGCTGTTGCTGCTGTTGCTGTGGTGGTGTGGTGGCAGCAGTTGGTGGCGTATATCGATTATGTGATTCCAAGGAAGCAGCGGAATCAACACTCTGACGATGCTTGTACATCTCCTGACGATAGGCAGCATCAGCAGCAGCGGCAGCCGCAGCGCTGGCATGATAACCGGAAAAGAGCAAGTGTGGCGGCAACTGGAAGGCCGATTGTGGTGTGGCCATCATGCTGAAGAAGGGCAATGCAGCGGCGGCAGCGGCAGCATCGGCTGGATGCCTGGCGCCAAAGTGTTCCGGCAAATGATAGCCCGGATAACCCAGAAGCGGCGGCAAATGTGATAGACGCTGCTGTTGCTGCTGCTGTTGCTGTTGATGATGTTGCTGTTGTTGATGCTGTTGCTGTTGATGATGCTGCTGCTGTTGCTGCTGCAAATGTGCGGCCAAATCACCAAATCCGGGTGAGCTCATTGGTGAGCCAGTGCCATGTCCCGCCGCCTGTTTGTCAGCTGCTGCAGCTGCTGCCTGCTCATGCTCCTGCAGCAGACAGTGGATCTTGAACCAGTTGGAGCGACGACCATAGCGGGAACCACCCTTGGACATGCCCACGTTGTAGCACTTGCGCAAACGGCACGCTTTGCATGTGGTGCGATTCTTCTTGTCAATAATACACTTGCCATCGTTTTTGCACTCACTAATTGTGCTTATGTTGTTGTACGAGCGGCCAAAAAAGGACTGTGAAACAGAACAAGCAAATGGCAAGGAAATTCAAGTTAGTTAAAGGTTTGTGTGTGGAAACAGCAAACAATTGATTGTAGCTGTGTTTAGTTGAAACTTACCTTGCAGCCCTCGCATGTAAATGCGCCAAAATGGAAACCCGCTGCGGGCTCACCACAAACCTTGCACGTCTGATTCATCTGTAAAGCAATAGAGATAAGGAAATTAGTTCGAGTTTAAGTACAGGCATAATCCAGGGATATATTGTTTTTGTGCTAGCTATTCATAAATAATCCATTTTGTGAGCGAGTCAAAAGAAACTAACCAAGTTGAACACCATTTTGGCAGCTAGCCAATATCAATCAATTTGTTTGTTTGCGAATAAATTCTCGTTCTTCCGTCAGTTCTCGGTACGAATACGTTTTCCGCGTTCTGTTCGTTCTGTTCGTTTGCTGCGCTGCTGTGCGACTGATGCTCGTTCCGCTCCTGACACAAGAATTTATAGGAAATAACGAGGAAAAACTGTTTCTGCTCTGTTCTTTTTTTTATGATCAGCTGCGTGGGCAGGCAAAAAACTTAAGCTGTCAGGGGATTATGCAACCCTATGCGTTGTTGTTAGCGCAGGTAGAAGAACTTGCAGTTTGTTTGTGTGTTTTTATTTTTTGCTTGCTTCTTGACATTTTTACATGAAGTCATTACGCCTAAAAAATTATACAGAGCCCTAGACCTTGACGTTGTGTCATAAAAATATGTTAGCAATTTTTTTGCGCGCCCAAAATGCAAAATAAAAAATATGTTCTCTTCTTTGACCGTGTGTATGTGTGTGTGTGGGTGTGGGTGTGGGTGTATGTACGTTTTTTTTTTCGCTTGAAACAGTAAAAAATCAAAGTAGTGCAAACAGGGCTCATAAAATATGCCGTCGGTTGCGACCGGGTCGAAAAGGAAAGTATAAAACTTGAATTGACTTTAAGTGTGGGCGCGTTTTTTTTTTTTTTGCTTTCAACCGATCTTTGTAAACTTACCTTGGGATTTGTTTTGGGTTTTTTTCCTGTTGTTGTTGTGTTTTTTAAGAACTTTTTATTTTATAGTTGATGACTTTTTAATTGCACGTTTTTCCTTGCTTTCGATTTTCACAACACTTTTCTTAGTTTTGTTTGTTTTTTTGTGTAACACTTTGCGATCTTTATGGATCAGTCTCTGTCTGTATTGAGTTATCTTGCGCGTTTTTTGCTGCACACTTTACGTACGAAATTCTGGTTGAGATTGCTTGAATTGATTCTGCTTTTGCTGGATTCGGCTGGCTAAAAGGCACGCAACGCGCTCTGTACTCACGATGTGTAACTCACACCTGGGCTACTAGCTGACGACTGATTTCTTGCTCAAACTCGTCGCTGGCAAGAAGCATTTTCAATGTGTCGCTCGGTTGGCTAACTCCCAGTGCCTATATACACAAACTACTACTCTACTCCAAAAACAACCACAACAACAAACACACACATACACACACACACTCACTCACCACTAACACCAGTTTTGTAGCTCTCTGATAAATCACAGTCTCAGTCTCATCGGACTCGATCGTTCGCAACCACAACCAACAACAACAGAGCACAAGTCATTCGCACTCAAATGTGCAGCGCTCTCACGAGTTGAGCTTACCTGAGAGTTTGAGTCGCTGTTAATGCACTGTTAACTGCTGCTGTTAATACCCAATGAATGGAAACGTGCTCTCAGTCTCTCTCTCTCTCTTTCTTGCTTGCTTGCTCGTTTGAGTTTTGGGCGCTCTTTTTGGAGCTCCGATTGCTTGGCTCAATTTGCATTGCTCTGATATTATTCGTTATTCGGTTATTTATTAAAACTCGCACGTTAAGGGCACACACACACACACACATACAGCCATTGACTTCATTTTTAACAGATGCTCATTTTATTTAGCATGGGCGGAGTCTTAAACGTGTGCCCGTTAATTTATTGAAGTTGCACACTTACATTCAATTCTGTATATATGAGAGTTCACAATTACTAATACTAATACTAATCGAAGTAATTTGTTAGTTAGTTTTAGAGTTAATTAAGTTAAACACGAAATACTAAACACAATTTACTATATTATCTTACATTCATTATTTGTTTAACCCATTCTTGTCCAAACCCTTTCCAACTACATACATTAACCCTTTATTATCATCAATTGACTTCGTTTTATTGCAGCTATGGGCACAATCCTTTTAACATCAACCACTTTTTCGTCTTACAAAGGCAGAGTTAACTCTTTTTATGCACCTTCATTATATTTGCGTAGAGTGCTACCGAACCTCAACCCTAGCTACCTGGCAAGGACACACACATTAACCCTTTAATGCATTTCCATTGTCTCGAAAATTGAGCTAAACAATGAAAAGTGTGAAACCAAGCTTTATTTGTTTGGCAAGATCGACTTTAGGTAGTCTAACTAGAGATTAAGTTAAACTAACTTGCAGAAAACTTAAAATATTCTTAGAATTTGTATATCGGTAGTTCCATAGCAAAAGTCTGTTAAAATAAGTTCCTTGGACACGATTAACAGCTCAGCAGCAACCTAACCTCAATCCACGCTTCTGCTTCTAACCATAAAAAAAAGTGGAAGAAATATTACATCAAAGTAAATAAAGATTTTTTCTAGCTAAACACAACAAAGGCTTGCAAAAAAGTCAAGGAATATATGACTCGACTTCGACGACCTTGCTTGTTTCTAATCGATTCAATTTAACTGACTTTGCCCGTTCGCGTTTTGTTCATTTTTTGCCAACTTACATACAATAAAACAAAGAACGAATGCAGTTGAAAATATTTTGAACAAATTTTGCGAATTTCCGCAATTTATTTTTTTATTTTTCTTTTGGGACCAATGCAAATGGGTAATTTTCCCGAGTAATTAGTTAGCCCGAAGGGAAAACGTGACAAAAAACTGACAGCAGAAAAAAAATAAGGACAAACAGTGCGACATTGTGACTTTTAATCCGGTTTAATCCCCCGGCTTAAGTTTTTTGCACCCACCATACAAGAACGCATAAACGGTTCTTGAGTTGGTTTCGAACGCGAAAAAAAAACAACTGCGTTAAAGATGTCAAAGAAGACGGCGACGACGACAACGACGAGTTGAGAGCGCGAGCCGTCGTCGAGGCTCATCATAATTATGATCCTAGGATAATCTGCAGCTTAGGTATGCTGATCCAGCGATTAGGTAACGAAATCGCGTGCTTAGGTAGCCGCAAAGAACTGCCCTAAAAAATAAAACAAAAACGTTAAAAATACATGTATGTATGTATGTTAGCCAGCCAGCAAGCGAGTCATAAAGTCAGCGGAACCATAAAAAGTCGAGCAGGCCGAGTCGAGTGTAACCCGAGCCGTGTGCAAAGATCACACTTTCCGCTTAAGTGGAAAAGGGATAAATGACGTTGCACTCGGTTCGCAATAGTTTGGCATATGGTTTGTTACTTCTTTTTGCAGTACAGTTAAAATTATCGGTAAGCGTACACGGTTCTTCACTCTCTCTCTCTCTCTCTGTCTGGTAGCATCCATAAAAAAGTCAATTGCCTTCGAGAGAGTTGCGTAAAAAATGCGTGCAAAATTCCCGGGAACCAAACCAAGGACACACGCAAAAAAAACGACAACCTTTCCATCTAAAAAGAACCATTTCGCATGCATTTGCGGATTTGTGTGCTAAAAAACTGAGTTGACTTTTTGACTTTACGGTTAAAAAAGTCAACTTTTTAATTGGCCATAAAAACGTAAAAAAAAGCAAACACCGCTCCAAGTCGGAAATGGCAGGCAGCTACTTAATACGTCTATTGGTAGTATTTAGCATTTGTTGTTTTTGCTCTAGAGATATACATACATATGTATACCTGCCCTGTTTCAGCTATACAAAGAGATTCAAGGAGTCAACTCGTTCGCATTTACATAGTTTGATTGCATCATTTGGCCAAATTGCCATATAGCAGCACACCACCATATCAATCAATATCAAGCTACACAAATGCATGTTTCTGGCTGTATTGTATCTATAGCTGGTTGCTGTTGCTGTTGCTGTAGCTCGTGTTTAGCTCGTGTGGCTCTCGCAGCAATTTGCATATTTTTGATTTAACAGCTCGCTAGATGATTGCTCAGATCTATCGCTCAGTTAGTTTAGTTTTTTTTTTTTTGCTGCTATACTCTAAACATTGTGGGTTATTCGAATTATCTAACAAAAGGTGTATACTCTAAACAATCTTTTTTTTTCGAATACTAAATTTAAAATTGTTTTCAAATGTTTTTAAAGCAATTTAAACACGACTAAAAGGAAAGAGTATTACTTCTTCGTCTAAGACCCTTAAAGTTCAACTTGTTATTTCTTATTTCGCTTTGTTTGTTTGTCTTAGGTTTCTTTTTTGTGAGTTGCCAGCTTTGTTATTGTAATTATGTGTGAATAATTTGCATTTTCGATGCGCTAACATTCAGATGATGTACCATTTTGGTCCACAAAGATAAGACTTGACGTCTTCTAAATAAATTTACATTATATCATTTTTACACAAAACATATTGTGAATGATCATTTGTTTGGCTTGACAGCAGCAGCAGCAGCAGCAGCAGCAGCTTTAACCTGGCCATTAGTCAATAAATGGCTAAAATGTTCAGATTTGGCTGTAAATGCGCCATTTGAACTGATGTATCATTAGGCCAAGTTTTTGTTTGCTCAAACAATGATAATTTATTCATTAATTGCAATGACTCTAACTTTTAATATAACACAACTACAAATCTTTAAATCGCACAAAATACCACAAAGTATATTATTGTCGTTGTTTTTAATTATTATTTATTACTTTAACAGGCAGCTGCAAGTCTAATCAAAAGTCTGACACCGTTTTAAGAGGTGCTTGACCAAAATGATTTACTGGCAATTAAAGTTGTGCATAAAGGTATAAATGAAAATATTTTTCTTTATTATTCTTTTTACATAGTTGTTACATAAAATAGTTAAGCTTGCGATACCCTACAGCTTAAATTCTATAGCTCATTGGTTGCTATCATCATGGCCGAGAGTTCGAATCAGAAAATATATTAAGAAAAGTCCATAAAACTTGTTTAAGCCATTTCTTAAGATATACGATTTTGATAAGTTGTTAGTTTGGTTTCAACTGACAAATGTCTTCTGTTTAATTGTGTTGGGTAATGTGTTCATTACGTTTAGTGTTGTTTATTTAAATATAAACTGGTTTCATGCCAATTTGATATATTGCTTTCGTTTATTAGTGCTCTATAGAACAAATAATTCTTAATATGTATATCCCAATCGCTATATCTCTTTTTCTCTCTGTCTGACGCAAGTAGCACCTCGAACAAATATATCATAGCACTGTCATAGAGTTGCCATTGTATTGGAATTATGAAATTATGAATTATGCAAATGTAAATGCAAATAATTATGATTATTGATGAGCGCAGATAAAACCCTGCCAATAACACCAAATAGCTTTGTCTAGCCGAAAGGGTTGAAAACCTAATACGTAATATTTTCAGCAAACAATATTTAGAACTCAAGCATAACAGCATTAATAATAATTACGACACAATTATGACATTCGGTATGTCTGGAAATATGTTTTTCGTTGAAGGAATTTGCATTTTGGCCTTTTTTGGCTTGTTTAGGAGCAAATCCCAACAGCTAGATGGAGTTTCCACTGATTTAGATTTAGAGAAACAGAACCGCCAACCGCACAAGCAGCACGCAAACTTCCCACGGATCAGACAAGAACATGCCGAACTAACGATATCTTAATATGCTATCACAGTACCCACATGTTGAAGATTATTGGTGTAGAGTTAAAGTGCCTTGGTGACTGGGCAAAACCCCCTAACGGAAGTTCAAGCTGCGGTTTTGCAATTACAAATTTTCCAAGCATAGCTCTGCACTTTCACTCTGCACTGATCTCAATTAAAGCCGCAGCAACTACGCGGGACTTTGGGACTTGTTTGATTCGATCCTGGCTTTGGAATTTTGACAAATTGCACAAGCTGTCCTGAAAAACACACCACACACACACACGCATACGGTTCGGGCAAAACATGCACTGATCATCCAAGTCTAATGCTCGTTAATCCAGTTAAGCAACGAGCAAGTTAAGCTAACGGGAAATAACGTAGTCAATGAACAGAAGGTTTGGAAATTCCCTCAGTGAGACAACCTCAAACATCTTGTGATTTTTACGATAACAATAAAGTGGAATATCGTATGCAAGATCGTTATTGAGTAAATGCTATCAAAAAGTCATTTACATATTACAGTTCAACTTAGTTGACCTTAAATAATGTAAACGAAATCTATAACTCGTGTTTATAATTAACAATTATTGTATGATCTCGTTTTGTATACTCTAAACACATGGAATGGAAAGGGTATAATGGTTTTTTGCAAATGTTTGTAACTGACAGAAGAAAGCTACTGCGCCTCTATAAAGTATATATATTCCTGATCAGCATCAACAGCCGAGTCGACTTAACCATGATTGTCTGTTCAGCTGTACGAACTTCTCAATCTCCGAGACTTTTAAAGCTAGGCATTTAGAAAAAAAAATCTCGTATATAACCTTAGGAAATCATATTTAAATATTTTATCGATAGCTTAACAATTAACTCTTGCATTTGGAAAGTAGTATTAGTCAAAGCATAACAAACAGTAGAATATTTTTGGAAATCGGACGAAAAACACTGCAGACATTAAAGGGTAAAGTTAAGGCACAATTTGATTAAATAAATTTACTTGGACAAAATGACTTTACATTGTAAATTAAGGATTCAGAGTATCTCCTAGTCGAACTTTCTCCACTAAAGCTTACTTATTTTAAATATAAATAGCTTGCAATGCTATGAAAAATCACGATTTAATTAAGTTTGTAGCTTAGTAATTTATTATAAATACGTAAAAAGTATCTATTCTAGTTTGTCACGAATCGATTGCTTCAATATCCGGGTGAGAGAACGTTTATTTGGCATTTCCCTAGAAATCTCATCAATACAATCAAGTCCAAAACAATTATAAGCAGTTAACTCATCCAGTTGGCCCACACACAAACAAATTCAACGAAACGTTTATTAATTATAATGAAAATATGAATTCACTTATCAATATTTAACGATCTTCTAAGCCCGCTTTTGATTTGCAACACACACGCACACACACACTCGCACACGTGAGTAGTGCTATTAAATCTGACCGGATGCGTGCCCGCAACCCGCCCACACCGCTCACCACCGCCAATCTAACCGAGCCCATTGAGGTCTGTTCTGTGGCAACAAGTGCATAACGCCAGTTTGCCACAAAAATAACTCAGTTATGCAAAGCGCATGTGTGCAACAACCAAGAGTCAACCATCGACAACGACACAGAAGAAGAAGAATAAGCCACAATTTCTTGACGATCGTTGAAGGTACGCCTTGGCATTCAGAACGCGCTGCGTTTCCTGCCCCCAACTCGGGTCAAAAAACTCGCCCACACTCAAGCTAACAGAGCGAATACTAGTTGTTTGGAGTTGTATGTTCTGTTTGACTTGTAACTATTTTAATGCCTAATTAATTGATTGCCCTTTGGACGCATTTCGAATACAGAACTAGAAAAGGGTACCTTTTCTATTCGAGCACAAGTAGAAGCCATAAAGACGTCTGGCTGGCGCCGCTTGTTAGGATTTAGGGGTTTATCCAAACTATAAGAACAATGTTTTTTTTTTGGCTCATTGGCATGCTAAGCGCTTTTGTTCTAACTGCAGCGCCAGTCATTGGCGGGCTTCACTGTACTTCACTGTTCCATTTTCAATTAGTTGCACGTTCGATATGCTAATGCCCGTAAAGGTGGTGCCAAAAGGGAGGCAGGGAGATTTTTCACCATATCATGTCCTGGTGCGGTCTTCCGCCAGCTTTTGGTTTCGGCTTTCGCAGCGGCACTTTGACTTAAACTTACATGTCATTTGAACTAATGTTCACACGGGACAATTTATATGCTAATTTGCAGTGGGCATCAAAGGCCGCCGGTTAACTGACGTACCAACTGATGAAGGTGTTAGAAAAGTAATTACCTTGCATTTAAATGCTCAATTAGTGCGCAGACAAGCAACCAAGCAACTAGTCAAAGACACAAAACGCACTTTAACTCTCATCTGCCAAAGAGTGGACAACACAAAGTGTGTTCACACAGTTTGTCGGCGCTTCATGTGTGATGATCGTTTTTTGGTCATGATTGGTGGAACCGCTCACATGTCACAAACGAGCGCAGCGAACTTCAAAAGAACCTAGTTACTGGACGCTCATAAAAGATCCTAGTTAAAAAGACTCTTGTTGACTCTCCCTTTAAATGAGTGCCTTATTTCCGTAACTCTTGTCACCAAGTTAATCTCCACTGTCATAGTTAAAAAAAACTTTTGCTGCAGCTTTCGCTAAGCATATCAAATCTGCACTCTATTACTTGGCTATCGCAATATTTTTCCCTGTGTCCATGTCACCTTATCTTAACTCCTTTTGGCCTAGCACTTTGTGTTTCAACTTTCCCCTAGCTCCTTTTTAGGTCGCTAATCTATAAATATACTAAGTGATCTGGTCTCTTTGTTTCTGTTTTAGTTTTTTATTTCATGCTTGTCACACGCTTTCCCGCTGTTCGAATGAAACAGGTCCACTCTAAAAGCAGCACAGTCGGAGTTGTTGGCTTAGTGTACGCGTAAACTCCTAAATTATAATAAACGTGTAATCGTAATGTGTGCTTATGATCATAATTTTCAGGTGATTTGGCATGAATTAGCGATCCTAAATGTCAAACGAACCGAATGATATTCTCTCGCTGTTTAGACCGGTTCCCCCTTTAAGCCACATAAAAATAGTAATCCGCAATTCCAAAAAACAAATCCAAACTGAACGATTGATTCAAATGTGCATGCGAACGCATTTCGCAAAGCCAAAGCGCATAAAGTCCAAAGTGTATATGCCACAACAGTTGGCTTGACCACTAAAATGGGATTGGGAATGGAAATGGAAATGGCAATGGGAATTGGTTAAATGGATGCACAGTTATGGCTTGACTTTCAGATCACAGAGTTTGGCCTGCACTTGTTCTAGCAGCAGTGTGCGTTTCTCTTAAAAGTGCACATTTTGTACAGTGCCTGATAAACTGGATATTATTTGCTCCGCTCCTTGCCATCTCATCTCTCTGTATTTGTGTTTCTATGAGGCAGATTATATGATCGCGATGACATTTACGACACACTTTGTGGCTATTTATGCGGTCCATGGCAACGGATGGTAACGTTTTTCAACTTGGGTGGTATATCGAGCACCTTTCCGCTCCAAAGCACTCTCAGGAGACTCCCAAGAGCCTCTCATTAGCCTGTGCCTCGGCATGGCGGCTATAAATATTTTGATTTGTGGTGCTGCAGTTTTTAACTAGAGTACTCGTAGCGAGTTTCCATTTGACGATTTAATGGCCCATCAAAATGGATAAGAAGCTGAAGACGACCAGACTATTTTTTTTCGCTTGCTGTATTTGTTGAAGTTATGCTGTTGAACTCCAATTGAACTTTGGCAACAGCTCAAGTGTTTAATGGCCCAAATACAATACCAATACTTGGCACAAATGCAAATCTTGTGAAAGCGATCACAGCAAATTGAAAATCATATTTGGTCTTGCCCTCCCAACTTTCCCATACCAAACAAATATCTTCCTCTCTGTCCGTCTCTTTTCTTACTTGAACGGCATTATGGTTCACAATCAAAATGTGGAACAAGTTCAATCGCAACGCCCTTAGGGCGTTCAAAGCCAAACCAAGGCATCAGGCACCATCGATCGCACAAACTGGCAACTGGCGATTACAAACCGCACCCGCACCACAGTCCAGTGCAACATTGCACCACTGCACCACTCGTGATCATTGTTTTAATCTAGTGGGTGTGTAGGTTGTGGGAGTCTTAAACGCATTCGATTTTCTGATTTTGGTTTAGGAAATACATAAAAAAAAGGCTTACTAAACATGCGAGTCTAAAGGTATTTACAGCATTCTTACGATTTTTCTTTAAAGTTTTAATTTACTTTTTTCCTAGTATACAGATAATAGAAGAAAGAGAGGCGGAATAAGAAAGGTACATAGTTGAACTTATCATTGTTTAAAGCAAAGTTTTAAGATTTTTATTTTATTGGTTTTAAGTTAAGGATAAAAGTCATGGAAATTATTAAAGGATTTTAAAAGCTAGACCATTAGATAAAATATCAAATTTAAAATATTTAAACAATGACAGTCACGTTCCCTTAAAAACAGAAGAATATTATAAAAACCTTTTATTCGAAGCCTTTTTTCTTGTTTTTAAGACCATGAAGTGTAGTTAACACCTTTTGTTTTTGAATTTAAGGGTTACCTGCTCCGTTTAACTTAAACACTTATAAAATATCCTTCAAAAAAAATACTTTTCAAGAGTTGATTTTTAGCGAAAGGAAATAAACGCATCGAACTCTTGGCGGTGTAGATCAGCAATTAATGATCTGGATACGGCATGTCAAAGACGTTTTTATCTTCGAAACTGCTGTCATATGGCACACTGTGTGCTTTGGCAATGGCAATGCTCTAATCCGTGACCGTTTTGCACCGCGATCGTGCGGTTGAAATTCCAAGGTTTGTCAGCTCGTTGGCCTTTGGTCACCTGAGCTTAATTTGAAGCTCTGTTTGGTCGAATGGTTGAATGGTCGGATGGTCGGATGGTCGAATGGTCGAACGGTTGATCTGTCGGTGGGTTACCCCACTTGGTTTGGGTTCGTTTGCGGCAATGATAGCAACGATTCGATAAGTTTTTCTCACACACACGAAATGCTGTAAAAGTGGAAAATGGAAAGTCTGGCGATCAGCAAAGATCGCTGCGATCAAATATGTTATAGAAAATTGAGCACATACCACAAGAAAACACAATGCCACATAGAAAGAGATGTGAGAGGGATTGCGGCATCGAGGGGGTAAGGGGAAAAAACATTTGCTCACTTTGATTTGTTTATTTGGCTGCCACACGAATCTCAAAGCTCCCTGGCAGTGGCAAGCAGACAGCAGAAGTCTTTGGCTGCAGCAACAGCTTCTCTCCTGGCCGCAAGTTGACCTTTCACTGCCGATTTGCCGGAAGCGCTCACCCAAAATATATCACCAAGCGAATATCTACAAAAATGATGATTGGAGCAGCCGCACAACAATGAGAGGGCACAGCCAAACACACACACACACATACACACACTCACTCAACCCGAAACGAGCCTGGACCTCCAGCTCTAACTCTAACTGAGCTTGGAAAATAGTAAACAATATCTGTAAAAATAAAAACGCCCAACGCCGCTGCAGCTTGCCAATGCCAAATGCCCATTGTTGTCTTGTGCAAATGTAATGCAGCCTCCGGCGCTGAGCCAACCAAACCGAGTTCAACTTGGTAGGCAACCCAGACATAACAAACAAAATGCAGCCCAGCCATGGAGCACAAGCATCATTGCAATCGAGCATCCAAGCGTTGGGTCAGTTTAGCAATTGTGAACTAGTTCAAATCATTTGGAAAAAATCACTGACTAAGGGGTTAGGCCCAACCCTAGTCTGGGTCAGCTGCATATTTGGTAGCTCTGCCACTAGAGGCTTCCATTTGATGGAACTTTTGAATCTCTATTCTCTTTGGTGGCTCAACAATAGAGTTCTAGCTAGCAGGTCAAGGTTAGATTTCTTAATCCAACACGGGAAACAGTAAACAATTTAATTGATTTGTTCGATTTGAAATGTTTTGGTAATGAAAGTAAGTTACTTTAACTTTCCAATTGTCTCAATCGATGCGAAGTGCAGGCGATATAATCAAACGCATTCCATGTGAATGCTAGGCAACACATGTTGCACAATGTCATCGAATGTAGACCTAGAACCATAAAATGCTATAAATTACTCTATTCCAGCATAAGCCAAAGCTATCGCCAACGAGCAATCAGCCACACAACTTGTTGCAAACTTGCTAAAAACCAAACCTCATCTAGCTCATTGAAGATGGGTCTGAGTCTGTCGATGGGACCAAAAACGTGCAGTCCTTACAAATTATGTTTCATTAAAATTTCTGTATTAAATATGACACAATGCTCCGAATTCCGGCGCGAAATGTCTACCCATTGCTGTCAAGGCCCCAACGTGCCTGCTGTAATTATTATGGCACCCGAAAACTCCGCACCGATACCAAACAAACTTCTTGGCTCCTTGGCTCCTTGGCCACTGTCCTTGCAGGCGCATCATTTATGATTTTGTTTTATTTATAAAAATGCCCATCATTTTGTCTCGTAGCCAAACCCTTGCCACTCCAACTACCCCCCGCCAATCCGCCAACCGCTTTCAATGCAATATTGTGCTGATGATGCGACATTGTCGATGATGATATTTACAATTTTTTGCGTACATTTGTCGCATAGCTTCGAAAGCCAGCAGCCTGTGAAGCTCTCCCGGCCATTCGCGCCCCAAACAACAGCCAACAGCGAACAGTTAAGAGTGAAGAAGCGAGTCTGCAGCATTGTGTCCATATCTGGTGTTATGACAAATGCTGTATGTAATTATTGTATTGTATTGTATATATATATATTTTTGTAGCATTGATCTTGGGAGAAGGACTCTCGGTTAAAGTCTGTCTCTGGCCAAGCTATGCCTTTGGGGCAAAAAGATATCAGAAATGTCGCATATTAATAACGCCCTGGATGGGGACATTTCGTGTGCTGCGTTTTGTGCCTTAATTAACCCTTTTTAAATTGGGCATAATTAGGGGAATCAATACACAGTAACAAATATTCACAAACCTTATTTGTATTTTTTTGTGTTTTTTTTTGCAGTAATAACTTAATATTATGAGCTTGAAGTTTGTTTAAGTACAGAAAGTGATTTTGCTCAGTGCATTCTGCAATGGTCATCTCATCATTATATCAATCACATTCGTTAATATTTTTGACATTTTTTCGCGTAATTTGTTGATATCAATTTACACAGAACCAGCTCAGAGCCTGCTCTCGACTATAATTATATCATTTCGATTGATCATGCGCCGTGAGTCTGGTAATATGTATATAGATGAATATAAGATACTTAAACGATTATTAAGGCATGTTTGAAATCCCAATTTTATTCGATTCTAGCAGTGTACGAGCAACAGAGTAGAGGATCCAATTGAGCCTGGACTCCAGTTAGAACTCGGCTCGTTGCGAGTAGAGCACAGCGGGTGTGCTATATAATTGAAGGACAGCTCTGCTCAAGCTCTCCGACAGGTGCAGTGGGATGGGAGTAGAAGTTTTCGTTGGCTGCCACTTGACGATGATGAATGTGGCGTTTGAGGCTGCGTTCGAGGATCGGACATAAATGGTTTGATTTGTTGGCAGCTTCTCGCACAGTTGCCATCTTTGATATTTAAAGCAACTTTCACACTACCAACAACAACAGCAACAACAGCAGCAACTACACTCAATTTAATGTTGGGCGACAAGCCCTAAAAGGCCAAAACACGCGCAGAGCCAAACCCAACGGAACTGAACCGTATATATATATATACGTAGGTATGAATTTATAGTATAGTATTTATTTGTGCTGCACAAATTTGGACACATGCTGCATACCACAAAAAACGAGGCACGTAAAAGGATACTTTTTTGGTTCACTCACAGATCGAAGCAAACGCCAATAATTTATAAAGCGGACAATAAAATGTTATCGAACAAACAAACAAACAAACAAACAACAAACATGCCTGCAACAAGAGGCGCACGCGGACAGCCTGAACTAAATGCCGCACGCCTGCGCAATGCAAACAACAAGTTCCTCTTCAAGGGTGGAGGGGTACGGGGGTACGGGCCACTGCTGTCTACAAGCCCTTCCTTGGAGCTCTTCGTTGTCGTCTTTAGAATTGTATGTTGATGATATATGAAATCATATAACAGCAATCGGCAGGCAACACACACACACACACACACACACACACTTGTGTGTTCTTGTTGCTGTTGTTGTTGTGTGTAGTTTATTAAATGACAAGCACTTGAAGCGCTTTTGTGTTGTTGTTGTTTTTTTTCTTCACGCTTTATTTATGACACTTCAACAAGTTTGCTTAGCGAATTTGCCACTCTTTATTCATGGATTCTGCGCAGAAGTTCATTAAACGAATGTGTTAAACAAGCACAACTCTATTAAGAATCTAAGTAACTTATATGCATTGACGCATGCCAATCGAAATTTGTATATAAATCGTTTATCTGTATACAAAATAAACAAAATTGATCATAAATTGTGCATGGCACGTTTCGAAATTAAATCAATTTAGTTGAGCATTCATGAGCGTTAAGTCAGTCTGTGGAGCTAAACAATAAAACTCTATGACGATCTTGAGATTTTTAAATGATTTTTATAACACTTTAGCGATTTAGTTTGTTTTTCTTGCTATTTTTTATGGCGTGGCAAAATTTTAATGACATTTTCTATTGTTTTTTTTTTTTCGTTGAATATGCAAAAGATTTTTATGGATTTGTTTGAATATGGTTTTATTTATTTATAGAAATGAAGCCATAAAATGCAAATGCTTGCCAAAGGTAAAAATATATATAGATTGATATAATTTATGGTTTTAGTTTAACGCACAATTCTCATTGAGTTAACTTTCTCTTCATACAAAATAAAATCACTTTGTGCACTCGAAGCTCCGCCTTGTATGTCAGATAAGATCAAAATCTTTTTTTTTTTGTTAGACTGCCCCCTTTTGGCGGCGCCTTAAACAAACAACAATTTGCCGTTTGTCGAGTCCCCAACAGTTAAAAAAAAACAGACACATTTGCGTGCCAATGGCGTAATTTACCACTTAACATATCAATTGTGCGGCTATTAATCAAACAAGCCGAAGTCTCCATCGCTTCGAGGCGATATTCATTCGAGTCCGAGTCTAAAACCGAGACCGTATCCAAGTCGATCTGTGCTTTGATTTGTACGCATCGCTTGTCAAACAACTGAAACAATAGGCGTGGGTCAGCAAATGGGGAAGCAAACAAAGCACTAAATATAAGAAATAACAACAACAAAAAAATCACAACAAAAACAACATAGGAATTTTTTTGGGTTTTGTTGTATCTTTGTATCGTAAATGTCTATCAAATCATAATAAGAGCATAAAATGTAGAATTTTTTTAACACCTTATTGTATCGCCATCCCCACTCGAGTTGTTTCATTGTGCGGCGCTTGAGACAGTAGCCTTTCCCCCTTCCCTCAGCTCAGCTCAACTTAACTTGTGTTTCTCGGGTTTGGTTCATTGGCAGTTGCCGCAAGCGCAGCCACATCCAAATCGACATCGAGCTGTCCGATGTGGCCAGTCGATAAGCACGCCTGCCTCTCTTTTACATTCCTCTATCCTCAATCCTTCATCTCAAAACTCAAGCTCAACTATTTCATTCAACTTGTCAGACGACGGCGTCTAATTGCTTTTGTCTGCTCCACTAAGGTGCGCAACATAATTTGTAACGCACTCCACACACAAGCACACACACTCACACACGCATACACACAAAATAGCTAAGCATAACAACTCAATAAACGAAACTCTATTTCAAATTCTTCACAACTGTGTGCCACTTCAAAACACTTAAGCGCCAAACTGTATCTTTTGATCTTTTAAAACAACTGACCCCCACTTGACTGCCGTCTTGGGCCAGAAGTAAATAGTTTTTGTTTTTTTTACTACTTCATTTGCAATATGGTCTTTGAAACGTAAGTGACTATGCTATAATGATAATCGTTGTGGCTGTATACAAATTCAATTGCCTATCAAATTTTGTTGTTTTTAAAATTTGTACATGTAAATAATTATCATACAACCTAAAAGTATGCAAGCAAAGTGTGCCGCTGCGAGTTTCTTAAGGTTTGAAACTGCGGTGCAGCGAATTGTAACAATGTTCCATAGCATTCAGCCTTGTAGTGTTGACAAATGTAAAAGTACATTTTACGATGAGGTTTCAACCGACATGAACTGTATTAGTCACTTAGGCCAATTATTTTAAACGCTATTTTTAAATAAATGTTTTATTTCGTTTTTTATTGTTTTAGCGGTAAGCGAGCCTTTAATGTTTTTGCAAAGGGTTTTTATTTAACAATAAGGATTTTGTACTTTCTGGGAAATTTAGGGTAGATGCAATCGTCTCACAGAATTGGTTCCTGAATTTGCTAAGTTTCACTTCATCTTTGGGAATGTTTCTCGCATTCTTAGAAGGCAATAATAATATCCCTAGATACATATATATTTAAGAACTGAGAGCTATAAGCCTATCAAAATATTCATACTATGAACTTTTGCCAGCTATTAGATTTTAATTTTTTTTAATTATGAAATTATAAACTCATTACCAGAGCTGTTCATCAATATTTATTGCTAAAAGCCCACAGCCAGAAACCACAAAATCATTTTCACTCTGGAGCTCTTACTAAATCATGGAATATCGCACTTTGTTCAGGCAGCTTCTAGTACTGACATTACTTTGCATATGTCAGACAAAAGTAAGTTACATAAACATATTTATTTTAAAATATTATATGCATGTATTTTCTAAATCCAAATAGCGCGCCTATAGAATGCAACTGAATAACGTTAGCTGTGTAATACATGATTTAAAGATTGGAGATAATATAACATGCATGACCGATAAGAATGGCACAGATCCATCGGTTACTGCGCAATTTAGGTTGAAAAAGCCCGTTAACAAGTTCAACCTGGTTATTAATGTAGACATTCTGAAAAAGGATAATAGCAAAGTGAACATTGGTCATGCTCGACTCGATGGCTGCAAGTTTTTGAGCTCATTCTATGGAAATAACCGATATGGAAAGTTATTTAAGCGCATGCAAAGCGTCAGCAACTTGCCCAATAAGTGTCCACTTCAAGCAGTAAGTATTTCCATTTGTTAAAGGGATAATAATTATTATTAAACATTTTCATTTAGAATCATACGTATGAAGTTGTCAACTATACAATATCGCCAAATGACTTTCCTCCCGGAGTGCCTCCTCTAACATTTGTGTTTCTAATACAATTATTCTTACCGAATAATTCTTTATTAGGATTTGTTAGGACGGATGGAGCAGTTATCTATTGATACGATTGTTTACCGTAAATAAAATACAAACGTGCAAGTACTTACGATCTTGAGTGTGAATTTTAGTTTACCTTTAAATTGTTGCAGCTTTTGCATAGCACTTAGCTTTATACTTGAAGCATTTATTTTTTTAGTAGTTGTTAGCTAACCAGTATCCATGGCATAGATAAATTTTGCTGATGGAAACCTTTAAAAGCCTTTGTCAGGAGACAAAAAGATGCTTTGATATCATCCTTTGACAATATTATTTTTACTGATTCACCATTCAATCATGAAAAAACATTAGTTAAATTTGTATAATTTTATTATAATTTGCGTAATGCGCTGCAATGTGCCGGCTTAAGTGATATCTTTGGAGATATCTTTGTGCAAAGCGGTGTCATCTATTGATACTTATAATACTGATAACACTGGCATCTTTGTCTATTATTCATTGTGCTTCATTAATTTGAATTGTTATCTGCACATTGAAGCGAAAACGATTAAATGGTGTGATAGCAATCAGCCTTTGAGTGCGACCAACTTACCGTTTGACTTAAGGATCGTTATCAGTTAAGGAAAAATGCCAAATAAATACAACTTACAATTTTCTGGCCATTTTTGTATATATATGTATATATCTTTATGTATTTCGATGCTTTCTTTGTCGAATTCGCATTATTATTTATTATTTTTTCTTCTTTAAAGCAACAACAATCATAAAATGTTTTGAGTTTATTGTATAGGTATTTGTTTGGTTTTTGTCTTTTAGTTTTAGGAATAGAAATTTGCATTATATGTATGTATATGTATTTTAATGTATGCGCACATATATTGTTGGTTTAAAACAATAAAGTAACAAATGTCTTAGGGATTACACACACAATAGTTTATTTGTTTTGTTTTTTTTTTTGTCTGCCATACGCTTGTATGTTTGCTTGTATATATATATGTTGTATGTATGTATATATATTGTTTATTATCATATTTATAATAGCCACATTTCATAGAATTAAGCATTACTATCTGTACAAGAATTGCATTTACGAGAAAGAGGGACGTTTATATGGCTTGAGAGTTGCCAGCTTCTTCTTCTTCATCTTCCAAAATGATGCTAAAAACGAACATTCAAATTCAAATTCGATTCAAATGTTTACTTGCAATGTTAACTCACAGACGTTTCCTTAACGATTTTCGCTTTCTGCGAAGCTTTTTGTATGTAAATTTGCTTGGTGAGATTTTATAGTCTTCATCGAATTCCAATTCGAGTTTAATTAGATTTTGCAAATTCAATTGGCAGTCCTTTGGCATTGAACGAATAATACTTATAATCAAAAGTCATGGTAATCAAATTGCACGAATTGCTTACCTCTAAATTCTTAAAATGCCAACGAGAATCGCTTGGTGAGGCGCCATCGCTGGTCATCTGGCTAAGACAGGTGCGCATTGTGGGCCAACACTGGCAACGTTTGTTGGTTATCTCACAGCCTGGCTCCAATATAATGGCCTCATCCTCTGTGCAGTTGCTAAGCTGGCTGAACGTGAGTGCTGTCAGGTGTTGCAAATCTGCATTAAAAAATATCGAAATACCAATTAGTTTTGACTTATATGTATAACAGTTAGTATAACAGTTAAATATATTATATCCTTTAACATCGACACTATCCAATTCAGCGCAACTTTGGTCAATTAAATAGCTTTGCTCAACTTTCCTCATAACTTTTTTTTGAGCAACAATAATTTCGTTATATTTTTATCAACATTTTTTTATCAATACAAAAGATATTAAAAACGCATAAAGCGCTTTAAAATTAAATGAAGCTCATTTTCGTGATTATTGTGCAGCACTTAAATGTGTTTATTTATTTATTTTTGATATCATGCAATTAAGTTTTTCCATTTCATATAATAATACGCTTCAAACGCGCATTTTAATTGTTCAATTTATCACAACTAAAATATGGATTATCGCTCCGGTTGGCTGGCATATGCCAGCAAATTGTGACTTCACTGTACTTCAGTCGGGCCAAGGTAAGCGGCTTATTGTGTGTTTATCTTATACACAATTGTTACGTATACATTTTACTTAATGGCTTATCTCCGCCGGCCTTTAAACCTTTAAACGTATAACTAAAGAACTTAACGTAAATGCTTTCAATACTCAAATAAGCTCAGCTGCACTGTCAATGGAAATGCATTAAAAAAAATCAAATTGCTTTAAAGTTTAACAGAGTTTTAAGGCAATACAAAAGTATTTATAGCAAACCCTTCGAACTCTTCAATCGCTTGTTATAAGTATTTATAGAACAAAAGCAATTATAATTTAAAGAGCATTATGATTGAGATCATAAGATATTCCAACATAGATTCCATTATTAAAAATCTAAAACTAGCAAGAACTTGAATATTTTAGGGCCAAAATAATGGCATTAGATTATTTGGAGAGAAAAACGATAAAATGATGGTTTATGTACAAGTTAATATGCACTTAAGGCTTACCCATGCACACACCCAAACCGCTGCTAATGGGCAGTTTGGTAACACACTGAAGGGGCGGCTCGCATTGGCCGGAAAAGCCGCCGGGTCCTCCGCAGGATTCGCCCAGGGTTTTGGCGCAAATGCGACAGCATCTGAACATTGAATGGAATTAGAGTAAATGTGAATGTGAATGTGAATGCGAAATCACATAAAATTTATGATATACATGGTATGCGTAGCAGTTAGTAGTTATGTAACTTACTGGCAGGGATCCCAGAGCATGAGACCTTTGCCGGGGCAGTCGAGGGCACGGATGACATCGCATTCCTTTGGATTGCAGTAGCATTTGAGTCCGTTGACAACATTGTTGCTGCCAGCTGCTGCCATTATCAGAAGCAGATAGCAGCACAAATAGATGAGATAGATCCGTACGTTTAAACGACCAAAATAACTTCCGTTTCGTCGCATCCTATGCGGAAGTTTCGCTTTGTTGTTCTGTTTGACTGACGTTCCGCCGCGTGATTCTTCTCCAACAACCCCGCCTGCTGCTCTTGTTTGTGTGGATGTTGCTACTCCTGTTCTTGTTCTCGTTGTTGTTTTTGTTGTTGTTGTCCTTCTCATTGTTGCTGATGTCCTTGTACGTATGACTACATTCATGCCATTGGCTCTGTCTCCACCCCACTTGGCACGCCTTCCACCAACCTTTTGTGCTCTTCCGCCCATTTATAGGCAATTTTTATTGTGTTGCTCTCGCTTGTTGTGCTGGGTCGGTTGGGTCTGGTCGGCCAGTTCGGACTGTTTGGTTGTTCGCCCAGCAATTTGCATGTTGACTGCAAACCAAAAGCGTTGTTAAATGATTAAAATGCCATAAACTATGCCACGCCCAGTGGCCAAGGCTTTAATGGGCTTTTATATAACTGTCGCATGAATTTCGAAAAATGAAACGAAACGAAAGTCAGCCTAATTTTACCGCATTAAGCCTAGCAGCATAATTTCTGGTGAAATATCGAGTTTCCCTTTCCCCCCGTTTTTCATTCGATACACTAACTGTTACAGCTGCTGTATTCGTATTTCGTAGCATACTTTTGTGCTGCATAATAAAATAGCAACATTTAGTATGCATGAAAATTCAAGCTCGGTAATTTTGCCAAAAATCATTGTTTACAATAATAGTTTTTGCATGCATACATATACAAACATACATACATACATATAATGTGTCAATGAATAACTCCCTTAATTAGTTTTCGCCCCTGTTAAAATTTTAATATGACAAAACTTGTTTAAGATATATGTGAAATTCAAGAAAATGATTTTCTCTAGAAATTAAATCCGCTTAATTGTGTTTAATTGCTAACACACAATTTTCGTAAAATATATCTTATTAAATTCATAATATCCCACTAGCCTTGTAGTCAACAATTTGATCAATTTCTAGCCTGAGATTCAACCTTGTCAAAGTTTTGTATCAGTTATCAATCAAATTAATTTATACATATTTGATTCTTAATTCTACTTTTTTTTTTAATTGGCACGAATTGTAAATTTAATATGCTGTCATCTTTTTCAATTGCATTTCGAAATCAATTAGGAAAAATGTCATATAAAAATGTTCATCAGATCCAAATAGTAAATGCAATTTGTGCCGAATCCAATTAATTCCATGCGAATAAATTACTGAAATTTCATTTAATTTACACATGAACAACATTGTGGTATTGTTCTGGCAACGTATGTGTGCGATAATATATATATGTATATAAATACACACACACACTCTCACACACCTACCGGCACGAACTCTTAGCCTAACAGGCCTGGGGGAAAAACTACAAGTTTTTGTTATGAAAAATTAACTCACAATTGAAGTTGTGGAAAGTTTGCTTCGTTTGTAACTACTGTTGTTGATTACAAGCAAGAGTCAAGCTATAATAACAGCACTATTCCAGTGATACGCCAGGCAAACTTATCTTCAACAGCAAAACCAAAGAAATTGTAACTTTTTTATGTGTGCGCCTCAAAGTATGCAATGCAAAAAGTTGTCGCTATGAATGCGAAGCAGCTTACAAGAATAGCTTAATAAACTAATTTGTATTTAACATTTCACAATGATATACTTGCGGGGCCCGTTACTCAGGGTCAGTCGACATTTTTTTGGGGCAGCCGAATCGAATGGCGAGTGGCAATATAATCAACATTTGAACTTTGTTGTTTTGCCATGGTATATAAACCACGACTACAATACCATACACTATGCTATATTGTATATATGTACGTATGTGTACCGATATATTTATTTGTGTTTAGTGTATTTGTGGAGAGCAAAACACTTGTGTATTTGTGTATTGCCCTTTACAAAAACACACAAACACACACACACACACATACACACACTTAAAATGTTGTCCCATTTATTGTTGTGGTTGTTGTTGTTGATATTTGATTTTCTTGTTGTTTTTGTTCCATTCTTTCTTTTTTACTCGTTTTGTCAAGCACTTTTCGATTTGGCATTCAATTTTGTTGACGGACAGGGGTAACTTTTTGAGTGTGTCTTCTTCTTCTATTTCATTTGTTTTATTTGCTTTTCTCTTTTTTCGAAAAAACTACACAAAATGAACGTCAAGTATTCGGTTAGCCACTCACTCATCCACACACAATCACACACAGACACACACACACTCACACACCTTGAAGCACCTAAGTACGTGGGTTTTTTGTTGGACTAGGCAACAGTGGCTCTAGTATGTTTTGGGCTATTTCAAAGCCGTTCATTGGCCGCTCAACGTTCGATACGACAATGTTGTTGATGATGATGATGATGATGATGGTAATAATCACGTCTGGGTGTGCGTGTGTGCTTTGCCTTATGAATTTTTCATGCGCTTTTGTCTGCCGCACGCGGCTATTTGTGGCAGTCGACTGACTAACCGAACTTGAACACCTTTTGCCAGTTAGTAGTCCTGCCGAAAGGCCAAAAACCCAACCGACAACTCGAAATTTCCCATTATTTTTGTATTTTGATACACTCTCTAAGCGTCTGCGCACTGTTTGGATCTCAGTTTCAAGCAGGGATATTTTGCGGTTTAAGGAGACTTTACTGGTGTGGAGGGGGGGTCGCCTGGAAGGCAATATTATCAGACGCGAATGCGAAGGCAAAAGGCGGGCAACGGATGCAAAGCATTTGCCTTCAAAATATAAGTCATTTGGTTATTGTAATTACAATGGCATAAAGCGCAGGAAGACGCAGCTTAAGGCCCATCAACAAACACATCGCAAGCACACACAAACACACACACACACACACACACACAAATACATATTCATATTTATATCTTCATCTTTATAGTGCCTAGAGCCCGTTTTCTGAGTGGGCTAATGGGCAATTATGAGTGTAAAATCTCATGCTTTATAAACTTTGACGCCGTGTCAGCTGCTAATAAGCATTTCCAAATGCCATTAAATCCGCATGGACAACACACACACACAAACAGACACTGGCAGGACAATGTTCGGGACGACTTCGCAAAAGAAAACAAAAAGAAGAGAAGGAAAAAAACATCAGATGAGCACATTCAATTTTAGGGGGCGTTGTGTTAGAGCGGGTTGGACTTTAGCGCTCACCGCACAACTTGCAACTTTTCCAATTAGCGGGAGAAAAAAACAAAGAAAAACAAAAAAAGAAGCAGCTAACAGACGTTCAAGCCATCTTCAAGTCCAAGTTGGCATTGGGCTTTGGCTCTTGGTCTTTGGGGGCTTCTTGGCCACAGCAAATGTTGCGTAAAACAACTTGCCGATGCGGGCTGCTGGTCTTGACTCGACTTCTTACAACCCCTTTCTAGTTTACGTTTTTCGCAATCGAACAAAAGAGCAATCGGGAATTATGAGTAGAGCAAACTTTTTAAACAACAATAACAACAACGACCTCAACGAAAATGCCAAATAAAAATGTGTGTATATATGTACCTACAAATAAAAAAAAAAGAAATTGTAGTTGGTAAAACTTTAACACAAATTGATAGAGTGCAAAATAATGTGCAACAATGCTTGGGGCGGAGCTTTGGCTGGCTGAGCTTTTGGGGTAGAGGGGAGGGGTGTAAAGGCGCGTAAATGTAAATCTCTTTTGTAAATGCGCGGATTTCAACTTACATAAATCTACGATTATTTATTAATACCTTTTATTTCGTACATTCAGTTGGTTGCCTAGTGGCAAAAACTTTTGCCTCAAGTCCTCAATTGTTCTTATTTCTTTCTCAGGCTCCTTCTTCTTCTCCTTCCCCTTCTCCTTCTTTTTCTTTTTTTCTACTCACATTTCTTCATTGCTTTACAACTTTTTGATGACAGTTTTATTGGCCATTTTTTCCTGGAAAAACGAACGCACAATTCTTTGCATATAGCCAGCCATGCAAACCAGGGCTGGTAGGGTGAGAAATATTACAAAATTATGGTCGATTTTTCATAGACTTTAAGTGCCTTGATTAAAGAACAAGCAACTTGCTGGAGGGGTGTGTGAGGGGCCAGGGGATAGCTTGTACATATTATAATTGCTAATTGGGGAATAAAAAGGAACATTTATAAATAAGGTTTCAGGTTTGTTCTGAGTGCTGCTAGACCAAAGCGAAACACACTGCAGTTAATCAATTAAGAAAGAATGAAAATGTTTTTTGTATTGATTGTTGGCATCTTTGGCCGCACTTTGGCTGTCGCACAATAACAGCTTGAAGTTTATTAAGAACTTGACAATTTATGTTCTCTTTATTGTATTCTATTTAGTTTTGTTTTCAACTAGGAATCTCGAATATTGTTCAAAGACTTTGTCATCTTATGTTTTGTGTTCATTATTTATTCATTAATCTGAGCTTCAGCGTTTTCTTCTCTTAATTATGTGCTCATTATTTTTACCGCCAAGTACACAACACTTAATGAAGCTCTTTCAGAAGTTGTACAGCACTCAAGGGCTCAGCGAGCGATCCGTGGCGTTGCCAGATCGTTGTTGTTCGCATTTAGCGAAACATTCGCGAGCAACATTTGAATTACAAATTAAGTCAAGCATAAAGCGCCAAACCAATTTGCGACAGCCCACACAATTTATTTGAACAATTTTTGTTTTCAAGGGATTTGCGCTGGGCCAATTTACGCAATAGCATTTGGGTTACTGCAGGCGGGGGGTGGGTTGGGGTAGGTTAGGGCGTTTGGCGTTTGGCGTTAAGGGAATACGCGAGCCAGCGCATTTTTAAGGGCAAGTAATTTGCCACTCGTCCATTTGAAATTTCATTAGTTAAGCGAAAGGACGACGCTGGTCAAATGCATATTTTTTCTTTCAATTACTTACGTCAAGCGCTGCCTTGGATAAGGAGAAAGAGAAAGGGATTTGATGGACTGGGGCTTGCTTAGGATCAAGTAAAGCCAAGTGGAAAAACAACTGCCTTGCAGTGTTTTCTTAATCAAATTTGCATATAAATTGCAGGCAAGCATCCCAACTTCAAGCTGATTTCGATTATTTGATGAAAGTTTATGGAGTTTTTCATAAAAGAGGCAAGCTAACGCATCAAGGCATCGAGGGATTAAGGCATTGATGCATTGAGGCAGCACAAAGCCATATCCCCTGCCACATTAGCCGCATCCTGTTGCCAGCACGCATTAAGCTTGTCAAAATGTCGACTTGTTTATCTTTAAGATGAGTAGCAAAATAAAAGTAGCTTAACACTGCTTGACCGTAAGATACCCTGTGAGAAGTTTCAATAAAGCATTGCTAAGAACTTAATGAAATAAAAACGTTTAACTGTTTCTGAAAATAAGCTTGTAAAACTTTAAATATATAAAATACGTATACGTAATCTTTAAAGTGAAGTAGTAAAAAAAGTTTCTAATATTTTGTTTATCTTCCCATCATGCTTAAATTTAATTTTAAACTTCTAAATAAAAACTTGAACTATATTTTGCAATAAATTCAGCTTTATTGGCACAAATCGGGAAATGAGACTGTACAGAAATCTAGAAAAAACAATTCGTGCCACTTAGAGAGACGCAAAAAAAAAAGAATGAGCCAAGCCAATAAAGTTAAAATGGGGCAAAAACATAAAAAGAAAAGTTTCTCAAATGCAAACCATCAAAGCTGCAATGAAATTAACCGTGCTTGGACCACGTATTTTTATTATACTTTGCAGTGCAATGGTTCAAGTGTGAATAGCTTGAATTTATTATTTTTTACAAGCAACTGGATGCTGTTCACGAATAAATTTTATGTGTACTCACAAATCCCAAAAGTGTGTTTTCGCGTGTTTTTCAAACCGTTACACACACACACAACAAACACGCTCGTAGCGATTTTATGACTATAGAGGGTATAATAATGATGACGCCAACGCAACGTCAACACAATCTGGAAAAATATGCAATGCTCGCTGCGTCTGCATTTAGCAAACCAGCCCACGACCCCCTTTGCTGACGACGAACAGAAACGAACGATTGAATGAAAAACCACGAACGAAACAAAGATTCCGATGTTTGTGGTTGGCATCGTCAGTGGCAGTACTCGTTGTCATGGTCCTGGAAAATGAGTCAAGTCAAAGCGAACGGGCTGCCGGAGTGGCATTTAATGCACAGCTAGATGGACAGTTTCGGGATAGTTGGATAGCTGGATAGCTAAAGGACAATAGTGTGTGCAGGATGGTTTATAGGACGGCGTAGAGAAGACGACACAGTGTGTTATGAGCAGCGATTGTGCACAACAAGAGGCAAAATATATGCTATTGGGTGTTTTATTGGCTTGGTCAGGGAGCTCGAAGAGCTGCAGCACGATTCATAGCCCATGTGGTCGAGTGTTTGGGTTCGTGTGCAAGGCAATAGATTCCGACGCCGATGCCGTCCGTCTCTTGCGTCCTTTTGTCAACCATGTCATATTTCATTTTGGCCAAAGACCTTATACCTTAAATGTGGCGCTCAGCACACACACGCACACACACACACACACACGCAAGAGGAAAACATGCATGCAAAATTCCACAACGTCTTCATGCTTGGCCACACATGTCGGCCAGCCAGCCGCCTGCTTGTCGACTCAATGAGCAAATGAAATTTATTTCATTATAAAACGAGCCAAAGCAACAACCAACCAACCAACCACCCAAACCACCTCATCTCTCGCCTCGACCAGACCAAACATTTGTTTTAGCTGAAAGCCGCAAGAAAATTTCATTTTGAAATATGCTTTCTGAAATAATTTCGCTCTTATGACATGGAAAGGGGCAATGGGGTATGGGTTTGCGGCTGTCCACACTCCGGACCCATTACCGGGGTGAGCGCAAAACGAACGTTGTCGACAAGCGCAAAAATTGTAATATTAATTTTGTGTATGCGACACAGGACGAAGCAAGGGAGAGGGGGAGGGGGGATGAAGGTGTGTAAGTAGCAAGTAAGTAAGGGGATGCCCTTGATAAACCCACAAACCGACATTGCACAAAACAACGAGCAAGGATTCATAATGGAATTTCGTTGGCAAACATAAAGTCAAGACGGAACGGAAGCAAAAAAGATTCCCCTCCAGGGTAGAGAGAGGGCAGGGTCAGAGGGATGGGTAGAATTAGGTGCTTCTAGCTTTAGCAACTTTATTATTGTCCATTGCCCAATGGCCATTGTGTGTGTGTGCGAGTGTGTAAAATTTTGCCACAGTAAATTTGTAGAAAAGGCGAAAAGTGTCACTGGGGAATAAAGCTCATCAACACTGATGGCCACGATTCAGCTCTTAACTAAAATTCAAGTTAAGCACGCAAAAGATGCTCAACCTAACTAAACTAGAAACAAAAACAAGAAGGCAAATGGGAATGAGATCCGACCGCAGAGTCTGAGTCAAAAAGGATGCTCTAGATAAACTACAAATGGACAGGACACACTATATATATATAGTGTGTAAGTGTGTGTGTGTGTGTGTAGGTGTGTGTGCGAGTGCTGAGAATGAACTGTAATGAAATAAAAATGAAGAAATGAAAAGCGCATAGCTGAGTAAAATCTGTTGGCATTTTCCGTTTTCCGTTCGCATCCACTGAAAAGGTAATCAAAATAAATGAGCGACATTTTGCTAGCTGATGAACAGGATAGGGAAATGGAGATGTGAATGAGGGGCAGGGCGAGAGAAACCAGGGAGCAGAGGTGAAATAACTCGTTTGGCTTTTTGAACAATGAACGTTTAGGGGTTTTCCTAACGGCTAAATGACGGAAAAGGGACCATGTACAGGAAACAGGAAGCGAAATGATGGCAGCGATTTCCTCGTCAAATTATGACTTGTTTGTTCAGCTGTCAGATGAATTTTCTCTTCATATATATATGTGTGTGTGTGTGTGTGTGTGTGTAGAGAAGACCAGTAATCACTAGGAAATCTGTTAAGTTCCATTAACAAAGCAGCAGCTGACTCAGCAAAAAATGTAGTTCCTATGTCTTATGAAGCTTTTAAGCTGCATTAATTTACACAAATACAAAAGAAGCCTTAAATTCACTTTCGATATTAATAATAAATTTGATAAGAGTCTTGATTTAAAATGAATTTCCATGTTATATTTAGGCCAGCTTGCTTTAAAATTATTTGTCTGCTTTACGAAAACTTTAAAGTCTGAAAAGTTTTTGTTTTGTTTGATTTTATATTTTGTTTTGTTTATAGAAGTAAAAACGAAAGCAGTTTCTTTTATTCACATTATTGAATTTTGTTAGCATTTATTTAAGCATTTTATTTAACTGATATTTAGGAACACTTATTTTAACATACCATTTTACCTACTTTAAATTCACATCTTACATTATTCATAAGACTAAGTTTGTTACACTTGACAAAATAAAGATAAATTTATTGTTATTTTTTCCAACATACGCTTTACATTTTTCTATGTAATCATTTTGTTTAATTTAAAAAATATTTTTAAAAAATGTATATTTTAAAAATGCATTTTATAGCACAAATTACAAATAATTTTAAGTTGAACCATTTTGTTTGTTATATTATAGTAACTTTTGATTGACCCACTCACAAAAAAGAAAAGAAGGCTATCAAATTCAAGTAAACTGAGGAAATTCAAGCCTTAAAATCCTTTTCCCACAAATAATCCTCAGCAAAGAAAATCTCGCTCTTTAAGGCTCGGATAAAGCAAAGTTTTATAGTCAATTCCCAGATTGCAGTTTAACCTTAAAAACTACTTTCTGGGTGGAAATGCGGAGCACTTAGAACAAAGCAAAAGTATGCCACTAAAAGACACATTCTTATCATAGCTGTATGTTGCTTTGGGGTCAGAGCAGGAACGAACTGAAAATTCAATTTGCTATTTGTATGCATCAGCAGCGACAGCAGCAGCAGCATCATGATAGTCTAGTCTAGGCCGCTTTCTAGCAACGATTTAGCAACAGTTTTAAAGCCGCCTACCAGTTTTGGCAGCATACCGCCCATAAATTACCATTTGGCAGCTACAAGCAACGCCTATCCGGCTCCGGCTCCGGTTCCGACAACGCCCTTCGGGCTTCATATGGCAAAAGCCGCAACGCATTCAGAACTTCGGGGCTTACACTTACTTATTTTTTGTTTTTGTGTTTTTGTGTTTTTGTGTTTCTTCAAGGGATATGCCGCCGCACTTTGCCCGCAAGTCGTTTGCTTATCAGCTTCTGGCTGACGGGCGTTGTCCCTTTTTTGTTGGACAGCCAAACCAATTCGGCGCGAAACGGCTAAGTGAACCGGCATAATGATGGCACGAGAGGATGAGCTGCTGTGGTAGTAGATGTGAATACGGGGAATTTCGAAACTGAGCAGTCGACTCGACACGTTCTTTGGCCCCTTATCATCGTTTATTGTTTGGCTACATATATTTTATTTAGAAGTTGCAAGGCGCAACAACTTTCGCTTGCCTTGTGCCTTGGCTCGTTATTATCCTATTAGGATGTGACAGCAGCTCAGAAACTTTTCATTCGCACGCACACATTGAGATCCAGTGAAATACACCCAAAACAGTAAGCACACACACACACACACACACACATGTCGTATACATAACGCTTTTTATATACTTTCGTCTTTAGGACATTACAAGCTCGTTAAAGTGAAATCAATGTTGTTCTTGTTGCTGCTATTCATTTTGACTTTACTTTGTCCTGTTCTTATCCTCACTTTCTCTCTCTCTCTCTCTCTCTCTCTCTCTGTCGTCGCTTTATTTGGCTATGTCTTTTTATTTCATTATGAGGATTTGGCTGCCTTTTTGCTGTTATCTGCGGCAGTTTATGTCGCACCGGAGGCAAACTGACCATGAAAATTGTTAAGCCAAATGCACAATGTTATAAACTATGGCATATAATGGCATTTGTAGCTTTGTGGCAACCACACAGCTACTTAGATGAGCTAAGCTAAGAAACGAACATACAACTATGTTGTATGCCATTATCAGATAATAACAACTTGATAATAGTCATCTAATAAAACTTGACATTGCCAGAAATAACCAACGATTAATGCTATTTCATGTCGTTATCATTAACATTATGATTATTGCAAAACGAATAGCTTAATAATAGTATAACGAGCAGCTGTAATTAAATCAATAACAATCAATCAGGAAATACTATTCTTACATAATTGTGAATTGGCTGTTTTAAAAGTACTTAAAAGTAAACTTTGAGCCTTAATCTGGTTCTGCTGTGCATTGTCAGTAACTGTCAAAAACTTTTATCCATTATTAAAGACCTTTTGTAACTCATTTTAAGAAATTTTTAGTAAAATGTTGAATGAAGTTCGACAAAGGCAATAAATTAATCTATGCTTATTTAAATTTAAGTGTGGCATTGGAAATTATTTTTCTACCACTTGATTTAAATATTTTTTAAATTATTTTCAATATTTCTTACCAAAATTTAGTTAAATCGCAAATACTTACTTAATTTAAGTTTAAGTTCACTATATTGAGGTATTTTCTGTTTAAGAATATCGCTTTTTTTAGTCATTTCCAATTTTTTCTATCATCGTAAATATTTAATGCTTACACTGTATAAACGAATAATAATAATAACTTAGTTTTAAGAATCTACAAGCAGATTCTGAAATGTTCTGATTTGATTCTGTTTTTTCTTTAGGTTTGGCTACGTAACTAGCTTTGAACGATTAGTCATTCTCTTTAGATCTTGGCAATTAGTCACCTGATGAACGATCTCTGCATGTGTAGTTGGCAAATGCCAAGTGGAAACATTTAAATATGCATATTCGATTGTATTTTTCTGCAGTTCAACATTTTTACATTAATCTGGCAGGGCGCGGGTGCTGTCATGAATTTGCATTTGCATTTCATACACGCCTTGGCCTGGAAATACGAAATGGTGGCAACGATCTTTTAATATTACTTACACACACACAAACACACATACAAAGAAACATATGTATGCAGATAATTGATCGATCGTTTGGTCGGTCGGTCATGGAATTGGAATGGAAATGGAATTGCACGTGACGTGTGCGTGCGTGTGATGCACTCACCACTCACCACCGAAAAACAAATTCCTTTGCGGCACCATTTTTGACTGTTGAGTGTGTGAAAATTTATGGCGTGCCTGCAAAATTGCTTGCGACGCACATTGAAGAGTTTGCCAAAAAGATCTTTCTTATATACATATACATACATACATATAAAAACGTACACAAATATGTACAGTGTTAATTATGCATGCATATGTAGTAATGTTTTGTTTGGCCAAAGCTCATCAAAAGCTTTAGCCTCAAGAGCGCATTATAACTGTGCAAAAGATAGAGCAAGAGCGAAACATACATGTGAGAGAGCGCACAGGTTGCCGGCTAGCCGGTTTGCCGGTTGACCACTCAAAATGAGAGCGAAAATGGGGGAGTGCGTAAGAGCGTCAGAGTTTTAAGTGCTTAGCGGCAAACCGGCTCACAGTGGTAGATCAGCTGACGATAAGAATTGCTGCGTTGACAGCATCTATACACAAAAAGCTTCCTAACTTGTCTGTTTTTTATTTATGAGATTAAACGTAAGCTACGAAAGAAAGCAACTCTATTGAAGCGTACACGTTGCTAGCCGCAAACGTTGAACATTTTGTGAGCGCTTAAAAACTTTGACGCGCACCCACTGTGCGCTGCTCAAATTAACGATCGTCGGCATCGTGCGGCGTCGAGCGTCGGTCCGTGAGCTTAAAATTGTATGTCGCAAACTTGAACGGTTTAGTGAGCGAGTGATAGCCAAAAGGGGCACGAGTACGAGACTTTCAGGCCAGTCCGGTGTCAGCGTGCGTTGTGAAGTGATGTGTGAGACAGAGCAGAGATGCTAAACGATCAACACAAGACAACTGAATAAATGTAATTCAACAATTAAACCACAAAAATAATTCGTAACAGAAGTTAAAAGCCAAGCAACGCGAGACGCACGTAAAAAAAAACTACCGCGTTAGAAAGAAGCAAAAAAAGCTAAACGCTAAAAAATATAAGGTGTAATAAAGTGTAAGGTGCAAAGTGAATAAACTGCACAGAGCCCAAAAGCCAGGCAGCAGCAAGCATGTGAAGTTCGTTGGGGCGCAGCCAGCGAACATACAACAATAACAACAAAAACAGCACCAGCGACAGCGACAACAGCAACAACTACTACTACTACTACAGAAACGATATTTATGCTCTGAATATTGGGAAGAGCTTACAAAATTTACGTGGCAGGTGTGTAGAGCAAAAGCGTGTGCATTCCACAGATTGTACACATACACATAATAATATATATAAGTATGAGAGCGTATATTTATTGTATGGATGGCATTCAACGAAGTAAATCATGCCACACAGTCAGTGAAGGGTCTTGTTGCTCTTGCCGTTCCCCGTTCCCCCGCCCCCGCCCCCTCGTCCCGCACTAGTATGCACACATTATTGCCGATTATATAAGCCGCATTTTGCTTAGCTAGCTGTTGGGTTTCTTTATATACACATTCTTCAGTTTTTTATATTTTTGTTGATTCTAGTGCGCGGGGCCTTGGATAGTTAGGCTTTTATTGTTGTTGTTGTTTTTGTTTTGTGGCATACAAAGAGAGACAGACAACTTTGTATGCTTACTATATAGTAGATAAGATAGCGCATATCTAATAATATCACACAAAATGAAATAAGCATAACGCAGCGCATAACGTCACACAAAAAAACAAAACCAACAAAAAAAAAACCAACGAAAATTTATGAAGAATAAATGTTTATATTGTGGAGCTAGGGTTTCCAGTTCCGTTTCATGCCATTCCATGCCATATGTGTTGAGCATTTATTGGTCCATTCTGTTCATACTATATTTAAAGATTATTCACTGGCATTTGCTAAATAATAAACAAATTATAAATAGAGGTAACTTAATAAATGTACAATAAACTAGAAACTAAACAAACGCATACACAAACACATTAACATACAAACATACATACATAGATGCGAAGAGACAACGCCAAAAGCTTTTTTTCTCGCTCAGCACACACAAACGAGAATATGCTGCATATTTGTGTGTGTGTGTGTGTGTGTGTGTGTAGTTTTGTTTTGTAGTTGTTGCTTGTGTGTATTTTGTTTACACAAAAATCAAGGTTAAAAGCGCAAAACGACATGCGTAAAAGGTGGAAGCAAATACAAATATATCGCTCAATAAACGAGCAATGATCGAATAATTGTGTGTGTGTGTGTCTGTGTGTCCGTTCGTCTGTCCGTGTGCTTGTGTGTGTGTGTTTGTGTATGCTGTGGTGTAGCATTAACCGAAAGTACCAAAATGAGCCATAGAAGTCTATTAAAGCGTAAAGCGTAAAGCATGGACTAATAGTATGGAGAGCGTCCATGGCTGGAAAGTAAGCTGAGCAGTGCCTGAAACCAGAGCAAAAACAAAACAAACAAAATGCCAAAGCACAGCAAAATAACAACTGCAAGAAAGTTAAGCTTACGCTCAATAAGAGCCGAAGCTTTCATACTCTTTTTCAACTCACAAAACAAAAAAAAAAAACTGAAACAAAACTGCACTACAGGTCAAGCCAACAACTTTAAGAGAGACATAAGTTGACATCAATTGGATGTGTCAGGCGAATGTTTAAGCGCATATTAATATGACGATCCCCCGAATAATCCGATTATATAAATATGATTAATTATATAAATTCAAGATTTGCATTACCGCATGCCAATCAACAGCAACAAACAGCATCTGTTGCTGTCCGGAATTGTTGTTGTTTTGTTTTTTATTTGGCAACCCTTTTCAAATGATGATTTTTATTGAGTTCGCATCTGATAAACAAATTGTGTAAAAAAAGAATTTAAAAGAAGGAAAGAACTCGAAAAATTTATTGCATTCGGGTCAAAAAATTTTGATAACAGAACACCCTTGAAAGCTATAGATCATTTTTGTGTGTCTTATACAAAGACAAATTGCAAAGATTACACACTCTTGGAATCCTCCACCGTTATCAGTCAAACATTTTAATATTCCTATATAATTCTGATCTTTGCATCCTAATATTCTTACTTTTAATTGTTCGTTTTGCGACTGCATGGCATGAAAAATAAGCAACAAGCTTTTAGCAAGAGAAATTATGCCTTTAGTAAAGTGTATTTAAAGGCGATCGATCGCAGTTAAGTTTTGCGAGCTGAGCCGCAGACCAAAGCTAAACCAAAGGCCCAAAGCATAACCGATGTGCCGGCCCAGCCCAGACCAGAGTCAAGAGTCCCAGAGCCAGAGCCAGTGCCAGAGCCGGGCTATGTTGGCCCCTCGTTTGATGCAGTGTGTGGAAAAGAGATGACGAGCCTTATTTTCTGCGGTAGCTATGGCAACAACCGACAGCCACAACACCCCCTTGGTTAGCCCCCTCCCCTTGCCCCTTTCAACTTGTTCGTTCATTCGCTTGCCACCCGCTCGCCCGTACCCGCACGTCCCTTTCAAGTGCTGCCGTTGCTGCTGCTTTTGCTGCTGGCTCATCAAAAAAGCCAAAAGTTGTTGAACGTGAAATTATTGTATGCGAACACGAGTAAATACGCCAGCACACACACACACACACACACAACCAGACACATTCTCATATGCATAAGCATTTTTGTACACACACACATACACACATTAAGAGAGGGAGACCGTCAACTTCGACGCTGCTGTTGCTGCTGTTGCTGCTGTTTTGCATGTGTAGCATCTCAAGATAAATAACAAAACAACAGCAGCAACGGCAAAACGAAAGAAGAAAAAAACAAATTTGCTGCAAACCAGCAAAAACAACAAAACAGAGCACACAGCAAAGGCATGAAATAGATGCATCAGATTTCGCATTCAAGTGAAATTTATGGCAATCATAAAGCTCATCTTGCTTTCGAGGTAAAAACTTACACAACGAAAACACAAAAACCAAAAAAAAACAAAAAAAAAAGAGATGAAAGAAGAAGCATAAAATTGCCAAACTCTCAACTATGAAGCGGTGACGCCAAGTACAGAGAGAAGTAGAAGTAAGACGAAGAAGAGGGGGGGGGGAAGGTAAACGAAACGAAGTCGCGAGTACTTATCGCTGTCGGCTACAAAGCCCCATTATGCTCGGAGATCGCTGATGTTGTTGTTTTCGTTGTTACTACTTTTAAGCAGACAAACATAGCGCACAAGACCTCAGAGCGTGTGAGTGTATTAGTGCAAAGCTCAATCGCTATCAAAGTTTAGTCATCTACACAAATATGTTGCGGGCAAGAGCGGGAAAGAGATAGATTACAGAAAGAATGAATATATGTATGTACTGTATAGACGTACATAGGTACACCTGGAGCAAACAGAAATATTAGTTGGAAAAACGATGAGTAAATATGTACAATAGATAGTTAGTTAGATATGTATGTGTGTATGTATGTTGTTGTATATGAAAACGGGTATTGTGCTGTCAAGCAATTACAAGATAAGAAAGTTAGTAACCAAGCCAAACGGGAAGAGAAAGATTAAAGTTTGCCAAAGCGAAGTACTGAAAGAGAGAGAGAGAGAGACGGAGAGAAAGCCAAGTTAAGCGCACAATAAGACACACAATTGAAGTCGTATTAACTTTTTACAAATTGCCTTCAAGTTTTTCCATTATTAAGTAGTCAAGAAAATGCATATTTCTAAAGTACGTCCAAACATTTCATATTTCAACAGAAAGTTTCTCAAAGACTTGCCAATAACTGCCATCCATTTAAGTTTAATACACTTTTAATGATGATTTAGTTAGTAAAAAAAAATCCATAGTTGAAACTTGAAACCAAAGCTTCTTGTTATAGAAAAATCTATGCGAAATAAATACTGTTTCCAATGGAAATTTATTGCAAATTGAACTGATTGTCATCGAACAGAAAATTCCAGTATATAAACAAAGACATAAATCACCGACTTTTTCCCATCATAATAAGGTTGAATTTCAGAATCAAGTCATCAGTATTGTAAATATTTAAAGGTGGCGCCACACACACACACACAACTGATGCAACCGATGCCGATACGGATACCGAAACCGATGCAATGAATTGAAATAATAAAGAACCCAAATACAATAGACTTTACTTGGTCACACGAATAAAATCGAATACCTCAACAAAACATAGAATAAAAATAAAAATAAAAAAATACAAATAAATACCCAAGCCATTTGTTATGGTGTTCTATTGAAAACGTTTCATTCCATTCACAAAAGGCCAAGTCGGAAATGTGCAATCGTCTGTCGTTTGTTGTTGTTGTTGTTATTGTTATTGCTATTTTGGTTGTTGATTAATTAAAGTTTCGATTAACTGCATAATTGATAGTTTTAAATTTTGCAATATTTCACAGCTCATTCGCTTTAAGTTTCAGCAACGCTTTTAAGGTGTTAATGACGAGCTTCTCTTTTTCTCTCTCTCTCCCGCTCAGTATTTCTCTCAGGTGTATATGCCTTTCGTTTCGTTCATAAAATGCTTAAATTGCATACGTAAATTTGAAAAGTGTTTCTTTGCTCCCTGACTTGGTCCTTGTAGCATTTGATTCAATGAATATGAAAAGAAAAGAAGAGATGCCTTGCGATTTTGTTGTTTTTAGTCCTCGGGCATGAGAGTTGCTTTCAAAAGCAACGAAATTGATGCCGGCTCCCAATCTCAGGCTGTGACTTTAGTAACAACTACCTGAACGCCATACCCTATGCCATTTGCCGCATGTGGCACGTTTATCAGCTTTACTTTTGCCTCGTTCCCAACCAAAAATACAGCGACACAGAGACGGGAAGAGAGAGAGAAGACAAAAACACTTTTCAGTTTTTCGGTTTTTCGGGCTTTTGCGGTTATGGTGTGTGTGTGTGTATGTGTGTGTGTGTTTGCTCGAGATACGAGAGTTGAATGTTGGGTTGCTGCTTGTTGCCTCTCAGGTTGCTGCCTCCGGTCATTAAAAACTATTCGCACAAAATCCAAAAAAGGTTGCTATTTTTAGCAGTGATACAACAAGCCCGTCCATCCATCCGTCCATCCGGCCGTCCGTCTGTTTGCCTGTGACTTAGTAACGCTTCTCGTTGTGTTTACTGCCTTGTTTTTGCACTGCAATTAAATTTAAACTCTACATAATATATACAAGTATATAGCAAAACACTTATCAACAGCATGCCGAACATTATATACCCTAGCTTAGTTTCTTTTTAGTTTTTGTTATTTTTTTTTTCAGTTGATTTGCTGACTAATCACAACATAATCTCACCTTATTTATGGCATGCCTTTATAATTAGGGTTGGATTATTTATGAGCAAACTTAATGTGTAATCATTTAGTTTTGTCAACACACATACATACATACATATACGAGCATTCAAGATTTATTTGCATACATTTACAAATTTATGATGACAGATGACACTAACCTAACTATAAAGATAGATAAAGTGCCTTTAAATGTTACATATTTAATGACAGACTGAACATATTCATGCTCAGAGAGTATATATATATATATATATATGTGGTTTTCAGTTTGTGGCTAATAAAAGTGAATAAAACCAATGGCACAACATTTGTGTTTGACAATTCATTTTTATTTAATTTGCTTTTTCTTTTTCTTTTCAGATGAAACACAACGAAATTCAATTGGTTTTGATTTTGCAATAAAAAAATAAAGCGAAACGGCAAACGGAATTAATTCTTATACGATTTGAAAGACCCAGAATCAAGGTCATATCGATTGTGAACTGTGAATTACAAACCAATAACAACACAGTAACAAAAATGTTGAAACCACAAATGTCTAGGTGCTTGCACCATATGCTAATAATGTGTCTGCTAATATTTGCTGGATATGAACTGAATGTCACCAGTGCAACGACACGTAAGTCTGCCAAATATTTGCATTAATTATAAGTATCTGTATCTGTATCTGTATAAGCGATGTTTTCATTTGTATTGCCCTGTACTATGTGTTGATGATCTTATCAAATTGTATAAGTATTATGGTATAGATAATTATTGTTTGCCCAATGTTAAACAAGAGTCTTTTGTTCAGTTTAAAGAGTCCACAGGCGGTCAGATTAAAGATGCGTTCGTTCAACCGCTGTTGCAGGCCATACAAATGTAGCTGCAATAAAATATAATAAACCAATTGGCAACAGAATCAACTTATCTTGTTCTCGACAATGCAAACAAAACATTTAACTTTATTTTCAATTAAACTAAAATATGAAGAAAATTGAAATTTAATTAAATATCAATTTAAACAATTTTGCAAGAGAGAAAACAAATCAATGTGAAATATCTATTTCAAACAAAGAATATTATATTTTTGCTTACTAAATTTTGGCAAAATAATAAGCTATTTTCGGACAAGAAATCAATTTACTACAAATAACAATTCAATTTCAATTTCTCTCTCTCTCTCTCTCTCTCTCTCTCTCACTCACACTCACTTACCGTTTTGCTCAATGATTTGCTGCAACTAGGTGGCAACGCCATTGTGCCATTTATCAGCATGTGTCGAGTGGCTTTTAATATTTGCCGCTGTCGATGCGTCTGCCCAATGACCAACGCCAACTGCCCAAAAAGCGCAACAATAAAAATCGTTGCAAAATAATTCCATGGCGCCGAGCCACCAAAAATGCGCCACCACCAACGACTAAAGGTCACAAAGTACGTGAAAAAACCATGGCTCACAAACTCGAGTGGCGCAAAAAGGACAAAGGCCAACAGCTGAATGCTGTGCAACGAACACAAACAACGACTCAATTGCATAAGTTGACACTGCAAGCGCCACAAGCGGCACAGCTCCAATGCCAGCCAATGTTGGCGTGCATCATGCAGCATGGGACGTTGTGCAGCCAGGGCGTGTTGTGTGTTCACGGCATCTTGAAGCAGTTGGGCCAAGTGTAGATTGCAATGATGCAACAGGTGGCTAATCACTAGTTGGGCCACAATATAGAGTGCCAGGCACACTTGTATGCCCAACTGGCAGGCATAAAAGAAGAGTACTGTACAAAAGTACACAAATTTTTCATCCCCAAGGGCTGCATCGAAGAACAGGGAGTACGAATAGGCGGCCGAGAATATGATGGACAATGCGAGTGCATAGAGCGTCAAATGGTCTTGGGTATGAATCGTTCGAACTGAGACTTTCAGCTGCGTTGTATGCAACAGCTGCAGCAAACGGCGATGACACGTGTGCAGCTTATTTACCCAGCGTATAATATGTTGTTGCCTCGTCGTATGCCTATAGAGTGTGATGAGTGCGGTGCACAGCAACAGCGCATAGCGATGCAGGCCCACAACGAGCAGCAGGCGATGTAAGTGTATAAAATCCGATAGAGTGCAGACAATGTACAGGGCATATGGTGCGAAGCCGAACACAAAGATGCACACCATATGGCTATATAGGCGCCAATACCTGCTGCTCTTGACGCGGCCCAACAGGCTGCTTCTTGGGTTGACACAAGTCGACAGGCCAAGCAGCTTGCTCAGCAGGCTAAGTGTTCGCAGTATGCCGCTCGTTAGCACTAGTTGCAACGACAACATCCAGTTGGCGCTCTGCTGTGGCAACATTGCAATACGCGTACTAAACGCAATCAAGTTAAGTCAAGTACTAACTAACTACTTACTGTACGGCAGGTACAAAGAAAAGGGAGAGAGCTACAGTTGTGATTTGTCATAATTGAATCACGATTAATGCAGAAACTCCACCTTTTACTGACCTTGTGTCTTGAACACATTAGGCTATTAGTGTGATTGAAGGGCGTTCGCAACGCTTGGTTGGATAAAACAGCCGTCAAACAAATGGATTTCAATTCAAAAGCTACTCAGCAATAATCATGAATTAACTCACTCTTCTTCGCGGTACTTACTTATTCTCAACGTAGCTAAAAGCAAGCACTTCAAACTGAAGACAAAGTGTAAAAGAGAGAGAAAGTAAAAGAACGGAATGTAGGGATAAGCTTAATCAAGTAATATCAAGTCTATTCATAACCTCGAATGAAGTGCTTGAATGTAGTGTTAAACGTAAACAAACCTGAAAATCTAATAAATGCAATACAAAAAAATACTTTATCCAAGCGGAACGTATACGTAATATACGAACGAAAACGTTCTAAATGTTTATGCGTTGATGAAATTAAAAGCAAAGAGCATTATCTAACTAAACTTGTTGACTCACACAAAAGAATACTATCAAGAAACAAAAGAGTTGTTTAAATTTAAAACAATTTATAATAAGACTTAATAGTTAAAGCCTGAATATCCTTTACACTTGCATAACAATAAAATAAATATGATATTTCATTTCAATTGCTTAAGAGTTAAGCTCCTCTCCTTCATGCAATTTCACTTTGTTACCTGTGCAACATTTGTGTCCTTGAGATTAAACTAAATCCTGCACAGCTTGCCTTAATTTTCTCTCTCTCTCTCTCTAACCTTCGGTGCTGATTACATGTCAATGGTTGAAAATTCCCAGGTGCTGCTGTTGGCATTAAGCTTCCCTTTGTTTTGAGCTGTCTGTGAAGACATGTTTTTTAAAATCGTGCTTCCAATCAGTGTCAAGAGATAAACTAACAATTTAAATTGCTCGCAGAGTGCGGCTAAAGTCACTTTTGTGGGTGAATATTTTCATTTCCCTTCTTAACCTGCCTCCATCTTCAGACACACGTACATTGTTGTTGTTGTCCGCAGACCTCTGTGTCGTTGTCGTTGTCGTTGTATTATTAAAAAAGTTTTGCGCTTTAAAGAGTTTTTACCCCTTTCCCCCTTTTTCTCTCTCTCGTTCTTTTTCCATGCAACATAAAATGCAAAACACTCGAGTTCTATATGTACTTTAGCCTTTATGGCAAACTTTCGACGCTGTTTATAAGTTTTACAGAGAGAAAAAAAAAAAAAAAAATACAATATGTATATATAAAAAGAATTTGTTCATGTAGCTGCAACTTTTTGTATGCTTTGTACTGTTTTTTTTCTTTTTGCTCCTCTCGTTTTTTACAAGCTAGCACACCCCTCAACAACCCCTCACCCTCAGCTTGTATATTAGCTGTAGGCAGCCGAGTGTGCGGTTTTTATCTGGGTTATATGACTCCTAGCTTCGTCCTGTCTCCCACTTGGTTCCTTCTTCCTTGGCAGGACTCACGTCTTTGACCGGTCTCTCAACAACTCGACTAGCTGACTGGTTAGTCTGACAGTTGTTTGGCATTGCAGTCTCGCATTTTGAAAGCTAATTCATTCACATTTTACGCTTTTGCGCTTAGCAACCCCATTGAAATGGTTTTTTGTGTGACTCTTCTTCGCTTTGTATAGCCCATTACCATTACAATGACTAAAAAAAAGGGTTCTCACACACAAGAAAACCTTGTACAAAGCCAACTGAAGCAGACAGACTTGAATGGTATCTATGGATCAGCATAGAAAAAAGAAACGTAGCTTTGATTAAGTCCAGTGGACTTTTAATAAAGGGCTTCTTAGAAATGGTAATGGCAAATTTAATTAAATTGTTGTTGGCAACTATTTTACTAAAATAAACTTTCTTCCATAATAAACAATAGTTTAGTTCTTGCTTCTTGCCTTTGCTTTAACCTAACAAAAAGAGCTCTGTTCAGAGCTGATATTAACTTTCTAGTCTACTCTTGTCACTTACCCAAAACCTTTTTGATCAGATAATTTACAAACAAATTTAGACAATTTACAAATTTAACTAAAAACTATTTAAAGACAAAAGTTCAATATATTTTCAAGTCAACCAAGCTTACCCGCATCATCTGCCTATTTACTTAAACTTTAAATACCAAACAAATCCACCCACTTTTAGTTTGCCACCTCCCATCTAATCACTCCCCAGCGCCTTGGCGCTACACTTCAAAGTCAAACTGTGGACTCAATACAAAATACAAGCGGCAAACAAGTGTCCCAACTGTCTAAACTGCCCCGCTGATAAGGAACGACAACGGCGATGGCAACGGCAACGGCAACGACAACGACAGCAAAACCGACAAAATAAAAAAACAAAAACGCAAAAGAAAAGTGAAACAAAAGCAACAAGAAATTAAGAGAGATGGCAGGAAAAAAATAAACTTTAATTAAATAAAGTGTAAGAAGTTTGTTGAAGGGCCTTCAAAGCTGACAGCGTGACGCGACAAGGACAGGGCAAGGCGTTGCGGTGGGGATTGGGGTTTGGGGTTTGGGGTTTGGGATTTGGGGAAAGTTAAGGAGCCCAAGACAAGACAAGGCTGCACCAATTTAGCTGTACATCAAACAAAGTCAAGAATGAAGTTCTTAATTTGTGCAGGCAACGGGATTTTTCATATTCCACTTAGCAGCTAAATCAAAATGATTTTTATATGAGATATATATATATATATATGTTTATCTTTTGTCTTGGCCAAAAAGTTAAAGGGCAAAGTTCATTGTAGTTTGCCGCCGCGCATGCTGCGGAAAACTTGCAAAAACAAGTCCGAATGCGGAAAACTGAGAGACAGAGAGAGAAAGGGAAAAAATAAAGAAATTCCCATTTTATGGGCGAGTGAAAATGACAAATTAACTCGAGCTCAAAGGAAGCCGCAAAGTTTCGCAGCTGCCAAACCCAATTGGCAAACAAAAGTGCGGCTAAGTGTAAAGGTAAATTCGAGACTTTAGTGAAAGGTTGCCAACACCAAAACCAACACCAATAGCAACACGAAGCACGAAACACAGATACACACTCATACATCAAGCGAGAGGCCTAACAAGTTGTCGATTTAATTAAAGATAATACGACACAAAGAAAGCTGCGAATTTCTTGTTAATTTATAATCATATATGCATATTCAATTTAAACTCTAGTGTGAACGAGACATCTGTGGTTAGTGGATTTAGCTACATGATTCTATTGCTAACTGAATCTAACTTAATGTGCAAACAACGAACACGCAGAAGGCTACAATTCGGACAAACATTAAACACACTTTACAATATTTTTATTTCTAACTGGATGTTCATTAAGTAACTATTTCAACTTAGGCAATACTTATAAACAAACTTTAAGCTCTTCATTAAAGTGTAATAAAATGTATTTTATTGAGTGCTTTGTTACATATTGTTATACTTTAGGACTACACAACTTTACTTTTTTATAATCTATTCATTTTGTTTACTTATACACCTATACCAAACTTAATCGCATTGAGTGCTTAAAGCAAACTTTATAAATTCTCTTAAAGCCAAATAGATACAACCAGAGCAAGCAAATTGATGAATATTGTCAAAGTTCAGCAAACAAAGTTAAATCCAAATAAAACACAAGACCAAACTTGTGTGTTATTTTCTATAATTTATTCATTACTTGTTACAATGTCGTACGAACTGTTAAAGTCAATCTTATTTACACTCTTTTCGCAGAGCTGGACCTGTCACCCATTCCGCAGTTGTGCGATCCCATCGCCTGCCCCGCCGATGCGGACATGCAATGCCCGGAAGATAGCGCTATACGGGAGATACGTGAAATAAATGCGGTGGATCTGTTAAGTTCGAATGCGGTGGGCAGCAATGGTGCTCCGATTGCGACCACGGAGAAGGCCATATACAACAGCAGTGTGGTGCCGGATGAACTATTTGCCCAGTGCTGTCTGTCCAAGAAGTGTCTGTGCAAGACGTGCTACATTCCGGACTGCAACAGCGACAAGGGTGAAGTTGTGGTCGAACTGCAGCCGGAGGCAATGGACACGCCCGGCCAGTGCTGCGGCAAGTACGAGTGTAAACTGGAGCCCAACTGCACTGAGGTGTGGGACACGGAATACTATTGGCTACACAGTTGCCAGCGCTGTTTGTGCAACTCGGGTGCACGCATTTGCCAGCAGAGCTGCGATGAGGGCACCAATGCCATATGCGAATCAAAGAATCTGAACACGTTCTTCAAGGACGGCGAGAGTTGGGAGGATGGCTGCTATCAGTGTGAATGCGTCAAGGGTGAGGAGAAGTGTGTGATACCGTTTTGTGGACATGTCAATTGTCCCAGCGAACGTCAGGTGCAACTTAAGGGCAGCTGTTGCCCGGTCTGTTGGCCCAAGGGTGAACCTATGCCGCATGAGAAGCCTCGCAACTATGACGATGGCTATGGCTATGAGCAGGAGCAGGAGCAGGAGCAGGAGCAAAAGCAGGAGCAAGATCGCCAGCAGGATGAGAAGGAGCAGCATCTGGAGCTCGAAACTGATACAACCGCAGTAGCCACGACTAGCACCAGCACCACCGAACTTGTAGAGAACATTAATTATCCGACTGCACCACCTTGCCAATTGCACGATTTCCCCAATGTTGTCGAAGTTGTGCAACAGAATAATTTCCTTGCTCATCTTTATCCTGTTACCATCGGAATTCTTGCCATTATCATATTCTCCATGGGCTGCTATATAAAGCGATTGCATGCCAAACAACGTTCCTACCGACCCGTCTCCAGCATTGACGATAAGGTCTAAGTTAGAGCAAAATTAGAATGAATGAAAAATGAAATGAAAGAAAGTAATTAACGTATAGGAAAGATGCAGAATCTTTCAATACGAAAAGAGAAAACTTTTAAAGAATAATATTTGTTTTCGTTTTATTTTGATTATATATATATTTATATATATATTTTGGTATGTAAAAGATCTCATTTTTAAATTTCACCTTCATTTCCACGCAAACATCCGCAGACGCAAAAAGCACGCAAAAGTATTTTTATGAAATTACGCGCAAAGAAAAAAGCACAAAAAACACACAGAAAATCTAATAAAAAAATAAACGAGATGATGAAGACGATGCGAAACGAGTTGAATATACCATCAAATGGATGGATGATAGTATTAAGTACACCAATGTTTTATTATTATTATGCACGAACTAAAATGCCAAAACATGTTTTCAACAAGTTATTCATATATTTGTTTATATATGCGTATATGTATCTTTAGTTGATGACGAACGCAACAAAAATAATAATAATATAAAATAAAAAAAAAAAAACTGCATTAGAATGAAATCAATAAATAAGTAATTTGAGAATGTACGTCAATTGTTTTTTGTGTAAACTAAATGAATTAAGTTAGCAAAGCTAAGCTAGAATATCTATGTGATATTTGTTCATAAGTGTATGTTATAAACAAATGCTATAAACAAAACAAACTGGCGCGCTATCAAAAGTATTGCAAATGGATCAATTCCATATATTAATCAGCTGCTGAACGTTGCCGTTAATCTAGTTGTATACCATATAAACATGTTTATCTATATATAAACCATATTATTATAATTATTATCCTAAAGTTAATAAATAAACAAACCGATAAGCAATGCGATTAATATGCCAATACAATGACTTTTCCTATTGCGAACCGCATCTCAACAGAAATTCAATTCAATTTTATAGCCACTTCAGGGTTCATTGATACATCGAAAATTGTGTTCTGCTTTTCGGCTCGAGCATGAAGAGTAAACAACCAGAAATTACATTAATCAATCAATACAAACAATAATTAGCATCCACTGTATTTCCAATCAGCATACAATCAATATGAGTGTGCAAGTGTGTCTGTGTGTTTGTGCGTGTGTTTCTTATAATACAAATATGTGTATGTCTGTGGGCAAATTATTGTATTCCACAATTGTGCTTGCCTGCATTTGTATGCCAAATATTTATAATATTCATTTGGCTCTATTCAGAAATTCATTATTAAATAAACAACGATGATTTTCAATATGCTAATTAAAACCTTTAGCTTGTGAATCTTTTTCTTGCTTTAACTAGCAAAAATTCCTTTATCTTGGGACACTTTCACAATATTAACCTAACTTTATGCTAGAATAAGCTAAATACAATATAAATAAGTACACAATACACTCTCAGATCTGATAGCCATATCGAACATCTGCCCCAACGCAAATAAGCAGAAAGAACTCGTGACCGAGATGAGTTTTTGCTTTTAATTTATTGGAGTACCAAACCCTCTCCAGCTGAAAATGGGAAAACACTCAAAAGACTTGTGAAGAGGGTTCAAGGTCGCAAAAATTTCCCCATTGACTTTGCCCAGCGTTGCAGAAAAAAAAGGTCCTCGAGGCGCAACGGGAAATTGTTTGGTAGAGACTGAAGATGTGATGCCATCATATGATTTATAATATGTAATAATTTCTATGCATTGGCATTGGCATTGGCATTGGCATTGGGAACCCAGCGTGGCAAGCAACAAAAATAAAAAGTAAAAGTTCAAGTCGAGCAGAGCAGCATCAAATGCGAAATATTAAATACAAAATATATAGAAAGGTGTCCGGGGAATTGAGGGCTTGCTTGAGTGGGCGTTGGAAAGCACCTTTTTCTCACACACATACAATTACCAATACACACATATACACTAAGCACAACATGGGCCTCTTTGAAAGATGGAGAACCCAACAATGCTGTACATTTTGCTTGGATTGTTATCAAACACTAAAATGTCATGAATAAAACACATACATATACATGTTGTTAGTATATGTATATTTATAAATGTGTTACACACACGTGTGTGTGTTTGTTCCCCTCGCCCCCCCCCCCCCCCCCTTCTGACTAGCATAGTGATTTACAAATGTCGGAGCCTAGGTGCCGTGTCGCAAAGCTCAACAAAGAAAAGCACACCTAATAAAAATGGTGTTTTGATGCTTTCGGTTTTCAATGAGGTGAGGTGAGGTAGGCATTGGGTGTGAGAGGTGTTCAGATAGGCGTAAGGAGCAATCGCATCAATTTGGCTGAAAGCAAGGCAAATACACTCATCGCATTGTTACAAAGGTTACACGTGTTCCCTTCTAACGATTTCAGGAGAGCCTCAAAGCGCAAACGTTTTGTATGTGGATAAGCAATGGTAAACAGCTCAAGGGAAATAGTAGCTTGGGCACCCTAAGACTGGGGTGGAGTTTGGGCGGTGAGGTGGCGACTAAAGGCAACCAGGACTGCCTGCCAGGCAGCCAGACATACCAAGAGAAACAACAGCAAAAGCATAACAATAACAAAGACACAACACAATAGACTTCAAGAGCTTGGATGACACTTTGAGTTATTTTGTTGATGCTGTAAAAACACGAGAGCGCGCCCAAAAGATATGCGATGTTAGATTTATTGAAGCGCAGCAGATAGAAAGTCACACAACAGTAAGAAGCAACAGAACACACACACAAATAAAGGAAACACACACACACACACAGATAAAGCAGAAAAAAAAGGTGGAAAAGCAGGCTGACTAAAGTACCGTTTGATAAGGGCAAAAACAGAACCAAACCCTAAAGATAGTGTCCAGTGCAAAGCTTTGCTTTACAAAATCTCGATGTTAAGCTTAAGATGACAAACTTAGAAACATCCTATTTTAAGAAAGTTTAGAGCTAAGAATACATTTTATCTTTCACGGTTAAAGTTGGTTTTTAAAACTGTTCAAGCTTCATAACAGTTGTAGAAAAATATTTCATATATTGCATATCCATGTTGTATTTACTTTAATACAAAGGGTATAAGCCGAAATGAAAAGTTCCGAGAAACGTAAGCTTACTTATAATAAATGCTAACGGGAAAATGGAACAAGCGATTGAAAAATACCCAAAATTTAATACTTTAAGGTAAATAAAGTGTCGCTTGGTAAAAGAAATAAATATTCTTGTTTTATAAATATGCTTACAGATACAATTGGAAAATATATAACTTAAGCTTTATAAAAATTCCAATCAATTTTAATAAAATACCTTACTGTTAAAAACAAAGGTACAAAATACATACAGAATACAAGTCATTAATGTTGTAAGGATATATGTCTGAAAGGACGACTATCAGCAACATTTGAGTCAACGTCAACAGCAAACTGTTGAAAAGGCATTCAATAAAAAGCAAAAATAACGAAAGCAGAAACTTTAAGTCACAAACAAGTAACAGAAGTGAAAAACAACTGCAGAAGCCATTTAAATTGTCGAAGCAATCAAATCCAAGTCTCAAGATCTGTGGCGAAATGGAAATGAGGAGAAAACTGTAAAGCAAACATTTGCAAGCTTAAATTAAATTTTTGGTATTGAATACAAAATGGCGTGAATGATGTTTTATGCCAAGGCCACGATTTTGTGTCTGTTGTCAAAACAAATATTGAATGCTAAGGCAATAAATCATCAAAGACGGCAATCTATTTATTGATAGCCACAAATTACTGCAGGCTATCTACGTATGTAGATAGCTGTTATAAATAAACATTTACACACATATATATATATGCATCCTGTGTATGTTAGTGTGTATGCAAATGAAACGCCTCATTCATATATCAAAGCGACATTAGACTAAATTTGAATTGACACACACTTATAGAAAAACACACACACACACACACACAGAGAGACAACGATATGCATATATATATATTTGAAGTAAACCTCAAGCACATGTCAGAATTAAATAATGTAACGCACGATTGCTACTCGACTCTTGAAACCACACACACACACACACACACACACACACGCACATACACATGGTTGTAGTAGCAGCCAGTAGAACAAGCAATCCTGTTTAGCAGCTGGCAGAGCTGCACATTGTGTAGCCATTCAGGCATCCTCGAGCAGCGCCGGCAGAAGGCATTGGCATTGGCTTTTATTTGAATTTGGTGCGTGCGGCTGTCACTTGTCTGTTACATTCGCCATGTAAACACAACCGCAGGCAATTTTGGCAATTTGCGTCAACAGGCGCACACCACACACACACATACAAACACACACAACATGGATACTACAAAAAAAAATAAAACCAATCCTCCTTCCTTTTACAAATAAAAAACATGATACAATTCTTCTCTAGTCAATTGAACTCGACAAAGAGATACTACTAAGATATTATAAGGGTATAATCTATGATAAAGATCGTCCTTATATAAAAATACTAATTTGCAGTATTTTTAGTTTGGTATAATTAGTACTTATACATAATTACAAATAGATTATATATATAATATACAAATTAATAAATATCTTCCTGTTTTTGCCTGGATAAAAAACACGCTCTAACCTAGGATAAAGATCGTCTTTATATAAAAATACTAATTTGCAGTATTTTTAGTTTGGTATAATTAGTATTTATACATAATTACAAATATAATATATAATATACAAATTAATAAATATCTACCTGTTTTTAACGCTCTAACCTATTTAATCGATAAAGATCGTTCTTATAAAAACAAATACTAATTTGCAGTATTTTTAGAGATCGTTCTTATATAAAAATACTAATTTGCAGTATTTTTAGTTTGGTATAATTAGTATTTATACATAATTACAAATAGATTATATATATAATATACAAATTAATAAATAAAAAACACGTTCTTTATGTCAATTATTAAACAAATTTGAAAAAAAAGAAGAAGAATATCCTAAAAGCTGTTGCCTTAACAAAAAAATAACCCCCTGCAAGTCAAACAATAAAAAAAAAGATTTTTTAAGCTCCATTTATTATATTCAACTCGCCTTAGCTTAGTTTTCTTAGAAATTGCACAACCTTAGGGTAAGCCCACAATTTTATTGATATAGGGTATCGAAAATATACATATTCGGAGAAGCAGACATTTTACGAGCTAAGCGGAAACGCAAATATAAATCGGGACCATTGCCTAGCGCAGTTGTTGGAGTTGGAGACACAAACACATGAAACGTGGTCCAATGTTAACTTTCTTTTGTGCAACAAGGCAAAGCGAAAAAAAAAGATAAAAATATTTGGTATGCAAGAACAAGGTGCAGAAACAAGAAGAAACAAAGTCAACGAAGAGCAGCCTGTCGCTCTTAAATAAAATCAATAAAATTTAAAGCGCAAGCGAAACGTTTGCAGAGAAATATGTAGTTAAAATCAAATAAACTAAAGCTATAAAGCAATGGCATTTGTTCCTTGTAAATAGTTTAGAAAATTCCAAAAAATTGCTTTATTTAGAAAATTGTTTGTTTAAGATCTGTAAATAAACGGATTACAAAATTGATGAGCATAAAAATTTTAATATACGCTGCAAATAAACCAAAAATATTTCAAAAATTTCTCAACATAAACACACAAAATAACGTATACGTACGAAGAATGAACGAACATAAACGAAAAATGTTCATGCAATGAAAATTTGCCAAACTCAACAATGTCACAAACACACACACACACACACACACAGGCACACACGTGTAAATTTTCGTAGAATATAGCAACAAAGTATATACAATCTTGTGTGTATAAATATATATATATATATATAAATATTTGTGCAAGGTAAGCAGACAATTTTTATATTTTTCGATGGCCGCATCATCTACCCATATATACCTATACTGTAATGTTTAAAAGTAGCACAACAACAAGAATAAAAATTGGTATACCCAGCGTAAGCATCTGCATGCACCACTAAAATAAATCATGAAATAACATTTACACGTTCGTTTTATGTTGTTGTATTTGCCACGTAACAATAAAAGCAGACGCCTCAGGGACCTCATTCCTCTAATACCTATCAGACATTGGGGTCTTTCTCACCTCCTACGCCATAGACCAGTTTCTGGCTGTAACGGTAAATAGGGACAAAAGGGACACTGTACACACACACACACATTGTACAAAAGCTGAAAGCCAAAGCTGAAAGCTGAAAGCCGTAAGCCGTAAGCCAACCGAAGACAACGCCACAAAGGAATTATTTACTACGTGATACAACACTAAAGTCATTCCACGGTATAAATGTGCTTGGTGTGAGATCATCCCATGCCACCCACAACCATGCCCTCCCATTTGGGAGACCGCATTGGCTCTCGAGTGCAGAAGGGAGTACTATTAATACATAAAGAAAGCATTTCTCACCCATAAGCACCGAAAGGCCATCGCCACAGCGGCAGAAGCAGCAACAAAAGAAGCAACAACAGCAGCAGGGGCACGCGGCGCATTATCCAAACGACCGCGTCGGCAAACGAATCAACGTTCTGATACCCTGTAATCTAATCTTAGGGGTTATGTTAAGCCTTATTAGTAAACATTTTCATATTAAATATGTATAGTCAGAAATGTGTGCTTAAAATAAATATAAAAAAAATCAGATCAGAACAAACTTAAATTAAGCTCGTTCAGTCTAAACTTAACTTACATTTAGGCAAATGTTTAACTCTAACGATATACATTTTTGATTTTAAAAGACATTTTCCTGTCATTTTGAATCCGATGATAAATATAATGACGATTTATCGGCTTTGAAGATTATTTATATTATCGAAAACTTAACACTAAAATTTGCAATTTTAAATTTTCGACATGTTAAACTTAAAACATTTATTAGATGCTAAGAATATAATAAAAATCATATTCTACTCCCACTTTTTAGGGTATTTCTGTAGTCTATCCAAATCCTTGCAACTTATCAAATTTTTGTACATTTTGTGCTTGATACTATTACGATTACAAGCAGCTATTGTGGCCTAGCTAGTCCGACTGGAAAAAGCGCAATAATAAAATTGGGAAAATTGGCTTTAGGATAGGGGTTAGGGAGGAGGAAAGAAGTGGTGGTTGGCTGCGATGCGTTGCGCCACAGACTGGAAACTCTTTGCAGCATCCTATTGGCAAGCTAATCAGTTGCGCGCCAGCTAAGTAACTTTATTAGACTATTATTTTAAATTGCCCTATCCCGGCAATTGTGTGAGAGTTTCTCTCTCTCTCTCTCTCTCCCACTCAGTTCGTGTGTATGACCATTGTTAGTAATCTGAGCTTTAACAGCAGCTATTGTGAATTGCTATTGGCGCTTTGTGCATTTGTACGTACGTGTGTGTGTGTGTGTGTTGTGAAAATAAGAAAGTTGCATTGCACTCTGCAATCGAAAGGTTACTAACAATTCTACAGGTCATCGATGAGCACTAAAAACGACTGCACGAAACCCGATTTGACCATTAAGATTGGAATTTCATTGTTTAGAGCCAATAAATAAGTTAGTTATCGACAAAAACTAAAGACATGCCGTTTTATTTCAATGCATATACTGTTTACCAGCAAGCATAAAATTTACTTGGCAGCAAAGAATAAAAACGCTTAAGGAAAAGATGCCTTTGCTTTCTATCAGCAACTTCAACAAAAGAAAAAGGTTTATTAACTTTTAATTGGTGTTTATTTCATGCTTGAAAGGCTGCTTTTACATGAAATATTCAAAAGATTTAATAATAGTTGTAGGCAGGCTTAATAACATTTATTTTTTTATTAATTTTCCCCAAGAAATCTTCAAATAAATCTCATCCATGTACCACAACACCTTAAAGAAACACACAAACAAATCAATCAGAGCCATGTTATAAATAGATTTGCTTGGCACACTGAGTGTTGAGAGAGCTGTTAATAATACAAAACTTAAATCAATAGATGGTTGTTCAGTGTAGTGTCCTTTCGTCGTTTATAATGAAATCGCAGCCACAAATGAAAAATAGGAAATGGAAAATGATTGACAAAAGGAATGAAAAAGGGTTAACAGTAGTAGAAGTAGCAGTGCCTTCATCATTCAAAGTTAGTTGGCCAACATTGTGTTTTCCAATCTTATTGACATTCGCACACACACACACACACACACATAAGGAAATCGGGATCGTTACGGAATTCAGTGTTAACCTGATTCGGGTAGGCCCATTTACGAGAAGCATTTGACAAAAGCGGAACGCTGTCCAATCCAAATCAATAGACAGGCACTTGTCAGCTCTAATTGCCCCTAAAACCAGTTAAATTGTAAAGCGTTAAGCTGCACTTCCTCAACTTCCTCAGCTTCCTGCCCCCAAAAAACCCCATTTCCTTCTCCCAATCCCTCTATTATTCATGTCCAATGTTCAAACTCAATCAAAACGTTCACGTTGCGAAAAGTTCAAACAATAAACTGGCTTCGTTTCACAGAGTTAGTGCTGGTGCTGGGGCTGGTGCTGGGGCTGATGCTGCCATTGAGCTAAATAGACAATTTTGCACACAAATCCATTTAATCTAGAGATAAATAACATTGAGGGCTTACAACCAAGGTTTGCAACCGCTTCATGGCGGGGGGAGGGAACACTTAACGCAACCAAAAATTCTTACGCAGCACTAGCGTAAAAATCCTAATGATGGTTCTTTAGACTTTCCAGCTACGCAGCACAATTGCCCGAACCGAGAGCTAAGGGACACCAAAGAACATCTTCTCTTCATTTTAGGGTTTTAGCCTCAACTCTCGTATCGTTTCGAGCAGCGCACGGCAATAAAATCCACTGTGATTAGGTTAAAACTGTTGACTTTCAAACAGGGCTTCCGGTTAGCAGCGCCTGTTGTTTTGCCTTTTGTGCAAAAGTGCGGCAAACAAAATCAAAATAGACTGCCTGCCCGCCAGACCCAAGACCCATCCACAACCACAACCACCCAAAAACGTAGTGAACTCTGTTCCGAGTTTCCAGGGGCGGGTTATTGAATGACTGTGCAAATCGAAAGAGAGATAAAAATGGCTACAGCAGACACAGTAACACGGCGGCAGCAATGTGATTCTGCGGTGACTCCTGTGTGACGCTCATTTATTTAATGGTTTTAACTTCCAATTTCCCCAATTGTCAGACGTGCCTGCAAGCCATTAACTAGCAACGAGTACGTATACGTATACGTATACGTATACGTAACATTTCTACACTCTACAACAATTCGCTTGCTTAATTAACCGTTTAGTCTTGTGTTCAGTTTAAATGCTAGGTGAAAGTGTGCGAGCGGTATAGCAAAATGATAAATGAGAGAAAAATGCTACAACTGACTAAAACTACATTATTTACATGCTGCATAAGCTTTTTGTTCTCGTTGCTGCTGTTGGCAAGTGTATTATGTGCTGATGCAGCATTTCACTGCTGATAAAATGCTTTAGCAACTAATGAGTTTCAAATAAAAATAAAAACTTTGAAATTTGCCCATGTGTATGCGAATGGGAAACGTGTGCACGTGTGCAATCCTAACCTCAAAAGGTGATGGTGCCCCAACCCTAGTGGGTGGTTAAATTGCGGTATCCAAACATATATATATGTGTGTGTGTGTGTGTGTGTGTATTTGGTTGCGACTGATACGTAAATCTGCTAAAAATGCTAACAAAACAAATGGACAGATGACATAATAAAGTTTACGAATGCAAATCAGATGCTAAACAAACTCGACGCCCAGCAACAAATATTTCATAACGGGACACAAATATGCACTCAGCAAGTGTATGTGCGAAAGAGCGAGATAGAGCTTGAACAGATAAAGCTAGAGAGAGAGAGAGAGACAGCATGAGCGACATACATTTATGAGCTCTGGCCTGTTTGTCGTTGACTTTTTCAAAAGAATTGTATAATATTTTGTGAACTAAATGTGTGTGTGTGTGCCTGCATGCAAAATAAGCACACACGCACACACACACACACACAGATACACGTAAAATAACACACGCACACATACTGACACATGTATCTACAAGCTGTAGCTCAAACACAGGAAATGTAATTTGCATAAGAATAACACAAACACACACAGACAGACACTCGCATACACATGCATGCTTGCAGATAAAGAAAGAGGGAGAGAGAGAGAGAGACGGTGAAAAGACAGAATTGCCAGACTGGGGCATATGGCACACATATTGAAGTATGGCAAAAAGGACCCAAACAACAAAAGCAACAGCAGCAACAGCAACAACTCTGACTGACTCTGACTGGAGGAGGGGCTGGTCTGAAGTGTCCTTTAACGAGATTTGCATCTCATCATAATAATGTAAATGACATAGTATACTCTAGGAATAGAGGAGCAGAGGAGAAGAGAAGAAGGCGGAGGAAGGCGGAGGCTACATATTTGGCGAGTGGTCGTTACATGGATTTAACATAACTAGCAAAAAGGGTTTATTAAAGTGTCGGGGCGTGGTCGTTACATATTGTACATTTATTTTGGATTACATGCAGCAAATGTGATGTACTCGGTCATAATTCTGTCTCCATACAAATTAGCTTGAGGGCATCGAATGGTTTACGGTCTACAGCAGCAACAGCTGCTGAACAACAATATTAAATGCGACTGGTTAAGCCATCGATTATGCAGTTAAGAGCTGTAACAAAAGTCTGTGTAATGGGCAGCACTGTTTAATTAAGTTGCCTGCGCTTAGAGAAACATAAATTAAATGAAATTTAATTGCATTTCTGCTTGAAATATAACATTTCAGAGAGTAGACATGAGGCTCTTAACTAATAGACAATATAATTCCCACACAAATGTGTATAAATAATCTGCTTTGCTTTCACTTAGAGCTAAATGGAACTGTTGATAATTATATGTAATGGGCAGCACTGTTAAAGTTAATTTAGTAACGGTTTGACAACATGACATTTATAGGGCAGCACTGGTAAGGTTAAGTTGGCTGCGATTCCAAGAATGATTTACGATTAAAGTTCTCTTTAAAGTGCTGCTATAAATAATTAAATTGCAACTGCAAAAGTATTTTTAAGCTTTTTTTATTTCCCATTTGTTTTTAGTTATTTTTCGGTAGTTTGAAACCCCTATCTTAAGTATTGATGGTTGTTTGTTAGTTTGTTAGTAGTTTCATCAGTCAGCAATGCTTCCATCGCCTCAAAACACACACACCCACACACACACACACACACACGACAGCACTTACCTCCTTTGGCATCACCTTCAGCAGTTGTAGTGGGACAATTTATTTGCTAACACTTTCGCTGCGAAGGGAAAGTTTGTGCGGCAAAAGCTTATGGCGGATAAAGCACAGCCGTATACTTACTTTCTATAAACATATACATGTGGGTGTGTGTTTATATGGGCCGTGGTAGTAGGTATCCACGTCCGATATCCTCAACCATGCAAGCAAAAGTTTTCAAAAACTTCTCATCGCTGCGAGTCTAACAAATTCAATTTGTCAGCCTTGCCACGCGTTCCCTTTCAGTCATCCTCTTGTACCCTTCTCTCGCTGTGTGCGGCTAATCCATTTACAATTTGAAAGTAAACAAACAAACAAAATGTAACTACTATATGCAGAAGGGAGAAGCAGGCATCCTCTTCTCTAAGCTCTTCAGCTGGATGCTTCAATGAAAATGCGACTGAAACTTTTGCTATGCCTGAACACCACTCCAGCTGCTGCTGATAGTTTATGCAGTTTGGCGCGCCGACAATTGTAGCCAAAGTGTACACAAAAAACTATATATAAAAATAATAATAAAATAATAAGAGATACAACCGCAAAAAAAAAAAGATGGAATTTCCTTTATATTTTATTATATTTTCATATTCAAGCGCTTTTTATTTCTCCTTTTGCATTTTTTGTCTGTCAGCCTGTCAGTCTCGGTTGCTTTTTTTTTTCTTTCTTTCTCCGCCAGGCCAACAGCGCTTTTTAACTTATGTACTAGACGACGATAAGTAGTTGGAAGACAGGGAGGGGAGGGCGGATAATACGTTTTATTCGCAAAGCTTTCGCATGTTAAGCCGCTGTTGATGCCGCTGCTGCAAATGCCTCAGGACGTTTGCCAGGAAATGTCCAAAAAGGTAAACAAGCTCGAAAATTTCAAGTGTCAACATTTGGAACACGTCGAGCAGGCAGACGGAAGTTTTTTTTTCCATATCGCTTTATAATATATTTAAGTGTATAATATATCTCAGCTCTTAAGCAACGAGTAGAAAAACACGCAAGTCACAGAAGACGGCTAAACGGCTCTAATTATATGTCAAGTCATGGTGGATGGGCGTGGCTAGACAGCTAACTTAAATTGTAGTTAAACGAGGGTCATTCAAAAAGTATTTAAATTAATTATTAATAGTCCTTAGACTTTATGTTTAAGTATATCTTGTTTTCCGCTCATTTGCTACCATAAGTTGTTTAAAGTTAAGCCAAACGCTAAATCGTAATTCAAAATGTAAGCAGCTCATCATTAATCATAAACCAACAAAGTGCTTGCTACTTATATTTGTATGTACGTATACGTAATATAAACTTAACTTGAGTTATTCATTAAAAGAAATCTTTCTAGACAACACAAATAGACAAAGGGACGGAAGGTTTTGAAATGATTGTCAATATTTATCAAGAAAAACATAGTTAATAAGAGCGCTCCTGTTCCATGCCTTCTTTATCTTACTATGGATTCAGCGTATAATACAATTTTGTTTCGTTAATCAATAGGAAAAACATTGAAGAATATACTAAAGTTCAAAGAAACTTATTTAAAAATAAACCTTTTTAAGCTGAATCTCTTTCTAAAGTCAGCTTCTAAAAGCGATTCAAATTAATTTCAATTCATTCTAATTTATACAACAATTTTTTGAACCAAAATATTCTTACTAAATTCTCGCTATTGTAACATTGTTTCAAACACAACCAAATTCTCAACTTTGTCATAACATAATGTACCCAAAAAAAAAAGGAAAAAACAAAGGTCTGCACACACAGAGAGCAATGTTTGTTTGCATTGCAACTTTTTGCCTTTTTGTGCTAGCAGAAAATGTGTTTGCAATTAAATGCATATGAAATTCAGTACACTCAATAAACAGCTAACAATTTCAGACGAAACAACAACAATGAACATTTGTTTTATGTATACTAGCTAAGGCAAAATCCTTAAAACTTAGTTACCTTTTTTATGCCCTCACAGCGTTATGGGAGAGGCTATTCCAAGTATTATGTATAAGCATCAAAGAATGTTTAAGGGAAAATTTCGTGCAATTAATTAAAAAGTGCTCAAGTTTTGACAGTTTAACGAGCGCTAATTTTGTATTACCCAGCATTGTGCATTACTTGATGAGTGCCCCTCGTTGTCCGACAAAAATGAAATGGGCAATGAGGAACAAAAAAAAAAAAACAGCGCGTATACGCCACGTGTAAAAAGCCAAAAGTGAGACGAAGCGAAATGGAAAGTTCGCGAAAAGTTTGTGGGAAATGCGAGCAGTTAACCTGAAAATTCAATTCGAAAATGCGCTGCAAAAGCAAAAATAATTCCTTTGCATTCCATGTGTGTGTGTGTGTGTGTGTTTTCTGTGTGTTGTGCCGACGGCAGAATTTCTTGTACAACAATTTGTGAGATTGGTGAGCGCAGCACTCACGTAATGAGCATAAACTACAGGCACACACAAATACGAAGGCGTTACACACACAATAACAAAAACACACACACACACACACACCATACAAGCGCTCACCTAGATGAAGAGAATCGGCGCCTGCCATGCACATAATTGGTGCAAAAGTTTGAAATTATCACGGAAGCACGCCGAAACACGTACGTACATCAGCGTCAAACGGACGCGAGATGGCATAATGCGACCTGAAGGCGGTGTATTTCTTCTCCTGTTCACTACCCTTCCCCCATCCACAGCAACCCAGTCTGGTAGCTGCTCTCTGTGCACATTACGGGCAACGCCCCGGACAGTATATATGTATGTGCAGGACAGGACACGGGTTCCACCTTTAGGCAGGAAAATTTATTAGAGCGTAGGCAGGTACCTAATCCCGACCCTAATTACTCATGGGCTTGTAGTTTGAGGATGCCGCCATGTAACAATTAGTAACACCAGCTTTAGTCAAAAACTTTCCTCTCGTGTGGAATGGAGAGTGGAAGTGGAATAAAGTAAAGTGGGGCAGGGCAATGGTCAACGTTTTTTTGGCGCTTATCTTGAAACGCGAAAATGTTTCACTTTGAGTCGGAGCTAAAAGACTTCCGCACGAATTGGCCCTAACAACCAGCTAATGCAGTGTGGGAATTAACTTTGGCCGTCAGAACAGTTTTAAAACCGGATACTCGCCATGCCAGCAGGCATGCAAATCAATCGAATCAAGTTGGCCGCACTGGGTGGGTGATTGGTTGAGTTGTGTGAGTTCGGCTTGGCAATCGATGTGGCAACGCTTGATAATTGCTTGACTTTGACAGCGGCGTCAATTAGCAGCGATCACATGAAGAGCAAGAAGAAGAAGCTGAAACAGTAAAAGCATTTATTTAACCTAAAAGCAATTGCAACGAAATGAAGCGCATCAAGTTTCAATTTGCGTCAACGGAAAGTTTTGGAAAGTTCATATACAAACATACAGCTGCACATTTGAGTACCTATTAAAATGTGCGGCCATTAAAAAAGTTTGTTTTTTCTATGAGAGCTGCCACCTCCGCACACCGCTGTTCTGCCATATTCTTTGTGTTGTTTTTTTTTTTTTGCAATCTGGCACCTGGCAAGTGCAACTGCAAAATACGTTTCCATATGAATTTTTCAAAATGTTTTTTGCGTTGACCTCGTTTACGGGTCAGAGCAGCTATGAAAAGTTTGCCTTGCAAACTAAATTGCCGTTGCACACACACACACACACACACACACACACACACACACACACAGAGAACAGAGCAGATGGCAAGAATGTGGAGGAGTGTTGGTGAAGGTTGAAAGTGGTGTTGGGCAGGGAAGCAAGGAGATGAGCTCGCAACGGGACACGGCTTGGGTTACACAGCATATTGAAATGCGATTACAGCAGCCCTGGCGGGAACGCCATGTTCATTTAACATGCATAAACACACACACACATACATACATACATATATATATAAACACATAGACACACACAGTGCCAGCTGTGTCCCCAGGCAAATCTAAACAATTTAAATTTGTAAGCGATGTGCTAATTTTA